>CM034148.1:134376306-135576306 GCA_019776745.2 Taxus chinensis | reverse complement strand
ACTCCAGTTGTTCTACTATTTGTGAGGATTCGTCTGTCTGTTCAACCACTTTGAAAAGAAAAGCAGCTGAGTTTCAATCTACAGACACCTGTATGCTCTCTACACCTGCCAAGTTTGAGGGAATGGAAAATTATGCTGATTCAGCTATGCAGTCTCCCTTGAAGATGGCTAAAACTTCATCTCCCATATTCAAGAATGATGAGTATGCAACCATTAACTCCTCCTATCCTTTAAGTCTCCAACAACATCTTTGGGCTTGGAAAACATTCCGGATGAGAAAACTCTTGAGGAAATCTTCCTTAGCACTCCACCCTTGCACCCTACCAAGCAACGCAGGGTCAATGCAGGCGAGCCCACTGCGTCACAAATAAAAGTGGCCTAGAGTTGCTCTCAAATATGCCCACCAAGCTTCCATTCTCCGTTAAAAAGTAATACTGAGCACTGCAAGGTAGATGCTGATAGAGAATCGAATGCTTCAAAGCAAACTGAGAATGGAAGCATTAGTATTCAGGGCTCGTGTTCTGAGAGCCTTGATGTAATAAACCAATCAGAGTGGGAAATCCTTCAGACACTTTCTCCTAAATTTGCTCGAGAGGTAAGTTTTCCTTTTCTTTTACGAGTTTGTTCATTCTATTCATTTACGTTTTGTGCCTGCTTAAATCTAATGGTTATCAACCTTGCATCAATTGAAACAGTTCTATAGGAAGTTTTGTACACTTTTTTTTAAGAAATTGAAAAATATTGCTTGTGGTCATATCTTGAGTTATTGCACTTTTGACAGCTATGCTGACGTCATTTTGGCTCCGTGTTATGTTGTATCATATATTGTATGGCTTTCCTGTCACCTCTAAGCTATGAAACAGCTTCACCCTCTAATTGGCTACATGCACTTTTTGCCGCTGTTCCTGTTTAATGATATCGACTAAAGCTTATATCCTTGCAGGTCCGTGAGAGACAGATTAAAAATCTACATGACTGCAGGTTGGGCAGTCAGCTGCTAAGAGGCGTCAGCAGATGCTCGCATGCTTGCCAAAACTCTTTAATATGATACGCGACATATTTCGTTCCATCAAGCGCTCGGTTATCACACGGCAAGAACTTATTCACAAAATAATATCAAATCATTGTGATGTTACTGATAGAAGTAAGTAGATTTTTACTTTTGTGATGTTACTGATAGAAGTAGATTTTTACTTAAACATTGGCCTTATCTTGCAAGGAATAATGTTACCAGATTTAATTGAATGGATAGCTGTTAGATTGTTAGTCCATTAGATATCAACTGTTGTGACTCACCTATGGCTGAGTTACCTCTTAAACCTTGTGATATCATCATCCACACATCACACTCATAACCTAGATTGTCAGTTTGAGTTCCTGCAACAAGAATCTTGGGCGTGTTCCCATCTATAGGGACCCTACTTTTCCTTTTGCAATAACACCAGAGACTTTGTAACGGCTGTTCTTTCCAATTCCTCGTGTTCATGGAATTCCAGAATCTACTTTTAGAAAGCATGAAAGCTAAGAAAATTGCAGAGAAACAAGGAATCGAAACTATTTGTCCTTGATTGTTTTTGTATATCATATTCAAGCCAAACTTGTGAAGTTAATAGCTTGCTCCTTTATGGTAGATTGTCAATTCTATAGATTGACTGAGAAAGGGAACATATTTTGATTGATTAAAAAATTGGAAGTATTGTAACAATACCAATAAAAAAGCCCAAGAAAGTACAATACCAATAAATAAAGCATGAAAAGTTACAATACCATGTCATTTTCTGCACCTACAACTTTGGAGAATGACAAAGAATAATTAACACCTGGGGGGTTAGTTATTCTGTCAATATCTTGCTAGCCTAAAACAATCATGATCTGCAATCCAAACAATGCGAACATTTAGAAGGCATGCTTCTCGAATTCAAATCTATAGGATCACGATGTACCATCCAAAAGGATGGAAGTAAATACCAAGGTTGGTCACTAATATAACAACAATACCATCATTGATCATGAAAATAACACAGTAGAAAGTTGACGTGAAGTTGCTTCTTGAAAAAATGAGAGACAAGAAAGTGGTTGGCATGCATCTTCATTCCATGCCATCTCGAATATGAGACCATGACAGTGTAGACCCTCATTCCATTCCAGCTGGAATACAAGACCATGACAGTGGAAGCCCCTTTGGAAATGGCACAAAAACGAGAGTCATGTAGATCCTAACTAATCCTTTCTAGTTGATTATAGTGTTCTCATCAATACCATCGATTTTGCTCCCATCGGGATACACTATTTGAAAGGATAAAAGTACCCTGGTTGGTTACAAATTCAAGTTTCAATTATAATACCAATGCTGATCATAAAAATAACGATATACAGCAGTACCTTGAAGTGAAGTTGATTCTTGAGAACACAAGTAACAGGAAAATGGTTAGCATTCATCTTCTTTCCATTCCAGGTGGAATATGAAACCATGAGTGGAGACCCTTTTGAAAATGACATGAAAAAGGGAGTCATGTGGATGCCAACTAAGCCTTTTTATTTGATGACGCTGGTGTTTTCATCTATGTCATTGATTGTACCCTGTGCCGTATCACCCACAAAGTGTGTAGCACAAGCTGCTTTGTTTGTCCTGATGATGTATGCATTGTATAGCATAAGAACTAATGTATAGAAAGAGTGCAGCATAAGTGATTAATCTGAGAACTACAAATTCTGATTGAAACACTAAATGTTATATCCAATGAATTAAACAGAAGGTTTATTTGCCATTTGAAGCAGTCGAGTGATTTAGAACATTGAGAGATTCTTACTGTTCTGCTAGACTGCTACAAAGGAAACCACTTTGTATGGTTCTCAGGAGGTTGACCCTCCAGACCAAAGATAATATCTGTCATATATTTCACAGCTTCTGGATCCTCACTGTAGCTCCATTAATAGCATCACTGCCGTCAAGGATCTCTGCAGATCCTTCCAAACTGAGGATTTCTGCAGACCCTTTCACAGCCACAGACCAGAACAAGTTACGTAAACTAGAATGCTACCTATTTGAAGCAGTGTTTTGAAAATCGTTCTGGTTCTGGTTCGGTTAAACCGGTTCATTTAAAAATTGCAAACCATTAGAAAAACCGAACCAATGATCGGTTCTGCACGGAACCGGTCGATTCAGTAGTGAACTGTCCAGTTCTGTACTGAACCGTTCAAACCGGCCGGTTCCATACTGAACTGGTCTGAACTATTTGAGGGTCAGGTTTTGCCTTAAAACATTTTTTTTTCCAATTTTATCTTTTAAGTTACTTTTTTCCAACCCTAACCCTAAAATGATGTTACGCAGACCCCGTTTAGAACAACAACGGTTAAATGATCCCGTTTTCGTGCAATACAACCTCCGGCTAAGGCACAACCAATTACTAAATAGGATACCTAATACAGATCCCATTGTCTTGGATGATATTGATCCAACCTCAAAATGGCTAGAGGAGAGTCACCTAGTAGAGTATGATGTCGAGGACTTGGGGTGGATGGCTTTGGATGATGAACCACTAGTAGCACCAGACATGGCAAACTCTAGCCTTGCTACTACAACTACTGCAAATGTCCCTGAGGAGTCTGATGTGTCTGAGCCAAAGGAACATGATGACATTGATGAGGATGAGGGTCCTGTTCTTAGCAGCGGTGTTGAGTTTGATGATTGATATCAAACATGTAGTAGCTTGTAGCATATTATTATTTGGACTATATAGGCCATTCAAAGCCTCATTGTTTATGTATTTTGTTTCGGACATGTAGTGCACTCGGTGCCGTTTTGCTATATTTACCCTTACATGGGATATGCACGAGAAAACTTTGCATATTGTCTCTAATTGTCTGTAATGATGGTTTGGCATTTTTAAAATTTCTTGTTTTCATTAAAATTGTAAATATTTTATGTATTTTTTAGTAAACTGTTCATAATTTTTAAACCGGTCCAGTTCCAGTTCGATTCCGGTTCAGTTCCAGTCCAACCCTTGGCTGGTTGTGAGTCCGGTTCCGATTTTTAAAACATTGATTTGAAGTGTTTACAATCCCGAATCTTCCATAGTTGTACAACACATGGAGCAAATGCATATGGAATGCTAGTAGATCGACCTTGCATTGGTGTAGCAGCACCATTCCTATTACCAGCTCAGGATTTCTGCAAGACCAAAATAAAAATGTAAGGGCCATCTATAGGGGTTTAAGGGATCCTTGGTAGACCAAAAGGAATAATCTTCTAAACAAGCAAACACAGTTTGATAGGTCCTACAAATTATGTTAGTTGGGGATGTTATAAGTTCTAGGCGGCGAAAACCTTTTTCAAAGGTTAATATATAATGTATCAACTTGGAATCGTGTCGCTTCTTAGAACAGGGGAATTAAATGCATTATTGTTCTCTTAAAGGAAGTAGATAATCAAGAAATCAGAAATTGAAACAATTACAATAAAAAAGTCTACCACTTGTCACAATTCTGCAATAAAACCTTGGGAAGGGCATGTTTACATTACATAGGGTACCATCAACATTGAAGAAATGTAAAAGAGGTGGCGGTGTACTAGTCCTTCTCCTTGTTGCTCCAAGGCCAATATTGTAGAGAAAAATTGTAGCACCATTAACATTGTTATGGTCATGCACTGGAAGTCTGCACATATGTCATTTTTTGGTGTGATCTGAAAAATGACATTGCACCTTTCTGAAAATCATTTACTATATTAGTCCATTGTTCTGGAGTTATCTGAGGTGCAGTCTTGCTTCCTTTTCCATTAAGTACACTCCGTGGACCACATTTAGTGCAAAATATTATACAACTCTATTATCAGACTAACGCAGTCTGTAATAGTAATTACCCCTCAAGCTCTGACATTCAAGCCTAAGGGATGTATAGTTAGTTATTCATGTAGGCCTTAAAGGACTTGTTTTGCTGACAATTTCCTAACAAAAAACTATACATAAAGGCCTCTTGAAGCTATGATCAGTCAGGAATATAAAGGTAAAAGGTAAATGTAGCTTTTTTAGGTCACCACCAAGCAAGACACCAATTTGGCGTAAGAGGCCCTCCTTGTGGAATCCCACAAGGGGATTATTTTCCACTTGCGATATATATTGTTCAATTCTTATACACTTGGGTTTCAACCTCATGACCATTATCGCAGTAAATTTTCAAGATCTACTTTGAAGGTGCTAAAATTTGAAACAATGATAAAATGACCTGGGACCCAAAAACTAAAAAACAACAAAACAAATATAAGGTTTAACCTCAACTTCATTCATTTGATGATTACCAATTTTGTATTATTTCATAAAATTTCCACAAGCCTCTGATCTTTGAATATGTGTCATAGTCTAAACTTTTCTTTGAGTCAGACTTGGCAAATACCAAATGTAAACAAACACTTAGGTGTAGCGATGGATCTTTGTACTGAATATTTTCTACAACTGCCCACTTGCATAAAAACACAAATGTAAGACATAACAACAAGAATTGCTGCCATTTAAACTTCATATTCTCGTCACCTCTTCCTTAGGTAGAGCTTTAGAAGCAAAATGTGACATCCAGTTGAGCAAACCGGTCCTTATTCATTGCCAAGACTCTCATTATAAATATTAGCAAGGAAAAGTACCCTTGTTATCATTATAATTAAGTTGTAAATAAAGATACGGGATTTCAAATTCCAAGATCAGACCATTATTGGACTGGATACTACTAACACACTTAAAATTACTATAAGAGTCTAATAATATAATATAAGATGGAGTACATGCTTACAGTTTTTCTCTTACTCTTATGGCTAGCTGGCTATATTGATGCCGTTATTTATCCTTGGGCCAAACATAGCCATTTTCATGGCAAGAAGTATGCAGTGATGTTGGTCATGTAACTTGTTATCAGCTTTCTATGTCAGAAGGAATCCTCTGTTTTCTTGTTAAAGGTTATAAGATGTTTCCATCAACCATTCAAAGAACAGAACTTGAGCTCAGCTGTCAGGGAAGCAGTACGCTTTGTCTCATTTCATGCATTTTTTTCTTTTCTAGGTGAAGTTGAGGAGCAGTTGCAGCTCCTTCAAGAATTAGTCCCCGACTGGATTTCTGGAAGGACATCCACAACTGGTGATTTCCTATACAGGTAAGCTCTTTTGTGGAAAGGAATAGAGAAATTCGAGATTGCTTTTTACTCACAAATCTGGATGCTTTTGTGATTCAATATTTTTGGTTGTCTGCAGTATTGAAAATAATATAGACATGCGGAGTATCCATGCAAGACGCTTGAGTGCCTTGTAAATCTTAATTATATCTTGCTGGAAAGGCACCTGAAGGACTTGATTCGTGAAAGCTGTTGGGACAATTAAATTATTTTGCACAGTTTTAAATACACAGACGACTGGGTTTTCTGTGCCAGTCTTCTGAGATTTGCTGCTTCTTGATATCTGTGTAAATTTTTTAAGAAACAAGTACTTATTTCCCACACGATTGCTTTTGTTGGAGAAAAGTAAGTTCTATTATATGTACGCGTTTGGGGTGAAAATGAAATGCCCCAAGTTGATGGTACGTATGTTAGGGAAATTTCAAGGAGCTCATTATCTCTGCAGAGAAATTAGAGTCGCCATGTACACTACATTTAATAATCAAAACTTGTTGTTGAGCTTTGCACATTCCTAGTTTAGCTGCAAAGCTGTTATCAGATGCCGTTTTCAGTCCACTCTTTTCTTCCTTGCTCTTTTGCATTGAACTGGACGTGTTAGGGCGTGTATGTGATTGGAATCAATGAAATATTATCTGTGCATTTCATCCATAACCTTTTGTGAAGCTCAATCTTGTTTTGATATTGCTTATCCACGGTTGCTTGATTCACCAATGGTTTTATTTGGTAATCAGGACCAGATTAAATGGATGATATAAAGTATGTGCAACTGGCCTTCTTAGGTGTAGGAGACGAGGGCAAGGAAGGAACTAATGGGTACTGTAATTGCCTCTGATTGGTTGCTCTTGATACTCAATCATGTCTTGTTATAGCAGCCCATCGTTGGTTTCTTGATTCAGGAAAGGGTTTTCTTTGGTAATCAAGATCAGATTTTGAATATATGGTATTAAGTACGGACAATTGGCCTCTGTAGTTTTAGAAGCTGAGGACAAACATGAGTTCATGGTATTGTAGTTGTCTCTGATTGGTTGTTCTTGAAACTCAGTCTTGTCTTGTTATTCCCTATCCACGGTTGCAGCTTGCTTGATTCAGCTAAGGTTTTGTTTTTTTGCAATCAGGACCAGATTGAATGCATGGTATGTATAGTATATATTTTGTGAAAATAGGCACTCGTTACATGCGTGGCGGAAGAATACATACAACTCTAGAATTCAAGTACTAATGCTATTTCTAAATTGCACCGAATACTGTATCTAATACAGGTACATTTCCGTGTATGTATGTATACAAATTTGAAAGAACCTCTAGTGTGTAGAAAACTAGAATAATATTTAGGGTGTACTTTTGAATTGATCTGCATAACAGTAAACATTATCTGTATGCTTACGTGCGCAAGCCTTTCCAAAGTGTACAACCCTACTATCATCTATATTCAAACCTACCACCTCTATCGCGCACATACATACAATTTAAATTGTTTATAAATTTATTACATATAAATTTGTATTATGCATATACACTATAAAAACTATATATATATATGAGCACAGAAAAACCAATGAAACATGTATTCACAACATTATTAACTAGCAATCGCACGCGAGCGGTGCAATGTGAACGCTGAAAGGTAGATGGATGTGGTGTGTGCGGAGGAGGAATGAACAATATGGGAATGGAAAGATGGAATTTGGCAGAGGAGGGGTAAGGCGGATGGTTTTTGTGGAATTGTTTCAACCCACATGTTAGTTGTACGCATAATGCTTTGGTTTCTGCAAATAAGAACTTTGAATTGTAGTTTTTCGTTGTCTAGTGATGGTAAATTGCCTCCTTTGGTGATTTGTGCAACGCAACCAGCTATAGGGACATTCAAAGATTTTAGCATATGTAGATTGCGGTGATCAACCAAATCCTTTTTCAAGAACAAGTGTGGGCAAACTTGGAAAGATTTATTTTCTTGTTGTGCGAGACAAAAATTTGTCCTTGACATAAGGATTTCCCAGTCATGTAAGGTAGGCATTTCGTTTTAGACATAGAAGAGTAATGAGCAAAAGGAAAGTTACTTAGGGGAGGAGCCTTGTTGCCTGAAAATTGTGTCCAAAGTTATTGAATGTTTAAAACCCTTCCAAAGGGTACTTGCACCATAGGAGCTGTGACTTGCATAAAGACGAGTGTCTATGATGGGAGGAAGTTGTCCCAAATCACTGACAAGAATAATTGACTTTCCACCGAATGGTGAGGTCTTTGAATGCAGGAAATCCTCTCGTAAGTGGAAGTCAATTATAGTTAGCAACTTTGGTCCAATTAAACTCATTTTTTCAATAAGAAAATATTGAACATGCTTGAGGGAGTCTTGAAAAGATGATAGAGTGACCTTATAATGGTTTGAATTCCTTCATAGGTATGTGAAGGGAGGCAAGTACAGTAGAACCATAAATGTTGAATGCAACAACACCTGTAAGTGTAAGAAAAAGTGAAGGTAATTTGTGCATATATGTCGCTTTAGTGAATGTTGACCTTACTGCATTAATGAGATATGAGTTTCCTGTTCCTGCAGTGTCCTGTATTGTTGATCTCAATGGTGGGAGTTTTCACCTTTTAGAGGAGTGATGGAAAATGCTATCAAATGCTAGTCTTTGATCGGGGCAGAACTTGTCAATAGTCATTGTAGAGGATATACGAAGTTGATCCATACATGTAGTGTTTCTTTGCAATTCTATAAAAAAATGGGCATGTTTCCTCCAAAGAATGAGGAACACTGTGTGCATTCCAATTATGTTGAATATCAAAGTCACGATGCCCTAACAAATGCAGACTTTTAAGTCCAATGCTTTGCATAGGGTGCAATTGCGAAAAAAACATCCATTCATCTTGATGATAATCATTGTAGTCAGAGGGCTGCTCAAAATCTCCATCTAAGTCAGAAAATTATTTGGAAAGAAGAACAATGTTAGGAAACAAGGGATAAAATATGTAGAATAATCCTTCACAGAATCGCAACAATAGAAACTAATATGCAGAAAATATTACAGATCTAAAATAAAAGTGCAGAATAATAAAAGAACAACACAAGGAGATAGTATTTAACGTGGTTCACCCAATTTGGGCTACGTCTATCAAGAATCACTTACTAAGATTTTATTACAAGCCACCGCTCTCTCAATACAATACCCAGATCTGTTTGGAGCTATGCTCAACAAACTCTACAGAATTCACACCCGAATTCAGACACATCTGCAATGTTACATCATACCTACCATATGCATAGAACTACATAAGTAGACAACGGCTTAACCAGTTTTACAAAACCATCCCATAAACCTATGGGTAAAAAATCCCGCCCATATGAGAAAAGCATGTTTCCCAGTATATTAGGGACGTTTTGTTTTGATGCCAAAAAAAATAAAAAATCGGGGGTTGCTGCCCCCAGACCCCGGCTCGGGGCCTGACCCGGCCCTGAACCCTGGGGAGACAACTATGGAAAGTGTACATTACTCTTAGTGTACAATCTTCAACACTTTTACACATGAAAATAGGCTCCACAACCTAACAATCTCCCACTTGGAGACTAGTTTTCCTCTGAGAAAGCTTCTCAACCCTTCACTAGTTTCCGTGAAGACCAACCAAAGCTGAACACAAATTCAATTTTTCCCTTGTGACCACCTTGGTCATCATGTCTATAGGATTCTGACTGGTATGAATCTTCTCCAGCTTCAACTTCTCTTCCTCCAAAGTTGTCCTGATGAAATGGTACCTTAACTGTATATGCTTTGTCCTAGAGTGGAAAGCAGAGTTCTTAGCTAGGTGTATAGCACTCTGACCATCACTATGCAACTTTCCTTCCTCATGCTTATGCCCTAACTCCTCAAGCAATTGTTGTAACCAAATCATTTCTTTTCTTGCGTCTATGGCAACAACATACTCAGCCTCTGTGGTTGATAAAGCCATCAACTTCTGTAGTTGTGAAATCCAGCTCACTGTTGTCCCACCTACAGAGTAAACATAACCTATCGTGCTCCTCCTATTGTCTACATCTCCAGCCACCTCTGAATCTACATAACCACACAAAGTGGTATCTGATCCACTATAGAACAAAACTATCCCCATGGTCCCTCTCAAATACTGAAGGATCCACTTCATTGCCTGCCAATGATATCTACCTGGATCATCATAAATCTACTTGCCCCTCCCATTGCATGGGAAATATCAGGCCTGGTGTGCACCATGGCATACATCAAACTACCAACCACTGATGAGTAAGGTACCTTGGACATCTGGTTTCTCTCCTGCTCTGTCTTGGGACACTGCTCCTTTGATAACTTGAAATGGCCTGCCAAAGGAGTCCCAACTGGTTTAGCATCCTGCATATTAAACCTCTCCAAGACCTTCTTAATGTACTCTTCCTGAGATAAAGTTAGCTTCCATTCCTTCCTATACCGAGATATCCTCATACCAAGGATTTGTTTGGCTGAACCCCCAAATCCTTCATAGCAACCAACATGTCAAATACAAAGGATTCACTTATTGTTTCTTGAGTACTTTTATTTCCTGCATGTTTTTACCTGCAACCAACATGTCATCCACATATAGAGCACAGGATAATATAATATGCCATCCTCAAATTTCTTTGTATACACACAATGGTCAGAATGACATCTAATATAACCTTGCTCCATCATGAAGCTATCAAATTTCTTATACCATTGACGTGGAGCTTATGGAGAAATTCACATCAAGTTTCATACAAGCTCTTCTTCATCAAAATTTGCACACCATCTCCTCTTTACCTTTGACCTCATAGCCCTCCCATGTCTGGTTCTCCATGAGAGCCTTGCTCCTCATCCATGACATATATAGTTAGGAATACTTATATAGTGCTCACATTATTCATATATTTGGATGAATCAAACTCTCCTCTAAATCACTTAATAGGAAACTATCTCCCTATATATTTGCAGCTTGTTCAGTATGTTTTAATCATAAATCTGTCTATACCTCTTTATTTGGTATCAGAGTAGGTACTCCATTATTGTGCCGAAATATGCTGCCCCCAATGATGGAGAAATTAGTGTAACAAAGTTGTGTTATTTATGCGTACAATTTTCTGTCAGATTTCTGATGATTTTCAGTGAGATATCATACACATTCATGTTTGGATAGCGTCTATCAAACGTGCCTTCAACACTAGCAAAGGCATATCTGTCAAAGTGAATCGTGACTTGTGTACATCTGATGGCATTAACATATAAAACAACACAAAGTTAAATTATGGATATTTGCATATGGTGATCAGTCAATCCATGTTTACAAGTAATGTGCATTTGCAGTCTTCCTGGTGCTACCTTACGGAGCATATTCCAAGAACAGTTCTAATAGAAGTCATTTTTACTACAAGAGAAAAAATCTCATCAAAATCGTTCATACCTTTTTTCTATGCAAACCCCTTGACCACCAACCGAGCCTTGTATCTTTTCTTTCATTTCTTTTTTGAGTCAATTTTAGAGTCCTTCTATGGTCTACAAGAAAGTCTTTGACTCTGTACACCCACTTGTTATGTAATGCTCTTTTTCCTTCAGGTAGCTTCACCAAATCCCAAGTCTGGTTCTCCATGAGAGCCTGATGCTCCTCATCCATGGCTTGCTCCCACTTCTTCCTGTGTTTTCTACCTACATTGCTTCATCAAAAAATCTCTCTGTCAAGCTCTCCAACTTTTCGGTCAGTGAGTAATAAATAATAAAGAGAAGGAGAAAAATGTTCAGGTTCTCACTTCTTACCCTAGAAGTACCTCCTCAATATAGGAGTTTCTTGGGTTTGATGGTTGATGTGAATTGGTTGAACCTTCATGTATGAGGTCCCTGGAGGTTCCTGAAGGATCGAGACCATGATTCATGGTGTCACTTTTAGGAATACTTATATAGTGCCATCATATATTTGGATGAATAATATTATGTAATATATTATGAGTTGTAATAAACAGAAGATCCTCTATATATAGATTGCATATTCTTTCAGCTTGTTCAGTATTCTTCCTGCAAATGTTTTCCTACAACTGAACTGATTCTTATATCATGATATTCTTTCTTGGATTCTTCCCTATTAAAGACCACATCCCTAGATCAAATGATTTTCTTGTCCTTAATACTCCAACATTTATATTCAAAGTCATCACCACCATAGCCAATGAAAGTACATTTTTTATGATTTAGCCTCTAGTTTGGTCCTATCATCCTTCTCTATATGGACAAACACCTCGCATCCAAAGACTCTAAGAAATGAATAATCAACTTTCTTACCATACCAAGCCTCCTCAAGTATGCCTCCATCAAAGGAACTCGAGGGTCCTCTGTTTATCAAGTACACAACTGTGCTCACAGCTTCTACCCAAAAATAAAGAGACAGTCCTGCATGTAACCTCATGCTCCTAGCATGATCCATTATTGTTCTGTTCATCATTTCTGACACCCCATTCTGCTGCGGAGTTCCTGGAACCATATTTTGTCTACGGATTCCATTCTTAGAATAGTAATCATCAAATTCATTGCTGCAATACTCCCCTCCATTATCTGACCTGAGACATTTTAGCTTAAGACCTGTTTCATTCTCAACCAAGGCTTTCCATTTAACAAAAGTGTCAAATACATCATATTTTTTCTAATACAATAAACCCAAACTTTCCTTGTTGCATCATCAATAAAAGTAACATAATAACTTGAACCCCCAAGAGATGATACCTGAGTCGGACCCCACACATCAGAATGCACCAGCTCTAACTTACTCTCTTTCTTTGTAGGTCCAACCTTGAGAAACCTTACTCGCTTTTGTTTCCCATATATGTAGTCCTCACAGAACTCCAAACTTGTTTCTGTATATCTAGTCAAATCCTTCTTTATGATCTCCATGCCCTTATGACTCATATGACCGAGCCTATAGTGCCACAGTGTTGTATCTACTTCTAAAGCCACAAGATTACAAACATTAGTGTTATAATTGGTTAAATACAAGGTTCAAACCTTCTTACCTCTTGCCACCACAAGAGCAACCTTGGTAACCTTCCAAGAGTCAGTTGTAAATTTCACAGTACAACCATCACTTCCCAACTAGCCCGTTGATATCAAATTTCGTTTTAAAGTAGGCACATGTCTGACATCCTTCAATAGCCATGTATTCCCATTCTACATCTTAACACTGAACAAAACCTTTTCCAACTATACCGCAAGGCTCATCATCACCAAGAAAAACATGCCCAAAATCCCCTTGAACATAATCAACAAAATAATGCCTATGTGGAGTAGCATGGAAAGAAGCCCCCGAATCTAAAATCCAAGATTCAACAATATTGTGCAAAGAAAGAATCAAAGCATCCTGACATACATTACCCATCGCCACATTTGCCTCATTTTCTTCATGTTGTTTCTTTTTTTCCCGAAACTCCCAACTGTCCTTCTTTACATGCCTAGACTTTCCATAGTGCCAACATACTATCTTGCTTTTAGATTTTGACCTTGCCCGATCTTTCGATTTTCCACGGCTTCCTCTATTCTTTCGTCTACCTCTAGTTTCCACTGTCAAAGAATTCCCTGAAGTAAAAGATTCCCCAGAGCTTTTTCTTCGCATTTCCTTCCTTAGAATCACCCCTAAAACATCCTGAAACTTCAACTTTGAGTTAGCTGGAACCGAGTTGCTTACCACCATTACCAGGCTATTCCAACTCTCAGGTAAAGAGCACAAAATTAATAAATCCCTAACTTCTTCATCAAATTCTATTGTAACCAAAGCTAGCATATTTACAACCGTATTAAAATCATTTAAATGATCTGCTACCGAACCATTCTCAGAAATCTTCATATTAAACAACTTTTTCATTAAAAATATCTTATTAGAGGCAAAGGATTTTTCATACAACTCTCGTAATGCATCCATCAGTTCTTTTGTAGTCTTTTCCTTTGGAACATTAAATAATACCGAAGATGCAAGATACATCCGGATTGTCCCAAGTGCCTTCCTATCCAGCAAATCTCATTCTGCATCCATCATGCTCGAGGGTTTATTCACCTTCTCAGACAACAGAATATAAATATCCTTATGATAAAGGTAATATTCTATCTGCATCTTCCAAAGACTGAAATTCTACCCGTTGAATTTATCAACCATTGATCTTCCATCATCTTCCATGGCTTCCACTCAAGCTAAAACTTTCCCTACAATTCAACACTTCAGCAAACCAAACCAGACTATAATACCAATTGTTAGGAAATAAGGGATAAAATACACAGAATAATCCCTCACAGAATCGCAACAGTAGAAATTAATAAGTAGAAAATATTGCAGATTTGAAATAAAAGTGCAAAATAATAAAAGAACAACACAATGAGACAATATTTAACATGTTTCACCCAATTTGGGCTACGTCCACCAAGAATCACTTGCTCAGATTTTATTACAAGCCACCACTCTCTCAATACAACACCCAGATCTGTTTGGAGCTATGCTCAACAAACTCTACAGAATTCACACCTGAATTTAGACACATCTGTAATGTTACATCATACCTACCATATGCACAAAACTACATAAGTAGACAACTGCTTAAGCAATTTTACAAAACCGTGGATATCAAAACCATGGGCCAAAACTGCCCCATAAACCTATGGGTGAAAAATCCTGCCCATATGAAAAAAGCCCATTTCGTAGTATATTAGGCACATTTTGTTTTGAGGCCAAAATTTTTTTTTGGGGGTTGTTGCCCCCGGACCCCTGCTCGAGGCCCGGCCCCGAACTTTGGTGAGACAACTGTAGAAAGTGTACAATACTCTTAGTGTACAATCTTCAACACTTTCACACATGAAAACAAGCTCCACAACCTAACAAACATAATGATGAATATACCAAAATTTGTAATTGTTTTGATAAAAACTTCACTTAAAGATAATATCGTATGCAGTGGTTCCAATATCTGTGGAAATGGCACAAAACGACTTGTTCAAAAGTTTTGAGCAACAAAAGAGTTCAAAGGAAGGCGAATTTGAAGCTGGTTCTTGGGAGAATCTTGGGTAAACCTGAACAATTATTGGAAATGTTCGTTGTTTCCATTTATTCCCTCTATGATGCCAGATAAAAGTCCAATCTCTTGTTTTTTTAATGAGATACAAGGTTTCCATATTGGGGGGCCAAGCCATAAAGAAATCAATGAAGAGTGTTATATCATGTAAAGGTAACTCGGATTCGGAAAATTTTCAAAAGATTTTTTTTCCTACATTTAAGGAAATAAAGGAACGACTGCATAAAACCAGTGGAAACTTTTGCAACATATGACAGGTTTCCTAGGCACTTATGTCATGTTCAACGTTGTTGTCTGCTAACATCTTGTGCATTGTGATTTGTGCAAGAAAATTAGGGTCGACATCTCTTGCAATTTTGGAAAGCATTTGATGGTATGTTTTCGATCGTTTCTCAACCTTTGATGTATATTTTGCAATGTAGTTTATTATGGCATGGTGAGAAAGTATCGACTGACAGTCAACATTGGATCTCCAAATTGATAACATAGTTTGATTATGAATGTTAAGCCTTTCATTGTTCTGTGTGGGAAGGTATTTAAATGTTTCATCTTCATCAACAAACAAGGTAGAATTAGAGCACGTCTTCCAAGGGGTATTATAACAACATTGTAGCCAATTTAGTTTTTCTTCTTAAACATGTTTTCTCATAGAATTTTGTGTGACGTTGTAGTCGATTCAAAACCCCTTCAAGGTCCGCAGCTACAGAACATGAAGGAACATAAAAGAGTATTTTTTGCGTCCATCAGGAAGGGGCCATCTTGAATGGACCGATCTATAAATTCATGCCTATTAGAAGCGGTCTTGCATTCCAAACGAACACAAAAAAATAAAAGTATTTCCTGGTGACCTCCATGGATGCGGTGTCCGTCAAATGAAGAGTTCAATGCTAGGAGCATTTTCAATCCAAAGGAATTTGTGGACATGTGTGAAGCCTCTACGCAGTCAATCATATATGGTGGATTTTTTGTATGTTAGCAATATTTTTAGGGTGAAGTAAAAAAATATTTGGTAAGGTGATTTAATTTGATAAGGTGATTTAGTTACCTATACCAATAGTATTTGGCACCAAGGTGTTTTTCCAAGGAGTCCTCCAGGAAATTTTTGAATTTGTTCTGCAAGTACACGAACACTTGGTGACGCGGATGAACAATGTTGAAAATCCTCTACTGTTTAGTGGCACAAGGATCCAAAGGGGTAGTGTTGGGCATGATGTTGTGAAGGTCTGGCCATTTGGTGTCTACGGAGCTCAAAGTGAAGAACAAAGTTGGCGGGCCCAATTGTTCAATCATGTCTGAAAGTTCACCTCTACTTTTTTCCCAAAATGATTGAGTTCCTTGGAGGTTTGTATTGAACCTGATCAAGCTGAGGGGTAGGTTGTCTGTAGGAAACTCCTGTAGCCTTTTGTGAAGATCCTGGATAGTTAGCTTAGCGGTCGAATCAATGTTCTGCTTCATAAAAATTGAAGCAGTCATATGGCTCCTATAATGCAAAATAAGATTGAGCACATAGTATGGGAAACAAGGGCAACTTCTAAAACGATTGTCATGATACCACAACAAATGTACCACATATTCATGTAAAAGGACTTCATTCTAGGTTTTTTGATCATGCATTATCCTTTTGGAAAATCAGTCGGAAATGCCATAGAGAGCAATTCTTCTGTGTTCTACTATTTTGTAGGAGAAACCTCAATTTTTAGGGACTTCTTATTATTGCAGAAATCTGCCATTGCAACTCTACAAGCACTTTAAAGAACTCAATCAATAAATTGGGTACAAATATGTACAATCAATTTATGGATTGAAACTAACATGTTTCAATTAACATCCATGTGATAGTGTTTTTGGATATCCCCACAACAAGGTCTTGAAAGCCACTTTTGCATTTGATCAACAATGCTTAACTGGAGTTTTGAGGTTATTCAAACAATTTTCAAAAAGGGAACTTCCAATGGTAATGAAATCCTTCATGCCAAACTTTAGAAATTCAAATGAGCTAATAAAATCACTTAGAACCATTTTAATATCTGATTGAGAATAGGAATGGATTACACAGTTCGAAACCCGAGTTATTTTTCAGGGTTAGGGGAGTTATCAATTTCCTTGAGATCATGGAAAGCATTTACAACTATAAACATTTAGACAATTCACATTCAGTTGACCGTGGCAGAAGAGTTCCTAGTAATATAATTTCTGTTGGAGGCATGTTAAGACGAGTGTGGGTTTTAAAAGTACTCTTCATATTTATATTTCCCTCATCTTTCTACATTCAAGATTTGTGGAACCAGGGTTTCGGCTGGAACAAAATGTCACCACAAATTTCTTTTAAGGTGTTTTAAATCGGTTATTAGGACAAAAACATGAATTTTGTATGAATCTTACCTCAGGAAACCAAAGCTTAAGAAATATGATCATAAGACGTAACAGAGAATGGCAGCTAAAAACTTCGTGAATCGCAGGAACCCCGATTTGTGCAATTCCATTCCTACAAGCAAGAATCCCCACCAATGTTGAAAACAAACGGGAAAAAGTCCATGTTTTGTCAAGCAGGAAAAATAAGTATCTTAATAATAAGTCATTTAGAGGCATAGATTTTTTGTAGTCATCGATCCATAGATTTTCTGAAAAATCTTAACAAAAAATTTGTAGCCATTGTAATAATCAGGAGCTTGGATGTCATTCAATTCCTTTATCAAATCTAAGAAAGAGAATGCATTGAATAATGATATTAAAAAAAAAACAGAGAAATTACTCTGTATTATGGCTTCGTCTGTAACAGAAGTATAGTCTCAACACACACACTTAACATTCAGATACCGACATATTCACTAAAAATACATTACCCTCATAAAAGAACATGCCTGAATTGGGTACAAAAATAACAGATAACAGACACCCACATTACATAAAAACTCTGCAAAATCTTGCATCAATTACAATCATCCCTAAGTGTGACACTCAACATATTTTATTTTTTATTTTTAAAGAATCCTATTATATATAAGTATATTAACACACAACAATATGTGGGTTCATTGTGGGTTCCCAACCCATGTTGATTGATTGCTTCCCTGAGAAGCCCATACAAAACCATGTCCTCAGAGTCATTCTCATCTAGAGGTAGCAAGCTCTGCTCCGGAGGGGGTGTTGTGAAAGTGCAGATTTTGGAGTCCAGACTCGTAGTAGTAATTGCATTGCTGGAGAAACTACACACCCATCATCATGGCAACCAATACCGCTATGCAAGAAAATTTGTTTGATCCTGCCATTTTGACTAATAAGAAAAGTTGATACCTAAACCAAAAGCAAAATGGATTTTAGACACCTAATTTTCCTGGACTACAAAACCCACAAAACAAAACAGTAAATAAACCCACAAAAAAACAACCAATGCAAAACAAAAAGGGTCTGTATCTGCAATACCCATCAAAAGCGGCCATTTGCTTTTGTCCAAGCTTGCACGGCACGTCTCGGGAAGACAGAACAACCATTTGAATCGGTTTTGATAGTGATTTTAGTTTGCAGATCTGACAGAAATAAATTGTATTTGCCAATGGTTTCACTGTAGAAGATGAAAAATCCATTAGTGACACATACACAGTTCAAGAAAGAAAGAAATGAATAACAAACATACCAAAAGTTTGAATTTTCGTCTTCCGGCCATATCTTTCGAGAAATTTGCTGTATTAAACCTGTATTGGGCATGTCGAGGAAGTAGAAGAACTCCAACCGATTGTAATCTTTGGACGGAATTTATAGGTTTAGACTCTTTCTTTAATCTTTGCCTCCGCTAACCCCCAAATTTGCATTTATGTTGTGGTAAGCTCAGAATATGTCATCCAGTGTTGGATTTTGCAAGGTGTTTAGACGTTTTTAGTCATTTTAGATGTCAAAATATAACCACTTTTAAAATATGACCGTCATGATTGACAGTTATATATATAATTTAAACATCAAAATGACATGTATATTCAAAATTTAACCATCAAATTATATATATGTGTGTGTATATGTGTGTGTATATGTGTATGTTAATAAATTAAATATTAAATAGACACTACATATTTTAAATTTGTGAAATTCATAAGAAATATAACATAAAAGGAAATGGAAAACTTTGGGAATGCAAATAAAATAATAATAGAATTATCTTTATATCTTAATAATGAAATATAAACATATGCATATCTCATTGATAAAATAGAAACATGCATTAATTTTGATTTTTAATTAGTTTTGTTTGATTTCTTTTCTTTTTTTTTATTTCTTGTTTAGTTATATTTTATTGATTTTGATTTGTAATTGTTTTTTTTTTGTTTTTTATCTATTTGATTTCTTATAAATAAAAATTGGATAATACACTAGATGCATTGGATTTGTCCTTTTGCATCGAGGGAGTTCTTGATATCATTTTCTTCAAATTTGTTTTTTAAATTGTAATTTGAAATTCTATTTTAATATTCTCATAAACTTTAATGATGTTTATGGATATTCAAATTGATTAGTGTGACATGATTTTTTGGGGGAAAAAATGAATATGTGAAAACTATGAAATTGATTAGTACAATCTCTTATCCATAATTAAATAAAAGTAACATAACTATGAGAGAATATTACAAAGAACACCAACATCCATATAAAATATAATTTAATTTGTATTTTGTAATAATTATTATAAAAACAAATTTGATGTGCATATTAAATTTTAAACGTCAAATGACAGCCATATGATTTTCTAGACCGCCAAACAATTTTACTGTGACATGTAACATCGAACGTCAAAATCCAGCACTGGTCATCCTTACCTTTTTGTTTGTTGGGGTAAGACAAATATCTCCTCTTTGAGGTAAAAATGGAACTAAGTGGCCCAACTCAGATTAAAACATTAATCTGCCTTTGGGAAGACATGCTTGAGTAATAACAAAACAATGCTCCCCTTTTGTTTGCATTTATGACCCTGCTTATGTTGGATTGTTTTATGCATGACAACCTCTATATTGTGGCTTTTGAGGCCACCTTTTCTTGTTAAGACTTGGATTTTATTCTATTTCAGTACACCAAGAGTTAGAATTAGATTGGCTTACTAAGAATATGCAAACCAAGGTTTAATTGAGGAATGGATACAAAGGTTCATCAAATCTATTATCAGCAGGAGTGTCCCTTCAAAGGGCCATATCCCAAGTAATAATCTTTACAACTATAAGCGGCCTTAGTGGTCTAGTGACAAGTGAGACCACACATTAAACTCATAGGCACCTCTTCATAAAGGAGACGTGGTAAGGAAATCAATTGCCTTTGTTAATTAACCTTGCACGGGTGGGAAAACTATTGGAGTATGGCCAAATGTGATTTTTCTTTTGTTTGCATTTATGTCATCCCAGAAATTTTCAATTGCTTAAAGAGGCAAGACTATGTCTATGCTTGATCATTGCTAGGATAAGGCTATTTAAGTATATATAGATGGCTTGATTTCGGATTTTATTTTGAAGCTTAAGTCCATCCCATCTTAATAATAATTTGATTAAATTACATTTTGCAACTAGAGTAGGAGTCTACTATGCTTATTTGAATGAGTTTAGAATTTAGATGGAGCAATGTCTACCATCTCACTTGTAAAGTGCGTTTTTCTAATTGTAATAAAGGCGAGTCTTTCGACTTTAATTGAAGTTTGATTTAGAATTGGAAGGAAATGCCTACAAATTGATATAAGGTGGTTGATTTATGGACGAGAAAATGTATGTATTTGATGTAGAGAGGGATCGCTATTCTATTTCTCATTCTTAAACCAAGAGCAATCATTCAATGACATCCAACAACTAACTTCTTAAGAGACCCTAAAACTTGTTCCAATGCCAGGATTGTACGAAAACATGGTACTCAAAGTTAGAATCACTTCAAACATGCTTATATACTCCAATTCAACATGACCATGCATTTTACAAAGTTTCAAACCTTCAATTTTCTTCACTTTCCTTTTAGACCTCCTCTTAGGCTAGTAGCCCTACTAATTAGCACTTTTCCTTGAAATTGACCAAATATGAAGAATTATGCTTGACTGGTAAAGTTTTTAGATACCCTTTAAAGCCCGTTAGGTGTCTAAAAAATTTTAGATCTTCATCATTTACCCATTTTGTCCCCTCTTTTTACCATTTTTGCTTAAAACTAGCAATTAGGCCTCCAAAATGACAAATCAACATGTATCAAACAATTGGTAAGCATTTAGACAAAGTTACATACCTTTTTTAGTACCCATTTGGCCATATTTGTTTCATGCAACCTTTCATTTCACAACTCTTTTCCCATCTTCCCTAGCTCACCCCTTCATTCTTTCTTGCCTAGTTAATTAGGCATATTAGTGTTTCAAATAACTAGTTAGGGTTTCAGAGCTTACCTTTAGTTTTCAACTTTTGACTCACCTTTTTCAAATCAAATGAACCTGGTTAATGCTTCCCACATCAGCCATTCACTTACCCAACTCCATATAAGTCATTTAGCTTGTTTTTGCTTCGTAGCAAACTCTCTAGCTCTTGCGGCATTCATAGTCTTCAACCACTCTATTTTTTCCTCTTTTCATACTAACCTTGGGGTTAATAGGTTGGTCTCAACTCATACTCCTTTTCTCACACTTGTTTCACACTCTCATCTTTTACTTGGAGCATACCCAACTTGCTCATTAGCTCTCTACCTAGTTTTGAAAGGCTACAGTTCACCCGACCATGGTTCATGCATTTATTTTTATCCTTCCTTTGTTCCTTCACCTCTCCATAACATCCATAAGACACCATTCATTCCTTACAAGCCCCTTCTCTCCTTTAGTTTGACTTTACGATTATTTCTTCCTTCTTTCCCACTATATTGGCTTTTTGGTTTTCAAGCTTGCTATAAGGTCTCCATAACCTTCTCAACACTTTTCTTTTCTCCCCTAGCCTTTTAAGTTTCCTTTCTATTAGCTTGGTTGATAAAACCCTTACACCTCCTTTATGGGCCTTCTTTCAACACAATTGTACTCACCCATTAACTATCTCATTCACCTTACTTGCTAGGATTGTACTTTTAATTCATGACTGCCCTTCCTTTGTTTGGTTATACATCTCTTGATTGCATTCCTCTAGACTTGCATTTATTGCTCCTTTAGAATTTACTCTTTCAAAACTCCTGAGGTATTCTTGGGATACTTTGGTATTTAATCCTTGGACTACTCATATGGTTAAAACCTGGGCTAGATTGCTCTGTCTTGAGACATTTAGGTTAATGGATACACATTTGAGACTTTACTCCTCTTATACTTGACTCTAACGACACCTCCAAACCATCCATTTGGTGTTCCTCATTTACATGCATGAATCCATTTACATGGAATAGCTCTAAACCACCTGATAGGATTTCTAGGCTCATTATAGACTGTGATCACTAGCTTCTTCCTCAATTGTCAAGCATAGCTCACTTTCCAGGCTACTAATCAACTTGAAACAAATTCCATCATTTTCCACAAGCCTAACAGTCCTCAAATACCAAACTTTAGGTAATCTCCATGGTTCATTCAAAAGTTATACTAATTTTCTTCCTTAAAACCCTAGACAGGGTACTGTGTAGGCCAAGAAGAGTATTTAAATGGGTTTGACCTTTAACAAGTGTTTCAAGCTCCCTAATTGCACCTATAGCTTCATCTCACCATACTCCATCTTCTTCCTTTAAAAACCAACTCCCAATAATGCAACCATTAGTTCTAGCAATGAAGCCACATACGTTTTCTTGCACAATTATGATGAAATAGACATAGTTTAATGCAATTACTAGTTTTCAAGGTTGGGTGAATGTTACAAAGGCTCATATAGAACTCCTTGATTCATCTCCACACGTGCTAAACAATGGTTCCTTGTATTATGCCCTACCACCATCTAAATATCCTAAAATATAGTTACACAAGACTGTGTTATGACAATTCTCTGTGTTTTTGACTCTCTCAACTATCAACATTCATAAATCTTCTCTACTCACCCATTTCTATAAGTTACTAAACCATTCACACAACCTTTTCAATCAAGGAAACATTCAAATGAATAGATAACTTCTTTAATCAAACTCATTCTCATCTCAAACCCGCACATGGTTCCTAGAACCTAAGAATGTTAGTCTTCTCTTGAATTTTCTCCTTCATAGTCTTCCTAACCCTTTTCAAGGCCTGTACCACCATTCATAACTTGCAAAACAACATGCAACCCCATACATTAAGATTCAAGCTTATTTAATACAACATACAGTGCTTAACCTCTCAATAAACTCTTTTCCCCAGTTTTATACATAAGAAAGCTTCTTTATTAAATGTTCTTGCTATACATAGCTTTAAGATTCTGAGGCTCATTACAAATATGAAACTCCCTCACTCTCTCATGTTCATCCCTTCTTGAATTCATATCCGGCTCCCCCATTCAAATTCTCTTTTATATGTTCATA
Source organism: Taxus chinensis (assembly GCA_019776745.2). Taxonomy (NCBI): domain Eukaryota; kingdom Viridiplantae; phylum Streptophyta; class Pinopsida; order Cupressales; family Taxaceae; genus Taxus; species Taxus chinensis. Next base: position 135,552,644 of record CM034148.1, on the reverse strand, counting down.
GTTTCTAAGTAATTTCTCTAGCTACCTTATCCTAACTAAGGTATAGTTAGCTATAACTCATGTAAACCTTTTCCAAGGTGTATATACTCACTATCTCCTCTCATAAGGTCTTAACTGACATTTTTATAACATATAATAACATTAATTTCAACTTTGCATCTTCTAAGCTACATTTTCAAATTCATTTTTTCAAGCATTCCCAATTTGGAGGGAAACTCAATTAGACTCTTCTAGCACACAAAGAGAGTCTTAAAAGACCGAGGAGTTATCATCACCTAACTAGACCTTTAAGGCCCAACACACCCTTTCCTTACACAAAATTACAAAATTTACGCCTTTACAGTGACACTCATGCATCAATATTTGTGTGTATACTTGACTTATCTTATCCAATACGGTATCGTGCTCTTCTATGGAAGTTAACATCCACACATTCCAAGAAGTAATTTACATAAATGCTAAAGGACCTTCTAGGAAGTAAATAATTTACATAAATGCTAAAGGACTTCATTTATTGGCATTTTTCAAACATGATTAAAACTAGTATGAGTTATCTTCTAGAAGAGTTATCATTTAAATTGGAAGGTGAGGTGGATGAATGGTTGAGTTTTTAAAGTGGCCTTATAATGAGGTAAAAATAATTTCATAAGCATCTCTTTAAGGATATATTAAAGGAATTCCATAGCGTCCTAATCAATCATGTACTAGTGGGAAGAATACTATATTTTTTCCTAGTAAACATTTAGTTATCGGTAGATGCTAAACCATGTATTGGAGGAATAGATGAATCTTGTATGTAATTCTCCACAAGAATCTAACTACATCCATCTCCGCAAGAGTGTAATACATCCAAATCAAAATATGAGGAAACGAAAAAATTATGTCACCTTAATTCATCCAAAAGACGATTCTATCTCACCATTGCAAGTGATCTTGTAAGTCATTTTTAATTATGTAAAATTGAAACCTCTAAGAAAAAAAGAGAATTATTCTTAGCTACAAATTTTTTTGTTCAAATCCTTCTTTGTTATATGATCTTTGTTCCCTACAAGGATGACTGTACTGTTAATGTTTATTGACAACTTAGATTTGACTTTAAGACATGAGATTTATGTTGTTGTAACTCTTCTTCAAGAAAATTCATGTTTATTACACATTTCATGGAGAGGCATATGAAAGTATCTTAGTTCCTCTATATCAAAATTGTTTCCACCAATATTGTTGATAACCCTCATGTTAGAATACATATCGAGCTCGTAACAAGTTAACACTTGCATTGTTGATAGTAGCCTCATGAATTGATATTATAAATAAGGGCATCCTTAACACTTTTGTAACGAGTTGAGGTGATAAATATAAACCTTTCCTGAAGTGATAACCTTGAACCTTTAATGAAACCCTTATAATATGTTGAGGTGACAACCACAAACCTACAATAAAACCCTTGTAATAAGTTGATGCAACAACCTCGAATCTACTAATTCCACACTGTTGAAACCTATAGCATGATCACTTTTGAATTTGAATCACCCTTCTTTGTTGTTGATAAGCAAACAAGTCTTAACAAAGAAATGAATATACATAAATACGCATGTTTTACTAAGGTTCCTTTCCAAGGCATTTTGAGAATTTGTTTATCTTAGGATGAAATAAAAGGTGTTATTCGTTCTAAAAGGTGAGCAATAACGTTAAATAAGGGTATGCTTTGTGGCTTTAGCCATGCCAATCTAAAACTTGGAAGGAAATGTATTGAATGGATGGATGTAAAAGCATCAGGATGACTTCTTGACTACATCCAACAAAAGATTTTAATTTGTGGTTATGACGTTGCCTTGGTATACATGCCATGAAAAAAGTACTTTAGCCTATACACATGGCTAACTTTGGGATCCTGGTCATACTCTTTGGTTTGAGCCTATGAAACCTTCTAGATGGTTTGGGATTAAATCACCATGTGAATTAGAGATATAATTTTTTTTGTGTGATTTATATTCAACTGACTTTACTATTAATAAATGGCTGCTAACTTGCGTGTTGTTTAAATGAAATAAGAATTGGCCTTGTGACTTTATTACGAACTTTATTTTCTATTGGTTGGCGAAGGCATTTGTAAATTGATTTGAGGTAAATGATTCCAGGATGAGGGAATCTAAAATTTGTCCATGTAGTTGACGTAGCTTATCCAGTGTTGTAGAATGCCTTTTCTATGGATCTATTACATGCATAGTTCAAGAATTAAGTGCTACATAAATTATCATATTTTTTTTGGTACGTTTATACAATTTCATCTCTTATCATGTATTATGTCCTAGATCTAATATTAAGTATTATCCTGTGTTGGTAAAGTATTTTGTACATGGATGTTTTTTTTTGGCATCAGCAAGGGGACAAAGTCCCTCCCTTATTATGATGGGAGATTCCCTTTATTGAAAACACGAAAAATACTAAAATGAAATATAGACAATAAATACATAATATTTGTATTATGAGTATTACATTTAACTCGGAAAACATATGGAGGGGAGAGAGAGAGAGAGAGAGAGAGAGAGAGAGAGAGAGAGAGAGAGAGAGAGAGAGAGAGAGAGAGAGAGAGCATATTTTACTATTGTATGTAAGAAATTTAATAATTTAATGTTGAAATTTTGCATTTAAGAAATAAAAATAAGAAATCATACATTTAACATAAAAAGAAATGATACTACCAATGAGATTTCAAGATACAACTTTTGAAAGTATTCTTGTATTTCTAGTTGGACTTGAACAAAGGCTATAATTTGATACAAAGTTTTGCCCAACAGAAACAAAAATATCTTCGTTTATTCATTTATCACATATACATACAAATATATATGAACTAGTATTCCTATAAAATAGGATATCTAATTATCTCCAAAACAACTATCCTAAATATGATACCTGAGTTGTTTTATTAAACAAACTCATGATTACATTATTCACAATTATACAAATTCCTGGAGCACTAATCTTAGGACTATTCCTAACATATTGAGTTATGGAGCTAAATTGCTTCACAAGTAGCATGTTTTACAACTTGCATGTTTACAAAGTAACTGACATCAGTCACCTGGGAGGAATCGAAATCGGTCAGGGAATCAACACCGGTCAGCAAACAGGGAATCGACATCGGTCAGGGAACTGGCACTGGTCAACAAATAGAGGACCGACATTGGTCAAGGAACTGGCACCCGTCAACAAAAAGGGAACCGACACCAGTCGCATGTGCGTGAATGTTTTTGTTTAAATCGTAGGATTAGATCCAACCATTGATTAAAAGGTGATCTAAAGGTTGTAAATGCATAGCTAAGATGCCCTAAGTTTGTATATGCTTATAAAAGAAGGAAAAATAGGGTTAGAAGCTAGATTAGAGGAATTATTGGTTGAGAGGATGATTATGAAGAAGAAGAAAAATATGGTTACACGAAGACAAAGATTCTATGGAGAGAAGCTAGATAGAAGGAAATAATAGGTACATCTGATTGGTGAGAAGAGGGTAATGTCTTCTAATGTATTTCCTTTGTATTATATTATCTCGATGTAATGGCTTGCATAGTATGCAAAACACATAGAATTTCTTCTTGTAGATCCACATGTTGTTGTGAGATCGTGTATTGTATATTCTTCTTGTATATCCACATGTTATGAGATCTTTTATTGTAGATCCACATGTTGTTGTGACATCTTGTATTGTAGATCCATGAGATCATGTTGTATTGTTGATCCATAGAGATCTAGTATTGTAGAGGAGGTTGTCTTCATGTTTGTACAAGTTGATGCAGTGATGAAGGAGAGACTTACTTCTTGGTGCACAATTATGGTTGCACATTGGTAGACCCATTTGAGAGGTCTTGTTACAGATTAACATGAGAGCTTGGTTGCAATTCAAAGATGTAGTAGTTCTTGGTTATGTGAGATCTGGTGATGGTTTGGAGGCACGGTTGTAGTGCACTCATGTAGATCCATTTAGAGATATGGAGGAGGAGATACTCTTGGAGAGATGCATTATACTCTTGTGGGAAGAGTTGGTTTGTACTCTTGTTCATTATATATAAATGAGATCTCTATCTTTGGTGGACGTAGCCCACATTGGGTGAGCCATAGTACATGGTGTGTACTTTGTTTTGATTTGGATTTATCTAGTTTATGCTTCCACTGCTGTAGATTTTTGGGAATTGTTTTCATTTTTGCAGTCCTATTATTCCCAACATATTATTCCCCCCTTAGTGTGAACATGGTAGAAAAACATACAAACTCTCAACTGTAGTATGCCCACCCCTGTGAAGCATGTCCTACTATGTGACTAATGACCTTGATATAAATGAAAGGCTCTCTCCTTACATGGTTTTAAATAGGCTTACTAAAAAACCTCAACATGAACAAGCCCCATTAACTATCCACCTTAGGTGGTTTTTTGGATCCTCCCACAAACGCTTTCAAGATTCATGAACTGACTTAATATGGTGATTTTGTTCACCACTATGCTTTACATCATGAAAGTATATAGGAATCAAAACTCACATATTACAAAATTGAACAATAAAACACATAATGGAAAGAGATTTCACATTACATCCTATAAGAATCACAATGTTCTTAATTGCAGCCACTGTTGTTGATCGTTGACACTCAATATTGAACAACAAAGAAAACTACCACTTCCATTAGAAGTTTCCCTTGACTTTAGTTGGTTTGGCATAGAATGTAAATGGAACATTGGTGTCATGTTCCCTCCCACAATGTGAAATTTTCATTAATCATCAAACTGTAAAACATGAAAAATGAAAAGAAAATCATACCGTATCGGATACTACTGTTTGGATCTTGTTGTCCTGGATCTTGCTTCACATGATCGCCATTGCCAGTGAACGTATTCACTGAATGGTCAGCTTCTAATGAAGCATGATAGTCAGAAGATCACTGCAATCAGATGATCATTGCAGTTAGAGGATCACTGCAGTATTATCTACTCTCCAATACAATCATTTTTTCAGCATCCATAATACACACCACACTTGAAAGTTGAAAAATTAAAATGAAGCACAAGTGAAAAACAAAAAACTCACACCACAAAAATTTCACCATAGATGAAGCAACCTCATCATTGGCGATTAATGAGAGGTCATTGATTGACCTGAAACCTCCTGTGCCTTTGTCCTCTAGTATGATATTGCTAATGTTGGTGTGAGTCATTTTCCACATCACGTGGCTAATCATCTCACTTAGGAGGTCATAGGTCTAGGTGTCATAGGGGTCATCATTAGATTCCTTATATGTCATTATGTGTCAGTGCATCATATGAGAGTTACTTCCATTATGGGAATGTAACTCCTTTTCTCCAATTGAGGGGTCATGATTGCATGCACTAGGAGTTACACAACACCCCCTATTTGTACATCTTGCTTCATTCAGATTTATGAGAGATCTTAATGATATTTTCCCCTTTCTAATATTTACATGCACTTACATGGTTGATGCTCATTCCCCTTGCAGCCTCGTCATGTTATCAGAGTGTAACTCAGTAGATGTTTGTGTTATCCCACATGATCATTGTGCTTTGCATTTTCACTTTCTTTGTTACAGAATAAGAGCACATGTTGTTGGGATCCATGCTATTCGTTGTCTATTGTTTCCCTTTTTCTCTCCATTCGTGATATTTTGGGTTTCATGTGTGTTCGTCGTAATGGCTATTCCATTCATGCTCTACTTGCATTAATTCTGGGTTTTCAATCATATTTGTGGTTTTCGGTTTATGGTTTCGAGTGTTAATGGTTCTTCAGGGTTTATTAGACATGCATCAAGTTCTAGAAGCATTTTATAGGATCAAGTTGCAGTTTGGAGTCTTTTATTAGAGTTTAAAGTGTGTTTTTGAGGGCTTTATGAAGTTGGTTCTTGGGCTAACTCAACTCCAACTCACCGAATTGGGAACTAAGTTGTCTACCAGCTCACCTCTACATTGATCTCTACAACTCGATTGTTTTCCCTATTTCTCCAGCTAGGCCTTTGGGTTGTTTGCAATGGGTTTTCCTTTTGAGTATTTGACATGCATTATATTTTTCACTTGTGCTAACTCCTCTCAAAACTATATTACTTTGTTTGCATCGACCTTGGCTCTTTGAACTTTGGCTTCCCCCACATGCATTGGTTCCTTATCGTTTGGTGTTTGGCTCATGGTTTTTCCCTTGACCACTCGTGCATTGGTTTTTAGCCACATTTGGGCTCTCTACTTCACCAGTTCCCTGGATCTCTGCCTTTCCTTGTGACTGGTTCATTCTCATGTTATTTCTATGCTCGCCTGATCCATTGTTGTCCGAGATTTACATGCCTCAACCTTTTTTTCCACGTGAATCAAGCTCACTTGCGGCCTCTGCATGCACCGACCAAGCCATTACTCTGAGGATCACAATGTTCAACATCCCTTTTGAGTTGACCTTTTGTTTGTTCCCCAAATTGGTGACACGTTGACTTGCGTCCTCTAATGCACAACTTGATAGTGACCCCCTCGATACCTGGTGCTCTCAACTCGGCAGCTTCACCTCAACATCTTGTTCCTACTTCTATTGACACACTGACCCCGTGCATCGACAACCTAACTCGGGCATCCATGCTCAAATCCCTATGATTCAATTCACTTGACTCACCATGATGACCTCGCCCCTTCTTGAACACTTCCACACTGGCTCGAAAACTCTCACAATGCAGGCGATGTCTAGGTCACTTCCCCTAACCTCAACTTGGCACACTGACTCAGTCCCTAACTCAGTCCACTCATCAACGAACTTGTTGACAACCTCTTACATGAATCACCCGAGTCACCCCATCTCGTCTCGCTGAGCTCTGCGACCAACTTACCAAACTGACTTCTACATTGTCCACCGAGCTAGCTTGGCCAAAATTCCTATCTCCGCTCACCCTCCTTATCTTTCCCATTGGTGTGCTATACAACTCACTGAGATGCCACCGAGCTGCCTGCCCTTCGAACCTTTAGACCCCCTTCTTTCTCCTCTTTTTGAATTTTTGTCATTTTTCTCCTTTGTACACATTTTTCAAGCAATTAAAGGGGAAACATTAAAATACAACATTCTAAAGGGGGATATTTTTGGTTATTGGGATTTTTGGGCCACTTTTCTAGCTCGTGGCATTGTAGTGCCCCTCTTCGCCTACATCTAGTGAGCGCATCCGCCAAAACCTTGTGACAAAAGAGCCTCTCTTTTGTAATGTGAGATGCCTTCTCTCACATTGAGCAGTGTTTGTACCCTTGTTTTGCTTTCACCTTTTTTACTTGATTACATATCGTTAGTCTGCTTTCAAATAGGACCTATTATGGCCTACACTCTTGTGTGATTCGTTGCCTACTATAAGGTGATGGTCAATCATCCAACATTGTATGAACACACCTTATTGTAATCACACACTACTAATAAAGTATCATAAATAGGGTGTTATCACTATTCTCGGGTGTTGTATTATGCGTATACGTATTCTCAGTTGAGTTCGATGCCTTACCACCTTGTTTTTATCCACACACCCTATTCTTGTGGACCTTACACTTCTCACTTTCACATCATGGAGGATGCTCTTTCTAAACTTGAGTGTCACAAGATTAATTTACAACCTCTACCAATTCTTCTTGGGAGAGAGAACTGCACATCATGGTGTGCTTATATGGAACACTAATTTTCCTATGAGGGTCTTTCACACTTTCTACATGGGCCAGTTCCTACACCCACTGATTCCAATCATCTTGAGGAATTTATCAACACATGCAATGTAACCATATTTTTGGTCACTTGATATTGGATGTCACCAGACCTCTCCTCTTTCACGTGGTAGACTCATATCCTCCCCACACCATCTGGAGCATCTTTCATTATTTTTTGGAGACCCTTCACATACTGTCATCATTTTTGTTGTTGCTGATACAATTGTCTCCCCTTCTGCTTCATGTAATGACAGATCTATTGACACTGACTCGATTGATTCCATCTCTAATGATGAGGATTGTGATTCTAATTTTAATGATGAGAGTATTAATGAGGACTTCTCTCCTCCTCTCATCTTTATTCCAAAGATTTTTTACAAGCTTCTTATCCCAACAGACATTAGGCAGTCTCATTCTTAGCCTCATGCATTCATTGCATCAACCTCCTTTCAACTTCCAGTATGTGAGGCCCTTTCTACTCCTCTACCTTTGGTTGATGATTCATACCCGTTGGACATCGGTCTTCTGTTTATCAAACCCCCTCCATCTGTCAAACCTTGGTTGTCTTTTCACAGTGCCTACTTGTGATGTAATATAGGTTCCTCATCCTTCTACAGGTGTTTAAGAGGAGTCAATCATATCCTTTGTTGGGAGTGCCCCTTTTGAGACTCTTATCACTTCCACTTTTTAGGAGATATTTATTGATCTACCCTTGCTTTTAGATCCAATTTTTGTTATGGGGTTTTTGTATTACCTTCACATCACTTGGGTATACTTTCGGTGAATGTTCATCTCTTACACTTTGACAGTTTTATGCTTGTGAAATTACCTTCAGTTCCTTGGCACTCATTTGATAGACCTATGCCACACTTCTGTGGACCAAACTCATATTTCTTTGTACTATTGCCTTCGTTTTCCTTCGTGGAGTGGGTGAACTTCCAGTACTCAATTTCTATCCTTCTTAAGGGTAGGCACACAGTTCAGTGCATGTGGATCTTCTTTAATCTAGAGGTAGAGGACCATGGAGTTCAAATCCATCCACAAAATCTTCTACGTTCCTCTCTTCTCCATCTTCTCCTCTCTTTTTCTTTTTCCAGAGAGATTTCCCTTTTGTACATGGGTACCTCATTAGGCTCTTTAGTTGCCAGGATCCATTTGTGGGATCTTTCTTAGATTAAAGATTGTTTTCATCTCTTGTGGTGGATGTTTTTCCCATTGGGTTTTCCTCCATTTCTTGAGATCCTCGTTGTGCATGAGTGCCTCGTCAAGCTTTCATGTCGTGACCCATTTCTCATTTTTGATTTTCTTCCTCATCCTCAGTTACGATGAAGGGAGTGTGTTGGTGTGATTCATTTTCCACATCACATGGCTAGTCATCTCACTTAGGTGAGGTCATTGGTCTAGGTGTCATAAGCTTCATCATTAGATTCCTTATGTTTCATTATGCATTAGTGCGTCATATGGGAGTTACTTCCATTCTAGAAATGTAATTCCCCTTCTCCACTTGAGGGGTCATGATTACATGCACTAGGGGTTACACAACCCCCCCTTTTTGTACACCTTCCTTCGTTTAGATCTACGAGATATCTTAATGAGATTTACCCGTTTCAAATATTTTCATGCACTTACATGGTTGATGCTCGCTCCCCATGCAACCTTGTCATGCTGTCAGAGTGTAACTTGGTTGGTGTTTGCGTTGTCCTACATGATCATCGTGCTTTATATTTTCGCATTCATTTTCAGCTAATTCACCCAAATTTGATCACAAAGCTCTTCAATTTCCACATTGTAATTTATTTTGTTTCCCTCTCGTAATGTGAAAACGCTTTATTTTAGGACGTTGGGTTACACCGAAAATGCATCCATGAGACAATTTTTTTAATTTTTTTGGACTTTGACAACACACTTAAAATGACTCAATTTAACTCTTGATTGTTAAATGACATGACAATATTTGACAAGACAAGTAATTTTATCAAAATGATAACATGACATAAATTTATGACATTTGACCAAACTTAACATTAAAATCTAACAATACATATGACCACTATTTAACAATTGAATCTTTTAAACTCTTTACACTGATAATGATGATATGCTTCAATATGATGTTCTCTTGACACTTACTCATACAACTTATTGACTACTATTTACAAGAGTGAACTCACTATGAATGAACAAAAAAACTTACTAAACTATAACAAATCAAATGGATATTGTGACCATATGGAAATCTAGACACATTCACATACCATACACGTCAAGTATTCTTCATTGTTGAAATATATTTTCTATTCTTAAGCCTATATTATCTCAACGCCACTCTATAATGTTTACTTCTAATACGATTAGGTTTAGAGCATGCCTAGGATGACTGCCACATGTCACCATTCACCATAGACTTAGCAGCAAATCAAATAATGTAGCATGAAGACGTCAATCAAAAATTCACTACAAGATTTCAGATTATAAAACTAGCATAGCTTTGAAAAAAATCCTTGTGCTCGTAATACGTGACAGAATTGGATCACAATAATGCATCCTCCTCCTTTAACTTCCACCAAAGCATAAAAATATGTTTCTAAGCGCATGTTCCAAGGTGTTTTTCTTTGAATATCCTCCTCTCTATAAATGCGCTTGGTGGAAAATTCCATGTTTTAAACACAAGATGATGGATCTAAGTTTCAAATATGCCAAAAATTGCACCGTTCAAGTGGTTGAGGTATTTGAAATGATAAATGGATTATTCTCATAAAATTCTAATCTTCACAGTGAAGAACTCCACACAACCTTGATGCAAACCGAAGATAAAAAGTCTAAAGATGTTAAGCTTAGATCCAGATATGTCCCAATCGCTAAAAACTCAATACCAAACACAAATGTTTGCACAAATCTTAGTAAAGAAGACAAATTATTTACCAGCATGTGATCTAGAACCGATACTATACATTGATAAGTGCACTTAGACAAATATATGACGATCTTAAAAGATCAATTGTGATTTTTTTTTTTCAAAGAGAAGTCCTCTAAAAACTAATAATAATAATAATAATAATAATAAAAATAATAGAGAGCTTCCACCCCCTGAGTTCTGTAAGGTTAATTTTGATGGGGCTTCTAAAGGAAACCCTGGGATTTCAGGGGCAAGGTGTATCATTCACAATGAGTTGGGAGAGTTTATTAATGCCAAATCGTATCACCTTCAAGAAAGATCCTAAAACCAAGGAGAAGCTCAAGATCTTCTCTTCGGGGTGAAGAACACAATGGAGTGTGGATGCTCCCGTGTCCTTATCAAAGGGGATTCATAAATAATAATCCAGGCAATAAAAAATAGTAAGGCCTCCCATTGGTCTTTGGATTATTATAGGGATAATTTTAGTGGCGAATATTCATAATATGGTGAAAATTTCATTTTAGGAAAATTTGAAAAGATGATTTTTTCGGAGCGGGTCGGTGTCCTGTTCACCTAAAATTTACAATATATATATTTTTGGGGTCAGATTTGCCTTCATTTGAAAATATCTCCTATAAAAACCTAGGTGATTCACCAGGTAGTATACTATAGTACTATCACAAGTAGCTTACAAAATTACCATTACCGTGAAGCTTGAACTCACATACTCTTAACCACTAGAGATTGTTGTTAGCATGTTAGGGTTAGTTGTTGACGTGCGAAAGGGATATAATTGACGTGCGACAAAGAGGTATTGTAGACATGTGACAAAGAGATATTGTAGACGCGCGACAAGGGGGTAAGCAGTTGAAGCTCGACATAGAGAGTTGATGCGTGACAAGGGGGTAAGCAGTTGACGCGTGACAGGGACATAGTTGATGCATGACAGAGCCAGTTGACTCCTTGTTGATGCGTGATAGAGATAGTTGATGCCTTGTTGATGCGTGACAGGGATAGTTCATGTGCTGTTGACGTACGACAGTAATTTTAACTCTGACTCGTTGAGTCACTACTTGGTTCTTTTACTGACATAGGACTCTGTTCAGAACAATGAAAGGTGCTAGTCCTAAGAATGCAAAGACTGTAAAAGTAACTAAGAAATCTCAGAAGTCACTGTTCAAGTATTTTGAAAACTCTGCTGATACAAATATTAAAAATACCAACAACCATATAAATGCCACAAAAAAGAATCAGAATATTGACTGTGTGGAAGGTATTATTGAGGTGGACATGCATTCTGCATAGTATCAAACAAATGACACCTACGATAATATGCCAGATCTTGAAGATATTCTTCCTATTGGGGTGCAACCAGAAGTGCATCAAGATATCACACATACAAATACTCAGTAAAATGGAACACAAAAATCAAATTCAAATTCTAGTTCACAAAAGAGGAAACCAGGTGATTGTGATATTGCTCAAAATTCTACTAAAAAAAGTAAAACATTGAAAACGAACAAGAATATGTGGACCATTGGCAGGTCATACAACTTTTATTGGGCAACTAAATTTCCATTTATCGAACCTATACAATCATCTAATTCTGAAGAGATCCCATCTGAATGTACATGTACAATATGTACGTGGAAATTGAGAAAGCAACAAAAAATGCAAATGAAGTTGGACACTATAGAAAAACTTTGTGGAAAACAATATTTGACTGTAACAGGGGAGGATGGACAGAAAATCAAAACACACAGGTGGAAAAATGAAAAATAATGCATGCATGTTAGATACGAAGCAGAGCAGAAAAAATGTAGACATCTTGTGGAAAAGGGAGGAACGATCACATCGCAAATTGGTAAGATGAATCAAACAAATCTACATGCAAAACTCATACAATTCTCTACTTTATTTAACATACTAAAGAAAGGAAGACCGATTTCATATTTCCTCGATTTCAAAGTTTTGTATCAATATAATGGAATGCTGAATGTACCTTAGTCTCATTGGTTTGAAAGTAGTGGATGGGAAATGGAAAAATGCCTTTCGATGATAGAGAAGGAAGATTTGAAAGAGAATGTAAGAAACTCAAAGTTTATCTCTCTTTCAATTGATGAAGTGACAAAATTCGACAACACTGCATGGCTATTTATCCATGTCTATACTTTATAAAATCATATAAGGACACCTCATCTGTTGGGTGTTATGAAAATGGTTGAAAACTGTAATGCCGAAAACCTACATAAAATAGTTGTTTCTCATTTGAAAGATATTGCTGGAATGACTGATTATGAAGTTGCTACGAAGTTGGTATGCGTCAGAGCAGATGGTGCATCTTTCATGTAGAGTCACTGAACATGGCTGTGTGTTAGATTACAAACAACACTAGCCCTATATATCCTACCAATTCACTGTATGGCTCACAGAATGAATTTAGCGTATAAAATGTTGCTAAATTAGAAGACCTTATAAGAGAACTTCATGCCTATATGGCAAGCAACCCAAAGTGATTTCTTGAGTTCCAAAAATTTGTAATTGGAATTACAGATGGAAAAAAACTTCTGAAAGATGTTGAGACTAGATGGATCTCTTTATATGAACCTGCATGCAGAGTTCATGAGGAGTATCCTTCGTTGGTTGGTTTCATGTAAAAATATCGTCATGAAGTTGATAGGGCGAGGGACTTGTTGTTCCATTTAACTGATTTAGAGACATTGCTGGTTGGTATTCTTCCAATGTTACAGTGGATCAATACACTGATGAAGCATGCATAGGGGAGATTAATCTATATTGTGGATTTTATACGGATGAGAAAAATGGCATGTCAAAGTCTTGATATCTTGTACTATTCCCAAGATAGTTTTGATACACCTATTTTTCAGAATTGGAAAGCTTTATTAGATCTTAAAAAATCCCAGTAACTATTTGAGATTTAATATCCATGATCACCTCCACATCACTATTAATGGGAGGGACATACCACTACACATTTTGCAAAAATGTCAAGATATTATAGGATCGGAACGAGAAGATGTTCCCATGACATGTAATCCCTTTGAGTCTATTATAGTTAAAACAAGAATAAAGCTTGAAAATTTTTCAGAATCCTTATCATCAGAAATTAGAGAACGTTTCTCCAAAGATAAAATTCTTGAAGCTATGGGTGTGATGAATCCTAATTTTTGGAATACAGAAGGTGGTCATGCTGACTTTGTAAGAAAGCATTTCCATAAATCCATAGGTACAATAATGGAACATTTCGCAAAGACTTTAGAGTTTAAGGGTATGGAAATAAAAGGTATACTAAATGCTGATTTATTAAAATTTCAATCAACAAATTTTGTAACAACAATGAGGAACCAATATAAAAATTTAGATGAAACTTATGAAAGTGGTGCTATTACAAGGCTGTGGTAAAGGAATCTATCAAAGTTCTATCTCATAAGAAGATATCAGTGAATATTTCAGATTATACGAGTTATGCCAAACAATGATTTTGGGGTTTGTGGAGGATGAAAGGGTTTTCAGTGCATTATTATTTATAAAATCGAAACTAAGAAACAGGTTGGATAAAAATCTGGAAAGTTGCATGAGGTGTTATGTATCTCGATACTCCATGGAAACCTTTCCTTTCGACAGAGAAATTGCACATTGGAATTCCCTTGGCGACAGAAGAGGCGTGAATAATACAGCTACAATTACAACTATTCCCAACGTTGAGAGTGGAATTGGCGCATCGTCACACTCTACAGAAGAGAACATTGAGTTTGAAGAAGCTATTGATAATAGATTGTTTCAAATTTAAATAGGTATCTTCTTCACCTTAATCTTATTGTTTGTCACTTTAAATTTTTTTCAGCTCTTGTTATCATTAAAGATGTTGCAGGTATATATATTTACATTTATTTAAATACAATTTTTTTACTTTTTTGAAAATGTGGGTTAACATCCATCCGAGAAAGATGGTACTTCTCATGTCTGACAATGTCAGGCAACTCACCCATCTATCTACTAATCCATTTCTCGTGTTGAGTTTTCTTAAAACAAAGATCTAGCACATTACCAACAATGATTTCACAACCATCTAAAACACTAGAGGTAAGTTAAACCCTATCATATCATCTTTCTTGATTTCTTACAATTATGTTTAATTTATTTTTTATATTTGCAAAATTCTTTGATATATTTTTTAAACTTTGTGGGATAAAATGACACAATCAAATTTTACAGAGGAAGATTTTTCCATAGTATACAATTCATAATCCACAATCTATTATACAATTCATCATCCATGATCATGTTAGAAGCTAAATCTATGTCCACATAAAATTTATCATCATCCATATATATCATATCATCATCATATCATTATCATAATCCTGACACTACAATTATTATTAAAACAATTATTTATCTATTTTCAATTTAAAGAAATGTATCTGTCCTAACACATTCCATTTTTTAGAAACAATTATACATTATCATCATTCATCATCATCTATATCAATTCTAATGTCATCATGATCATATCATTACAAGTATAGAGAAGAAGAATTATCTTAAAACAAGTTTAAATGTCTAGAGAAGAAGAATTATCATGCTTGAAGCTAAATCTACGTCCACATAAAACTCATCATCATCCATATATATCATATCATCATCATATCATTATCATAATCCTGACACTACAATTATTATTAAAACAATTATTTATCTATTTTAAATTTAAAGAAATGTCTCTGTCCTAACACATTCCATTTTTTAAAAACAATTATCCATTATCATCATTCATCATCATCTATATCCATTATAATGTCATCATGATCATATCATTACGAGTATAGAGAAGAAGAATTATCTTAAAACAAGTTTAAATGTCTAGAGAAGAAGAATTATCGTGCTTGAAGCTAAATCTATGTCCACATACAATTCATGATAATCCAAGTAAACAAGAAACATACGTCATCATCTCTATCTAATGCAATCATCATTACAAGTAAACCAAAAAACATAAACTCCATATACAATCTAGAAATTCTATACATAATATATAGGAAGTTATAAAATTAAAGATTATATAGTATTTTTAAATGCCATGACTACAATATTGAATGTTTCAAGTTTTCAAATATAGACTCAATATTTCAAGTTTCCACACTCAATAATAAAAAATTTCAACCCTCTTTTTCTGTATTCATTTCAACTCTTGTGCACCTTTCCCCAATGGTTTCTTCACCTGTGGCTGTACCCCTTTCCCCAACGTCAGAAATAACCCCAGAACTTATGAGATCTTCCGCAACACTATCTACATTTTAAAAAATTCTTTCTTCTTGCTTTGTCGCATCTCTATGGGACAACAAATTTGGATCAGCTGCTGCCTTAGCTTTGAATAATATTTCAAGGTCGAAGCCATGCTCTTTAATTATCCACTTCAGTGTATTTTTTTTTTTGTTAACCAAAACAATATTTTCCTTCAAATTCTTTACTGCGGATAAACTGTTCTTCACTGTTTCCAAGAGAACTTGGAAAACCTTTTCTTGAATCTTCAAATTTTCAGATTTCATCTGCACAAAAAAAGTAATGTCAATTCAACATATTACTAAAATAAGAAAACTTTAAATTAACAAAAATTATTGTTTGAAAGTGATAATACTTACGACTTCCCTATCTCTCTCAACATTTGCAACTACTACCAGATCCTTGTCCTTAAACCATTTGTTAAAATATGCCTGGGCTTCAGCACTAATATTTTCCAATTTGTTTAATGTCTTATCTAAAATGTCGTCTTTATAGTTGTTTTTATACGTGAAAGTCCCACTTCTTACTTGGGTAAGTAAGGAATCCATCTTCGCAAGTTGATTCTAGACTGCAACGTATAAACTATCCCTTTGCCAATAATTTTCATAACGACTAATAATCTCATTGATAAGTACTTTATCCCTTCTCTCCCATTCTATGAGCTGGCTGATATGAGGTAGAATAAACTCATCAACATGGGATTGACAGTCATAACCAATTAAGTTCTCCAAAGGAAAAGGTAGCAACTATTCACCATCTGTATCTGATGAAGATGATCTTGCTGGAGATGTATGGGGGCTTTCAGTTTCCGGTTGATCAATTGCTACTTGTTTCTACCTTTGGGTGGCCTGATCCTGTTTGAGATAAAATTAATCAAGATTCAGAAAAATAAATCTAAAGTGAAATGTAATTCAATATGGTAAAGTATGTTGAAATTGAAGTATACCTGCTAGCCTTGAATCATCTCACGGGTATTGAAAAATCTAGTTGGGTCATTACTATCAATTCCTTAGTAATCTTCATCTACATTTATATTAATAAAAACTAATATGCCTGTTGCACTAGGCAAGCCACCAAGTGAGAGGGTTGGAATTCAAGAGGAGGAGGCAATGTTTAGTGTCCCACTAGGGGCCGGAGCAATTGACATGCGTTTAGCAATGTTATTTTTTCCTGATCCTCTGGTTGGCATTTTAAATATTATTGATTGAGGGGGGGTGATGCCGATGTTTGAATAGAAGGAGGACTGTTATGTGCTGAAAATTTCAAGAAAAAACATATGAAAAACTAGAAAACAATGCAAAAGCTATGAAATTAAATGAAGTAGTATTCAAAACTTGTACCTTGTTGTTGAGGGGTAGCTTGTTGCGGTACTAAGGGTTGCTGTGTTAGAGTAGTAATTGGTGGTTGTTGAGAAGATACAAATGTATATGACTGTACTGAGTGAGTTGGAGAAGATGGTTGAGTTTCTGAAACATGCGTATGGTCCAATGTCCATGCAATGTCATCAACATTGAATTGTATGTCAATTCAATTGGGTAAATTTAAATTGGAAAATGAAAATGAAAATTTGGAATTTGTAAATAATACATGAAAAGGTATTACTTCTCTGGCATTTAACCGATTCAAACTGCTGGCAGTTCGGAGAGGAGTGAGCTTCCATTTCAGATTGGGAATCTCCTGAAGCCTCAGCGTGTTGTTGGCCTCTTCCTCTTGATAACGCTTTTTCAGGGAAGGGATTCCATAAATCTTCTATGCAAATAGTAAATTGTTAATACCTGTGCACAGTGTAATGTCGAAATACAAACTTAATAGTTTATACATTTTGTTCTTCAAATGGAATTGACAACTTCATCAACACTTCGTAAGTACAAATGGGAATTGGTTTTTCTTTTAAATTTAAAAGAGCCTCATAATAAAGGCCAAAGAGATAGTTTGTGGAGTAAATGACAGGTTTTTCTGAAGGCTTTGCATTTGTTATGTCAGTTCTTATTTTTTTTGATAAAAAGGTGCAGAAATTAAATTTTTGTTTTGCGATAGTTGTAACAATGTATGCAATGGCCCAGTTTGGTATATCTGTTTACTGACCCTACAAAACTATTCTGGATTGATAAAAGGAAATCATTGTAGCAAGAAAGTGGTGTGCAATTTCTTACGTATCCACACCACACTTGAATTTATTGACATGAGATGCAAATGCCAAAAAACAGTGGGAATTAATATAACATTAAATTGTATCACAATTAAAAACTGAATAAAAAATGACGAATGAAAATGAATTATACTTACAATCAACATGGAAACTGAACGTCATTTAAAGATATTTCTTATCGTCTTCGACGAGTGTTGCCTTAGTTGTAACAAAGGGTAAATTTTTGAATGGAAGACCCGTAAACTGATGAATGTCAGTTGGGTCGATACCGAATTGAAACAATCGACCGTCATTCATAGTAACATAAAACATGTCATCCTCTATATTGTAAGACGAGAGAAGGTAGTTCAAAATATCTGGGTCTATTTCAAAATGGGGCATCTTAACGAGCCCACTAAGCTCACATGCATCGATCAAATCCTTGTATTTGGAAGTCATCTGTAAAATAGTCTGGATGAGGGGGCACAAAGGTTTCCTGTAGATGATCTTTCCCGTGGATAGAACTGGATTTTCCTCTTGATTTTTGTCTTGAGCTTGTAGTTGGGATGCCTTTGTAGTCACCATTGTAGTTGTGCTTGAGTCTTTGAGAATGATGGAATCCTGTATACAAAAAAAATTGAGAGCCAGAAAGTGTAAACGTGAAAATGACTGACAGGAGGGTATTTATAGGACAAATCCAGGGCCAATGACATTTATCGACACGTGTCAACAAGGGTCATTGATGGGCGTCAACAAGGGCCATTGACGTGCGTTAACAAGGGCCATTGACGCGCGTCAACAAGAGAAATTAATGCGTGTCAATGGCCCTTGTTGATGCGCGTCAACGTCCCTTGTTGATGCACTTCAATGGTCCTTGTTGACGCACGTCAATGGCCCTTGTTGATGTGCGTCAAGAAGGGCCATTGACGCACGCCAAGAAGGGCCATTGACGCACGTCAATAAGGACCATTGACATGCGTCAACAAGGTTTGTTGATGCATGTCAACAAGGGCCATTGACGTGCATCAACAAGGGCCATTAACACGCATCAACAAGGGCCATTGGTGTGCACCAACAAGGACCATTTGCGCTCGTTAATTGCTCTTGTTGATGCACGTCAACATGACGTCAGTGAGATCTTGTTGACGCATGTCAACAAGGTGTCAGTGTCTGAAAATATATGGTCTCTCTGGCTTGAAAAATTTGGAAAAATTTTGGTTCTAGAAAACTATCAAATTCACCTTTCGCTAAAACCAGTTCCGGGAATATTCGCCAGGTATTTTCGACCTCCAATTTTCTAGAGGTTTCTTAAAATGAACCTTTATTATTATATACCAAACACTCTCTTTTGGTTAGAAAATGTGGACACATGGAGGATTGGCCACGTCTTTAGAGAAGTAAACATAGTAGTTGATTCTCTTGCCAAATTTTGGGGTGACGCAAAAGGAGGAAGCCTTATATGTGAATGATTTAGAAAAATGGCCCTATCTTTCCATCATTACGAGGAGTGAGTCAAGATCACTTCCTTCTAATCACTGAGATCTAACTCATGATAAGAATATTTTAAAGTGCTATCTCACCTTTCCTTTCAGTATTTTGCTTCTATCTTTTCATTTCCTCTGGTATTGTTTATCATCGCTAGCAGATTAGCCATGAAAATTCCTCCATTTCTTGGTCTCTTTCTCATAAGGGATTCAAGAGTGATGGCCTTCTATGGCCCCATCACCTCAATTAGGTTGTGAAAATTATTCCGCATTGGCTCAGAATAAGTGGAGAATGTAGTAATGAATATTCTAGGAGAGGACTATGTCGAACGCAATGATCGAGCTTGTGTTAATGCAGTTATTTCCTCTATTTTTGTCACCCACTTATTGCTTCTTGGTGGTAACAAGGATGAAACCTTGAATATAGCACAAAATATTATTCTACCTAAACTTGCGGTTGGCTTAGTAGAAGCGGTGCTAAATTTCTACCTACCTTCAAATTTTCTGCAGACCTCTACTACAGGGGTCGAGGATATGGTTTCTTGGGATCATGTGCCAGAGTTGGAAATGAGGAATAAAGTTCTTTGGAATTTTACTACTGTTGTTCACCAAAAATGCCATTCAAAAGATGAAGGTCACACTCACATTTCCCCCTCGACCTGGATGCAGTCTTAACTCCAACAAACTATGTTCCAATCCACATTGCTAAGTTGAGGGTGAAAGGAAAGGTCTCTTACTCTTTCAACTTAGTCTATTTTTAGGGGGTTGGGTGAATAATTTTTTCTATATATTGTGCGCATTGGTAAAACACAAAGGTAGTTTTTGATAGAAGGAATTTTTGATTGAGTGTTAAAGCAATTGGCTAGATTCTCCCTTAAATGAAAACTAATTATTTCCTTTCTAATAATTTGCAGTGTTGTGTATTATTTTATTAACTCTTGTGAATTATATTTCCTTAATTATTAAGCTTACCTTGTTGTAAATTGGTGTTTCTGCATCATCTTAGTATGCAATAATCTACCGTGTTGTTGTGATTTATCCCTCAACAGTAAAGTGTTTACCTTAGGTTCAAGATGAAACCCATTTGGATCGTGCTTCATTAATTTGTTCTCAGTATATTATGCATGTTTCTTAGTCAAATACCTCATCAATTTTGGTGTATCACCTCATTTAAATTTTAGTTACATCCATATTTTTACCCTTAAACCCCACAATTAATCAATTTTAGGATACATCAATAAGGAACTGACCTTGTAATCCTAGAGACTCACCTCAACATAGGGATACCCAAAGCCCTGAGGTGTTTCTATTGTATCTGCAGAAGTAAGGGAAAAACAAGATTAGAACACCTATTATCCCTGAATCATAGGGTGCACTTCTGAGAGATAATAGTGATCCTATTCCAATATGGGGTGATAAAAAAATAAAAGGGCATTTGATTAGGGGTTAAATAATTAATAGTGCGCATAGGTATTTTGATATTATTGTAAAAGGATTAATTTAATTAAAGGTAAAATGTTTAGTTAAATAACTAAATGATGGGTGTGGATATTAAGATAATATAGGAAGTGAATTTAAACCAACTTAGGAAATTATTCTTTGATAAACTTCAAAAGTGATTCTAAATAAGTAATATAATGGGTATTAATTAAGTCAATATTCTTAAATACATTTTTATGGAAACCTTGGAAGAGGATTAAAATTGCTGAAATGATTTTGGAAATTAATTAATAATATTTAATTGTTAATTTGATTTTCGGCTACCTTTTGAATGTGTAGAAACTATTAATGGGAATTTAATTGATCGCAACTAATTTTCATCACCCTTTCAACCATTTTAAAAAAAAATCCTTAATTTTCCTAAGTAATTAATGGGGTTTGACATGGTTTTAGTGCATTGAAATTGTGGGCATTACACTTTGGTATCAAAGATGTGGGTTCAACGCTTGGACCCTGCGCAGACATGGGATCACAAAAACCATTTAGAAAAACTTAAATCTAGGACACCTTAACCTCTGGGATTAAAATAATATTAATAATAATAAAATTTGTTTGGATTGTTTTATTCACCCAAGTGGGTGTCTTGTCAAACCCATTCAACGAGAAATTTTAATTCAATTTGATATTCTTATGAACCTTCTAAGTGATAGGAATTTGGTTCCTTGTGAAGATGTTGGAATAATGTGTTCCTAGCTCTTGGTTATGGTCATGTGATGGTGTTGACTCTGTAGAGACTCTCCATTATCTGGAATGCTATTTTGTTTGGTGCAACTTTTGGGGATTATTGTTAGAGGTAACTTTTAGGGGCCATTTTGGAGGAAATCTGGAGATTGATTAGTTTTAGAACTCCCTTTTTTCTTCTAGTGGTTAGGAAAGTTGGGTATTGGTTTGTCAGGTGCCTACAGAACTTTGGTGATGTTTGTCGCTTTGAGGACTTAATCCCCATATGGGAGAATCAATGGCATGACATGATGTCATATTAGATCCAGTTTCATATGTATATTCTTAGATGTGAGATCGATGTAGAGTACCCCTACTAGTGGCCCATGAAGGGCTGCGAAGTGATATGTGATGTGGATATTTCATGTCATTTTATATTTGTAAAACTTATATTCTTTTATCAAGGACCAACATTTTATTTTGATTATTTGTGGAGAATCTCTAAGGCTATTTTTATTTTTTTTTCTTATTATGAGATTTTTTTAGGATTGAAATGTGGCTACTTAGCCATTTCTTTTGATTGCCAAGATTTCTTGGATTTTATCCTTTGTTTGGTAACTTACAGATTGTTTTTCTAGAAGGCCACTTGGTTAAATGTCCATCAAGAATGTTACATGTGGTTTATTTCTTAATCTTGCTGATGAGCTGGTTCTATGGTGTTGTGTTATGTTCTCTCATTGTATGGGGGTACACCCTAGGTGTCTTGATTGTTATCCTAGGTGCTTCACTTTGAGGTCATGCCTTTGGTTTTGGAGGTGATGGAACTTGTGTGTCTAAGACCTTGGAGTGACCCTTTCGATACTCAATTTTCCTAGGGAGAGGGTTCTCCTGTGTCACGTGGAGTATAGTTGGACAATTTTTGAGGTGATTATGTTTCTTCTTGCACCCTAGTATGAGTTTTATTTCTTGTTAGGATAGATGTGACTCACTTATGATACATTGTGGATTATGTCAGAGATGGATTAACTCTTGGATAATTGATAGGTTTCTTGTGTAGGTAACATGTTATAACCTTTGTAACCATTATGTACAAGAGAAATCTGAGTGATACTTTGTGTTATCTAAGGAATGGTGGGTCTTTTGACTATAAATACCCTTGATAAATTCGTTATACTCAAACTCCATTGAGCTTTGTGGTTAAATAAGTATGATTAGTCTTTTATATTGAGGACCCATAGATAGATATACCCTTGTCTTAATCTCTTGATTTGTTTATCATATACCACTTTATGATCAATTAGTATCGAGTTATGTTTAGGAAGATATGAGTACATTGGGATATTTTGGTATTTGTGCTTAGATATTTTTGTTTTATAGGTCTTAAGTTTCTGACCTTGGCTATGTTTATGTCATGATATTTAATCTAAGGCTATAACTCTTGGCCTTAGAGGCTATCTTTCGAGTACATCGAATAACTACCCTTTTGATACTTTGATGTCCTCTTGGTGAGGAAGTGTGGTGTCTATGGGGTAATTTCTCCCTTGTCATCTTGATTTCTTGGTTGATGGTATCTTGTGGAGGTATAAGTTTTTTTGGAAACTCTCTCTTATATAGTGAACCTATTTTGAGTTTAAATCCGTAAACATTGTTTTCTCCCTCACACTAGATTAAACTCCTTGAACTTGTAAAAGATAAATTTATAACTTCCTCGAAGGTACATCTTCATTGTATCACTTATCGATACTTGTAGAGGCTCACCTGGGATGCATTAGTGATGCATGTAATTCTTGGGAAAACTCTTGTAATCTTGGTGTGTTCATTTTTTTTTGTTAATGACCTATTGTTTTCTATGAACTTAATAATGTGATAAACTTGGCTCTTCCTACTCATTAAAATTAAATTTGTTAATGTGATAAACCTGAACATATTAGAACTCTAATTGGGAGGCTTGGATTTTCAAAACTTAATAAGTAAATGGTGGACATTAGGAAATGGTTCCTTACTCTAACCTTGTAGTTTAATAGAATAAATAAAAACTATGTGAAAAAGAACAAAGAATCCTTTTATACTCCCCCTAGAAGTAGAATGAATAATTTTTACCACCTATATAGAATGGCGAGATATCATGCCAACATTGGTGATGACCCTTAATGACACAAGATATAGGATATCATAATACAAGGAATGCATTAATTAGAAAACTTATAAGAAATATGCTTGGAAAACATAATTATAACTTGTGTTTTATAATTTGGAATATGGAACAGATAAATTTATGGGATTGAACAAGAGTAGAATGTATAAATAAAAAACCCTAATTGTATAAATTGCTATGGTATGCCCTATAATTTATAGGATACGTAATCTAAATGGTTGAAACTAATTAAAAGGTTTCCCTTTGAGCTACTATGCAAGTGTCTAATCTCAAATGCGCCCTTAGATTTTGGGTGTTACAAATAATATTAAAATATTATAAAAATGTATCGAATATATATATATATATAGCCTTAACATAGCATGTATTAGCTCATTATTGTAAAAGTATCATATTCTTTTACAGTAATTAGTATGCTATATAATACCAGAACCATAAATCATGACATAATAAGTCATTTCAATGCTATACTAGTATAAAAGTTAGTGTGAATCTCGTAATGAACTCCAAAGTTGAAACCATGATAATAAAATGATTATACCCCCTTGTTATATCAAACAATAAACGTATGTATAATGGCTATAACACAAGTTACATGCTAGGTCATTTTTGGGACCTCTCATTGGTTAGTATGGAACTTTGTTTAAAAGTATACATAAGGATAATATCACCTTGTTAGAATGGAGTAATTGTTATCTTCATATTGATGGACCCTACGTTCCATCATGCCAATGGTGGAAACTATTTTAACAACTTAAATCATGTCTGCCTACTTCCTAAATAAGGAGTACGACTTTGCTTGATAGTGATGTACTCTAGTCATGTTGTTTTATCTTCTCCTTGAACATAAATGTGTGTAATTTCCCCTTGTTGGAATCCTTTCAGGTCCAATCGTACCCTTTTTTGCCTCTTAGCTCGATAGGTGTATGATTTGTTTTCTTTTAGGAGTAAGTCTATATCTTTAACTTTTAAGAAAGGAACCCTTCTTGTGTTTGGAATAGGTCATTGGTGACCTAGGATTATTGGAAAGCTTAGGAAACATATGTTAAGGATATGGAGAAATTTTGGAATCCTCCTTTCTTTTGGGGAACCATGATGTTGTCCCCCTTTTCCTTTAGGAAGAGAAGGTATAGGTTGTTTTTTCGTAAGCCTCCTACTAGAATGTTTAGTGTTTTTCTCTAGTAAATTTGTAGTTGGACCTCTCTTGTTTCCTATTTTCTCCTAGCTCGCTTGAGTGTTATTATATGTTATAATAATAATCTTGTGTTCGTGTTAGGATTCCTTAAGCTAGGCCGGGCCTAAAATTAATAAATTTTATTTGTTATACAGAGTGAATGGCATCTTTTTTGTCGATATGATAGTATGGGAAAATATTGCCTATCACAAAAAAATGGAAATGTTTTCTAATTAATTGAGTTTTCTAAATCAAGATTAATGGTGGTGTGTTATGATATTTGGGTACAAACTCAAGCTATGGAAACCTTTTGGCCTAGAGTATGCTTAGTGTTACCATGAAAATTTAAGTGAGTCCCTTCTGCAATTATATGAAAGTACTTCCAATAAATTATGTGCACCCTTGTAAAAACTTTTGTTAAATTTAGGTGTTTTCCTTGTTATTAAGCCTCATTTTTTGTGGCCCTGAATTTTTTGTGAACCTATAAGAAGGTTTGGAGTTCTCATGAAAAATTGTTGGTAGTTGTTGGTAGTTGTTAAGTATTGTGTAAAAGTAATGAACATTGAAGTGAAATTAAACCTAAGTGGAAGTCTTATCTTTCCCTTTTATCATGTGATGCATCCATGTGTGGTTATGTGGACACCTTGTGTATGTGAATTATTCGTATTCTTCTTAGACCTTAGTTGTTATTGTTGGGATACCATCAACCTTTTCTTATTCAAATGTTCTATTTTATATCTTGGTTAACCTCATAGAGATTATTTTAAAGGTTTGAATGACGTAGACAATCTTGTTTGGAGAAGGTTTAGTATCTGTGCCTAATAGTCTCCCTTCTATTTTACAATAGTGTGGGACCAAACTGGGGTTTCAAGGGACACACATTTGCTTTGAAGTAAAGAAACCCTGTGGAAGGCGTGATTTCTATTTGGTATGTGCATTGTTTCCCTATCCTCTTTCAGAGTGACTTCCATGAGGAATTCGAGTCTAAGGGGAGGGGGATGTAATGCCCACTCCTCTTCGACACTCATTTTACTATGATTTTTATTATTGTTGACAAGAGACATGTTTATTATTATTATATTTTGATTAGCATGTTGATAGATAGTACAAACACTTATGATTTTCAGTATGTTATGACTCATATTATAGATGGTATGGACTATTCATAGATGACGATCTAGTGTTGTTTCATTGTATACTAATATATTTTGGATTCTTGACAATGATGATTACATTTAGATGTTTGGAGTAACCTTATGATCTTATTGATGTTATGACTTATCAAAATTGAGATGTTCAGTGATTGTAAATAATTGATAGAAATTTCTAATTTTGATGATGATGATATAGCTATGTGTATGATGTTGTTGGATGATATGTATGTGTGTTTTATTTCTTGATGTATTTGATGCGGCCTTGAGGATGAAGGGGTATTGTTTGATTAGTTACAGGAAATTATATCACGATAACAAGAAGGGGCTAGGAGACTAACAATGGAGTAATATTGGATATTTGAAATAAGGTCACCTTGGAAATTTGTGTTCATGTATTATTGTGTTGTTATTGTTGAGTTTGTTAGGAGGTCCCCATGGGGGGTGACCTCATGTGTGACCAAGGGGTTTGTGTGATTTTTTCCCTCTTTCGACTACTTTATTTATTTAGTTGTGTACGTGATTTAATTCTCACTTTATTATTGCTTAAGTAATTTGCTCTTGTTTAGTTAATTAATCATGTGAATTAAGTTAAACTAAGATATGACAATATGGGAATTAAATGGGTTAGATGGTCCTTGTTCCTTTCTTGGTTTTAATTAGAATTAAATTTATTTTTGTAAGTGTACTTGTCCTACATCACCCAAACTATGAATTTGGGCTTAGAGCCACTTTTGGAGGCTTGTGGGACAGGTTAGAACTTCTCACATACCTCTTAAAACTTAGCCCCTCATGATGTGTTTTTGAATGAAAAAGGGACAATTAATGTCACCTTTTTACTTACTGTTATCTCTTAGAAGTGCACCATGGTTGAGGGATAATATTAGGGGTTGTAATATTTCTCTTCCCTCACTTCTACAGATACAATGAAAATACCATACGACTCTGTGTATCTCTATGTTGAGGTGAGTCTCCGGGATTACAAGGCCAGTTCCTTATTGATGTATCCAAAACTAATTTTTTGGGGTTTTAAGGGCAAAAAGATATCTGTAACTAAAATTTAAAATGGGGTGATATACCAAAATTACTGAGGGCTTTGATTGAGTAAATGCACAATATATTGAGAAAAAATTACAGGAGCACGAACTAATGGGTTTCAGCTTGATCCTAAGGCAACCACTTATGTGTTGATGGATAAATCACAACAACATAGTAGGTAACATACACACTAAGATTGTACAAAAAACACCAAATTTGTAATAAGGTAAAATAATTAATTCAGGGAATTAAAATTCACAAGATCTAATAGAAAGATATGCACCACTGCAAATAATTGGAAATGCAATAACTGGTTCTTATTCAAGGGAAAAACTGGAAAAACATTCTTCAACACTCAATACATAAAAAAAGTCGTCCTTTTGTGCTTTGCCAATGCACACAATATATAGCAAAAATAATTTGCCCAACCCTCTTAAAAATAGGCTACAGTTTGAACTCACCCATGCATGCTAATTTTATCCTTTATCATGAATAAATAAAGGAATAAAAGATACATGATATTTACAATGAGGAAATAATAGCCTTTAATTCCAAAAATACACTTTAGTCAAAGTGGAGTTGACTGCTCTAAGTCTAAAAAAATGAATTGATGGCGAATCACAACACCCCTGAGTGTCTGCAACTCAATGGGTTAAGAATCTCAGTGTGATTGCATAACATGGAGCTTTTCCCAAGTGTGGGACCTTGAGAAATCGGAAAAGCTCTCCGGATGAAGGCCGGTTCCTATTCCTCTGTTCAGATGCACACATAAAAATGTAGAGGGTTTACTCAAAAACCTAATCTAACTTTCCAAGGAGACAGGGTAAGAAGAAGCATAAAATAAACCTAAACTAGCAAAGGTGATGCACCGAGGAATGAAGAACACCTGTCTTGCCAATAAACACAAACCATGAAAAATGCAATGCAAGATCATGCACAGATAACCAATTTTGTAGTGAAATATTAGGAGGATGCAAATGAACAAGAGAGGGTTGAGAATAATCCACAGACATGCATTATTTTCTCCAAATATTGATACAATACACTACAAAATTTCAAGAGGCAACGTTTTATCACAGTTTTAGATGGGAGGTTTGAACTCCACAAATTTGCCTGCCAAAGAGAAGAAGGGAGGGGAAAAACAAGAATGTCCAACCTTTAGAAAGAAGCCCCTCCTTACAATTTATAGGAAGAATGAGAGATAAAAGAGAGAGAGGAATTCCAAATCTACCCCAACCACCTCCAGGTTGCATTTAATTTATCTCATTATGGCGGCAAGTGAGAACCCTAGTAAACCCAAAAATGACGAGTTGTAGTTTGAATTTTTTAAGAATTTTTTCTTACCCAATTAAAGATATCCAGTCGTAGTTGGATAGAGGAACTCGTAATATTTCCGAAAAGTCCAACCTTGCATGAATTTGAGCTCCCTGTGAAAAGTTATGGCCATTTGAATATCTGCGCCATGGTTTGCTTTCTGTCGGGGTGTTAATGCTTAAAATGTTGCGCCTCCTGAAGATGCGCCTCGGCGCATCCATCCTCATGTCAACATACTCTTAAGTGCACCATAGGCGCTGAAAATTTGGTGTTGATGTTTTGTGCTTTGCGCCCCTAACCTGTGCCTTGGGCGTGAATTTTTGCATGTTGACACTTTGTGCTTTGAGCCCCCAGCCTATGCCTTGGGCGCGAATTTTTGCATGTTGACAATTTGTGCTTTGCGCCCCTAGCCTGCACCTTGGGTGTGAATTTTTGCATGTCGAAACTTTGTGCTTTGCACCCCTAGCCTGCACCTTGGGCACAAATTTTCACATGTCGACACTTTGTGCTTTGCGCCCCCAACCTGCGCCTTGGGCATGAATTTTCGGTCGACACTTTGTGCTTTGCACCCCTAGCCTGCGCCTTGGGTGTAAATTTCTTGATTTCGATATTCTTCTGATTTGACTATATTTACCAGGGGGGAGATATATACAACAATTTGGCGACTCAACGGGATCACCTGCCTATTAGGTAGAAGATCAGTGGCCTTCTAGCAATTCATTTGGCATGGAGTCATAAGAAATAACCCGAAACCAACTTGATATCTGATCCTGAACCTAATACCACAACTCCTTCTCTAAGAGCACATTGAACTGTAGAAATTCAACCTGAGAGCAAAAAAACCTGTGCCGAAGCACTTAGGGAAACTGAAACCTAACTACAACAAGACAATGTGCACCTGCACTTAGAGGAATTAAAAATCTAGGCTAATATTTACAAGGGTAAACCTTTCCTTTTAGTAGCAATGTTTAAGGTAGATTTCGTTAACCAGAATCGGGAGTTCTTCTCCATCCAATGTAGAAAATTGGAAGGCATTACTACTCTTACATCCCGTGACCATGTAGGGACCACTCCAAATGGCATCAAACTTGGAATGCCTTCCTGGTTTTGCCCGATCTGCATCCCATTTCAGAACCAGGTCCCCTTTCCTGGAAGGTCCTTGCTCTTCGCTTTCTTATCAAACCATATTTTTACTAAGGCCTGATATTTCTCAATCATCTGAACTACATGATCTCTGATTTCTTCCAATTCCATTAACTCTGCATATTTGGCCTCCATTGGTTCGAACTCAGACAACTCCAACTGCTTCATGAGCTCCAATGCCGGGAATTCTAATGATATAGGCAATACTGCCTCTTTCCCATAGACCAAATTGTAAGGAGAACTACCTGTAGACCTCTTTGGTGTTATCCTGTCAGCTCATAACACTGATTTTATCTTGGTATGCCATGTTCTTTGGTTTTCATCCAGAGTCCTTCTGATGATCCTTAGCTAAATTCTTGTTTGTGGACTCTGCCTGTCCATTACCCTACGAGGTAATAATTTGAAGAGGTGCTCAAATAGATTCCATTCTTGACAGCCCATTCTATAATCTCAGAACCTATAAATGCCAATGCATTGTCTGATATGATAGTGGCCGTCACACCGAACCTGGTCACTATTCCTTCATAAAAGTCTAGTATGTTAGACTCATTTGCCTCTTTGAGTGTTACTGCTTCGGTCCACTTGGTGAAATAGTCTGTTGCCATGAGAATCCACTTGTGGCCTTGGCTTGAGTTTGGGTTTATGACCCTGACGAAGACCAATACCCATTGCATAAATGGTTGGTCAACCAAAATTGGGTGCAATGGAAGTGCTGATAGTCTTTCTTTTCCCGTGAAGAGTGCACATTTCTTGCACTTTCTTATCCATGTATAACAGTCACTGAACACTGTCGGTTAATAATACCCTGCCTTCATTATCTTGAGAGTTGTTACTTGTGGGGTGAAATGTCCTCTAGAATCTCCATTGTGAAAATCTCGTAACACCCTCTCTATTCGGCTTGTCCTAATGCACCTTAGTAGAACTCCATTGATGTCTTTCTTGAACAAAACACCATCAACAAGCACATATGGAATGGCTTGTAATCTGAAGCATCTCCTCTTTGATTTGCTCATTTCTAGAGGGCATAGGCCTGTCTGTAGGAAGTGTATCATATTCTGAGTCCAACAAGGAGTGGGCATGTCATCATTTTCCCGTTCTTGACCATCATGTGGTACCAAGACAATCTCTTTTTCATCACTTGCTTCAACTTGCTGACTTGAGGCTAGTTTTTCACATAGTCCTTTTCCATGTACTAGTCTAGTGACCTTAATTTCGATGTCATATTCCATGACACGAGTGATCCATCCTGCACGCTTTCTCATTCAGATCCTTGTTTAGAAGGAAGTCCTTGACTCCCACATGAGAGACCAACAATTGGATCTTGTTGTTTGAGACTGGGTGCTTGAATTTATTTAAGCTCCTGATCATTACAAGGATGTGCTTTTCAATGAAAGTGTACCTATTTTCGTATTCCTCCAAGCCTTGAAGGAAGAAAGCAACTGGTTGTTCTAATCCTTCTTTGTTTTGTTGTAACAGGATTGCAGAAATTGTGTCTCCACCACCGAAGGCATATAGCAAGAAGTCCTTGGAGAAGTCTGGATTGACGAGAGTCGGAGCTTGAGATATAGCCTCTTTTATTGCCTCAAAAATTGCCTTGCCTTCAGATGTCCACTTAAATTCCATGTTATTCTTTAACATCAACGTTGTTGGCTTTACGAGAGCTGCAAAGTTTGGAACAAACCTGCAGACAAAATTGATCCTTCCTAAGAAGCTTTAAAGAGCCTTCTTATGACTTGGCAATGACAACGCTCAAATTGCTTCAAATCTTTCTGGGTCAATTGTTAACCCCTCCTTTGAAACAATATGGCCTAGAAGTTTTCCCTCGTGAGCCAATAATATGCATTTTTTGAGATTCAATGATACCCCAAATCTTCTACACCTCTGAAATACCTACCTCAAATGAAAGATGTGATCCACTGCATTTTTGGAGAATACAATGATGTCATCAACATATATCAAAACTATTTTATTGATCAACCCCTTGAATGCCATATCCATTGCCCTTTGGAAAGTGGCTCCAACATTTGATAGCCCAAATGGCATCTTCTTGTAGGCATAGGTGCCCCATTTGGTGGTGAAAGCCATCTTGAACTGGTCATCTTCTTTCACCATTATCTGATTATACCCTGAGTAGCCATCTAGGAGAGAGAATCTCTCCGAACCGGATACCACTTGCAATATTTGTTCCATTGAAGGAAGTGGGTAATGGTCTTTAAGAGATGCCCTGTTGAGGTCTCAGAAGTCCACACACAACCTGATTTCTCCGCTCTTCTTCCTGACCGGAACCAAGTTTGCAACCCAGCTTGAGTGCTTGATCAGGAATATAATGCTTGCCTCTATTAGCTTGTTTAACTCTTTCTTCATTAGAGGCTCAATGTGAGGGTTAACTGGTCTCTGCTTCTGCCTGATGGGCTTAGCATCTGGATCCAATTCTATGGTATGTTATGCCAACTTCGGATTGAATCCTCTCAAGTATTCATAGCTCCAAGCGAAGACATCTGGAAATTCTTGGCAAAGCTGTATGAAATCTGATTTCTCCTGCTCAGTGGCCACTTTACCAATTCGAAGTGTTCTGCCTTCCCCAACCGAAATTGGCTCTGAATCTTCTCTCTTGACCTGTATGTTAGCCTTTTCCTTACGGAACTGGTCATTAGGGTTGAAGATAGACTCCAATGTTACTAAACCTTTGGGAAGCTTGTTTTTCCGTAGCTGCACTACTTGATCCCCGTACTGCTGCTCTAGTCTGTCCTGATTCCTAGCTGAGAATTCAGCCTCTTCTTGCAAAAAATTGACGATCTATTGATCGTTCTCAAACACCTGCCAGCTTGTATTATTATCTGGAACTGCTGGCCTCACAATCACATGCATATGTGGTTGCTGTTTTTTTTCCCTTTTGATGTTGTCAACCACATCAAACGTTGCTCCAACTGATGCGAGCCTATCTGCGGTTTCATTTTTCTTCCTGGGTATGGACACGATGTTGAAAGCTTTGAAATCCTCAATGAGGTCCCATACCCTGTTCTTGTAGTTCCTCAGCAAGTCATTCTTTGTAGCATGTTGTCCCCTGACTTGGTTGATGATTAGCTCGCTATCCCCAAACACCTGCAAGTTCTTTATGCCCTTTTTCCTAGCCCAATGAAGTCCATGAATCAAGGCCTCATATTCAGTTGTGTTGTTTGAATAGGAAAACTAGAAATGGAAAGCTGAATAATATTTGATGCCTTGAGGTGAAACAAGCATAACTCCTCCTCCTGAACCTTGCCTACTCCTCGATCCATCGAAAAATAACTGCCATACCTCATTGTTATCCTTATGGTCTGGTTTGGTGATGCTAGGAATAGGCTATTTTTCTTCATGTATGCAATAGACTCCTAGCTCAGATTCTTCTACTTCTTGGTAGGGATCAAAAGCATGTACCTTGCTTCCCCATTCATCAAGAGTCAAATCTGGGATGCTTCCAACTTTGGTGTCAGCTTCATCTGTGCTTGGATAATCTTCTTGATCAAATGTTGAACAATTGGCATTGATTTGGCTTGGAGTATGAGGCTCAATGTGAAAGTTTGCAATTGGTTCGGATCTGATTGTGACCTTAGTACCATATCTTGTTTTGAACAACATGTGTGACCAATTAGCATATAAGTAGCCTCCAATTCTAGCTATGAAATCCCTTGATAAGCATAGGGCAAAGAGTGGTGGAAAATCTATCACTGACACATCTTGTAAAACAGTAACGTTGGGGCATGCATGCAAGGTAAGATTCAAACCTTTAATCACTCCCACCATTGCTACTACTATCCCATCCAATTGCACTACCCCCTTTGATATGACTTCATATTGGAGACCCAGCTGATTAGCTATTTGCTTGGGCATGACAGAACTACTTGCCCCAGAATCAATCATGCAATTGTGTACTAGTTTATCCCCAATGATTAATGAAACGTAGAATGGAGGGGGTTTCAAAACTTTACCTTGTTGTCCTCCATGATTCCCTTCAGGATGAGCAACATTTGTGAGGACATTCTCTTGCATATGGACCTGCTGGTTTGAAGTTGACCAATTCTTCATGGCAGCTTGTAGAAGATCTCTTTGTCCTGGGATGGATAAAGATTCCCACATTGAAATGTTCACATGTGTCTTCTTCATTTGATCGATGATGTTGAAAGGGGATGAAACATCTCTTTGTTGTCCTTTAGCCTGCACATTCCTTTCTTGCACATGGGCAACAACAACTAGCATTTGAGTTGGTTTAGAAGGTGGTTTGGGTTGTCCTTGCATGTTTGGAACTATATTTTTATTACCAACACCTTGTGGAGTGATGGAAGGTTGTAGATCACTTGGAGCCAATGACTGCCCTTCACCAATATTCCTCTTCTTTGATCTTGTGTTAGCTACTACACTCTGAGAAATTGTTTGATTCATGCCACAAAAATCCTCAGCTTGCCAATTCACAAGTGCGGTATCATTTGGAGCTATGTTTTGCTGAGATGTGTTGCTGATTTGTTTCTTGACTCACTTCACCCTCTACGCCAGTATTTGTCACCATCAAGGCTTGGTTCAAAGCACCATTGAAGCACATAGATTGGTTGTGAGGTTCATTGCATGGGAAACACCAATCATACTCTTGAGCTATGTTGTTTTGCACTGGCACTAATGCTTTAGAAGCAGATGCAACATTGGGGTTATAGGGCTGAAATGGTCTATTGGCAAGAGGCCTTACTTGGATTTGATTTGCAGCTGGATTGGGTGGCCTATTGGGCTGGTATGGTTGCCTATTAGGTTGAGCTTGAGGCTGATAAGAAGGTCTAAAGCTTTGGGTCTGCTGCCTCTTGAGTGTAACCAACTCATTTCCCAAATTTTGCAATTGTTTCATGACCTCTTGGAGTTCATTTGAAGCACTAGAGGATGAAGTATAAGTTTCATTTGAACTTTGATTTCTAGGAGTGGGAATAGGAGCCAAAGTGGGTGCTTGACTAGTGCTTGGATTTTCTAAGTTTGGATACAAGGGCATGGGAGGCCTAGGAGCCAGCTTACCAGCTTGAATAAGACAATTTTCAGCCCTAATGGCAATGCTATAAGCAACAGGTAAGGTTGTACCTCCCATAGATTGAATTAACATAGAAATATCAGAATTCAAAGCCTTAAGATAATATAGAAAAGCACCTTCAGCTGTTGGCCTAACGACCACTGGAATTCTATCCCAAGACCTTTGAAATCTGAAGTTGAAGTCAGTCAGCTGCTCATTGGGAGCTCTCTTGATAGTTGTCAATTGTTCTAGTAGAGACAAATTATCTCCCTTTTCTCCAAACTGCTCATGGAGAACTATGCATAACTGATTCCAATTTTGGATAGAACTGGCTCCAAGGCTCCTAAACCATTGCAATGCCTTCCCTTTGAATGAAGATGCCAACAATTTGACAGCAACATCCATTTCATTTATCTCATGGATTGCACAAATGTTAGCAATGTCTTTGACATGATCACCAGGAGTGGTATGATTTTCTCCAGTAAAAAATGGAATGTTCTTCAATGCTGCAATTAGAACTGGATTCTGTGCATTGAGGGAAAGTGGCTGCTGCAGTGAAGTTGACAAAAGGGTTTTGTTGCGCCATTCTGATTGGCTTGAGAACCCTTGTTGATTGGATGAAAGGTCTACCAGGTGGAGGGGTTGATAAAGTCCTGTTAGGTGGAGATGGTGATCTTTGTGGTCTTCTTCCTCTCCTTCCTCTACCTGGTGATAGCTGCAAGTAGACAAATAACCCTTCTTCTTGAGTATCAGACTTGGTTCGAATTCTTCTCATGTACTTGGGTAACCTGTGTTGCTATACCACTAAATTCTATCCCTTCGGAGTCACCAGATGTGTTAGATAATGAGCCTCAAAAGGCTAGATTCTGCCAAGTTACACACCAAACCTGACAATATTAAAAAATAATTTAAAACTTTGAAGGACCCGAAAGATACAGTTCTTCAATTCGGTTATCGGGTCTTGTTGTGTAGATACTAATCCCTGAAAGGTATAGGTGAAACTCAGGTCATGCAAGGTAACTTACAAAAACCTGAAATACATCATGTCGAAGCTTGGGACATGCTCGACACCTGGAAAACCTGAAATACTAAAAACTATGAAAATTTTAAAGTCAAAATCTCAAAAATATAAAAATACCCTTTTGAAGATTATCCCAACGATCTATCAACTAGTGAAATTTTGACTTGTTTTGAGCAAGTTAAGTCCTTGAAAAATCGATTTCAAATTCAGCCTGGAAGGTGAAAAAATCTGAAATTGTAAAACCTGCAATTTCTAAGTCCAAATTTTCTTAAAAAATCCTTCAAATCTTGTGGAATGACCTCTTGGTCCCACCGGGTGTGCCAAAACTGTTGATGGTGAATCACACCACCCCTGAATGTCTGTAACTCAATGGGTTGAAACTCTCAGTGCGATTGCATAACATGGAGCTTTTCCCAAGTGTGGGACCTTGCGAAATCGGAAAAGCTCTCTGGATGAAGGCCGGTTCCTATTCCTGTGTTCAGATGCACATGTAAAAATTTAGAGGGTTTACTCAAAAACCTAATCTAACTTTCCAAGGAGACAGGGTAAGAAGAAGCATAAAATAAACCTAAACTAACAAAGGTGATGCACCAAGGAATGAAGAACACCTGTCTTGCCAATAAACACAAACCATTAAAATGCAATGCAAGATCATGCAAAGATAACCAAATTTGTAGTGAAAGATCAAGAGGATGCAAATGAACATGGAGAGGGTTGAGAATCATCCACAATCATGCATTATTTACTCCAAAGATTGATAGAATACACTACAAAATGCCAAGAGGCAAAGTTATATTACAGTTTTAGATGGGAGGTTTGAACTCCACAAATTCACCTGCCAAAGAGAAGAAGGGAGGGGAAAAACAAGAATGTCCAACCTTTAGAAAGAAGCCCCTCCTTACAATTTATAGGAAGAATGAGAGAGAAAAGAGAGAGGAATTCCAAATCTACCCCAACCACCTCTAGGTTGCATTTAATTCATCTCATTATGGCGGTAGGTGAGAACCCTAACAAACCCAAAAATGGTGAATTGTATTTTGCATTTTTGAAGAACTTGTTCTCACCCAATTAAAGATATCTAGTTGTAGTTCGATAGAGGACCTCGTAAGATTTCCGAAAATTCCAACCTTGCATGAATCTGAGCTCCTTGTGAAAAGTTATGGCCATTTGAATATCTGCGCTAGGGTTTGCTTTATGTCGGGGTGTCAATGCTCAAAATGTTGCGCCTCCTGAAGATGCGCCTCGGCGCATCCATCCTCATGTCAACATACTCTTAAGTGCGCCATAGGCGCTAAAAATTTGGTGTTGATGTTTTGTGCTTTGCGCCCCCAGCCTGCGCCTTGGGCGCGAATTTTTGCATGTTGACACTTTGTGCTTTGTGCCCCCAGCCTATGCCTTGGGCGCGTCGAATTTGTTGTGCAACCTGTTGGTGTGAATTTTTGCATGTGCATCTTTGCGTGCCCCCCAGCCTGCACCTTGGGTGTGAATTTTTGCATGTCGACACTTTGTGCTTTGCACCCCTAGCCTGCGCCTTGGGCGTGAATTTTCGCATGTCGACACTTTGTGCTTTGCGCCCCCAGCTTGCGCCTTGGGTGCAAATTTTTGCATGTCGACACTTTGTGCTTTGCGCCCCCAGCCTGCGCCTTGGGCGTGAATTTTCACATGTCGACACTTTGTGCTGTGTGCCCCCAATATGCGCCAGGGCACGAATTTTTACATGTCGACACCTTCTGATGTGCACCCCCAACCTGCGCCAGGGCTTTTGGTGATGTAATAAATATCGAGCTTTGAGTTTATTTGATTTCCATATTCTTCTGTTTGTCTATATTATCCTCAAACTACGGTGGAGTTTGGAAACTTTGGTTGAGTTGATGGCTTTTGATGTGGTTTGTTCGATCTGTATGTTTTGATCTTGGGCATTGATCTTGAACCATGAGTTTGATGGTGATTGAGTTGAGCTATGATTTAGCTTGCCAAGATTTACAATTTTTTTGACCGATATTGCTTTGTTCCTGAAGCTCAAATCTTTGATTGCAATGGCTATGTGACTGCATTTATTTTGTTCTCTGTGATATGTCCGCTACTTGGAGTTTCACTATAATCTGTTGGCCACCATTGTTGAGCATTTCAAGATATCGATTATGAGATTTCTGTGAATTTTGTATGGCGGCCATTTTGTAAAGCTTATGAGCTTTCTGTGGAAAACATTCGCAAGATCTTTCCTTTCCGCCATGAAAGAAAGGTAAAACTCTACTATATTCCTTGATTTCATCAATAGATCTGCTATGTTAGTCATTTTTGAGCTGAATGCGTGTATCCTGAAATGGGTATTCTCATGTCTCCCATGCGTTTATTATTTTAAATGGCCATGCTCATTACTTCCTTGATTCTGGTTGTTGTTCTCTATGGCTCAAACCAAGGTTTCTTTAATGAACTCGAACTCAAGTTTTGGGTTATCTCTACCATTTTAGAGTTATGTTCTAGATCTGAGTCGTTATGGAATGGGTGAAGATCCTCTTTACCTATTTTCCATCTTCTCATCTCGCCATCTGAAAGGTAAAGCCCCTTTTTGATCTATGTTTTTACTTTCTTTTCTGGCTAAAACCCCAACTCGTGGGCCTGATTCTTCCATGTGCAATTAGCACGTTGTATTTCATTCTAAATTCTTTCCATTACATTATTCCCTAGATTTTAGGCCTCTCTGTTTGCAAGCTTATCAAGCTCATAGGGTTTGTTGGATTCTCCTCTCTTTTGATATCTGGTTCATGATAGCTCTATCACCTATCGTGGGATGTATGGTAAATCGAGCTTTGTGTTCGAACCGTTTCATGCTATTCTGAGATGGAGTTTTGTGTTTAGATAACACCTTATGCTGGTAATATTTTTCATTTGACTTTACATGATTTAAATCACATTCAATTGTTTACTTTATAACTTTTGATTTATGGTCCCAACCTTTAATCATCACTCCAACACCTGAACCTTGGATTCTCTCTAATTCATAAATTATAAACTTGAAAGTTGCAGTATTGTGAAATATATGTTGTTGTGATTTGTTTCATAATTTTGCACATTTTGTGACTTCAATCCATTACGCAGAAATAAAAGTCAACCTCATGCCATAAGAAATTTATCTGTATTGTATTTTTGTTATTGTAACTTAATTTTTTCAATAAATGTAGATCCATTTTTAAGAACTACGATTTCTTGAATCGTCATGGTTCTGAGACAAGCTCTCCTCTCGTATCCTGACTAGCTGTAGCTTGTTTTTTAATGATACATCATGCAATTTTTTCATGAATGTAACTGCTGTAATATTTCGTAAAATAACATAATGCAAAAACTGTAAAGGTTTATCCAACCATGTTTTCTTTAATTTTAATGCTCTTCATTCCATGCATGGAAAAGTGTATCCTTTGCTGATTAATTTATCCTTTTATTTATTCTTGAATTAGCATGTTAGATGGCTCAATAGTGATACTTTAACACTGACAATTTCCTCAACATAAACAATTGTAGTCATATTCCAAAATTTCATGATGATGTACTTTGAAATGTCCATTTATCGTAGCTGTGAAACACAATTAATCTCTATACACATTGCATTTTCCTGAAACCAAAGTTTAATTTTTTATGTTGTTAATATTGGGATCTAAAACTTGCAATGCTGGTGGTGTTGTCTGAAGATTACTTGAGACCTACATAGCTGAAAAATGTTGATACTGCTGAAGGCATCACTAATATGTTGTTCCATCTCCAATAGTAGCTTTGATCATGTAATTTATATTCAGCCAGAAAATGCAACTTGCAATATGCATTGAATTTCTTGTTCATTCTGGGCATAATGTTTTAAATCTCTTCATCCTTTGAAGCTCTAAATTAATCATGATGGTAGGATTCCTCTGTATTTTTTAATTCTAAAACATGCAAGATGTTTGTAGGATAGATGCATCCTGGGAAAGCTGAGTTTCTATACCAATTCTTGTTGAATCTCTGTTCTTCATCATAGTTTTTGTAAATGGATTACTTGGAGCCTTTTTTCCTCTAACTCAATCTAATATTTTTTCTCATTTCTGGCTTTTGTGCTTTGAAAATGCTATTTGCTACAAAATTTAAGTTAAAAGAGCTCAAAAAAATGCTTTCACAACACCTTTTTAGCTTGAAACTGTACTTGATGTTTTCATGTGATTTAATTTTTGTTATACTTTAGATGTTTCTTGATGAAAATAATGTCATTTAATGGCTACTTAGCATGAACATTTTCAAAATTTGTTTCTTAGAAAGCTGATTTCATGTACCTGGACTTTATTCTTGAACAATTGATAGTACAATAATAATTCAATTACAACATGTCTATGTCCTTCTAAAAGATAGTATTTTCTTGATTCTCTAACCGTTACTTTGATGTACCTTATACCTATTGATTTGAAGGGATTCATTTTCGTAAAGATAATAACATAGGCATGTAGATCTAACCCTGAGCTCAAAATTTGACAATCTTATGTCTCTCTTTTAGGTACATTGATGCAATGGAATGATGCATAGAAGATGAGGATAAAGGAGTTGAAGCTAGAACAATGAAGAACAAGAGGAAAAACCAAAGGAAATGATGGGTTCCTTCTTCATTCCTTTTCTTTTAGCTTTATACACATGCATCTTTTATTCCAGTAGTCATAAGTTACATCTCACAACTTGTGTGGGAAACATTACATTTATTCATGAATAAATGACATTAATTTCTGTAACTGAGTTGTATACTTCTTTCTACATTCATATTTTATGATATGTATTGATAGAATAATGAAATAAAAAACTCAATCACATGATTAATATCATTTAAACATAAATAAATAATGAAATTTGATGTACATGTAACTTAATAATGAATTCTTCTGCATGAAACCAACAACTCTATTTGCTATTTTGGAGTTTAACATCCCACATGTACTATGATTCCCACCTTCATCAAGGCTATGCACTGGTCCTTCAGGGCTTTTGGGTTTTCTTTCTGAAGATGAACATGGAATGGAAGCCTATGTGAGGTGTTGCATTCCATAACAACACACATAGCTACACATTTCATGTTGTTAATCAATTGCTGCAAGATGAAAACACTAAGGAAATTGTATGTACCTCCCTTAGTTAGGTTCATCCATCAATTCCTTCCATCTAAAATGAAGTTTTGAATTTCCCATTTTTTCGTAAGTGCAAAAATTGTCAACATTTCTGGCGATCCTGTAGGGTAAGTTGTCTACTAGCTTTAAGACCAATGCTTTTCTCTTATGCATTGGGCATCGAGTCAAAAACATATAACCGCAATTTTCCATTTTCTAAAAAAATGATCTTTTTGAAAAATAAATTAAAGTTGGGAAAGGATCTGGTAAACCAAATCATGTGCATAAATGCACTTATTTCAATCGAAAGCCGCAATGTGCATGAACTACACTTATTGAAAGGAAAATATTAATCTAACCTACTCTAACTAGCTACAAATTGAGGATAAACAAAGCTTGGAACATGCAACAAAAAAAATCTTCCCTTTCTCCAAAATCGAGGCCATGAATTCAACATGTAAAATAAGTAACATGACAAAGATGTAACTGAAGCACATACCTTTAACTTGTCTGAAAGATCAACCCAAAACACAAAGGACATTTCTAATTGATTTGCAAACTATTTTGAGAGGTTTTGGAACTGATTCATGAGAACATGAAACTCTTCAATGTGCTCTAAAATAAGTGTGAATTATGGTACTTCTGTAATTAATTATGAACTAGCCAGGTACCGAATAGGACATGGCCTCCAAATAGTTGGAAAATTATTTCATAATGTTAAATACCAGTAGCATTTCTTAAGGAAATTGACTGGTAGAATTTTTAACTACTAATGTCTGGTAGCATGCAGCATGCTACTGGCCAATATTACTATTCGGTAGCATACTACGTGCTACTAACCAGTAGCATGCTACATGAAATAAGATAAATAATGCAATAGATGGGGAACCTCAAGTAATTATAAGGTAAAGATGAAACTCAATTCCATACTAGTCCAGAAGTAAAGTCAGGGAATCTTGGTCATAAAAGGAGGAAAGGATCCTCATTATAGAAACCAAAGACAAGACTCACGAGCTGACCTGAAATATTCCATTGAGAGGGTACTGCAACTGAGTCATGTGGACAATTGATTATGAAAATGAAAAGGAAGCTAAAAAACCATGAATGAAATAAGTGAAGGTAGAGGATCTAAACATTCAGTTAGAAGTATTGATTATCCTGAAACTGATTTGGTGTTGAACTTGGAGATTCCATGGTATAAGATCAAAGAAAACACATGACTATAG
Source organism: Taxus chinensis (assembly GCA_019776745.2). Taxonomy (NCBI): domain Eukaryota; kingdom Viridiplantae; phylum Streptophyta; class Pinopsida; order Cupressales; family Taxaceae; genus Taxus; species Taxus chinensis. The sequence goes on along the minus strand of CM034148.1, from coordinate 135,510,596 downwards.
TGAAGAACATGCTAGACTCAGATCCATAAAGACTTCATCGAAGAATATATTACCAACCTGATTTAAGGATATATGTCCTCTTTTAGCCAGACTAGATAATTAATTACTTTAGATGACTTGTATAAACAATTAGGATAATGATTAAAATTATGTAAGAATTGAAAATAAGGTTGAGTTCGTCCATCACATACACATCAGACCATGTTGAATTTTCAATCATCTGAAGAGATAAGTGTGGAATAAATTTTAAAAGAAGTCAGAGTGTATCATCTGTATAAACATCCGTTATATAGAATTTTGTTTAGGGGAGATAGTGATCAAGAGTGGGGAATGTAGTAAACCTAGTGCAGCATGTTGTGCATCCTAAAAATACAGATTTAGCTATTTTATTCAGTCTGAAGATTCCCCTCTTGAATAATATTCTTGAATCTCTCTAAGAATAGTATAAGTACTAGTCTGAGATACAAGATCAGGGGTGGGATTATATAATTCAATCTCAACTCATTAATTTCTGATCCATATTACTTTGGGTACAAGATTTGTATCCAAGAAACCAATTAATAGATATGAGGAAATTTGTCTCACTTAAATCCTGGATCCCTATACAAGATTTACAACCATAGAAAGATGCAGTCTTATGACCCAGATAACCTGACTTATTAGTGTGTGACATTTGATGGGGATGAAAGGGGGGATAAGAAGATTTTTCTGAGCCGTGATCTACAAATAATTATGACACACCATAGGATCACTTTACATGACAGAAGTATTTAGAATACCATATATTTAAATACATATTAGCACAATATATAATTCTACAATACACTCACAGTAAGAATTGAAAATGAATTAAATGTGTAAGAGAGACTATGTACAAGACCTTAAGGAGGATGAATATTAGCAGATTATGACCTAAATCAGTGATGAAAAAAAAATGCACTGACTAATATTGGTAGAAATTGAAATTAACTAACAATAAGACTAGAAAGCTATGACTCAAGATAACTCACAAGGAAACTCAATCGCTCACTAGTAATCTAACCCAACAAGTGTAGGGCTAACATGAGTGGAAGAATGATGCATAGTGATATACATATAAGGAGGTAAATAATCAAACCTCCTCCTAACATCTGTGGGGAATAACTCTCAACTTAGTTGGCCACTGAGAAGTACAGTGGGTTGACTGGCACACATGGCTAGATAAGATAACTCAACAAAACTACTACAAATAAGCAAATCATATCCCATGAAGTGTAGGAAAGGAGAAAACCAAGTAGGATAAAAAAAATATAAGGAAAATGAGATATCCTATGACTAATACCCCCTCATAAGCATATCTTAGGTGGGAATTGAAAAAGGAAGTAGTGGGTCCTGGTAACAATAAGGCCTGATGAGGTACCCACATACAATGCAAATCTCTCATAAAGATAGAGTAAAAGGAGAAAATTTGGTGGGAGAAAAAATCTCCCCAAAAAGAGAGATAAGTAACTCACTCAAGAAAAAACTGGTGAAGAAGAAGTATTAGTGGTGGGTCTTGGTAACTCAGCTATGATGAGGTACCCACGTACAATGATCATCCCCCAAAGTAGAGAGAGAAATAAATGAGGATATAAGAAGGTCCCCTAAGAATATTATCCATGATGTGAGTCATCTATATAAATACTAAAGAGAATTTGCATCTGCACTGCAAACAACGTTCCTTCCCTTAGGAAGGACAGAAAAGGGAGCAGTGAAAGTTAGCCCACTCTACAAAGGAAGAAGAAACACATGAAGTAATCTAATCTATGCATTTAGTCTGTAACTAAAATATCACATAGGTATGAGAAAATGTGTGCACGAAAGATAATGGGATAATGCCACTGCTAGTATGCGTATCAATGAAAGAGAAGATGGTGGAGGCCCAATAACCCTCAAAAAGGGATCCACAAGAAGAGGTGGATGATGAAACATATTTGAAATAGTGAAAATTAAAAATGTCTCAAGGATGGTACTCCCAATGAGAGATATGAATAGGTCCTCCAGATTGTGTGATGGATCAATCAGAGGCATATTCCTTTAATGAAACACAAGTGGAATCTGCAAATAGACAACTGAGGTTAGTACAGATACTCATCTCAATGGGTTTTCTCAATGTGAGCAATGTCTTTACAGAATGTATTAGCATCACAACATGAAGTAGGAGGAGAAGGCTATTGCTACAAAGAGTTATTGGAAGTCCAAGATGAAGAAATGTTACGTACTCAAATGTAGACTTCCAGTGTATGTGGATTGTCATTAACTGAGTAATCAAGGTGTAATGGAGCACGAGAGGAAATTGTTATATCTATCTCAGAGGAAGGTTTTCCAATAAGAACACAGCTGCATGGAGAGTGAATGGAATCATGAACCTGGGTTAAATGATTAGCTTTGTGGAGGCAATAATAGGTAGAGTGTTCTCAATAGAAAGATCATATGGAAAATGGTCAACATGGGACTCATGAATAGACAACAGGTGTATAGGAACAGTCAGTAATGAAAGAGATGTGAGAAGGGGGAAGAATATATAGAGTGACACTAGAGAGGTCTAAGGAAGCATCACTCTTAGATGGTGAAACAAGGTCATCATGGAGTTGTTTGATAATGGTCTATGCAATTAAGGGGCACTCAGTGTTCTCAAATAAACATAGTATATCCCTAGAAATAGTAAGACCAAGAAATCCATAAACTTTATCATTGTAGTTAAACCACTCATTCTTTTGTAGAGGCTAACCATGCTCAAGAATGAGACCATAGAGGTAGGGCAACAATTTATGCATAGTGTAATGATTGATCATTCATGCCTTCCAAGATAGAAAGTTCTCTAGAGTCGAGCATAACAAATAGAATGGTGAAACTCCAAATTGATAATGCAGATAAACCCCCAAACATTATCCCAAATGGCACTTTATAACTTAGTGCAAAAAGTACAAGACCCAAGTAAAGTTTTGCAAGAAACCCCCCAAAATATGACAATTTATAAAGTTTTGCAGTTACAAAAATAAATCAATCCATCATGTAGAGCATGAGAAAACAATTCACTTTTGACCAGTAACAGTGCTCAAATCTAAGCTACATCGATCAAAAGTTATAGCAAAATATAATTTACTCGTAAATAATGGCTTATTTAATCAAAATTTTTGCAAATTGATTAAAAAATGTCCAGAAATGAGAGGAAAGGTTGGTCATGTGCATATACTTGTTGGATCCAAAAAAGAATGAAGAATAAAATGGTTTAATTTTTGAGAGGGAATTGGCCTCTAGCCAACCTGGGCCTCACCCTTTGTCTTCATTAGGTGAAAATACAAGGTTTAAAGAATCACTTAATTCTCTCTTGATAAAAACTTTTTTCAAATGACTTATTTTCCAAACGCATCAAATGATAATATAGAGTTAAGGCAAAGTCAAACTAAGAAAAGTAATGAAATAAACTTCTTGAAAGTGGAGTCCATGTGGAAAGAGGAACAAAGAGTTGTTTTAGGTTTGAGAAGGAAACCTAAAAACAAATTATGTTTTGATGTTGTTTGTTGTTGCTGAGTGGCACCATCCAAGGAAAATGTAGCAGGGAGAAAACAGTGTGTGTAGGACAATGGAAAGTTCTTTAGAAGGCCTTTCCAAACCAGCAAATGATTGTATGTACCATCCAAAACCACCTTAGGAGCCTGCACACAGTTTGGGGGTGCTAAATACTTTCTAGGGGTTTGAAAATGCCCTGTATGGGCTGTGTTACTGCTCCATAGGTTTGAAACATGTTATGAGGGCCTGCACAACTCCTTAGGGGTCTAAAACATCCATCAAGTTAGCAAAAACACCCTTTGCAAGACAAAAAACACGTCAACCCTGCAAAAAACGCCTCAGACATGTGAAAAACACCCAATGTAGTTAGATCCAAGCAATACAGGTCATCTTGGCCCAAAAAATTTCCATTGCAATCAGATCCATGCATCTTAAAGTTTCTTCCAGGCTTGTGCGAAGACATGAGTGAGCCAGGGCATCGTGGCATATGAGAATAACCTGTGATAACCCTAATTTTTTTAAGGTAAACCCTTTACACCAAACTCACACGTGCACTAAATCAAAGAGTCAAATCTATTTTCACATGAATTGTTAGTTTCACAGATGACGTATTCGAAAAATAAAAAATAACTCCATAATGACAAACGTTTCACTAGAACCACTCCGATATCATATCACAGGTTTGAGGATCGAGACCTCACTTTGATACCATGAAAGGACCGAGACGAAGATTATTCCAAACCGCGATCTCAGATGATAATAACACATCACATTAGCTTTGCAAAACAGAAGAACTAAAATACCATATATAGAAATCCATCATAATCCATAATGCTCAATACATTATAGTACAATGAATTCAATTACTCAATAAAAAAGATGTACATATAGGAGGAAAGTGCAACTACTACCTAAATTAGTGGTAAAGAACTCCCACTAACCGATACTGGTAATTAAGTTAACTCTAAAAGACTAGTAAGCTAACTCAACACAACTAGTAAGCTAACTCCACAAAACTAATACACCTAAGAAAGCTAACCCAACAAGTGCAGAGCTAACACAAGTGTAAGAATTATCCTAATAAATAAATAAAATGATAAATAATAACCTACACTAACAGATGAATGGGCTACATTGGATCACAAGGAAGGTATATCGGCATTGGATTCTGATTAGGAAGGTAAGTGGGAGAATTTAGTTGATGGGGTTCCTCAACCTGACAACTATCATTTTCAAATGCTTGCAACATTTGGTTAATAGATTCTCTCATTACCCCAAGCCTTTGTCATGTGCTAAGCCAGCTAGGTGTAGGACCTCCCCATTGACAACGATGCCTAAAACAAGGCAATCTTTGTATCTGCTCTTTCAGTACTGACATGATCTGCTCCATTTAATACATTTCATGTGTATAATCAGCATAACCTTCTACATAACCATAATCATGAAAAACATAACCATTTTCATACTAATAAATGTATTGATGTACAGGGTTCAGGTTATGGGGATATTCATTTTGGCAGGGGTCATAATAGTGATCTGAAGGAGAAAATGAGTAAAATGGAGACATATTTGATTGGTAATACTAATTAAAATGAGGATTCATGATTGTATAACCTCGTAAAATATCAAAACATGAGAAAATAGGTTTGTTGGTTATGAAAACAACTGCTAATAGTAAAATACCAGATCTAAATTTTCTTGAAAAATACCTGAAAAAGGCTGCATCTGAAGATTTTGATAATGAAAAAACGTACACTAGTCTGATATAAGATTTATGTAGGAACCAGACGAGTTCTAATTTGGATCTTCAATCTTCTGAGCACATCAATACTTGTTCTCGTCCCACTGTGCGTGCCAAAAAATCTTATCTCTTAGAAGTGCACCTTGGTTGAGGGATAACAATAAGGGTTCTAAGATTACTCTTCCCTCACTTCTGTAGATAGAATGGAAACACCTTAGGGTTGTGAGTATCCCTATGTTGAGGCGAGTCTCTGGGATTACAAGGCAAGTTACTTATTGATGTATCCTAAACTAAGGTTTTGGAGTTTTAAGGGTAAAAAGATGGATGTAATTGAAATTTAAAATGGGATGATACACCAAAATTATTGAGGGATTTGACTTAGTACATGAATAATATATTGTGAAAACATTACAGGAGCACGAACCTATGTGTTTCATCTTGATCATAAGGAAAACAGTAATGTGTTGAGGGATAAATCACAACAACACACCAACTAACATGCACACTAAGACTATACAGAAAACACCAAATTTGCAGCAAGGTATGATAATTAATTTAGGGAATTAAAATTCACAAGAGCTAATAGAAATATATGCACCACTGTAAATAATTGGAAAGGTAATAATTGGTTCTCATTCAAGGGAAAAACAAACAAAAATTGCTTTAGCACTCATTACATAAAAAAACTCCTCCTTTTGTGCTTTGCCAATGCACACAATATATAGCACAAATAATTCACACAACCCTCCTAAAAATAGGCTGTAGTCTGAGCTCGCCCTTGCATGCTGATTTTAGCCTTTATCATGAATAAATAAAGGGATAAAACAGACATGATGTTTACAACGAGGAAATAATAGACTTTAATTCCAAAAATACACTTTAGTCAAAGTGGAGTTGACTTCTCTAAGTCTGAAATAATGAATAAAATTGGGTGAATATTTTGGCTAACATTAACCACTTGCTTGGTGTGCAAGTCTCCTCCAATGTGCAAGCAATTTTTTTCCTCTTTTTGTTGATTTGACATCTGTTTTGTCTTCTTGTGATCACATGCAAAATATATTCCTATTCAAACAAAATAATTCCTTTGTCTTCATACTTAACAAAAATAAAATCACCCCACTATGTCAACCACTTGTGCACATGTTGAGGTAACATTCTCTCCTTTGATCTCACCTCCTTGGCACAAGATTTCCTTACCAAATTTAAAGGTATATTTGCAAGGTTTAAGATAAAGGAAAATTTGTTTCTATTTGACCAATCATGCCAACTCGTTGACTTGGCACATTAGGCAAAGGCTATAGTATAAGTTAGGAAATAATTATTGATTAACCTTAATATAGACTAAGATGTGACATGTATTAATCGGCCCCCTTTCCTTTGATTTAACATCATACCTACGATAGTGTCAGCATTTGAATAATCTATGACATAAATAATACTATTAGACCTTGCTAAAGGTCAATAAAATAATTAATGTTTACTTGGACAAGGTCCCCCTTCATATGATGACCCGACCCTTAATTCATTATGTTGGTGGATTTTAACCAAACCCTGGTTAGGGTTTCATCATTCTACTGCCACCTATACTGTCCTCAAACTATGGTGGAGTTTGGAAACTCTGGTTGAGTTGATGGATTTTGATGTGGTTCATTTTATCTGTATGTTTTGATCTTGGGGGACGATATCAAACCCTGAGTTTGATGGTGGTTGAGTTGTGGTTGGTAAAACACCAAACCTTAATCATTTTACTATTCTTTGAGCTGTGATTTAGCTAGCGAAGCTCTGTAATTTTTTGTTGATTGCCATTGCTTTGTTCCTGAAGCTCAATTATTTGACTACAAAGGCTATGTGATTGCATTTCTTTTGTTCTCTATGATATGGCCGCAACATGGAGTTTCACTATAATCTATTGGCCACCATTGTTAAGCATTTCAAGATCTCAATTCTAAGATTTCTATGAATTTTGTATGGCGGCCATTTTGTAAAGCTTATGAGCTTTCTATTTCTACCTTCTGTTCTACACTGGCTTGTGGCTATGAAATATTTCTATGGAAAAACTTCACAAGATCTTTCCTTGCCGCTATGAAATAAAGGTAAAACTCTACTATATTCCTTGATTTCGTCAATAGATATTTTATGTTAATCATTTTTGAGCTGGAATATGTGTATGGTGAACTGGGTACTCTCATGTCTCCCATGCGTTTATTCTTTTAATTGGCCATACTCATTATTTTCTTAATTCTGGTTGTTGTTCTTTATGGCTCAAACCAAAGTTTCTTTAATGAACTCAAACTCAAGTTTTGGGTTATCTCTGCCATTTTAGAGTTATGTTCTAGATCTGAGTCACTATGAAAGGGTTTGAAGATCCTATTTACCTATTTTCCATCTTCTCAGCTCACCATCTGAAAGGTAAAGCCCCTTTTTGATCTATGTTTCTACTTTCTTTTCTGGCTGAAACCCCAACTTGTGGGCCTGATTCTTCTATGTGTGATTATCACGTTGTATTTCGTTCTGAGTTCTTTCCATTACATTATTCCCCATATTTTAGGCCTATCTGTTTGCAAGCTTATCAAACTCATGGGGTTCAATGGATTCTCCTTTCTTTTGAGATCTAGTTAATGATAACTCTATCACCTATCGTGGGATGTATGGTAAATCGAGCTCTTTATTCGAACCGTTTCATGGTATTCTGAGATGGAATTTTGTGTTCAGATATTTGTCATTTAACTTTACATGATTTAAATCACATTCAATTGTTTACCTTATAACTTTTGATGTATGGTCCCAACCTTTAATTATCACTCCAACCCCTGAACCTTGGATTGTCTCTAATTCATAAAATATGAACTTGAAAGTTGCAGTATTGTGAAATATATGTTGTTTTTCATAATTTTGCACATTTTGTGACTTCAATCCATTACCCAAAAACAAAATTTAACCTCATGCCATAAGAAATTAATCTGTATTGTATTTTTTTTATTGTAACTTAATTTTTTCAATAAGTGTAGATCCATTTTTTAGAGCTCTGATTTCTTGAATTGTCATGGTTTTTTGACAAGCTCTCCTCTCTTATGCCGACTATATGTAGCTTGTTGTGTTATGATAGATCATGAAATTTTTTCATGAATGTAACTGCTGCAATATTTCCTAAAATAACATAATGCAAAACTTGTAAAGGTATATCCGACCATGTTTTCTTTAATGTTAAATATCTACATTCCATGCATGGAAAAGTGTATCCTTTGCTGATTAATTTTTCCTTTTATTTATTCTTGAATTAGCATGTCAGATGGCTCAATAGTGATACTTTATCATTGACGATTTCCTCAACATAAACAAATGTAGCTATATTCCAAAATTTCAAGATGATGTACTTTGAAAATTCCATTTATTGTAGCTGTGAAACATAATTAATCTCTATACACATTGCATTTACTTGAAACCAAAGTTTAATTTTTTATTTTGTTAATATTGGGATCTAAAACTTGCAATGTTGGTGTGTTGTCTAAAGATTGCTTGAGACCTACATAGTAGAAATTTGTTGATCCTATTGAAGGCATCACTAATACCTTGTTCCATCTTCAATGGTAGCTATGATCATGTAATTTATATTCAGTTAGAAAATGTAACTTGCAACATGCATAGAAATTCTTGGTCATTCTGGGCATATTGTGTTGTGCTGTAGCTCTGACGTGGGAAAAAACATAGAGAATATATTGAGTCGTAGTTATAACATAGGAGAATACATATGATACACAAATTATATTGAGTTGAAGCTCTGAAGGTGAAGACGAGATATATGCATAGAATTACTAATTTGAGTTTATGGTTCAATACAATCCTTGTGTGAAAACTCTTACAATTGCCTCTATTATATAGAGGTCTTTCATCTAACAATAGAACACTCAACTCTAAAAAAAAACATCTTAAAAATAGAACTATCATCTACAAATAATGCATGATTTTGTTCATGCAAACAAAGCTATTTTTTTTTATTTTCGTTTATCCTAAAAATAGTGAAATCTATTTAAAACTAAACTATCCATAGAAAAGCAACTTGCGTTTCTTAAAAAATAGAAAATGCATACATGGGAGAAATTATCTATTTTTAACAGTATATATATTTTCAAAAGAACTTGTAACTTTTAAATAGTTGACAACATTGCTATCAATTATTCTTTGATGCATGCCCATACCTTGCTCTAAAGCTCTCAATTTGGCACATTTTGTGTGGACCCTAGAAAGGTCATAGGGATTAGTTTTACAAATTTCAAATTGTATTTTTACAAATGTTTCCCATGCCTTTTTAACCAACCCAATTTTTACATATCTTGCGATCATTTCATTCATAAATGTAGCTCTGTTTTAAGAATAATTTTCATACTTTTTGTGTGTTATGTATCTATCCTCATTTTATGTACATTTTGACAAATGAGTTTTCAAGTAAAATGTACAATGAAGCTTCACTTTTTCCTGATTTTGCACGAATGCCCATTCCATGTTCCAATTATCCCATCTTATTATTAGATAGGAATATGGTATAAAAAGACACTATAATATTTTTAGTGGAAGTAAATCATGGGTATTACATTTAAAACCTTTTATAAGATGCGAGTAATATGGTTGTAACATTCCCTTGCTTCTGCCACACAAAGAATGTGTTCCTAAAAACATATTGGATGTAATATTACATGGATTAAGTATTACCATTTGTGATCTCACATCAGTACTAATATCTAATTCATTAAGTCTAATTATAATTTGAATACATCCACTACTACATGGGGGGTATTTTGAGACAAAAGTTAGAGACACAAATGTATTTTCGTCTCTATCTTCCCCTTTACCAAAATATAATTTTATATATGGTGATATTTTGGGGGCAATAAAAAATTATATTCACACAACTATTATTTTTTATGTTTTTCCTTTCCTTTCCCTAAAAAAAAAAATCAAGTTTGTATTTGTGGTTACACGAGAGATTGTAGTTTCTTCAGATTTTACACAAGCTCTCAACAAGAAACCAATGTTTGGTAAATTTCACATGGCGAGGAAAAATCCTCCTCTTTTTAAAATGACTCCTCTTCATGAAAGATTAAGGAAGAGATACTATGTCTTCAAGGTTTTATTGAGTTTGTTCAATAAAAAATCTCTAGGAGATATATTTATCAGACCCTTCTTGAAAGAGGAATATTTACTCCCTCGAATGTCTACTAAGACTGTTGCAAACTATGTCTGCTCTATGTATCTTCTTGTTAGGGTATGGTCCTAGTAAACCATGTTTCACTAGCAATGTTGTTTTTCACGTACACCCCTTTTATCAAGAAACACTCTAGATTTTACTCCGGTTGTAGGTTGATTTACATGTTTGAGCTTAGTCATGAGGTCAAAACCCATGAGTACAATGTTGAATATTATATAATGTAAATGCAAAACAATATTTTTGTGGGCTTCCAAAGGAGGGGTTTCATACTCCAAATTGGTATCTTGCTTAATGGTGATCTAAAAAATGACCTATCTTAATTGTCAGCTGGACTAGCGGTACAATATTAGCACAAGAGATTGTTAAAGGGTATTTGTTTACACTTGAAATCTGAATTTAGTGTACTTTGGCTTTCTAAAGTTTAGATAGAATTTTGGTACCTTCATCCAATGATAGTTTTCCATCTTCTAGGAATTTTTTGTAAATGAAGCCCAAATATTTGTATTTTGTTTCTATCTTAATAGATCTATCTAAGGAATATACGTCAATTTTTTTCTTGAGTCTTACTACAATTTTATAATTTCATATTGCTTCTGTATTGATATTATGTGTTTTATTGAATTGAAATTCCTTTTGATACTTCATATTATTTTCATGAGATTTTAACCTGTCCTACATGGGAAATCCTATGTAATATCCTAAATGGGATACCACTAAAAAATACACAAAAAATTGAAAACTTGCAGCCACATAAAATACTGATTTTACCAGATTTTTATAGTAAGGACAACAAACTAAATAGAATCAATATCTCCTAAGATATCCACTCGAATAACATGAAAACTTAAATAGAGCTTGATATTAATATAAAGGACATAAGAAAACTATTTTGGGAATTTTACAGAGATTAAGTTGCTGCCAAAAAAAGTACAGAATGCCCTAGGTGCTTGTAAAACTTCAGAGGTTCAAGTCCCTCTAATACAAGAGAAAAAATAAGGGTCTTTTTAAATAAAAGTAATAGATACAGGCAATAACGTTTCCACCTTTGGATCTGAAATGACTGACTAGAAAAACCCCAAATAAATCTTGCAGGTCGCCATGCTTGGTGAAGGGGTCAGAAAATGATGGACACGCCTTGAGTGTGTTGCCATGCCCAACCCAAAAGGTTGTCGTGAATCTGATTTGCTATCAGGATTTGGATCGAGAGCCCACTGATTATCCTCTCCCAATGTCACCAAATATCTATGAAAACCTTTCTCTGTGAGCTCTGATATTGTCTCTACCACACAACCTTGAAAATAGGGATCCAGAATGACAGACTACGGTAGATCTCTCACTACCAAAAAATCTCCTGCTAGCTAGGGACGAGTCTCTCACCAGCGAAGCTAGGGTCCCTGTGGGATTCGAATCCACAAGCTGTAGATGCGCGACAGCAGAAGCTACACGTGAAGGGGTCAATTTAAAATGTATGTCCAAAAAGTGCCTTTTCTTCCTTCCCCGTCTCCTTATATGATTTTCATTGGAAAACGAGCCCCAATAACACTAGGCACATTTTATTCCATGGAGGGGCCACTACATAAAAGTAACTATAGTTACCTTTTCCCTTTTTGAGTTGCCATGTACAAAATTGACCCCCAAACACCAAACTAGGATATTAAAACCACGGGGACCCTTCCCAAAAGCTTCTGACGTCCACAGTCCCCTGGGTCTGACCACATTTTGGACCCGACTTGGCCCTTGGGTCATTTGGTGTAGGAAAAGGGGTATTACAGAAAGGGGACATTATAGTCCTCCCTTCCCAAAATTTTCTTGTCCTCAAGTAAATGAAAATTTGGATGCTGTAAAATCTGCTCCCCCTCCCAAGTAGCATCCTCAAGTGGTAGTCCCTTCCATCGCACCAAATAATCGGTGATTACTCTACTCCTGAGCCCCCTTTGTCTCATTTTAATAATGGTCTCCAATTTTAGCTTTAACTTCCCTTCCTCATCTAGTGGCGGTAGCTCTATAGATTGTACAATATGCAGTTCGAGCACCTTCTTAAGGAAGGAAACATGGAAGACATTATGTATCTTACTATGCTTCGGGAGTTCTAGCTCATATGCTATTGCCCCTTCTTGACGAACTACTCGGTATGAACCATAAAATCATGGTTTCAATTTCTCTACACCCTTCTACTTCATTGAGGACTACCTATATGGTTGTAAACATAAAAACACTAGATCCCCAGCCTCGAAAGACATCTCTGTCTTGTGCTGATCTGCGTATACCTTTTCTTGATTATGTGCCTTCTAAAGATTCTCTCTGAGAGCCTTTAGAAAATCCTGGTTCTCCTATAACCAATCTCGAGCTTTGGGAGCTCCGCTATCAGGTAATACCAAATCTACAAATGTCCTGGCATCGTACCCATACAGGGCTCGGAAAGGGGTCATACCTATGCTCATCTGGTAGGTGGTATTATAGTAGTGCTCACCCATGTGTATCCATTTAATCCATACCCACTGGTGTTCTGTTACTTAATTCCGTAAGTAGCCTTCTATCCACTTATTGACTATCTCCGTTTGCCCATCTATCTATGGGTGGTAGATAGTGCTAGGGGTCAACTCTGTACCTGCTAGTATGAAGATCTCCTACCAAAAGGTGCTCATGAAGATCTTGTCCCTATCACTGACAATGTTTTTAGGTAACCTATATAGCCTAAAATTACTGGTATAGAATATCCTGGCCACATCAATTACCACGTGCCCCTTGGGTAGGGAAAAGAAATGAGCATACTTAGTTAACCGATCAAATACAACATAAATGTAGCTATGCCCATGCACCAAGGGAAATCTAGTGATAAAGTCCATAGATATGCTTTCCCATGTGTGTTTGGGAATCAACAGAGGCAAAAGTAATCTTGCTAGGAAAGAATGCTTGGATTTGGTTTACTGGTAAACCATACACTCTCTGACATGATTAAGGACATCATCCTTCATTCCCTTCCATGCAAATATTTCCTCGATGAACCTGTATGTTTTGAAATACCTAGGATGTCCAGCTAGTGGTGTATCATGTACTGCACGAAGGATCTTCTCCTTCATTTTGGATCTTGGTATAAGGAAAATCCTATCCTTGTAGAAAATGAGATCATCCACTACTTTGTATCATTCATCCTGTATACTACCATCCATGATATCACAGGAAAACTAGTTTTTGGAGTACTCAACAAGTATATGAGCCTTCAAATCCACTGAAATCTTAGACATAGAACTAAGCATAGTAGTGAGGTAAGGCCTCCTGGATAAAGTGTCATCAATAATATTATTCTTACCTCTAGTGTACTTTATGTCAAATTCATAGGCTTGCACATTGTTCACCCATCTTTGTTGGTGATCATTGATCTCTTTCTATCCCAGGAAGAACCTCAAACTGTTGTGATCTGTACGTACCTCAAATTTTTTTCGCATGAGGTACTACCTGAACTTGGCCAAGGCATGCATTCAACATCTCCTTGTCATAAATTGAATACCCTCTCTCCATAGGTTTTAATTTTTGACTCTCATAGGCAATGGGGTGCCTATCTTGCATGAGAACTACCCCAACACCCTCTCCTGATGCATCACACTCTAGAATGAATGGGCAAGAGAAGTTTGGTAATGCGAGAATGGGACACGAACTCATAACTTCCTTGAGCTGATCAAAAACCTGTTGTGCTACATCTGTCCAAGAAAAATACCCCTTCTTGGTCAAATCGGTCAATGAAGAAGTCAACCGAGAGAAATTCTTCATGAACCTCTGATAGTATGTGCACAACCTCACAAATCCTCTCAATCATGTTAATGTCCTAGGTGGCGGCCAATCCAGGATTGCACGTATCTTCCCTCTATCCACCTTCACTGTACCCCCACCAATTACATATCCCAAGTAAAGACGTTCGGTCATGCCAAAATCACACTTCGAGGCTTTCGCATATAACAAATTAGCTTCTAATACCCCCAATATCTAACCCAGGTGCCTGATATGGTACTCCCATGTCCTTCTGTAGGCTAAAATATCATCAAAGAAAACCAATACAAACTTCTACACGTTGCGGTTGAACACATGATTCATGTAAGACTGGAATGTAGCTGGAGCATTAGACAATCCGAAGGGCATCACCAAGAATTCAAAGTGACTATAATGGCATATGAAAGATGCCTTATGCACATCCTGCTCTCTGAATTTGATCTGATGATATCCATAATGCAAATCTATTTTCGAAAAATAGATTGCACCATGTAGCTCGTCTAACAACTCATCAATGAGTGGTACGGGATACTTGTTCTTTATTGTCTTCTTATTTAAGGCCCGGTAGTCCATACACATCTGTAGGGTCCCATCCTTCTTCTTCACCAAAACCACCAAAGAAGCACAAGGGCTAGAACTCAGTCTAATATGCCCCATTGCCATGAGTTCGTGTATAGTCTTCTTAATCTCATCCTTAAACCGTTTGGGGTGATGGTAAGGAGAAGTGACCACCGGTCTAACATCCTCGAGTTCAATTGCATGCTCAAATCCCCTATCTGGAGGTATGCCTGGAGGTATGTCACCAAACAAGGCACTATGTTTGTCCAATAGGCCCTGTATATTCACATGGTACTGTTGTTCTCCCTCCTCTGATTTCTTGGTTGAAACCAAATAGTGTACTACCTAATCCACCTCATCGTGCCTATAGATCCTCTCGATTCTCTTGGTTGTAACAACTTGGGGTGCCTCTAAAGATAAGCCCCTCAAGATCACATTCCTCCCTTTGGACTTGAACTTCAGCTCCATCATCTAGAAGTTAGTTAAAAATTCACCAAGGGAATGGAGCCACTTTACCCAAAGCACTATGTTGGTCTCTCCAATACCAACAATATAGAAATCATTGGTAATTGTATAGTTACCCATCATGATGCTCAATTGGGGAACCCATCGTGTGCATCTCATAGAATCTCCATTGGCTACAACCACATTGAAGCCCTCAAATTACTGTCTATAATCCCCACCTCTCAACTAATGAGGCATCAATAAAGTTGTGGGTTGCCCCACTATAAATGAGTACCACCACTCACAATCCCTAAAAAACTCCCCTAACTCTGAATGTCTTATACCTCGGGGTACTAGATAATGTGGCGATAGCCTCCTGGGGGAAAGTATCACTATCCTGCTCCAAACCCGCACCATCTAATGCCTCATCATCATCATCCTCTAATGGCCATGTGTCCAACTCCTCGTCACCATCACTCTCCTTAAAGACATATATGTGTTGGGCCCTCCCTCTACCCTTGCAATCGTGCCCTGGGACCCAAGGTGCACGACAATCGAAACATTGTTTCTTTCACCTCAATTCCTCCCTATCCTCACTAGCTCTGAATGGTCTCTAGGCTCTGTATTTCCTAGGCGGAGATACCTTCTGATGTGAATCCCCAGTTCTTGAAGGGAAACCCTTAGGCTACACTCCAAGTGGAAACCTCAACTTAGGAGTGGATAAATCCAAGTCACAAGCTCTCCTAATAGCCTCATGCAACGAAGAAGGCTCAAATGCCCTCACAAATCCAGCAAGAGCATCTGTCAAGCCTGATGTGAATAGGGAGATCAACCTCATCTTTGTAACATCAGGTACCATGACCGATAGTCTTTTAAAATATATGATATACTGATCCATGGAACCGGTTTGCCTCAGTTAAGTCAACTCTCTAAAATACCTGTCGGGGTCCCTCTTATCAAATCTGCTCACTAGCCTCTTTATGAACTCTACATAAGTCATGATGTGTATGTGTCCCCGTGTGGTCAATCCATGATGCCACCAATCATGAGCATCTCCTTATAGATGTAATATTGCAAGCTTGATTACATCTTCCTCTTGCATAGGATTCAAGTTGAAGTATGTCTTCAACTTCTGCACCCAAGACTATGCAGTACACTTCTTAGAGCTATCAAAATGTGGAACAGAAATCTATCCCAACCTCCTTTGCATCTCTGGTACCTATACCTGGTAATATCTCCTAGGCCTACTACCAATATTCATTTTGTAATATTCTTGGAATGGCATGTTTTCACGAAAGCCATCACTTAAAGTCTGGTACCTTTCCTAACAAGATTCCTCATCTACAATATCCCCTGGCTTCCATACCTGTGAAACTACTGGATCCTTCAAGAAAGAAGGTTCGTGAAACTCTAGAGGCTTGGTAGAAGAATGGGGGATCACTGTCCTGAATGACCACCCTCACCTATTTGACCATTGTGTCCCCTATTTCTATTTTCTCCTCTTTCCACCTGAGTATCAGACCTGTCCTACGCTAATCTCTCCATGAGATGGCTCAAATAGATATTGGTAGTCTCCTGCTGCTTCACCATGTTGGTGAACAGTTGTCTCATCAGATCTACCCCCATATTCTCATTATCTCTGTCCCCCATCTTCTAATCCCAATAGGCTAGAGAAAAAAACTCTCTGATACCACTGTAATATCCCAGATGGGATACCACTAAAAATTGCACAAAATATTGAAAACTTGTAGCCACATAGAATATTGATTTTACCAAATTTTTATAGTAAGGAAAAAAAAAAAATAGAATCAATATCTCCCAAGATATCCACTCGAATCCCATGAAAACTTAAAGAGAGCTTGACATTAATATTAAGGACATAATAAAACTATTTTTGGGAATTTTACAGAGATTAAAATACTGCTAGAAATAGTACAGAATGCACTAGGCAGATGTAAAACTTTAGAGGTTCGTGTCCCTCTAATACAAGATTAAAAATAAGTGTCTTTGGAAATAACAGTAATAGATACAGGTAATAACGTTTCCACCTTTGGATCTGAAATGAACGATTGGAAAAACCCCATATAAAGGCTACAGGTTGCAACGCTTGATGAAGGGGTCAGAAATGAGGGATGCATCTTCAGCGTGCTACCACACCCAACTTAAAAGGTTGCTATGAATCTGATCTACTGCCGGGATTTAGATGTGGAGCCGATTGTTTATCCTCTCCCAATGCCACCAAATATCTGTGAAAACCTTTCTCTGTGACCTCTGATATTGTCACTGCCACACAGCCTTGAAAATGGATCCGGAATGACAGACTAGGGTAGATCTCTCACTACCGAAGAATTCCCTACTAGATAGGGATGGGTCTCTCACCACCGAAGCTAGGGTCCCTGTGGGATTTGACTCCATAAGCTATAGATGCGCGAAAACAAAAACTGCACATGAAGGGGTCAATAAAATGTATGTCCAAAAAGTGCCTTTTTCTTCCTTCCCCATCTCCTTATATACTTGTTAATGGAAAATGAGGCCCCATAACCCTAGGAAAATTTTATTCCATGGAGGGGCCACTACATAAAAGTAATTATAGTTACCTTTTCCCTTTTTGATTTGCCATGTCCAGAAGTGACCCCCAAACGCCAAACTAGGATATTAAAACCATGGGGCCCCTTCCCAAAAGCTTCCAGTGTCCACAACCCCCTGGGTTTGACCACGTTTTGGACCTGACTTGGCCCTTGGGTCATTTGGTGTAGTAAAAAGGGGCATTACAGAAAGTGTACATTACATCCTATTTACCCATTGGTCTTATTAGGTTTGAATCCTTGAATTTCATCACCCATTAAAATAACAAAGTGACAAAAGATACATAGTTTTATTTACTAAATACATGAAGACCTCTTTTCTGAACTTCTTGTTCACCAAGCATAACGAACCATTACAGTGTAAAAAAATTAACTCATGAAGAGTGGAAAAGCCAATTGACCTTATAATTAAGCTTATTTAGGCACCCATGCTCTTTCAAAAATGCATGTCTAGATTGCATTCTGAATACAAGTGGAAAATGAAAATTGCATGTAGAAAAGTGGTATTTTCAACCTAAGGGGTTCACCATTGCTAATTTTCATATTTTATTTTTCTATTCATACCAAAGCAATTTGTTGAATTTTTAATAACCCAGGAATTGTTATAGTTGTACTTTATACTGATTTTATTTAGACATTGAATTTGTGGTGTACCATATGATATCTGTATGTTCTATTGCGGGAGTCCATATTAGCTATTTTATTGACTAGTAAGGGTTCCAGATACCTTTGCTCATGTGGCACAGGGAAATTTATTAGGATCTGGAATTCATAGTGAAGAAGATGCATCAAATGGTTAAAATTGCACACAAATACGATCACAGTGGTGATGTACAATTGCAAAGATGAGCATTTAACATCTATCGATATTAAAGGGAATTTAATTCTTCATAATATTACTTCTGGGGTGAAGGATGCAAAACTAAAGGATCCACATGAACGGTTCCATTTAGTTTCTTATTAGTTAATGCACCTATTATATTTTTTAATTTAATTTCTGGTTATCATCATCTGTTCACTACATTGGAAATAATTGAATATTGTAGGAGCTTCACATGTGTTATTTATTTCTGAAAGCTTATTACTGATTAATCCATCTCTCTTTTTGGTTTTAATACACAATTGTTTATTTACAAAGTTTTTTAGTATGAGACTTCATATTTCTTGCCTATGGTTTGTGAATTTACTAGAACAGGTCCTTAGAGTGCTAGATTATTCTATAACAAGTAGACATATCTTGGAGACAATTGGTTGCTCACCATAGGCAACTACAAAATATGCCTTCTAAATTACTCAAATTACTTTTTTTTCATAGACATACTACTAAAAAATATACACTAGTCAAGGTCAGAGTATGTATGCTCTTTGATCTAGGGGTAGTTTTACTTTCATTAGGTTGACAATAAACATTGTGACGAATATGTCTAGTGGTTAATGGGGATGCATTGAGATACACCAAGGCCTTCTACTATTGATTTGAACCTTTTATTATTCTTCCACAAGGTAGTTTATTTTATGACCATTAAGATATGGAATCATTACCAATTTTTAAACAAAAGGGTTCTTTACTTGTTCTCTGCAATGAGAGATGCTTAAAGTTGTGTTGTAATCTTGTGTCCAATAAGGGACTATTCCAACCTGGATTCCTTGATGATTTTGTTGCCTCATCCTTTTCCATATCCTTATTTTCTTTTTAACTTTTTTCTTAGATTCTTTGATGATTTTTCCGCCTCATCATTTTCCATATCCTTATATGCTTTTTAAATTTTTATGAAAAATCTAAATTGGAATATTTAGTGTATGTGTTCCCATTTACCTCCTTTTGTTCATGTGTGGACATTAAAATAATTTCTTTCCTTCTTATTTCTTCAGATTATTTGTTTACACCTTAAGAAAATGTTATTACATAGATTATAATTCTTTATTGACAAAATGGATTATTCATTCAAGATTTTGTGAGCCACTCACAAAATAATAAGATTGTGATTCAAGTATGAGTGTAAATAGATTTATGATTTGGTATGAGATGTGGTTTTCTAGCTGTTGTAATGTTAGGTATTATTTTCTCCTTGTTAAGACATTCTTGTGATACTCTCTATCACTTATTAGACAATTGCAGGTCATTTTAGAATAAGGAAAAGTTATTTAAAAGTAAATACAATAGCCTTAATGTTGTAAAAACTTGCCTCTTCCTTCCTTACTGAACAACTAAAAACTATCACTATTCATTTTTAATGAAATCTCATCCCTGGACATGGAATATTGCATAATATATAAATCCATATTTATATCCTTGCATAAGAGTCTAAATATGGGTGTTAATAAGCAGGGGTTAAATTTGATGGATGTATTGATTTTTAAACCATAAAACATAAATTTTTAAACTTTTTATGCCGAAGGAGTTCCCCCTATGGGAAAGGCCCTTGCGGATGTTTCTATGATTGTATTAAATTTGATGGTTTGACGACCGTCTAGACATTTTTTTCTTTTTAACCATTTTTTGGGAAGTTTTTGTGTTTTAACAGTTTTTTGATACATGGAAACAAGGAGAGACCTTCCACATGGTTCACTTTGGAGGACTTCGATGGAGGTATTTAATCGTATCTTGATAGAGGACATCATTAATCTGCAGTCTAATTCAGAATGCTGTGGCACGCAGGTTGATTTACATTGTAGCGGACCAGGGAGACCTCATTTTTGGAAAGAAGTTGCAGATGCATATGAAACATTTCTTGTTAGCTGTCATTGAACCATTTTTCCTTATGAGCTTGTCCCACACACAACTCTTAAAGTTGATGAATCTATTGAAGCAATCGATCTACATGTCTTATGTACAGGATTCCCAAGATCATCAGGAGAAGGAACCTAAAATGTTTCAAGTGTGAAAGGAATCTCATCTAATAACTTTTAAGGTGATGGATAAGTAACTCAAGTTGCATCCTACTTTGGACTGTCACTACAATGGTGCTACTGTTGTGACCATTTTCAAACAGGTTCAAGACCTTGTGATTGCACATGTTCGTGATTCTTGGGCTATTATGGGAAAAATTTCTCCTAATGGCAGTTTGTTAATGACTCAGTTAACAATTGATATGAAGGCAGACTTACCTAAGGAGTTCTAAACGGAATGGTCAAGATAGTGAAGAAAAAGCCAGATAAAGGGATGCAAGAAAATATTGGCCATACTAAATGAATGGAAAGGATCCTTTGAGGGATCAAGAGAAACTTTTCCACAACATTACAAGGCATACCAAGAATTCATTCGTGCAGGAGTAAAATTTCCTCAAAATTTGGATAGGTCTGTTGTGGCATTGGAAAATCAAGACACCCAATCAACTAATTTGAGTCCTCAATATTCTACTTCTCGAAGTTATAACTCGGAAGTTGCTCAGTCTTTAACAGCTTCTAATATTCCAGGATTGAAATATTCACAAGGCTAGGAGTACTGTGGATGTATTAATGGAGATGTTGATTACTCTAGATCATGTCACTAGAGAGGGTGTAAAAGAGGATGTAATTATGGACCTTGTTGAACAATTGCAACATGTTCTTGCAAATCATGATGTAATTGCTTCTGGATCCTACAATCCCTCTGAAGAAACAACTATTCCTTCACTCCCTCAAGTGAACATTGAATGAGAAGAAGATGAAAAGGAAAAGCACGAGGGACACTTATTTCATAGGTCTTTGAGAATTCACACACAATCTGAAGGGGAGGTTACTAGTACAACAAGAAACCAGCCAACTACTCAACCTTCCCCACCTCTAGGTCTGAGGGTCAATACTCCACTCCCTGAGACTCTTGATAATTTGAATCTTCTCGGTGGTGATGCATCTGTGTCATTGGCTTCGGTAACTCTACCAGAAGTTAACCAAAGACAATATACAATGTCATCATCAATCTTTCAGAAGGCTACACCAAATAAATAATCAGTTTTCCAAGGGATACCAGTAAGAGAACAACAACATTCTTTATCCCAGTTGCAAGATGAGACTCAAGCACACTCAAATGGAATTCTATCAATGAAAAGTAATTTTCTCCAACAAATGGGAAGACAAATATGTTTATAATGTTTAATTAATTTGTTCATCAAATTAATTATATATTACATAGGCATAAGTTATGTAAATTCAAGTTGGGTCAACTTGATAACTTGAGTTTAGGAGTTGGGCTAGATTAAAAAGTAGTTTTATAACTACTTCTTCGTACATAAGCCTATAAAAGGCTAAGTTGTAATTGTAAAAGGGAATTTTTTGGTAACTCTTTTTATCTGCCTCTGCTGAAGAATATTGATGTAACTTTGTGTACACTAATTTTCCTCTTGAATACAATGTTTTTCCCACTGCTGTGTTAATGAACATTACTCAATCATAAAATTTGCCATTATGCTTATGATTGAATGAAATCATTGATGTTGCTCCTTCATAGTGTGATTGATGCCCAGGTGATCAAACTTTGTGCTTGTTGTTAAGGTACATGGAAGTCAAGCAAGGTTATTAATAAATTACTAGAGGCAGGGAAGTTAGATAAGCTTCCTAAGCATATTACTCCATATGACATAGGTGGTGTTCATAATTGGATTTCACCAAGGAAGGCCAAGATTTCAAGTGATTTTAAAGGTGAGTGCTTGAATTGGTTATCTGTGTTATCTTAAAAATGACCTTGCCAAGATTGGATATTGTTTAGTGCCTTACAATGATGAGAATGATGTTAGTGCTTTGTAAATGATGAGGGAATTGCAAAAATAAGGTAATACTTCAAATATATTATTGTTGTATGTTTTGTATCAAGCTTGGATATTTTTAAAATGATGTTCACTTTGCAGTGAAAATTTGCACACCATTTAAACATCACTCTACTTTTAAAGGAAACTCTCGTGCATGGAGGTTTGACATTATCCCCATCCAAGTTAGGGAGTCTAGTGGTTAGACTCATGATCATAAAATATACACTGGACAAGTTAAACATTTCAGGACAACAGGGCATGAACTTATTCCAAGAAACCTCATTTTTATAGAAACAAAGATAAAAAAATTGGCTATAGTCAGTATGTATGGATTTAAGACAATATTTTATGCTAGAACTAGTCATCCCAAATTAGAATAATTTCAAATTTCAATACTCTTTCACAAATGTATAAAAAATTTGCCTAGAATGTATGTCTGACTCCCAACAATCCCCAATTTGACCAGCTTCACAAATTTTGGTGTTCATTGCACATCTTGAGTATGTTGTGGTCTTCTTTCAATTTATGCTTATGTAAGTTCTTTATATTGAAAATATGATTATTTAACTCACAAGGTCATGTTTTTTGGATTTATATGTTATATTTTTGTTTAAAGGGAAATTGTAAATTAGTGTGCTTCTTTTCAATGTCTGGATGGATATTCACTTTCTCCACATGGAAACTTTCTATTTTATGATTACATGGTAGATGAAAGTATGTGGGACTTGTATTTATTCAAATTGATCTTGGTTAAATGGACATGTTTATAAATTCGCAGAGGCATTATAGAAAAAAGTTTTTTTTCTAGGTTCAAAATTCCCAATACCGATAAATCTCCAATCTCTTCAAGAAGGCCATCAAATAGAGTACAATCACTTGCATCAAACAAGACATGAGATTCAAGTTTAGAAAACTAGGTGGAAGTCTCTTTAAATTTGAATTATGCTACAATTCAAGAAATGTAAAGGGGGAATGCAAAGTGACAATAATGTGGAACACAAATACCATTTCAAAATTTGCAATTGCAGCATGTATCTTATCTTTTTTTATACCATTATATTCATGCATCATGTACTGTAGTGTTAACATTTCTAGATTTAATTTTACGGCAAGCTGTTGGTGATGGACTATAATGATTGTGATGTATGTACAAAATGGGTTGGGTGAAAAAGCCTTGGAGTTGTTTAAACAAATGCAACATAAACAAATAAATATAAACCCCAGAAAATTCTCCAACATCCTTCTAGCATTTGCCAAAATTGGAGCTTTGGAACATGGCATGGAGATCAATCAAAAAATAATCAAGAGTGGATCTCTGTCAGATGTTGTAGTTTTAAATGTGTTAATTGATATGTATGAAAAATGTGGATGCATTCATAAGGCACGCAAGTTGTTTTATAAAGTCACTCATGAACTTTAAGTATTTGGACCATCTAATCTAGGGAAGATACATTTAATATGGGTAAGATACAGATTGTCGGAGTACTTGTCAAACCTGAGTTTTTCTATTTTTTTGGAAAATGCTTTCAACGTAATGCTCGATTTGACCAACTTCTTGGAATTGAGCCTGAAATTATTTGGTAATTTGTGCTTTCCTTGTTAGTTCAAAATTTATAATTGTGGCATGTATCTTATCTTTTTTGATACCATTATATTCATGCATCATGTACATTTCCTTCATAACCTTCTTTATGCAAATTTTTCTAACACACCCATCCCTTCAAACTTGACACCCTCCCCCATCCCTCTCTATATTTTGAACTATCAATGAAATGTTAGTTATTTCATATCCATCTTTCCTTAACCCTATTCCACGATCATCCATTATCACTTCTAAAAAAATTTCACTCTTTTTTCCTGTTTCAAAAGAAAACTGTTTTATTTCCTTTTACATTGACATACTATTGCCTCCTACATCTATGTCGATTGAAAGTACTGTTGATGTGTAATCACAACACCCCTAAATGTATGTAACTCGATGGGTTGAAAATATCAGTGTGATTTCATAACGTGAATATTCTCTCAAATTGTGGGACTTTGTGAATCGAGAGAGCTCTTCGGATGAAGGCCGGTTCCTATTCCTCTGTTCAGATGCATGCATTCAAATTGTAGAGGGTCTACTCTAGAAACCTATTCTAACTTTCCAAGGAGACAAGGTTAAGAAAATGTAAGAAAATAAACCTAAGATAACAAGGTGATGCACCAAAGGAATGTTGAACACCTGCTTTGCAAATAAACACAAACCATAAAAATGCATACAATCACCATGCACAGTTAACCAAACTGCAATGAGAGATCAAGAGGAAGCAATGAACACAAGAGAGGGTTGAAATCATCCACAAACTTATCTTATTGCTCCAAAGATTAATATAGTGCATTACAATAGTCAAGAGGTAAAAAATTGCATTACAACTTGAATGGGAGGTTTTGAAACTCCACAAATTCACTTGCAGACAAGGGAAGAAGGGAGGGTGTAAAGAAAATATGTCCAACCTTTATAAAAGTGCCCCTCCTTACAATTTATAGGAAGAATGAGAGAAAGAGATGAGATGACTTCAAAATCCTACTCCAACCACCCTAGGATGCATTGAATTCACTTGAAAAATGATAGGTTCTACTGCCAAAACCCATGTCTTCATGTACCATTCCTTGTTGAGCAAGAAAGGAAGCCCATACCTCATTATGGTGGTAGGTGAGAACCTTGGGAGACCCTAAGAAAAAACAGATTGTATTTCTTTATTTTGACTAACTTAGTTTCACTTATTTACAAATATCTAGTCGTAGTTGGGTAAAGGACCCTGTGAGCTTTCCGAAAGGTCCTCTCTTGTGTAAATCTGAGCTCCCAGTCAAAAGTTATGGCCATATGAAGGTCTAGGTGCATTCTGCAAAAATTGGCATGAGATCTCCGAAAGTCCAAAAGTCCACAACCTCTGAAAACCTGAAATTCAAACTTTTGGACATTTTCATTTCAGAGAAATAAACACTATTCATCATCAAAACTTACTTGAGAGTTCCAAAAGTATGAAACCCGAAAGTACGAAGTCTGAAAATTTGGAACTTCAGACTTCGGGAATTTAGACCTTTTTTCTCCTTTTCTGTCATGATTCTTGAGGTCCCCGAAACCTCGAAAGTCTGAGTTTCGGACTTCAGAAAATTTGCTCCGAATTTCCAATTTCGTGCTCTGAGATTTCCAAAAACCTAAAACCTGAAAGTCTAAAATTTCAAACTCTTAGAGTTTTGGACTTCGGACATTTTCCAGCATTTTTCCCTATTTTTTCGAAGCGCCAAAAATTTCAAAAGTTCAAAAATTTGCCCCCATTTTTCCACTTGAGCTCTGAACTTCTTTCTTGTTCACTTTGGCCACTTCTTTGCCACCATTGCTTCAACACTGCCATTCTCAAACTTGACTGCAACATTCATCTTTCGAAATCAAATGCGAGCCCGCATGACCAAACTAATACCTTCATTTTTTCTCTACAAGTTCAATCTGATCAATTTTTCTGAAGGGAAAAATTGGTCAATAAGTACTATTAAGAAAATAAATGAATATTGCTTGCACTTTTTTTATGTACATATTTGCATCCTTATAAACGATGTGAGCGCACTATGTTTTTCCATTTAACTAATATTCTTTTCCTTCAACAACATATGCAGTTTTTTATTCTCAAAATTTTACCTCTTATGCGTAATTTCCATTAAAACTCAACATGCATTTCAATTGTATATAGTTTATTGATTTTGAATATTTCAGCATTTGTATGTCATCAAACAATGCATCATTCCTTACTAACTTGCATGGTCTTTTCTCAATAGATGATACTCCATAAGTCTGTGACTTCTCAATCATGTCGACTCCTGCAAAATGAGCCCAATGAACCAATGTAACCACTGTTTCACACATGTTGTAACACTAACACAATTTACCCCAAATAATTACAAACCACATCAACTACAAAAGTAATTAACTATCTAGTGTGGTATCAATTATATTCATGTTTAGTGCCAAAAAAATTGGCCACAAAATACTACCACTCATGACATAAAATTGACAAATGTATAGAAGTCTTCATGTATTCATGTTTAGTTCCAATAAAATAGTCCACAAAACAGTACCACTCATGATATAAGAATTGCAAATGTATACGTACGAACCTTAAAATGTAATGTTCCATCTATATTCCTACCCTTACAAAATCAATCACACCCCTTATCAACAGTAACTAAAAAATTAATAACTATCCCTCTAAAAAATTAAATTATACTGTTCAGCATTCACATTGCATTGTACACATGCGATTGCTAGTAATAATGCCTATCAGATTAAAGGGAAAATTATTATTATTGTAGGAGTTTCCGTCGGTGGCAGGTCGATGAGGCCGAGATAGCTGGCGGTATTAAGAATTAAATCATGTCTATGGTAATCTCGAGTCCCTTAAGATTTTAAAACTTGCAGTTTTCCACTCCACCAACTACTTTCTGTCATAGATGATTTATATTTGTAGCCATTTTTATTTCTTTTCCAATGGAAATTTGAACTCCCCACCCAACACATCCCATGCGGATCCTTTCCAGGAGCTTTCCCCTCCTTTCCACCCAATAGACATCCAATTCCCAGATTACTTTGTTTTGCATAATTTTTTGGGTCCACCCTTTTAATAAGCCATGGTTTTATTTAATAATTGGGGCCTAAATATTTATACATATATGTTGAAATATTTTTTTTTTAGGTCTCTTATTTTTGGGGGCATATATTTTTGCAACAATGGGCCTATATATTTTTATATATGCAGAATTTTTTAAATTAAAAGTGTGGATATATAAAGTATATGCAACAACATATTGTAACTACTCACATCATACAAATAATAATGAATAGATAACTGTGAAGAGAAGTAACTCAGAAACTACAAAGAGAGAGAGAGGAGAAGAAAAATGTGTGTAGCAGTACAATGAAGAAGAATCATAAAAATAAAAATAAGGGAAAATGCATAGGGAAGGAAAGAGAGAGAAAATGGAGTAGCAAAAAATAAAAAAAAGAGAAAATAGAAAGAGAAATATTTGTAAATAGATGTGTACAGAAGAAAAGAGGTAATTTTTGTAAGGAAAATCAAAGAAGATTTGGACAGAAGAAGAAAAACAATTAGAAAACAGCGCAAAAAATTTGAGATTATTATATTTCTTGAATTAATATAATATATTTTGTGTGTGTGTGTCTATTTTATTAGTATTTTTGGTTGTCTTCTCCTTATTGGTTGCATTTGGCACTAAATTTTTCCAATAGTTTGGTATTAGAGTGAAGAAAAGCTCCATAATTTATGGGTTTGAGTTTTTATTTTGTTTGTTGAGTTGTAATGGCTTCCAGTAGCAACTTCTGACATCTACCCATAGTATTTGATGAAAATAATTATGACATATGGTGTATTAAAATGAAGACATTGTTCTCTTCTGAAGAGCTATGGGAATTGGTTGAATGAGGCTATATAGAGGTAACATACCAGGCCACTTTTAAT
This sequence comes from Taxus chinensis, assembly GCA_019776745.2. Taxonomy (NCBI): domain Eukaryota; kingdom Viridiplantae; phylum Streptophyta; class Pinopsida; order Cupressales; family Taxaceae; genus Taxus; species Taxus chinensis. The sequence continues at coordinate 135,482,532 of CM034148.1, read as the reverse complement.
GTTCTTACTAAAGCATATAAGAATGATTTAAAGGAAAATAGAAGAATGGATATAATTTTTTTTAGCTACATCCAAAATGCAGTTACAAATTCAGTATTTCTAAGGATAACATCTATTAACTCTAAGAAAGTTTGGGATACCCTACATAATGCATATAAAATAAGTGATAAGTTGAAGGTTGTAAGATTGCAGATGTTAAGGAGAGAGTTTGAAAATATTCTCATGAAATAATTAGAGTCTATAGGATGAGTGCACCAAGTTGGGGGGCCAAAAGGGGGTCTTAAGTGGACGTATTTTTCTGAAAAAAAAATTCAATTCGTACGAGTTTTTCGAAATAGTTACACTCAAAATTGGAAGATGTTGTAGAAATATGAATCGTAGCATTTTGAGTCTAGTTTCTAAGCTACTAAATTTTATTGAAAATGGATAAGTTTAAGTGGGTCAAACAACTAAAATACCAATAGATGCTCCTGTTTTTGTTAAAATACATAATAGAGTGACTTTCGTGCCCCCACCATTTTTTAGCACCATTTAATATTTTTGAAAACCCTTTGGTAGAAAGATAACTAGGAGTATCTAGTTTAGGCTCCATTATTTTTAGATTTTTTTAGTGAATAATTTTTTATTTATGATTTTTCTTGTACAAAAATTTTATGTTTTGAAAAATAACGGAGTTCCGATTGTGCCTCTCCGTAACTACCTCAAAAAATATCAAAAATTAGATTTTTTTTGAATATGTATAGAATTATGCCTAGTTTGGGCTAGTATAATTTTTTTTAATTTCGATCACCCAAAAAAAGATACACCATGAAAGATAAACATATTTACATTTCAAAAAATAGTTATAAAAAGACATAAATAGGAAATAAATAATATGGAAACCTTATATTAGTCAAAAAATTTGGAAAATTATATTTTTAGAAAGAAGATACTTTGCTCTACGTCGTGTAATCATATTTTTTTAAAAATGGATCGATTTTTTTATTTTGATTTATCACAGAGGAAATGTCATTTTTTACATTTTCTTGTAAAAACTCGTTGGTTGTGTTTGTGTAGATCCATGCCTCAAGCTTGGGGATCCAAACCGGATCCCAAGCCTTGAGGCATGGCTTGGGAAAAGATAAAATGAAAAATGTGTACACGTTACATAATGCTTACGTGTTTTTCTTTGTTTTATATATTGTGGCCCCCCAACGTCCCTTTCATCTCTTTCATCGGAATTCTGTAAACATTTTGTTTTGTCTACAATATTCTCTACATTCTTGCATGATTTTTTAGTATTTCATTTTTTCCCCTACCGGGTGAGTGCACCAAGTTGGGGGGGGCAAAAGGGGATCTTAAGTGGAAACATTTTTCTAAAAAAAACTTTAACTTATACAGGGTTTTTGAAATAGTTATACTCAAAATTGGAAGATGTTGTAGAAATATGAATCATAGCATTTTGAGTCTAGTTTCTAAGCTATTAAATTTTATTGAAAATGGATAAGTTTAAGTGGGTCAAACAACTAAAATACCAAAAAATCCTCCTGTTTTTGTTACAAAACAATAGAGTGACTTTCGTGCCCCCACCATTTTTTGAGCACCATTTACTATTTTTGAAAACCCTTTGGTAGAAAGATAACTAGGAGCATCTAGTTTGGGCTCCATTTTTTAAAATATTTTTTTAGCAAATAATTTTTTATTTATGATTTTATAGTACAAAAATTTTATGTTTTGAAAAATAACAGAGCTCCGATCGTGCCCCCCCTAACTACGTCAAAAAATATCAAAAAATTATATTTTTGTTTTTTGAATATGTATAGAATTATGCCTAGTTTGGGCTGGAATAATTTTTAAAAAATTTCGATCACCCAAAGATACACCATGAAAGATATACATATTTACACTTCAAAAAATAGCTATCAAAAGACATGATTAGAAAATAAATAATATGGAAAACTTATATTAGTCAAAAAAATTGGAAAATTATATTTTTAGAAAGAAGAGACTCTACACTACATTGTGGTATAATTTTTTAAAAATGGATACATAGTTTTATTTTGATTTATCATAGAGGAAGTGTCATTTTTACATTTTCTTGTAAAAACTCATTGTTTTTTGTGTTTGTGTAGGTCCAAGCCTCAAGCTTGGGGATCCAAACCGGATCCCAAGCCTTGAGCCGTGGCTTGGGAAAAGAGAAAACAAAAAATGTGTACACGTTTTGCTTTGTTTTATATATTGTGGCCTCCCAACGTCCCTTTCATCTCTTTCACAAGAATTCTGTAAACATTTTGTTTTATCTGCAATATTCTCTACATTCTTGCACGATTTTTTAGTATTTCATTTTTTCGCCTACCCCACTAGTTGATTTTTATAATCATGGGTGATAAACGTTGAGCTAAGGACAAGAGGAAAGTCAAGAATAAGACACCAGAGCAATTGGAAGAGAAGAGAATAAAGAAATTGAAGGGAATGCAAAAACTTTAAGTAGGGCAAGGTACATCCGCTATATCAAATGTAGCTAATGTATTAGAAAATTGGCATGAAATACATAATAAAAATGTAGAGAATAATGATTTTTGCAATGAATAATGATATTGAATTTAATGATAATGTTGGTATGGATGAAGAAATTGATATGAATCCAATTGTTGAACCCTTACTTGAGAATCTAAATGTTAACCCCGAAATTTGTATGAAAACAATGAATAAAGAAATTAACCTTGTAAACAAATCTTCACCTCTAAGAACACCTCCTTCCATTTCACGAAGAAAACCAATTGACTTAGTTGAAATTGATGAAAAAATTATAAAACCAATGCCTAATAAAATGTCTAAAAGAAATGCGTGAAGAAAAGCTAGTGGAATTTGGGATAATTACTTTGAGAATTTAAATGACACACAAAGATGTCAATTATTTGTTTTATTGATGAAATTAATTAAGATGAGACCTATAATGAAGACCTTAGGGTTAAGAACATCTAATGTTGTTGATCAAAATACGTCAATTGTTGAAAACATACATAAAGCATACCAAACTGTAGGTGGAAAAGAATACGCACCAAAGATAGTAATGCTACATGAAGTGCACTAACTAATTGTATAGTAAGTGATAAAACAGTTAATAAACACTTGATTAGAAAAAAAAGTAGTGCTTTGAAGCTAAACAAAAAAACACTAATGAAAGCAATAGAGAGATGCAAACATCTTGAGTTAGTCAATAACACTAACTATTGGGCTTTCTATAGCAGACTTCCATGAAAATACAAGAATACATCTGATATTCTAAAATAATTAATTGTAAAATTTTAGAATGAGAATACAAGAGTGTCACCGAATAGAAGAGATAAAGTAAAAAGAAGAATAGGTTCTTGTAATATTGAATTGTGTGTAAAAAATTTCTTAAATATAAATCAAACATAATTTTTCTCTAAATTTAAAAATGAAAATCCATAAATTAACATTAGCCAAAGATTTTTTGAAATGAGAAAACCCTTTTATGTGAAAATCAATCACTCACGTACCACTTGTTGTTGTAGGCATCATGTTGAATTTTCAATAGATTATGATATTTTTTGTCAGATACGTAGTGTTTTACATACTGACATCATGTTATAGGAGTGTGGGATAAATGGTCTCACAAAAATTTTCAATGAAATTTATTCCTCGACAATATTTTGTGAAAAATCAACAAAACAATTTTTTTTTATAACAAAGCATGTTTGGATGGAACGTGTAATGTATGCAGTGGCTTATCAAATCTGAAAAGTTGTATCCACGAGAAGAGTACATATTCAATAGGAAAAGAATTGGTTGATTTCACCAAATATAAATCGGTGGCATATCAATTAAAAGATAGAAAAGAATATAAGAGGTGTGAGCTTTTTACAAAACAATTACCTGTATCAGAATATATGGTCAAATTTAGAAAGGATATTTTTTATGAGTATGCAAGGAACACACATCGAGCTTGATGGTTGGATGAACAATTCAAGTTAAGAAAGGACACATTCCCACTTGGTACTATTGTTTTAGTAGTTGAATTCGCAGAGAATTACACATTGTAGCCACAAATGGAGGTTCAGTCTCAATATTATAACTTAGTGCAAGTTTCTATTTTCGTGCATATAACATTCATGCACTCTCCTGAAAGAACTGAGCAAGAACGAAAAATATTAAGAGAGTATAATTTCTACATCAGTGATGATCGGACACATTCTACAAAATATGTACAATCGTGTTTCTAGGTGTTTTATGCGAATTTGAATGAGAGAAACATTAGTTTTAATCAACATTACATTTGGTTGGACATCTACACATCACAATTCAAGAATGCACAGATGTTTTATTGGCTAAGTAGGATGGACAAAGAAACAAATGTAGAACATATATGGAGTTTTACTGAGCCAGGGCATGGAAAAGGAGAGTATGTTGGTGTAGGAACATGTGTGAAAGAGCACTTGCAAGAGAACAGTTAAAGTTCAAGGATGGTGCTAAATTTATAGATTCAAAAAGAATTGTTGATTGGTGTGTCAAGAATATGGTCCATGAATCTCAAGAGAGATCAATGGTTCATAGATATTTTTAGTTGATAGAGCAACAACATCTGACAAACTTTGAAGATTGTATGACAGTTGCAGGATCAAGTGATATGCACTCATTCTGTAGTTTAGATGTAAATTCTTGGAATATTTATACTAGGTGCATGACATGTTTTTGTATATCACGCATCAATTTTGCGTGGAATTAATGTGAGTCACTACAGTGGGTGGATGAGTGGAATTTTAGATCTCTAATTCCACTCGACACACATCAAGTTCCACGAGCATTACAACTTGCAAGGTCTTCAAATCAAATGACAACATCACCTGACTTTGACCAAGTCTCTGATTTAGTGCAACAAGGTACATACATATATGTACATGCCATGTTTTAGATTTATAAATTATTAAATGGTCAACTCTTAATGTATTTATAAATTGACTGAAAAGTTTCACTTTGTGATACATAGGGCATGTTTTTGCAGTTATTGCGTCAAAATTTAAGGAAGAGGGGAAAAACTACTTATCTGGTTGTGTAGAGGTGAAAAACAAATTGACTTCCACAGTCATTGATGGTGAAGACCTTGAGTATCCCACTAAATCAGTGGTAGTCATGAGAACTTGGCTTCGACGATATCCTATCAAAAAATCAAACATTTGGTTGTTTGAAGACTATGAAGTACATCGGAAGATACTTCACTATTCACATTTGGTGCTTGAAACAAATATTAAATTGATCAAATATCAAGGTTGACCATCAAATAAAAATCTATGTAAGGTTCGTGAATAAGATCATGAAGCAATTCTAGCTACTGTCAAGAATAGATTTGATCCTTGCAGTTCATTGGATTGAATTTGTAAAGGTACGTTCTTCATGAATTTAATTTGAATATTTACTTAAATAATTTTGTTTAAATTTTGTATGATTTAAAATTCTATTTAATTTCTTACTAACATGTTTATGTAGGTTAGTGGTGCCAAAAAAGCTTTCACATTCATGTGGTTGTCATTATTAGTAGAGAATTTATTATTCTCGAAGCTAAGTGAAGCTAAGAAAAATTAAATATTAGAAAGGAACAACAAACATAAATTCTCATTTCACCACCTATATTGTATGAACTACCTATATTATTCAAGTGATTGGCAATGGACAACCTTACACTGACTCAATGTGAATGGAAATGAAGAAAACTACGAGAGGGTTTCATAGAAGGGCCCGATGTCAAGGTCTTGGATCTGACGTGACATCTCTAGGTGCCACGGATTTTGAGAAATCACTCGTCGAAGATATGACGTGTGTGGGCCTCAAGTCTCTTAAGCGACTACACCTGGACGGGGTAGCCCGAAAGCACGGGCAGCGTAGGGAACACAAATGAAGCCTCCACTAATGTTCACCTAGCCAACCCGATGTTTTGGTGTAGTTGGTTTGGTCCGAAGAGATTCCGTTTGCAAACTACAACGTCTGACAGCCCTACACTGACTCAGACTGCACTATTTCACGCATTTGCAAACAATATCACAACGAGAGAACCAGATGGACATGGTGAAAACCGAAAGAGGATTTCATAGAGGGCCCCAACATTGAGGTCTCATATTTGACGAGACATATCTAAGTGCCACAGAGTTTGAGAAATCACCGTCAAAGATATGGCGTGTTTGGGCCTCAGGGCTCTTAAGGGACTACACCCGGATGGGGTAGCCCAAAAGCATAGGGAGCGTAGAGAACCAAAATGTAGCCTCCACTAGCATTCACCTAGCCACCTCGATGTGTTGGAGTAGTTGGTTCAGTCCCACAAACTACCGTTTGCAAACTACAATGTCTGGCAGCCTTACACTGACTTAGACTACACTATTTCGCACGTTTGTAAACAATAGGACAGCGAGAGAACCAAATGGAGATGGAAAAAACCGTGAGAGGATTTCATAGAGGGACCCAACATGGAGCTCTTGGATTTGACAAGACATCTCTAAGTGCCACGGATTCCAAGAAATTAGTCGTCGAAGATATGATGTGTTTGGGCCTCAGGGATATTAAGAGACTACACTCGAATGAGGTAGCTCGAAAGAACGAGGAGCATAGGGAAATTAAAAAAATCCACCAATAGTGTTCACCAGTCCATGTAGACATGTTTGCATAGTTGGTTTAGTCACACACACTACCATTTGCAAAATACAACATCTAGCAGCCTTACACTGACTTAGAATACACTATTTCACGTGTTTGCAAATAGTAGTACACCGAGAGAACTGAATGGAGATGAAAAAAACTGCGAGAGGATTTCGTAGAATACCCCAACATGGAGCTCTCGGATTTGACAAGACATCTCTATGTGCCACAGAGTCCGAGAAATCACATGTCAAAGATATAAGGTGTTTGGGCCTTAGGGCTCTTAAGCGACTATGCCCGGACGGGGTAGCCCGAAAGCATGGGGAGCATAGGGAACCAAAACAAATTCTCCACTAGTGTTCACTAGGCCATACAAACATGTTGGCCTAGACAGATTGGTCACATGAGCTTCCCTTTGAAAACAACAGCTTTTCGTAGCTTTTCACTGACTCAGACTACACTGTTTCACATGTTTACAAACAATAGGACAACGAGAGAACCAGATGTAGACGGAGAAAAGTGCAAGATTATTTTTTAGAGGGCCCTGATGTGGAGCTCTCAGATTTGAAGAGACATCTCTAGGTGCCACGGATTTTAAGAAATCACTCGTTGAAGATATGGCATGTTTGGGCCTCAGGGCTCTTAAGTGACTATGCCCGGACAAGGTAGCCCGAAAGCACGAGAAGTGTAGGGAACCAAAACGAAGCCTTTAGTAGCATTCACTAGGCCATTTGGATGTGTTGACATAGTTGGTTTGGTCCCATGAGATTTCGTTTGCAAACTACAACATCTAGCAGCCTTACACTGACTTAGACTACACTATTTCACGCATTTGCAAACAATAGGATAGTGAGAGAACAAGATGGAGACAGAGAAAACCGCAAGAGGATTTCATAGAGGGAAATGATGTGGAGTTCTTAGATCTAAAAATACATCTCTAGGTGCCATGGAGTCTGAGAAATCACCTATCAAAGATATGGCATTTTTGGGCCTCAGGGCTCTTAAACGACTATGCCCGAATGAGGTAGCTCGAAAGCATGGGGAGCGTAGGGAACCAAAATGAAGCCTCCACTAGTGTTCTCCATGCCACCCCGACATGTTGGCGTAGCTGGTTTAGTCCCATGAGCTTCCGTTTACAAACTACATTCTCTGGCGGCCCTACACTGACTCAAACTGTATTATTTTCTCGCGTTTGCAAACAATAGCACAACGAGAGAACCAGATGGAGATGGAGAAAACTACGAGAGACGGATGTAGACTACAAAAAATTAACCTAAATAGTCAGAGTAATAGAGTAAATCAACATTCCATTTCTCACATATAAAATGAATTTCTACCTTCAAAAAATAAATTACAATTCTAAACGAGTTTCAGGCTCAATTATCAATACTTCATTGCAGTTTTTCTTGCCAGTATGTTACTTTTGGAACTACTTGGTTTAATTTGTGAAGTTGAAGTAGCTAGGATTAATATAAATAATCGACTTGGCATGTTGTCTGTAAGATTATCCATGATTCTATCGATAACATCACATAGATCTTCCATTCCAGTTAAGTTGTGATCCTTCCATGCTTACCATTTTTCCTTTTCTTCTGCTCGTATCTTCTCTTTAAGTTCTTCCAGATGTTTTTGGGTAATGAAATTGACTCTTTATGACTTTCAGGAGGCATTTATTCTTGAATCATAGTGACATCTTCCCCTAATTGTTTTTCTTCACGATGCTCATTGTCATCTAAAGTTGAAGACTAAATATTTATATGGCCTTCGGCTTCTTTTTGGGCACAAACAACCTTTTGTAATGTCCAAAAAAATTCAGGCTCTTCATTCTCTGTTTGATTGAAGATATTCATTCTTTAAAAATGAATAGTTGGAACGTTGGTGGTATCCCCAAAAAAACTAAGTTCATAGTCTACATAGTTGCATCCTATGGCAAAATCATTGAACATTGGTGCTTTTGGGCTACCCCTTCCGGGCGTAGTCGCTTAAGAGCCCTAACGCCCAAACACGCCATATATTTTACGGGTGATTTCTTAGACTCTGTGGTACCTAGAGACGTTGCTTTAGATTTGAGACCTCCACGCCACGACCCTCTACGAAATCCTCTCACAATTTTCTCTGTCTCCATCCGGTTCTCTCGATGTGCTATTGTTTGCAAACGTGAGAAATAGTGCAGTTTGAGTTAGTGTAGGGCTGCAAGAGGTTGTAGTTTGCAAAAGGAAGCTCATGGGACCAAACCAACTATGAAAACACATCAGGGTGGCCTGTTGAACGCTATTGGAGGCTTCGTTTTTGTTCCCTATGCTCCCCGTGCTTTTGGGCTACCTCGTACGGGCATAGTCACTTAAGAGGCCTGAGGCCCAAACACCTTATATCTTCGACATGTGATTTCTCGGACTCCGTGGCACCTAGAGACATCTCATTAGATCCAAGAGCTCCATGTCGAATCCTTATACGAAAGGCTCTCGTGGTTTTCTCCATCTCCATCCAATTCTCACGCTGTCTTATTGTTTGGAAACGCGTAAAATAATGCAGTCTTAGTCAGTGTAAGGATGCTAGATGCTGTAGTTTGCAAACAAAAGCTCATGGGACCAAACCAACTAGATCAACACATCTATATGGCCTATTGAACACTAGTGGAGCATATGTTTTGGCTCCCTACGTTGCAAATGCTTTCAGGCTACCCCGTTCAGGCGTAGTCGCTTAAGAGCCCTAAGGTCCAAACACGCCATATGTTTGACAGGTGATTTCTTGGACTCTATGGCACCTAGAGATGTCTCGTCAGATCTAAGAGCTTCATGTTGGGGCCCTATACAAAATCATCTTGTGGTTTTCTCCGTCTCCATCTGGTTCTCTCGCTGTCCTATTGTTTGTAAACACGTGAAATAGTGCAGTCTGAGTCATTGTAAGGCAGCTATAAGCTGTAGTTTGCAAACGAAAGCTCGTTGGACAAAATTGTCTAGGCCAACACATCCATATGGCCTGGTGAACACTAGTGGAGAATTCATTTTGGTTCCTTATGCTCCCCGTGCTTTCAGGCAACCCCATTCGGGCGTAGTCGCTTAAGAGCCATGAGGCCCAAACACCTTGTATCTTCGACATTTGATTTCTCGGACCACGTGGAACCTAGAGATGTCTCGTCAGATCTGAGAGCTCTATTTCAGGGTAATATATGAAAGAATCTCACGGTTTTTTCCATCTCCATTTGTTTCTCCCGCTGTCCTATTGTTTGTAAATACGTGAAATAGTGTAGTCTAAGTCAGTGTAAGGCTGCTAGATGATGTATTTTGTAAACGGTAGCATGTGGGACCGAACCAACTATGCCAACAAATCCAAATGGCCTGGTGAACACTACTAGAGGCTTTTTTTTTTGTTCCCTACATGCTCCCTGTGCTTTCGGGCTACCTCGTTTGGGCGTAGTCTCTTTAGAGCCCTGAGACCCAAACATGTCATATCTTCGACGGGTGATTTCTCAGACTCCGTAGCACCTAGAGACGTCACATCAGATCTAAGAGCTCCATGTTAGGTACCTCTACGAAAGTATTGTTATCCAAAATTCACCCTCAAGGTAATTTTGATAACATGCATCAAATTCTTTAGTCCCAGGCAAATAGATTGAGTCGACATGTGATTTCTCAGATTGCGTGGAACCTAGAGATGTCTCGTTAGATCTGAGAGCTCCATTTTAGGGTAATCTGGGACGCGCGGGCCAAAAGGGCGCGAACCGGCCGAACCGGGCGAATTTGTCCCAGACGGTCCGAAACCAAATGGGACATATGGGCTGCGAGTACGTGAACCAGTCGGTTCGGCCAAAATTGGAAATTTCAGCACCGAAACCAAATGGGACAAAGGGACGCGTGGGACGCGAAAAGCCAAAATGGCCGAAGGCAGGGAAAAAAAGTCAACGTTTGGTCCGGAAACTTCAAACGGCCATAACTTTTGACTCCGAGCTCCGATTTTCATAAAATTGGACTTTCTGGAACAAGCACGATGTCCTCTATGCTCCAGTCAGTCAATGCTCATTCCCGTCAAATGACAGAAAACGCCTGCCAGACCCAAAATAGCTGCCCACACTCAGAAGGCTATAACTTTTGCATTTCTCAACGAAATCACACAAAATTGGTACCGTTGGAATCGTGGTTCCGAGCCCAATGCAAAAAAATCAAGAAATTCCAGATTTTATTAGAAATTGATTCAGATTTTTAAGGAAACGTGGCCGGGTTCAGAATAGTGTTTTATTTGGTAGCTGGGAGTGCAATTAAGAGGCATGGTCATCATTCTTTCTCTGCTGCAGCACATGGGACAGTATGGGGAGCCTTTTGCAAGTAATGGAAAACCTTTTCACTCAATTTAATGGCTCTTACAGGTGGTTGAAGGACAGATTTCGGGATTTCCATTTTCCCTTCTCTTTTCCTTCTCATTTTTCTATAAATTGAAGTGTTGGGCTCATTGTAAAGGGGAGAGTTTTTGGGTAACAAAGCTCTGTCAAAATTTCTTTGTGAAGCCAGTGTGTTGCAGGACCTTGTAGTGGACTCCTTGCATGGTGATCCAGGCCCTTATCTTGTAATAGACTGAACTGTGCATACCAGGAAGCAATAAAATACAAGTTTGTGGATGTATCTTCCCCTGCTGTGTTTTCTTGCATTCTTCTTGCCCCTTTTATCTTTCTACAAGAATATTGTGTCTATTATTATGTTCTTGCAGGAATTCATTATCATTGTGTGTGCTTGGAATATTGTTGTGAATCCATTTTTGCTAGATTGTGGTGAACTGTCATCACCTCTTCTAGTGTGCACTTTGCCTCTGTATTTCACACATTTAGAGATTACTCTCACACCCTCCTTTTCTGGTGTATCACCGCTTTAGTGTAGGCTTTCATTTTATGTATTCTCTTTCCCTGGTCCCTTGGAAATTTAGATTAGAACAGTTAGCTTATCCTGCATTAGAGTAGATTGTGGCAGGTAGTTTAGGAGCAAGAACCAGCTTTCTCTGGAGGTCTATCTCAAGTAGCAAGTCCCACAACTTGGAGATAGTACCCATGTTATCCAATCACACTGTGAGTTCAGGTATATGCACAGGGGTGCTGTGATTTGGTGATAACAAGTATCTCACTATTTTTTCTGTCTCCATCCGGTTCTCTCGCTGTGCTTTTGTTTGTAAACGCGAGAAATAGTGCAGTCTAAGTCAGTCTAGGGCTGCCAGAGGCTGTAGTTTGCAAACAGAAGCTCATAGGACTGAACCAACTACGCTAACACATCGGGGTGGCCTACTGAACACTAATGGAGGATTCATTTTGGTTCTCTATGCTCCCCGTGCTTTCGGGCTACCCTGTTCGGACGTAGTCGCTTAAGAGCCCTAAGGCCCAATCACTCTATATCTTCGGAGGGTGATTTCTTAGACTCCGTCACACCTAGAGACATGTCATCATATCCAAGAGCTCCATGTCAAGCCCCTTTGCGAAAGACTCTCGTTGTTTACTCCATATCCATATAGTTCTCTCGCTGTCCTATTTTTTGTAAACGCTCAAAATAATGTAGTCTAAGTTAGTGTAAGGCTGCTAGATGCTATATTTTGTAAATAGTAGCTTGTGGTACCAAACCGTCTGTGCTAACATATTTATATGGATTGGTTAACACTAGTGGAGCATTGTTTTTGGTTCCCTATGCTTCTCGTGCTTTCAGGCTACCTCGTCCGGGCGTAGTCGCTTAAGAGCCCTGAGGTCCATACATGCCATATCTTCAACGGGTGATTTCTTAGACTCTGTCACACCAAGAGACCTCTCATTAGATCCAAGAGCTCCACATTAGGGCCCTCTAAAAAATCCTCTCGTGGTTTTCTCTTTCTCCATATCGTTTTCTTGCTGTACTATTGTTTGCAAACACAAGAAATAGTGTAGTCTAAGTCAGTGTAGGGCTGACAGACACTGTAGTTTGTAAACGAAATCTCGTGGGACTGAAAAATCTATGCCAACACATTGGGGTGGCCTAGTGAACACTATTGGAGGATTTAATTTTGTTCCCCATGCTTTCAAGCTACCTCGTCTGGGCATAATTGCTTAAGAGCCTTGAGGCCCAAACACGCCATATCTTCGACGGGTGATTTCTCAGATTCCGTGGCACCTAGAAACGTCTCATCAGATCCAAGAGCTCCATGTTGGGGCCCTTTATGAAAGCCTCTAACAGTTTTCTCCATCTCCATCTGGTTCTGTCGTTGTCCTATTGTTTGTAAACGTGCGAAATAGTATAGTCTGAGTAAGTGTAGGGATGACAGAGGCTGTAGTTTGCAAACGCAAGCTCGTGGGACCAAACTGTATATACAAAAACATCTGTATGTCCTCATGAATACTAGAGGAGCATTCGGTTTTGGTTCCCTATGCTTCCTGTGCTTTCAGGCTACCTCGTATGGGCATAGTCGCTTAAGAGCCCTGAGGCCCAAACATGCCATATCTTTGACGGGTGATTTCTCGGACTCTGTGGCACCTAGAGATGTTTCGTCAGATCTAAGACCTCCACATTAGGGCCCTCTACTAAATTCTCTCACATTTTTCTCTGTCTCCATCCGGTTCTCTTGCTGTCCTATTGTTTGTAAACGCATGAAATAGTGTAGTCTAAGTCAGTGTAAGGCTGCTAGGTGTTGTATTTTGCAAATGGTAGCTTGTGGGACCAAACCGTCTGAGACAACACATCTGTATGGCCTGGAGAATAGTAGTGGATCATTTGTTTTGGTTCCCTACACTTCCCGTGCTTTCGGGCTACCCCATCCAGGCGTAGTCGCTTAATATCCATGAGGCCCAAATATACCATATCTTTTACCGGTGATTTCTCAGACCCCGTGGCACCTAGAGACGTCTTTTCAGATCTGAGAGCTCCATGTCGGGGCCCTATATGAAATTATTTCACAGTTTTCTCTGTATCCATCTAGTTCTCTTTGTGTGCTATTTTTTACAAACACAACAAATAGTGCAGTCTGAGCAAGTGTACGAATGCCAGAGGCTGTAGTTTGCAAATGGAAGCTTGTGAGACTGAACCAACTACGCCAACACATCGGGGTGGCCTTTTGAATGCTAGTGGAGGATTTTTTTTGGTTCCCAACGCTCCCCGTGCTTTCGGGATACCTCATCTGGACATAGTCGCCTAAGAGCCCTGAGGCCTAAACACACCATATATTTGACGGGTGATTTCTCAGACTCCGTGGCACCTAGAGATGTCTCATTAAATCAGAGAGATCCATTTTGGGGCCCTCTATAAAATCCTCTCACGGTTTTCTCCATCTCCATTCGGTTCTCTCGCTGTGATATTGTTTGTAAACATGAGAAATAATGTAGTTTGAGTCAGTGTAGGGTTATCAGAGGCTGTAGTTTGCAAACAGAAGCTCATGGGACCAAACCAACTACGAAAACACATCAGGGTGGCCTAGTGAATATGAGTGGAGGCTTCATTTTAGTTCCCTACCCTCCTCGTGCTTTCAGTCTACCTCGTTCGGGCGTAGTCGCTTAAGATCCCTGAGGCCCAAATACGCCATATCTTTGACATGTGATTTATTAGACTCTGTGGTACCTAGAGATGTCTCGTTAGATCTGAGAGCTCCATGTCAGGGCCCTCTACAAAATCCTCTCGTGGTTTTCTCTGTCTCCATCTGGTTCACTTGATGTGCTATTGTTTGTAAACGCGTGAAATAGTGCAGTCTAAGTCAGTGTAGGGATACCCCATCCAGGCGTAGTCGCTTAAGAGCCCTGAATGAATAGATTGGCTTAAGAATGAATTTTATAGGGGTATGTCTAAGAACACATAGGAGTTATCAATCACCTAGTAAATCTTTCTTGTTTAGTTTCTAGATGGGAGTCAGCTGGCCTACGACTTAGTGACCTTCCATTCATTGATAATTTATGTTATGATAAACCCATGGATGCTTTCAAAAGTTCCTTTAAAAGGATAGGGGTAGTCATCAAGCCTAGTGAAGGGTGTGATGTGATTTCCAAATAAATTGAAATGTCTATAGATTTAAACGTAGTAACACGAATTGGACAGGATTAGACAATCAAGAATCATTGAGTGTCTGAATCAGAATGTCATTACATCCGGAGACATTCTCAAGCATTGGAGTAATGCATATGGAGAGACATTCCCAAAATATCAACAGATGAAAGGCATCAAATTGTGAAGACTTTCGGGTGTTTTAACAGGGGAGAATACTACGAAGCATAGAAGAATGTAGAAAGTGCATGATAAGATAGGAACCAATACAAAGAGACCATGAGCAAGAAGAAGTGCAAGTAAGGTAAATACACATATACACATTGATAAATTGAATGATTAATTACTTAGATTAGGTAACTCTTTATATACATACATTATATAAATATTAATTTGCAAAGTTTGATGCATATTATACATTGAAAATGCTAGTACATGTACATCACCAATAAATGAAAAAATAATCCATAATATCTTAAATATTGTCAAGTGCACATCATATTAGATTCATGCCAAAAATAATCTAAAAAATGTAAGGTCTCATACAAAATTATCAAGTTCCAAATAGTATTTTAATGTGCATAATAAATACAAAAAATCCCAAATAGGTCATATACGATCAAGTTCAAATGCCATATAGGCTTACATACAATGCCATGCACATAGGCATACAAAATAATGTCATGTAAGTCATAAATATTTCCTACTCATCAAAATCTATCCCTCTCTTGGCCTCGCTCAAAGAAGGCCCTCCCTTAGGTGAAGATGGAGATCCATGAGATGACTTTGGATCATCCGAGCCCATTCTTTGAGTCCTCTGCCACTGAATATTCACCTGTAGATGAGCCTGTAAATGCAAACAAATTTTTTTGGTCAAAAATTAATTTATATATGTTTTCAACATGTATTTAAGACCATGCTAGAATGAAAGTATTTACATAAATACACAAACTTACCACAAGTTGTTGATCACGCCGAATTTTCATCTCATGCTCAGATGAGTCATCGAGATCTCCTACAGTACGAACGGGGGTACGAAGACGATGAAATGGAGGATTTTGTGCCCTTGAAGTCAAAATGGAGGGGGTTGAAGTTCCCTACATACACATAAGATCAGAAAATCTAACATAAGAATTAGTGAAAATAGAGCTAAGTACATTTATCTACATAATGACAATATATTAACTAATTTTATCAATATAGAACTATTGTTTTTACCCTGCTGCACATGTGAATCAAATGAACAGGATTACGCCTTGTCGCAGGTAACTCCTACATACACACAATGAAGGACATTATTAACATAATTTAATAATTCTACAATCAAAGACATTACTAACATGTAATTTAACATAATATGAATTACACGAGAAATTTAACAAAATTTACGTGTTGTTTGAATACCTCAGTGAGTTGTTGTGTAGATGAAATCATAACGGCAACACCTTTATCTACTTGTCGCAGAGATGGTGGGGTGTCTAGTGAAGTCAACATCTTTATCAAACATGTATATCTCGTGAGTTAGATGGACATATACGAACATACATATATTTGAATTCAAAACTAATATATATATATATATATATATATATATATATATATATATATATATATATATATATATATAGACACACACACACACACATGTATGTGAAAATTATACATAATTAACATTCTAAATTACCTCTATGAATGTATGTGTATGCATGGTGCTCGCTACCTGTGGTCAGGATGAAGATGTGCCTCTAGTGCACTGTAATATCAATGCATGTACATGTACAAATACAATTATTTCAAAAATTGAGCATATATAAGTAAATCAGGTACTCCAAAGTTTTTGTAACACACATAACAAAACATAACAAATTTACCTACAAAGGTGATGCCGATGAATGTAATCCAAATGTCTCACTCAAAAGGACATATGACATAGTGACATTATCATGTTCATCCCTAACACCAGGTGCACCAAAATCAATACTCATGAAAGTATCGTCCTCCTCGGGCCCCAAAAATATGCTACCACATGATGAGAAAAAATGTGGCCTCATGCTAGTACTCCCTGAGGGAATACTCTGTGTACCTCCGTGAGCATCTGGCTTAGAAATCTCCCTCGTATGTCGAACAAGGGTCATAGATAGACCCTGAAGTGTGTGGAGTGTATCAATCTCTACTGTCTTCTTCACTACTTGAGGGACAATCTCAGGGTGAGGGTGCTTCTATGTAGGGAATCTCCCCTGCTGAATAGGTGCACGTTGTGCACCTAGTTGATCCTATGCAGATCCTTTTCCTCAACCCTGGAAATATCAGAAATCAAAATAATTTGGGATCTCGTTGAGGATAAACTCATAATAGAGTTTCCTTAAAAAGTATAGTGGCACCTCGTTGTTATTACAAGGTGGAAAATCAAACAACATCCACCATCAGTTCCAAATACTATTTCTAATCAAATTATTATTGCACCAATGGATGGGAAATCATTTACATGTCAACAGAAAAGTAAGATTAGTGCGGGGGTCCTTGAATAAGGCGCATATGAGTTCTTTTGAAATTTTGTTTTTCTTTACATCCACATATGACAATTTTTTTGAATAATAAACCCTATAACCTTCTCTGTAAGTTGTCCAATGATCAATTTTCCCCGTTTCTGCATCAATTTGAACAAGTAATGCATCCAATGTGTTTTTAAGAGAGGCGCGTTAGGGGTTTGTAGATTGTGCATCCCTCATTGTTTTGATTAAATCCTCAATTTCAATTTTGTTTTCAACTATTTGGGTTGCTAAATCTTCTTGACTACCTGAGGGATGTTGAGCAATTGTGGGAGTGTCGGGAGGGATGTTAGGAATAACAGGGTTTGGTTGTGGTTGATTCCCTCGACCTCTAACTGTAACAATAAAAAATATGTACTCAATTCAAATTTTAATATATAATTATCATATTTCAATGTAATTTCTAGAAAATAATTGTGCTTACCTCTTATCCATGGCACCATCGTCGATTCATATGTTCTCGGTGATCCAGAAATGATCCTTTGAGCTTGAGATCCAACTGAATGAAAAAACTTGAGGGCACGAACAAGCTCTAAAACTCGCGTTTGAGGGAGGTAAAATGATAGAGGTTCGGGGCTTTTTTTGTTTATAGTCAACATAACGCGTACAGGTTATGTAACATGTACACGTTATGTAATGCATACATGTTATATAAGGCGTACATGTTATGCTTTGGTGATTCCTAAGCCAAACAAACTAAAACCTGAGTACATTTTAACATAAAGCATATGCGTTTGCATTTTTTCAGATTCTTGTCCACTTTTGGCCCCCCAACTTCGTGCACTTAACCTACCCCACTAGTTGACTTTATCTAATTATGGGTGATAAATGTTTAGCTAAGGATAAGAGGAAAGTCAAGAATAAGACACTAGATCAATTTGAAGAGAAGAGAATAAAGAAATTGAAGAGAATGCAAAAACTTTGAGCAGGGTAAGGTACATCTGCTATATCAAATGTAGCTAATGTATTAGAAAATTGGGATGAAATACATAATGAAAATGTAGAGAACAATGATTTTGCAATGAATAATGATATTGAATTGAATGATAATGTTGGTATGGATGAATAAATTGATATGTATCCAATTGTTGAACCCTTACCTAAGAATCCAAATGCTAACCCCAAAATTTGTATGAAAACACTGAATGAAGAAAGTAAACGTGTAAAAAAATCTTCACCTCTAAGAAAACCTCCTTCCATTTCGTGAAGAAAACCAATTGACTTAATTGAAATTGATGAAAACATTATAAAACCAATGCCTAACAAAATACGTGAAAGAAATGCGAGAAGAAAAGCTAGTGAAATTTGGGATAATTACTTTGAGAATTTAAATGACACACAAAGATGTCAATTATTTGTTTCATTGATGAAATTAATTAAGATGAGACCTATAATGAAGACCCTGTGGTTAAGAACATCTAATGTTATTGATAAAAATGTGTCAATTGTTTAAAACACACATAAAGCATACAAAACTGTAGGTGGCAAAAGATGCACCAAAGATAGTAATGCTACACGACGTGCACTAATTAATTTTATAGTAAGTGATAAAACAGTTAATAAATGCTTGATTAGAAAACCAAGCAGTTCTTTGAAGCTAAAAAAAACACACTAATGAAAGCACTAGAGAGACGTAAACATCTTGAGTTAGTCAATAACACTAACTATTGGGATTTCTCTAGCAGACTTCCACGAAAAGAAAAGAATAAATCTAATATTCTAAAATAATTAATTGTAAAATTTTGAAATGAGAACACAAGGGTGTCACTGAATAGAAGAGATATAGTAAAAATAAGAATAACTTCTCCTAATCGTGAATTGTGTGCAAAATATTTCTTAGATATGACTCAAACATAATTGTTCTCTAAGTTTAAAAATGAAAATCCACAAACTAACATTAGCCAAAGATTATTTGAAATGAGCAAACCCTTTTATGTGAAAATCAATCACTCACGTACCACTTGTTGTTGTAGGCGTCATGTTGAATTTTCAATGCATTATGATATTTTTTTTCAAATACGTAGTGTTTTGCATACTGATATCATGTTGCAGAAGTGTGGGATAAATGTCCCACAATAATCTTCAAGGGAATTTACTCTGACAATATTTTGTAAAAAATCAACAAGATAATTTTTTTATAACAAAGCATGTTTGGATGGAACGTGCAATGTATGTGGTGTCTTACCAAATCTGAAAATTTGTATCCATGAGGAGAGTACATATTCAATAGGAAAAGAATTGGTTGATTTCACCAAATATAAATCGGTGGCATATCAATTAAAAGATTGAAAATAATCTAAGAGGTGTGAGCTTGTTACAAAACAATTACCTGTATCAGAATATATGGTTAAATTCAAAGAGGAAATTTTTTATGAGTATGCAAGGCACACACATAGAGCTCAATGGTTGGATGAACAATTCAGGTTATGAAAGGACACATTCCCACTTGGTACTATTGTTTTAGTAGTTGACTTTGCAGATAATTACACATTGCAGCCACAAATGGAGGATCAGTCTCAATATTATAACTTAGTGCAAGTTTCTATTTTCATGCATATAACATTCATGCACTCTCCTGAAAGCACTGAGAAAGATAAAAAATATTAAGAGAGTATCATTTCTACATCAGTGATGATCAGAAACATTCTATATAATATGTACAAGGGTGTTTCCAGGTGTTTTATGCGAACTTGAATGAGAGGAACATTAGTTTTCTTCAACATTACATTTGGTCAGACAACTGCACATCACAATTCAAGAATGCATGGATGTTTTATTAGCTAAGAAGGATGCACAAAGAAAAAAATGTACAACATATATAAAGTTTTACTGAGGCAGGGCATGGAAAAAGAGAGCATGATGGTATAGGAACATATGTGAAAAGAGCACTTGCAAGAGAAGAGTTAAAGTTCAAGGATGGTGCTAAATTTACAGATGTAAAAAGTATTGCTGATTGGTGTGTCAAGAATATGGGCCATGAATCTCAAGAGAGATCAATGGTTTGTAGATATTTTTGGTTGATAGAGAAACAACATCTGACAAAATTTGAAGATTGTATGACAGTTACAGGATCAAGTGATATGCACTCATTTCGTAGTTTAGATGCAAATGCTTGGACTATTTATACTAGGTGCATGACATGTTTTTGTATATCATGCATTGATTTTGTGTGGAATGAATGTGAGTCACAAAACTGGGTGGATGAGTGGACTTGTAGACCTTTAATTCCATTCGACACACATCAAGTTCCATGAGCATTACAACTTGCAGGGTCTTCAGATTAAATCACAACATCACCTAACTTTGACCAAGTATCTAATTTAATGCAATAAGGTACATACATATATGTACATGCCATGTTTTAGATTTATAAATTATTAAATGGTCAAATCTTAATGTATTTATAAATTGATTGAACAATTTTACTTTGTGATACATAGGGCACATTTTTGTAGTTATTGCGATGAAATTTAACGAAGAGGGAACAAACTACTTATCTCGTCGTGTAGAGGGGAATTTTTTTTTAACTTCCACAGTCATTGATGGTGAAGACGTTGAGTATCCCACCGGATCAGTGGTAGTCATTGGAACTTGTCTTTGATGATATCCTATCAAAAAATCAAACAATTCGTTGTTTGAAGACTATGAAGTAGTTCGGAAGATAATTCACTATTCACATTTGGTCCTTACAAAAAATATTAAATTGATCAAATATCGAGGTCGGCCATCAAACAAAAATCTGTGGAAGGTTCGTGAATCAGATCATGAAATAATTCTTACTACTGTCAAGAATAGAGTTGATCCTTGTGGTTCATTGGATTGAATTGGCAAAGGTATGTTCTTGATGAATTGAATTTGAATATTTACTTAAATGATTTTGTTTAAATTTTGTATGATTTAAAATTCTATTTAATTGCATATTAACATGTTTATGTAGGTTAGTGGTGCCAAAAAAGCTTCCACCTTCATGTGGTTTGCACTATTAGTAGAGAAATTTTTATTCTCAAAGCCAAGTGAAGATAAGAAAAATTAAATATTAGAAAGGAACAACAAACATAAATTCTCATTTCACCACCTATATTGTAAAAATATCTTATTAAAATTCTCATTTCACCACCTATATTGTATAAAACACCTATATTATTCAGGTGATTGGCAATGGACAACCTTACATTGACTCAATCTAAATGGAGATGAAGAAAACTGTGAGAGACTTTTGTAGAGGGTCCTGGCGTGGTGGTCTTGGATCTGATGCAACATCTCTAGGTGCCATGGAGTTCGAGAAATAACCCGTCAAAGATATGGCGGGTTTGGACCTCAGGGCTCTTAAGGGACTACGCCCAGATGGGGTAACCCGAAAGCACAGGGATCATAAGGAACAAAACTGAAGCCTCGAATAGCAATCACCTGGCCACCCTGACATGTTGGCGTAGTTGATTCATTCCCACGAGCTTCTGTTTGTAAACTACACCCTCTAACAGCCCTACACTGACTCAAACTGCACTATTTCACATGTTTGCAAATAATAGCACAACGAGTGAACTGGATGGAGACAGAGAAAACCACGAGAGGATTTTGTAGAAGGCCCTGACATGGAGGTCTTGGATCTAAAGAAACATCTCTAGGTGCCACAGAGTCTGAGAAGTCACCCATTGACGATATGACATGATTGAGCCTCAAGGCTCTTAAACGACTATGCCTGAACGGGGTATCCCGAAAGCATGGGGAGCATAGGAAACCAATAAGAAGTATCCAATTGTGTTAACCTAGACACCTTGACATGTTGGCGTAGTTGGTTCAGTCCCACGAGCTTCTGTTTGCAAACTACAGCCTTTGGCAGCCCTACATTGACTCAGACTGCACTATTTCATGAGTTTGCAAATAATAGCACATCGAGAGAACCAGATGAAGAAGGAGAAAACCAAGAGAGGATTTCTTAGAGGGTCCCAACGTGGAGGTCTCAGATCTGAATAGATGTGTCTAGGTGCCATGGAGTCTGAGAAATCAACCGTCAAAGATATAGCGTGTTTGGGCCTTAGGGTTCTTAAGGGTCTACGCATGGATGGGTAGCTTGAAATCACGGGGAGCATAGGGAACCAAAACAAAGCCTTTAATAGATTTCAACTGGGCACCCTGACATGTTGGTCTAGTTGGTTCAGTCCCACGAGATTTCGTTTACAAACTATAGCCTTTGGCAGTCCTACACTGACTCAAACTACACTATTTCGTGCGTTTGCAAACAATAACACAACGAGAAAACTAGATGCAGAAAGAGAAAATCAAGAGAGGATTTTGTAGAAGGCCCTGAAATAAAGGTCTTGGATCTAATGAGACATCTCCAGCTGCCACGAAGTTTAAGAAATCACCTGTCAAAGATATGGAGTGATTGGGCCTCAAGGCTCTTAAACGACTATGCATGGACGGGGTAGCCCGAAAGCACGGGGAGCGTAGGGAACCAAAACAAACCCTCCCCTAGAATTTACCTGGCCACCTCTGACGTGTTGGTGTAGTTGGATTTGGCACCAAGAGCTTCCGTTTGCAAAGTACAATGCGTCTGACAGTCCTTACACTGACTCAGACTACACTATTTCGTGTATTTGCAAACAATAGGACAATGAGAAAACCAAATGGAGATGGATAAAACCACAAGAGGCTTTCATAGAGGGCCCTAACATGGAGGTATTGGATTTAACGAGACATTTCTAGGTGCCACAGAGTATGAGAAATCACCTGTCAAAGATATGGCGTGTTTAGGCCTCAGGGCTCTTAAGGGACTACACCCAGACGGGATAGCTCGAAAGCACGAGGAGCATAGGGAACTAAAAAAAAGCCTCAAATATAATTCACTCAGCCATCCCAACATCTTGGTGTAGTTGGTTCATTCCCACAAGCTTCTGTTTGTAAACTACAAACTCTTGTAACCCTACACTGACTCAAACTGCACTATTTCGCATGTTTACAAACAATAGAACAGCGAGAGAACCAGATGGAGACTGAGAAAATTGTGAGAGGATTTCATAGAGGGCTTGAACATGGAGGTTTCAGATCTGATGAGACATTTCTAGGTGCCACAAAGTCCAAGAAATCACCAGTTGAAAATATGGCGTGATTGGGCCTCAGGGCTTTTAAGCGACTACGCCCGTGACTGAGTAGCCCAAAAGCATAGGGAGTGTAGGGAACAAAAAATAATCCTCCACTAACATTCACCCAGCCACCATGATGTGTTGACATAGTTGGTTCGGTCCCATGATCTTCCATTTGCAAACTACAGCCTCTGGCAGCCCTACACTAACTCAGACTGCACTATTTCTCGCGTTTGCAAACATCTCGTCAGATCTAGAGAACCAGATCCACGATCAGAGAAAACTCATGATGATAATCCTCTGTAGAGGGATTCAATGTGGAGCTCTTAGATATCCTGATCAGTGATCTCTAGTTGTCCGTGGATTGTTTGAGAAATCGCCCATCGAAGATATGTGGTAGTCTTGAGTCTCAGGGATCTTAAGGGACTACGGCCGGATGAGGTAGCCTAAAAAGACGGGTAGCATAGGGAACCATAAAAATCCTCCACTAGTGTTCAACAGGCCATATGGACATGTTAGCTCAGATGGTTGAATGCTAGTGGAGGCTACCGTTTTGGTTCAAAATACAACATCCCCGTAGCTTTACGGGCTGACCTCGTCTGGGCGTAGTTCACTCGTTTGCAAATAGTAGCCCAATGAGAGAACCAAATGGACACGCTATATCTTCAACGAGATGACTTTCTTAAACTTCATGGCACCTAGAGATGTCTCGTTAGATTTGAAGAGACTCCATGATGGGTCCACGAAGTCTATGAAATCATTCGTCGCAGATATAAGGTGTATTGGTCATAGGGCTCTTCACTGATCTACGCCCGTCCTATTGTTTGCTAAAAAGCATGGGCAAAATATTGAACCAAAACTAAGCCTACACTAGTGTTCACCAGGCTGTACAGATGCTATATTTTGCAAACGGTAGCTTGTGTGACCCACAACCTATCGTATGCCAACATAAAACATCTAGAATGGCCTGGCACTGAATGCTAGACTGGAGGTTTTTTTTGGTTCTCTATGCAATCCCCGTGACTTTCGAGAGCTACGTCGAATCCAGATGCGTAAAAACCTTAAGAGCCCTTCATAGAGTGCCAAAACGTGGAGCGCTCATATCTTACGATGGGTGATTTCTCGGACTTTGTGGCACAGAGTCTAGAGACATCTCGTCATATCTTTAAAAAACAAACAATGGGTGAGGGCCCAATCATACGAATATATTACAATTGTAAATGAGTTTCAAGCTCAATTATCAATACTCCATTGCAGTTCTTCTCGCTCTTCTATGATGCTTTTGCAAACTACACGAAATATTGCAGTCTGAGTGAAGTTGTAAGGCTAGCCAGGATGCAATACTAAATAATGCAAACTTGGAATGCTTTCCTTAAGATTATCCATGATTCTATCGATAACTATGCACATACATCGTCCAGGGTCCAGCTAAGTTGTAAATCCTTCCAGGCTTACCATTTTTCCTTTTGGTTCCACTACATATCCGCATGCTTTCAGGAGACCTCGTCCGGGTGTAGTCCCTTAAGAGCCATGAGACCAAAACACGCTATATGACTTTGACGAGGCATTTATTTCTTGGACTCCGTAGTGACCTTGAGATGTCTCGTTAGATCTGAAACCTCCATGATGCTCAGGGCCCTCTATGAAAGTCTCTTGCAGTTTAAATATCCATATGGCCTTTCGGCTGATCTTTTTGGGCACAAACTTACCTATTTGTAAACGTCACGAAATAGTGTAGGCTCTTCAGTCAAAGTTTGAGTTGCCAGGTGCTCATTCTTGTGCAAAATGAACAGTTGGAACATTGGTGGAATCCCAAACAAAACTACGTTCATAGTCTACATAGTGGCATGGCCTTTGGTGAACACTAATTAGAGCCTTTGTTTTGGTTCCCTACGCTCCCTGAGCTTTCGGGCTACCTCGTCTGGGCGCAGTCCCTTAAGAGCCCTGAGACCAAATCACACGTTATATCTTTGACGGGTGATTTCTCAAACTTCGTAGAACCTAGAGACTTCTCATTAGATCCAAAACCTCCACATGTCAAGACCCTATATGAAATCCTCTCATGGTTTTATCCATCTCCATTCATTTCTCTCGATGTCCTACTGGTTTGCAAATACGATGAAATACTGCAGTTTAAGTCAGTGTAAGGCTGTCAGACACAATACTTTGCAAATGGAAGCTCTTGGCGCCAAAATAACTATGCCAACACGATTGGGGTGGCCATGGTGAACATGCTAGTGTGAGGCATTCATTTTTAGTTCCCTACACTCCTCGTGCTTTCAAGGTACCCTCATCCGAGCGTAGTCCCTTAAGAGCCTTGAGACCAAATACATGCTATATCTTCAACGAGTGATTTCTCAAACTCCGTGGCACTTAGAGACATCTCATCAGATCCAAAAGCTTACACGTCGGGGCCCTCTATGAAATCCTCTCATGGTTTTATCCATATCCATTTCAGTGATCTCGTTGTCCTATTGTTTGCAAACGTGAAAAATAGTGTAGTTTGAGTCAGGGTAAGGTTGCCAGATGCTATATTTTGCAAATGGTAAGCTCATGGGATGGAGATGTTTTGTGCCAACATGTCTGGATGGCCTGGTGAATAGCTAGTGGAGACTTTTTTTTGGTTCCCTACGCTCCCCGTGCTTTCAGGCTACCGTCGTCGAGGCATAGTCCCTTAAGAGCCCTGAGACCAAAACATGCTATATCTTCGATGGGTGATTTCTCAGACTTCGTTTGCACCTAGAGACATCTCGTCAGATCCAAAACCTCAACATTTTATGTCCCTCTATGAAAGGATCCTATCGCGGATTTTATCAATCTCCATTCGGTTCTCTCGTTGTCACTATTGTTTGCAAACACACGAAATATTGCAGTCTGAGTCAGTGTAAGGCTTCCTGACGCAATACTTTGCAAACTGAAGCTCTGTGGTGCCAAACTGACTATGCCAACACGTCATGAAGTGGCCAAGTAAATGCTAGGGGAGGATTATATTTTGGTTCCCTACAGTCTCCCGCGCTTTCGGGCTACCTCATCCGGGCATAGTCCCTTAAAAGCCCTGAGACCAAAACACAATATATCTTCGACATGGGTGATTTCTCGGACTCCGTTGGCACCTAAATATGTCATCGTCATTAGATCTAAAAACTCCATGTCGGGGCCCTCTACGAAATCCTCTTTTAGTTTTATCCATATCCATTTCGATGATCTCATTATCTTATTGTTTGCAAACGTGATGAAATAGTGTAGTCTAAGTTAATGTACGGCTGCCAGACGTTATATTTTATAAACGGTAGCTTGTGGGACCGAACCATCTATGCCAACACAGTTCCAGGGTATGGCCTAGGTGAACACTAGTGGAGGATTTGTTTTGGTTCCCTACGCTCCCTCGCACTTTTGTGCTACCCTCGTCCAAACGTAGTCCCTTAAGAGCTCCTAAGACCAAAACACACTATATCTTCAACGAGTGATTTCTTGGACTCCGTGGCACCTAGAAACGACTCGTCAAATCTGAAACCTCCACATCTAGGGCCCTGTACGAAAATCCTCTCGCTATTTTATCCATATCCTTTTAGTGATCTCGATGTGCTTATTATTTGCAAACGTGCGAAATAGTGTAGTCTAAGTTAGTGTAAGGTTGGAAGACGCTATATTTTGTAAACGGTAGCTTGTGGGACCGAACCTTCTGATGCCAAAATGTCTAGGATGGCCTAGTGAACACTAGTATAGGACTCTGTCATTTAGGTTCCCTATGCTCCCCATGCTTTTGGGCTACCTTGTCTACATGTAGTCCCTTAAGAGTCCTAAGACCAAAACATGTTATATCTTCGACAGATGATTTCAAAGACTCTGTGGCATGTAGAGACGTTTCGGTCATATCCAAAACCTCCAAGCCTAGGACCCTCTACAAAATACCTCTCGCGGTTTTATCCATCTCCATTTGGTTCTCTCAATGTTCCTATTGTTTGCAAACACATGAAATACTGCAGTCTGAGTCAGTGTAAGGCTGCTCAGACGCAATACTTTGCAAACAGAAGCTCTGTAGCGCCTGAACCAACTATGGCCAACACATCCACATGGTGGCCAGGTAATCTGCTAGGGGAGGATTATTTTTTGGTTCCCTATGCATTCCCCGTGCTTTCGAGCTACCTCGTCCCGGAGTAGTCCCTTAAGAGCCATGACACCAAAACACGCTTATATCTTTGACGGGTGATTTCTCGGACTCCGTGGCACCTAGAGACATCTCATCAGATCTGAAAACCTCCATGTCGGGGCCCTCTAGGAAAGCCTCTGGCATGATTTTATCCATATCCTATTTGGTGGTCTTTTTGTGTCCTATTATTTGTCAAACGCACGTAAAATAATGTAGTCTGAGTCAGTATAAGGCTGTTAGACACTATATTTTGCAAATGGTAGCTTATGGGACCAAGCCATCTATGGGCCAACACATCTGTATGGCCTAGTGAATGCTAGTGGAGGATTTTTTTTTGGTTCCTTATAGTTCTCGTGCTTTCGGGCTACCTTGTCCGTGCATAGTCCCTGAAGAGCTCTGAGACCAAAACACGCTATATCTTCAACGAGTGATTTCTCGGACTCCGTGGCACCTAGAGATGTCTCATCAGATCCAAAACCTCCATGTTGGGACCCTCTATGAAATTATCTCATGGTTTATTCCATCTCCATTTGGTTCTCTCAATTGTCCTATTGTTTGGAAATGCACGAAATACTGCATATCCGAGTTAGTGTAAGGCTGCTAGACGCAATACTTTGCAAACGGAAGCTCTTGGCGACTAAACCAACTACAGCCAACACGTCTAAATGGCCTTGTGACCCTGAGGTCCAAACATGCTAGGGGAGGTTTTCGACGGGTGATTTGTTCCGTACACTCCCCGTGCTTTTGGAGACTACCTCGTTCAGATCGTAGTCATCCATGTAAGACGCCCTAAGACCAAAAGTATCGTTGCATATCTCTCTGACTCCATCTAGTTCTCTCGCTGTACTATCGTTTACAAATGTGTGACCTAGTGTAACGTCTCAGTCAGATTTAGGGCTACCTCATCCAAGAGTAGTTGCTTAAGAGCCATGAATGACTAGATTGGCTTAAGAATGAATTTTATAGGGGATATGTCTAAGAACACATGGGAGTTATCAATCGCCTAGTAAATCTTTCTTGTTTAGTTCTGAATGGGAGTCAACTAGGCCTACGACTTAGTGAACTTCCATTCATTGATAATTTATGCTATGATAAACCCATGGATGCTTTCAAAATCACCTTCAAATAGGATAGGGGTACTCATAAATCCTAGTGAAGGGTGTGATGTGATTTTTAAATAACTTGAAATGCCTACATATTTAAAGGTAATAACACAAATTGGATAGGATTTAGACAATCAAGAATCATTGAGTGTCCATTCAATCAGAATGTCATTGCATCTGGAGACATTCTCAAGCATTGGAGTAATGCATATGGAGAGACATTCTCAAAATTTAAATAGATCAAAGGCATTAAATTGTGATGACTCTCAGGTGTTTTAACAGGGAATAAAACTAAGAAGCATTGAAGAATGTAGTAGGCGCATGATAATATAGGAACCAGTTCAAAGAGACCATGAGAAAGAAGAAGCGCAAGTAAGGTAAATACACATATACACATTGATAAATTGAATGAATAATTACTCAGATTAGGTAACTCTTTATATATATACATTATATAAATATTGATTTCCAAAGTTTCATGCATATTATACATTGAAAATGCTAGTACATGTACATCACCAATAAATGAAAAAATAATCCATAATGTCTTAAATATTGTCAAGTGCACATCATATTAGATTCATGCAAAAATAATCTCATAAATGTAAGGTCTCATACAAAATTATCAAGTTCCAAATAGTATTTTAATGTGCATAATAAATACAAAAATGCCCAAATAGGTCATATACCATCAAGTTAAAATGCCATATAGGCTTAAATACAATGACATGCACATAGGCATACAAAAATAATGTCATGTAAGACATATATATTTCCTACTCATCAAAATATATCCCTCTCTTGGCCTTTCTCGAAGAAGGCTATCCCATAGATGAAGATGGAGATCCATGAGATGATTTTGGATCATCCGAGCCCATGCTTCGAGTCCTCTTCTGCTGAATACTCGCCTGTAGATGAGCCTGTAAATGTAAACAATGTCTTTTTGTCAAAAATTAATTTATATATGTTTTCAACATGTATTTAAGACCATGCTAGAATGAAATTATTTACATAAATACACAAACTTACCAAAAGTTTTCAATCACGCCTAATTTGCATGTCACGCTCAAATGAGTCATTGGGAGCTCCTGCAGTATGAATGGGAGTATGAAGACGATAAGATGGAGGGTGTTGAAGTTCCCTACATAAGCATAAGATCAGAAAATCTAACATCAGAATTTGTAAAAATAGAGATAAGTACATGTATCTACATAATGACAATATTTTAACTAATTTTATCAATATAGAACTATTATTATTACCCTGCCACACTTGTGAATCAAATGAATAGGGCTACTACATGTCGCAGGTAACTCCTGCATACACACAATTAAGGAAATTATTAATATAATTTAATAATTTTATAATGAAAGACATTAGTAACATGTAATTTAACATAATATGAATTACACGAGAAATTTAACAAAATTTACGTGTTGTTTGAATACCTCAGTGAGTTGTTGCACCGATGAAATCACAGCGGCAACACCTTTATCTAATTGTCGCAGAGATGGAGGGGTGTTTAGTGAAGTAAAAATCTTTATCAAACATGTATATCATGTGAGTTATATGGACATACAATAACATACATATATTTGACTTCAAAACTAATAGATATACATGCAAATACACACACACACACACACATGTATGCGAAAATTTTACATAATTATCATCCTAAATTATCTCTGTGAATGTATGTGTCTGCATGGTGCTCTCCGCCTATGTTCAGGATGAAGATGCACCTCCTGCGCATTGTAATATCAATGCATGTACATGTACAAATACAATTATTTCAAAAATTATACATATATAATTTCATCAAGTACTCCAAACTTTTTATAACACATATAACAAAACATAACAAATTTACTTGCGAAGGTGATGCCGATGAATGTAATCCAAATGTCTCACTCAAAAAGACATCTAACATAGTGACATTATCATGTTCACCCCTAGCACTAGGTGCACCAAAATAAGTACGCATGAAAATATCATCCTCCCGAGGCCCCAAACATATGCTACCACATGACGAGCAAAAATGTGGCCTCATGTTAGTATTCCTTGAGGGAATAAACTTTGTATCTCTACGAGCATCTGGCTAAAAAATATCCCTTCTATGTCATACAAGGGTCGTAAATAGCCCCTGAAGTGCATGGAGTGTATTAATCTCTACTGTCTCCTTCACTGCTTGAGGGACAATCTCAGGGTGAGGGGGCTTCTCTGTGGGGAATCTACCCTACTGAATAGGTGGACGTTGTGCACCTGATCGATCCTGTGCAGATCCTTTTCCTTGGCCCTAGAAATATTAGAAATCAAAATAATTTGGGATCTCGTTGAGGATAAACTCGCAATAGAGTTTCCTCATAAATTATAGTGGCACCTCGTTGTTATTACAAGGTGGAAAATAGAACACCATCCACCATTGGTCCCAATAATTATTTGTAATCAAATTATTATTGCACCAATGGATGGGAAATCATTCACATGTCAACAAAACATGAAAATTAGTGCGAGGGTCCATGAATAAGGCGCATATGAGTTATTTTGAAATTTATTTTTTCTTTACATCCACATATTACAGTTTGTTGGAATAATAAACCCTATAACCCTCTCTATAAGTTGTTCAATGATCAATTTTCCCCGTTGCTGCATCAATTTGAACAAGTAATGCCTCCAATGTGTTTGTAAGAGAGGCGCGGTGGGGGTTTGTAAATTGTGCATCCCTCATTTTTTTGATTAAATCCTTAATTTCAATTTTGTTTTCAACTATTTGGGCTGCTAAATCTTCTTGACTACCCGAGGGTTGTTGATCAATTATGGGAGTGTCGGGGGGGATGTCAGGAATAACAGGGTTGGGTTGTGGTTGATTCCCTCGACCTCTAACTATAACAATAAAAAATATGTACTCAATTCAAATTTTAATCTATAATTATCATATTTCAATGCAATTTTGAGAAAATAATTATGCTTACATCTTCTTCGTGGTGCAATTGTCGATTTAGATCTTCCTGGTGATCCAGAAACGATCTTTTGAGCTTGAGATCCATCATAATGAAAAAACTCGAGGGCACGAACAAACTCTAAAACTCACATTTGAGGGAGGTAAAATGATAGAGGCTCGGGCCTCTTTTTTTTGTGTTTATAGTAGGCATAACGCGTGCACGTTATGTAATGCGTACGTGTTATGTAACACATGCACGTTTTGATTTGGTGATTCCCGATCCAAACAAATTAAAATGCGAGTGCATTTTAACAAAACAAGTACGCATTTTGATATTTTTCAGATTCTTGTCTGCTTTTTGTCCCCCCAACTTCATGCACTTACCCTATAAATGAATTATTTACAAGTACTATGAACATTGTCAATTAAATGATGACAAATGGAGATGTGATAGAAGAACACAAAATCATAAAGAAGGTACTGAGAAGCCTTTCATTTAGATTTGACCTAGTTGTTGTCGTCGTAGAAGAGTCTAAGGACTTAAAAAAATGAGTGGTGATGAGAAGATGGTTTCTTTACAAACCCATGAACATAGGATGAGTAGATCTTCCAGCTCGTTTAATGAGCAAGCCTTCAAGACAAATACAAATGTTATAGGTAGGGGGAGAGGAGTATAAAACAGAGGAAGAAGAAGTTTTAACAACCAACAAGCAGATGGAATTCACAACAACCAACAAGAGCCACATAAAAGAGGATGAGGTAGAGGAAGGAGAAAAAACACTTCTATAGGTGGTTCTTCACAATGGTATGACAAATCAAATCTGTAATTCTATTACTGTAAAAATTTTGGGCATTAAGCCAGTGAATGTACAAAGAAATAATATGATTTGATAAATCATAATCATAATGCAGGCTTCTCTAATGAAAAAGAAGATAAACTGGAGAATAAGGAAATGGGTGGAGCCTTCATTTTAACTTGCAATGTAGGTGAGAAAGGAAACATGCAAGTATGGTATTTGGATAGTTCTTGTAGTAATCATATGTGTGGAAAGAAGGAGATGTTCAGTAATATAGATGAAGCACTAAGATATGAAGTGAAGATGGGAATAGACAATAAAGTTATTGTGATAGGTTAAGGCATTGTTTTCTTTGTAAGGAGATAAGAAACATATACATAATGTTTTCTTTTTTTCAGGATTGAAGTATAATCTTCTCAGTATTGGGAAACTTGTCCAAAATGAAAGATGAAGTTTGAGAATGGAGAATGTGTTTTATATGACAAAAGAGGAAGTAAAAAATTGATTTCAACAATGTAAATGACACAAAAAAGAATGTCCCTTTGAGGATGTAGAGTGTAGCAGGTGTAGTAGCGTTAAAGAAAATAGTCATTGATCAATACAATCTATGGTATATTAGGTATGGGAATTTGAGTAATGGTGGATTGCATGTTCTTTATAAAAATAAAATGTTAAAAGGATTTCCTCTTATTGAGAAAACTGACAAAGATTTTGAGGCATGCATATTGGGGAAACAACATAGAAATTATTTTCCCTCGGGTAAATCATGGAGAGCGAGATCACCTCTTGAGCTTATACATTCATATTTATGTGGTCCCATTAAAACTCCCTCCATGAATAAAATATTATATTTCATAACTTTCGTAGATGACTTTAGTAGAAGGACATGGGTTTATTTTCTAAATAATAAATAAGAAACATTTGAAGTATTCAAATAGTTCAAGTCCTTGGTTGAGAAGCATAATGGCCATTATATAAACACATTGAGAATAGATAAAGGGGGATATTATATATCAAATGAGTTTATAAACTTTTGTAAAGAGAACATGATCAAGAAGTAATTCATAGGTAGGTATACACCAAAATAGAAAGGTGTAGATGAGATAAAAATTAGAACCATTCATGAAATGGAAATGAACATGCTGAAAGAAAGAGGATTCTCCAAAGAATTTTGGGCCGAAGTAGTTTTGGAAGTAGTATAACTATTGAATAGATGTCCTACGAAGAGTGTTAGGAGTAAAATACCTCAAGAAGCATGGAATGGAAGAAAACCAAGTGTTGAACACTTGAGATTTTTTGGATGTGTGGCATATTCACATGTGCCAAAGAAAAGAACAAAGTGGGATAACAAAGGAGAAAAGTGCATTTTCATTGGATATAGTGAGAAATCAAAAGCTTACAGATTGTATAATCCAGTTACAAAGGAGCTGATAATTAGTAGAGATGTTTGATTCATTGAGGAAACATCTTGGAAATATGCACACCAAATGGATCAGCCACAAAAAAATGTAAATACACCTATCATTGTTCCTGAAACAACAGAAGGAGGAATAGACAATATACCAAGTTGGACACCCGTTTCACAAAAGGGTGAATCGTTAAATGGAAATAGCCAAAAAAGCATGCAAGGACCAACAAATGAATCATCTTCATCGTCATCAGATTCATTGCAGTAGCAAGGAAGAATGAGAAATGTACAAGAGATATATGACCAGTTAAGGTATGAAGAAAATGAAGATGAAATGATTTATTTTATTTTATTTATAGTATCTGATCCAATTTATTTCGAAGAAGAAATTAAAGAAAATAAATGGTGTGAAGTAATGGATCAAGAAATCCATGCAATAGAAAGGAATCAAACATGGGAGTTCGTAGATATTCATGAAGGAAAGCAAGTCATTGGAGTCAAATGGGTTTATAAAACCAAAACTACTCTTGAAGGTAAAATTAAAAGACATCAAACAAGATTGGTTGTGAAAGGCTATAAAAAAAATCCTGGATGTGATTATAATGAGACATTTAATCCAGTAGCAAGATTAGAGACTGTGAGAACAATTATTGCCATAACTTCTCATCACAAATGGAAAGACTATCAAATCGATGCAAAGTCAACTTTTTTGAATGGAGTGCTAGAAGAAGAAATGTATGTGGGAAAACCACCTAGTTATGAAATCCCAGGGCATGAAAGAAAAGTGTACAAGCTCAAAATAGATTTGTATGGTTTGAAACAATCACAAAGAGCTTGGTATAGTAGGATGGATTCCTATCTAAATAGAAATGACTTTAAAAGAAGAAAAAATGAGCCCACACTCTACATCAAAACAAACAATGGTGAGATTTTAGTTGTTGTTTTGTATGTAGATGGCCTGATTTTTATTGGAAACTTAGACAAGGATATTAATGAATTCAAATCAACCATGAAGAATGAATTTGAGATGAATGATTTAGGATTTTTGAAGTATTTTCTTGGCATTGAAGTCAAGAAAATAGAGAAAGGAATTTTTATATGTCCAACAAAGTATGCAAAATAAATTTTACAAAGATTTAGAATGTTGGATTGAAAACCAACATCAATGCCAACTAAATTAAGTTTAAAATTGAAAAAATAAGATTGGAGCAAAAATGTGGATTTTACAAGATACAAAAATATGGTGAGAATCTTGATGTATTTAACTACTACAAGACTAGACATAATGTATGTAATCAGTTTAATTATTCAAATTTATGGAGACACCAAAATAGTCTCATTGGCAAGAAGGAAAATGAATACTGAGATATGTGAATGTAACAATTTTTTTTTGGAATTTTATACGTTGCTAATAAATATTTTAAGTTAGTTGGATACACCGATAGTGATTAGGGAGGTAGCCTGAATGATAGAAAGAGCACATTTGGATATGTGTTCAATGTTGTCTTAGGAGCCATTTCATGGGATTCAAAGAAACAATTAGTTGTTTATTTCTCTACAACAAAAGAAGAGTATATTGCAACAAACTCAGCAGCTTGTCAGATGATTTGGTTGAAAATAATCCTCTTAGATTTGTGAGAAAATTAACAAGGAGGCTTTGTTATTTATTGTGATAATATGTCTTCAATTACATTATCTAAAAATATAGTTTTTCCTTGTAGAAGAAATCATATTGTAATAAGATATCATTTCATTCGTGAATTGGTAGTGAAAGGATAAATTAAGCTCGAGTTTAATAGGTCAGAGCAGCAACTGGCTGACATTTTTACCAAACCACAGTCAAAGGAAAGATTTGAGCATTTGAGAGAAAATTTGGGCATAATAAATGGACCACCTAGCACAATAAACTATTTATTTATTGGCTTGAGATTAAGGGAGAGTGTCAGAATTAAATTTCTATGGTAATCTAAAGCCCCTCAAGATTTTAAAACTTGTATATTTCTGCTCCAACAACTACTTTCTATAGTTTCCATTGTCAGTAGTTAATTATTCTTCATTATGGAAAGTTGGAGGTCATAATAATACGTCTCTCTCCTCAATGTGAGGCCAGTGTAGTTTCCTTAGTACCTTGTTGGATAGGAGCTTGATCTCAAACCCCACTCATTATGATCTCAGACCAAATTATAGATTTTGTTGACCTCCGTGAATTTTCATATGAGTCCTTCGATTTATGGCTTGTAATAATAACCATAATAAAATGAAATGAAAATGGATAAATGAGTAAACTAAAATAAAAAAAATTAAAATAAATAAATAATATAACAAAAAAGAATAAAAATTATATATTTAAAAGGGAGGGGATAGGAAGCTCGTTTTAATACGTTGGTTGGTGAGTGGAGTAAATGACTCCATGTGAAGGCATGGAATGGTCTACGTGGGAGGAAAAATTCATGGCACGTGGTAGCGTGTGGAAAGAGTGTGGATAGGGCATGGGATTCCATCAACGACCTTGCAGACCTGTCACATTCCTTGCATAATAATGCAAGCACCTTATTTGAAATCCAGAGGAATTAACCACGCTGAAACCTAGGTCAGTGTTGCAAAATTTAGCAATTATTGGATAGTTTCAGCGATGAAAGTGTGAAGGGGATGTGTTAAACATATATCTCAACCTCTAGCCACCCTAAATATGTGGAAATATGGGTCAGATAAGTCTATGCAAGGAGATAAATCTGTATTTGTAAAATACCCTCATCTCATTGTGTATAATTAATGGATATTGATCGACATATGTATCTGAAGTGGGTTTAATTTTATATTAGGGGGATAGAGATTTTGCATTCTGTTGTTGTGGTTATTATAAACAAAGAGAGAAGAAGAAGAATATTGAAGGCTAGGGGTGCTTCATTTTGGGTGAGTTGTCTAGCTATATTCATTTTTAATTTCATGATTCTGTGAACCATGGCTATGTGTACCAGAACCCTTATAGCTACGATTTCCTTTCTCATGCGTTGTTTATTTTATCTTGGGTAGTTTTTGTGTTGTTTTAGACATTGAAATATCCCTTCCCTGTTGACCCATGTATGTATATGTAAGGGTACGTGCACCAAGTTGGGGGGCCAAAAGGGGGTCTTAAGTGGATGCATTTTTTTGGAAAAAAACTTCAACTTGTATGAGTTTTTCGAAATATGAATTGTACCATTTTGAGTCTAGTTTCTAAGATACTAAATTTTATTGAAAATGGATAAGTTTAAGTGGGTAAAAAAACTAAAATACCAACAGATGCTCCTATTTTAAAAAAAAAACATAGAGTGACTTTTATGCCCCCAACCATTTTTTGAGCACCATTTAGTATTTTTGAAAACCCTTTGGTAGAAAGACACCTAGGAGCATCTAGTTTGGGCTCCATTTTTTAAAAGATTTTTTTAGCAAAGATTTTTTTATTTATGATTTTTATAGTATAGAAATTTAATGTTTTGAAAAATAACGGAGCTCCAACTGTGTCCCTCCCTAACTACCTCAAAAAATATCGGAAATTAGATTTTTTTTTAATATGTATAGAATTATGCCTTGTTTGGGCTAGTATAATTTTTTTTAAAATTTCGATCACCCAAAAAAAAAATACACCATGAAAGATAGACATATTTACACTTCAAAAAATAGCTATAAAAAGGCATAGCTAGAAAATAAATAATATGGAAACCTTATATTAGTTAGAAAATTAAAAAACATATATTTTTAGAAAGAAGAGACTCTGCTCTATGTCGTGGTATAATTTTTTTAAAATGGATCGATTGTTTTATTTTGATTTATCATAGAGGAAGTGGCATTTTTACCTATGTACTGACCAGATTATAATTTAAAAAAATATCTCCTAAACCATGATCCCCAGACCCTAAAACCTAACCCTAAACCTTAAAAATTCAACCGTTACCCATGAGCCCTAAACCCTAAGCCTTAAGCCCTAAACCCTAAGCCATAAGCCCTAAACCCTAAACCCTAAACCCTAAACCATGAACCATGAGCCCTAAATGTTAAACCCTAAAACATGAACCGAAAAAACTGAATCCTAAACCCTAAACCATGACCCCTAAACCCTAAACCTTAAACATCAAATCCTAAACCCTAAACCCTAAGCCTTGAACCCTACACCCTTATCCGTGAGCCCTAAAATATAAACCATAAACCCTAGACCATATACCCTAATCCCTAAGCCCTAAAACCTAAACCATTAACCCTAAACCCTAAAACTCGATCCCTAAACCATAAACCCTAAACCTTAATCCCTAAACATTAAATCCTAAACCCTAAACCCTGAACCCTGAACCATAAAAAATAAAACTTGAACCATAAACCATAAACCCTTACCCCTAAACACTAAATCCTTACCCTGAAACCCTAAACCCTAAACCCTAAACCTTAAACCCTAAATCCTTAACATCGATCCATAAACCCTAACCATAGACACTAAACCCTAAACCTAAAACCTAAATTATAAACCATAACCCTGAACCTTGAACCTTGAACCCTAAACCCTAATCCTTAAACCCTAAACCACGAGCCCTAAACCCTAAAACCCAAACCATATTTCATCAATATTTCCTAGTCTCATATCTAGAACCATCATTGAGTCTGCTTATAGAACTACCTTGTTTATGAGAGGTGGGACAAGTAACTAAATGGATATGACATCGACCTTGTGCTTTGTAATGCATATATTACACATCTCTTCCAAACTTGTTTCTCCCCACATATACTTGCGCTCTTGAATGTATATTTATTCACACTCTGAAACAATTTTCACATTTCTCATATTTCCATGTACTATATTATGCAAGCCAGGATAATCCATTGGAAGTTGGAAAAAATAACCATCAGAACAAAAAAATTAATCTTAAAGGAAACAAAAGAAACATAGAGAATATATCAATGCAAAGATGTAGGATCATAATTGAATTTCTTGCAGTATCCTCTACTCTGGAGAAAGATAAAGTTCAAGTGTTCTACTGGAATGGATAGTAAATTTGATAGAACTTCCTAAAGTGTTCAAAATAAGTATAGAAATAGGGGAATGACTAAGAAAACTAAGGGGTTATCAATTGCCTAGTAAATATTTCTTATTTAGTTCTAAATGTGAGTTACCTGGCCTACGACTTAGTGACCTTCCATTCATTGATAATTCCTTATATGATAAACCCATGGATGTTTTAAAAATCCCCTGAACAAAAAGATACGGGAAGTCATCAATCCTAGTGAAGGGTGTGATGTGATTTCCAAGCAACTTGAAATTCATATAGATTTAGAGGTCATAACATGAATTTACAAATATCTTTATCATTATAAATGGAAGCCAAGTAACAGTGTCTCCTTGTACATCTAAGGATTAAGGACTACTGGGGTCTTTAGAAGGATTAGATAGTCAGGAATATGACATTTCCCTCCTTCAAAATATCAACAGATGAAAGAAATAAAATTTGGCGACTCTCTTTGAATGTTCTACCTACAAATTCGATGAACCCTAAACTCTGTGACCTAAACCCTTAATCCTCAACCATGAGACCTAAAACCTAAACTATAAACCCTAAACCCTAAAACCAAAATAATAAATTCTAAACCATAAACACTAAAAACTAAACCCTAAAACCTAAACCCTAAACCCATAACCCTAAACCCTTAACCCTAGACCTTAAACCCTGAGCCCTAAGCCCTAAACCCTAAATACTAAATCCAGAGCCCCGAGCTCTAACCCCCAAACCTTAAACCAATAACTCTAAACCCTAAATCTTAAGCCATATACCATGAACCATTAACCCTAAACCATAAACCCTAATCCCTAAACCAAAAATCCTAAACCTCAAGCCTTGAACCCTACACCCTAATCCTTGAGCCCTAAATCCTAAACCTTAAACTGTGAGCCCTAAACCCTAAATCTAGAGCCCTAATCTCTAACCCCTAAACTTTAAACCTATAACTAACCCCTAAACCTTAAACTCGTACCTTTGAACCCTTAACTGTGAGGCGTAAAACTTAAACCATGCACCCTAACCCCTAAACCCTAAACCCTGATCCTTGAGCCCTAAACCGTAAACCCTAAACCTTAAGGCCCAAATGTTAAATCCTAAAGGTCCCTAAGCTCTAAACCCTAAGCCCTAAAAACTAAATCATAAACCCTAAACCCTAACCCCTAAAACCTAATCTCTAAAACCCAAGCACTAAATCCTAATCCCTAAACCCTAATCCCTAATCCCTAAACCCCGAACTATGTGACCTAAACCCTTAACCCTCAACTGCTAACCATGAGACCTAAACCCTAAACCCTAAAACAAAAATAATAAACCTTAAACTTTGAACACTAAAACCTAAACCCTTAACCCTAAATCATAAACCATAAGCCTTGAACCCTGAGCCCTGAGCCCTAAGTAGTAAACCCTAAACACTAAATCCAGAATCCAAACCCCTAAACTTCATATATTTCTAGTAGGTCTCATGAGTGAGTTCATTTTTTGAATATCTTAGGACCATATTTCCTAGTCTTGTGCCTAGAACCATCAATAAGTCTAATTTTACAACTACCTTTTTTATGAGCTTGGTGGGAATTTCCCTCCTTCAAAATATCAACAGAAGAAAGACATCAAATTTTGATGATTCTCATTGAGTTTTGTTCTTACAAAGTCGATGAACCCTTTTTTAGTTGAATAGTATCTGTAAATACTAATAATAATGGGTAAGACAAAAAACATTACAGTGAGTGAAATAGTTCACATGCAATGGGAATTTCCCTCCTTTAAAATATCAGTAGATTAAATGCATCAAATTGTGATGACTCCCTTAAATGTTCTGCCTACGAAGTAGATTAACCAAGTTTTTAGTTGAAGAATCTTTGTCTTGATACTTATAAGAATGGGTAAGACATAAAACATTACTATGACTCAATGGGTGAGCCTAATCCATTAGCCTTAAATCGCGAACCCTAACCCCTAACCCTAACCCCTAAACCCTAAACCTCGAGCCTTAAACCCTAAACGCTGAACCCTTTTCCCTAAACCCTGAACCTTGACCTTTAAACCTTAAACCCTAACTCCTAAATCCTAAACATTAAACCCTAAATCATCTACCATAAAACTTAAACCCTAATCCCTAAACCCTAAATCCTATACCATAAACCCTAAGCCTTAAACCCTAAACTCTAAGCCCTAAATCCTAAACCCTAAACCCTAAAACCTAAACCCTGACCACTAAACCCTAAACCTTGATCCCTAAACCCTAAACCCTAAGCCTTGAACCCTAGGCCCTAAGCCAAAACCCTAAACCTTAAACCCCTAAGCATAAACCCTTAACCCTAAACCCTAAAAACTAAACCATGAGCCCTAAACCCTCAAACCTAAACTCTCAACCCTAAACCCTAAACCCTAAACCTTGATCCCTAAACCCTAAACCCTGAACCCTTTTCACTAAACCCTAAACCGTGACATTTAAACCTTAAACCCTAACTCCTAAACCCTAAATCGTAAACCCTAAACCTTATAACCTAACTCCTAAACCCTAAAACGTAAACCCTAAATCCTCAACCCTAAACCTTAAACCCTAAACCCTAAACCCTAAATCATAAAATCCTAAGCCCTAAACCGTAAACTTTAAGCCCTAAATCCTAAACCCTGACCCCTAAACCTTGACCCCTTAACCCTAAACCTTGAGCCCTAAACCCTAAACCCTAAGCCCTGAAGCATATGCACTAAGCCATAAGCCCTAAGATAAAACCATAAACCTTGAACCCTCAAACATAAAACCTTAACCCTAAAAACTAAACCCTGAACCCTAAACCCTGAACCCTTAACTCTCAACCCTAAACCCTAAACCCTCAACCCTGATCCCTAAACCCTAAACCTTGAACCTTGAGCCATAAACCCTAACCCTCAACCTTAACCCCTAAAACCTAAACCTTGAACCTTGAGCCCTGAACCCTAAACCCCCAACCCTTAACCCTAAACTCTAAACCCTATACCATAAACCCTAAACCATGAACCCTAAGCCCTGAGCCCTAAACCCTAAACTCTAAACCTTGATTCTTAAACCCTTAGCCCTAAACCCTAAACCCTAAGCCCTAAATCTTAAACCCTAAATCATAAACCCCCACCCAAAGGAAAGTCCTAAAATATCATTCAGTGTGTTTTAGTGTGTAGGGAATAGTGTTTAAGGTGATTGATCGACTCATTTAGTATTGATGAGAGAATATTTCCTTTGAAGGCCTAAAAAGGCATTTTTTGGCCATTCTGTAGTTAATTGAACACCCTTCAGAACAAGATAAAATGAGCTAGTCATGTCACCAAGTTATCAAGGATCATTATTTGTGAAGTATTAAGGCATCGTTTTTCTCCATAAGAGACATATGAGGAAAATCATGTATGAGAATCATGAATTTGATTCCATAAAAAGATGCTTTTAAAGCTAGGAAAGGTGAGGGGATGATCTTTATATGGGGCACCATGTTTCTAAGAATGAGCAATCATCTGAGTTCACTTGATGTAATTTACTTAGTACTATTCGTAATAACTCATTCAACACCTAGTATTGTTATCACACCTTAAGGAGGAGGCACATTACGATCACCTCATTTTGGCCATAGGACATGAATCCCATTCAAGGGAAAATCCTCTATCTACAAAGTGAGGATATCTTTTTAGTAAGAAGTAGACAAACATCATAGAGTTAATTCATGGTCACTAAAGTGAATCATGACCAAATTTAAAAATTAGTACCAACTCAAGTAGTGGTAGGGCCAAAATCCATTTTAGAAGGTAAAAAAACCTAAAAAATGACTATATGCTTTCCCAAAACAAAGACCGACTACAATATATATGCCCTGAAAGTTTTAGGTCATTTGCTGAAATCCTAAAAATGAGTAAGTACTAACCAGATTAGATTTTGAAAACTTCTAGATTATAACTGTTGGAGCTATGAGACCACTTCCATAAGGTGCAGAGTGACCCTAATTTATTATATTTCCTAAAATAAATTTAAAGTATAAGAAATAATAATTGTATGAGAAATAATAAAAGAAATATAATAAAAGAAATATTATACTTAAACATTTATTTTTGTAAGTATTAAATACCAAAACCCATATACATGGTCCATACTACTCAACATGCATACACATTTTGACTTATTTGAAACATGTATGCGTTATAGGTTTGGTGATTACCAAGCCAAAAAAATTAAAATGCGAGCACGTTTTAGCAAAACACGTACGCGTTTTGTTTGTTTTCAGGTTTTTGTCCACTTTTTGCCCCCCCAACTTCTTGCACTTACCTGTAAGTCTTGTCTCTTTCACTCTCCCTTGCATGTCCCTTTTGCCAACATACTCCCTGTTTGTGCCAAGATAAGATCCTTGGAACAGAGCGTGTATGGCCATTGTAACATTATGAAAATGGGGTTTATCTCAGATGTTGTATTTGTAAATAACTAGGTTAACATGAATGAAAAATGTGGGAGTGTACACATGGCATGTGAGCTACTTGAAATAGTGTCTAAAAGAAAGGCATTTCATGGAATGCATTGATTTGTAGGGTATGGAAAAAATGGGTTCGTTGAAGAGGCTGTGTGGAATGCTACTACCATATAAGCTTAATTTTTTGTACTTATTGTAACCCCTGACAGTGGTGAAAATTTGATGCGTGAGAATTATCTTTGCTAGGTGGTAGTTGTTTATATGCGTGTTTGGTATTTGGGGGTTTGGATATGGAATAGGTGAATGGATTTTCTCAGTGTTTGAAGAGCACAAATGAATCTAGAACTAATTTTATTCACAAAGATTTTCCCCCCTTTGAGGAGGATAACTATCTTATTATAATTCATGTTCTCTTGTCAAAACATTAGTGTGAAATGGGCTGTAGGAAGATGACTTGGTCCTATAGACTATGGTCATTATGGGGAATGTTCAAATCATTTTACGAAATCAGTATATATGATTTTAAGAAAATGCAAAATGGTGGAGCTGTGGATACACCTAAGAGAGAGAGAGAGTTGCAGCTTTGTGGAATATTGGTGAACCCTCCTTGAGTAACTTTTGCACTACGAACATTAATATTGTTTGGCATGGTCTCCTTACCTTCATCTTTTATAATTTTCATATGATTTGGTTCTTCATTTGTAACATATAAAAATATTAAACCATTAGATACTTAAAAAATTAAATATTTTCACCATACGGCTAGTGTAATCAATAAAACTGCACCTCATGATTTATGCTACTGACTTACAATTTGACCATCAACCATGTCGTGACCAAAAACTTATGCATTACTAGACCTAGGGTATCAAAATTTGGTGTTTGTGCCCATTGTTATTGGCAGTGAAAATTTTAGTGGTAAATTTTGTTGAATTTGGGTAAGATTTGTACAGGAATAAAAACAAATACACCGAATATAAGATATATATTTTTCAATAGAAATCATTCGGGATATTTTATTCAATAAGACAAGGTTACTTATATAGAGTGGAGTTATCCTATGAAAGAGGAGTCAACTCTAATCTTCAACGAACTCTCACTTATCTCTCCCAATCCCTATTCTCACTCAACAAACCTAGAATCTCTCTAAGAGATCTCTACAAATTGTCACCAACTATTATTTGCGCAATAATAATGTTCACAATATTAAAATATTCCTAACAAATTTTTGTAAACTCGTGAAAATTGAGGTTTATGGAAATTCAAATTGCTGAATTTTCTATGTTTCCTAGGTGATTTATTCGTCAAAATTTTTGGCCGACATGTCCCT
Source organism: Taxus chinensis (assembly GCA_019776745.2). Lineage (NCBI taxonomy): Eukaryota > Viridiplantae > Streptophyta > Pinopsida > Cupressales > Taxaceae > Taxus > Taxus chinensis. Next base: position 135,438,123 of record CM034148.1, on the reverse strand, counting down.
TGTACTATTCATTTCACATAGATTTTACACATATGTAAGAGCTTATGAATGTAATTCGCCACCATTTGGAATCATTTCGTGTGCATATTCGCCGAAGTAAATATAAACAACTAGCACCATACAACATATGCTCAAGGGTTGGATGATAGAGTTGGACGGTCAACCCATCCGTCAAACCACCTGACTAACCTACCCACCCACACCCTCATGTCCAACTTATTTGACCAACCACCAGACCAAGCTGCCCCGTCCATCCTGCCAGACTAATATGCCCTATCTACCACCCAACCTACCTACCAGACTAATATGCCTGATCTACCACCCAACCTACTTGCCAGACTAATATGCCTGATCTACCACCCGACCAACCTACCCAACCAACCTACCCGACCAACCTACCCAACCAACCTACCCGGCCAACCTACCCAAACAACCTACCCAACTAACCTACTCAACCAACCTACCCGTCTAACCTACCCGTCTAGCCTACTCGACCAACCTGTCCAACAAACCTACCCATCTAACCTGTCTATCTAACTTGCCCATCCAGCTATGTGAAACCTCGAGAAAATTTCTCCATGCAAAATCACTTTTCCTTGAAATGTTTTTTTAGAAATTTGCCAAAAATTTCAAAGTCAATTTTTGAAATTCACCACAAATTCTAAAATAATTTTTCAGACGAGTCTTCTTAAATTGAACCCTGGTTCTTGGTGAGAGTTAGATGGGTCGTCAATTAAAATAACCATTTTTGTGTACCTTGTAAAGTTAGGAAAACGTAGTTTCTAGAGATGTACAAAAGAACATACTGAGCCCCATAAAGGAAATCTCAAGTCTTGTATGTGTTCCTTATTATGAGGACAGTAAGATCTGGATTTAGATTGACTCCAATCGACCATTTATACTCTCTTAGCTGCTCCTCTAGGAGCCTCGTTACCCCATTTTGAACTTTTAGGAAGTAGTTAAAATTGGAAAGTTGGGTTTTGTATATGCTCGTTTTTTGGTCCCTAAGAAATGAAATGCTTGTCCACCTTTGCAAACCTCTAGTATTTTTAGTAGACAATTTCCTAGAACCTTCAATTTAGGAAAAACATAATCCTAGCTAGTTTGGCAAGGAGGTTTTGGTAGGCCTCTGGTCGCTGTTGACTAAGTCAAATTATGTCGATCATGACCGGTGGATCTGGAAAACAAGTCGCCATTTGTAACCCACTATCCATATCTAAGTTCCGTCGACTCTGGTGAATTCTCGATATATAGGAAAGCATGTAGGAATTTTTTTGTTGATTTTTCAATTATAGGAAGTTGGTTTTTGATTTGGTTTCTTAGCTCAAAAGCTAAATATGATTGTGTTTATAACTAAGCCAATTACGACTATTAAAAACTATTCACCAGTTTTGAATTCTACCAGTTCTTTTGAATTCCTGTTATATAGGAGGACACGTAGGAATTTACTTGTTTTACATTACCCAATACAAGGAAAATTTTGAATGCAGTTTCTAAGCCTCTAAGCCTAAATTCAGAGGTTTTGGAACTAGTAGGAAAAGGTAAAAAGAAAGTTTTAGGACCCCAGTCAAGTTAGCAAACCATCATGGAAACTTATTGACACTTGTAAATAATTATTTGAAACTCTATATTGTGGCTTGTTGTGTGAAATTTGAATTTTTTGAAAATATGGTTTCTCTTTCTTCCCTATCTCTTTCTCTCTCATCGCTTAGGAAATAAAATGAAATGAAATAAATTTATGCCCTAACCCTCTCTTGTTGCATGTGTATTAGCATTACAATGTAAATGGAAAACAATAATGTTAATTATGTTAGATTTAGGTGGATGTCATGGCAACATTTTGCTGCCCATGTGGTGGTTACAGGTATCAAGATATGGAGGAGATCAAGTGTTACTAAAATATCATTTTTACATGCTATTTGAAACAATGTAATTGTAGAGGTTGGACCTACCTTTTGTAATGTATTTGTTGATGCGTAATCACAACACCCCTGAATGTCTGCAACTTGATGGGCTAAAACTCTCAATGTGATTGCATAACATGGAACTTTTCCCAAAGTGTGGAATTTGCAATCAGGAAATCTCTCCAGATGAAGGCCAGTTCCTATTCCTCTATTCTTATGCACACATTCAAACTGTAGAGGATCTACTCTAAAATCTACTCCAACATTCCAAGGAGACATGGTTAAGAAGATTGCAAGAAAATAAACCTAAACTAACAAAGGTGATGGACCGAAGGAATGGTGAACACTTGCTTTGACATTAAACAAAAAACATTGAAATGTAATACAAACACCACACATAGATAACCAATATTGGAATGAGAGATCATAGAGGTGCAATGAGCACTAGAGAGGGTTGAAAATCATCCACAAACATATATTATTACTCCAAAAATTAGATACAATACACTACAATGGACAAGAGACAAGATTTGCATTACAGTTTTGATGGGAGGTTTTAACTCCACAAATCCACTTATAGACAAGAGAAGAAGGGAGAGTGCGAAACCAAATTGTCCAACAACTTGAAATATGCCCCTCCTTACAATATATATCAAGAATCAGAGAAAGGGGGAGAGAATAATTTGAATCCTTTCTTCAACAACCCTAAAATGAATTGAATTTTCCTATAACAATTATGGGTTATACTACAAAACCCATGCCTCCATGTACTCTTTCTTGTTGGGAAAGAAAGGAAGCCCATACCTTTATTACTGTGGCAAGTGAGAAACCAGGAACATCCTCTAAAATGGAGGACTTTATCTCTTCATTTTGAATAACTTAGTCCCACTCAAATTAAGATAAAAAGTTGTACTTGCGTAGAGGAGACTGTAAGATTTCTAAAAAGTCCTTTCTTGTGTAAATCTAAGCTCCCAGTCAAAAGTTATGGCCATCTGAAGGTCGGGGCGTCATTTTGCAAAAAATGTGAGTTCTTGATCTTCCTTTTTGGAGTCCTAAATGCTTGCAACGTCTGAAATCCTGAAATTCAGACTTTCGGACATTTTGGTTCTAGAAGTTGGATTACTGTTCATCAAAAAATGTGCCTGAGAGTTCCAAAATTATGAAACCGAAACCTCTGAAACTTCAAAACCTGAAAGTCTGAAATTTTAGACTTTCAGAACTTCAGACCTTTTGGTTTTTTAGACCTTTTTCACTATTCATCCTTAAAAACACCTCGAGAGTTCCAAAAATCCGAAACCTAAAACTCTGAAACTTTGAAAATTCTACCATGTTGACTCTAAAACCAAGTTTGACTTCTGAAATCCAAACCCTTTCCGGTTTCAAACTTTTAGGATTTCAAACATTTTTGGTTGTTTTTCCTATTTTGCCACCTAAGACTCCGAAACTCTGAACTATGCATCTTCGAAACTCCAAAACCCAAAATTCTAAAACTTTTAGAATTTCAAAATTTTGGATTTCGAGCTTTTTCCTCTTTTAAACTTTTTTCAAAAGTTTTCCCGCCTTGTCCCTGAAATGCCAAAAATGTGAAGTTCAAAAACTTTGAGCCTTTCTCCATTCTTCAACTTGAGCTCTGATCTCCTTCGATGTTCCCTTGGCCATTCATTTGTTAACCTTGCATTTTGATTATCGAACCTACTTGTATCTTGATTTTTAGGATTGAAATGTGAGCTCGCATGACTGAAAAAACCTCTCCATTTTCTCCTGTCCAAGGTCGCGTTTGACAAAATTTTTCCTGAGGAAAAAAATTGCATAATAGTATTGAAAAACTTATTATTGAGATTTGGTAATATGAATGAGATGCTATTTTTAGGGATGCTTTAAGAAATGTGCATTTAACCATAGGTTTCATTTGATTTAGTTTTATGTATGGTAAAAAAGTAAAGGAAATGGGGTTGAATATATATGTTAAATGAAATTGAATTTAGTATCGTATAGTGCAACTCTAGTGTAAAAATGATGATTAAATAATTGGTGTGTTGTATTCCTTACCTTGATAATGTAATAAAAAAATCTAAATAAAATAGTTAACCTTCATTTAAAAATTGTGCATATCTACCCTTCTTGCATGATCTTCTTAGCATAGAAGAAATTAAAACCCTAGGATGTACATAAATATTATACTCGATGGAACCTTCTAGCTTAAGTAAGCAAGAGATCAAGATTGAGTTTATCATCATAGCCTGTATGATTATCGGCATTGTCATTTGGATTCGTGTAGCTATCCATTTTTTGTGCTCTCTTGTTTTCAGTATATTATATAAGAAAGGAACGATAAGAAGATTGTTCCAAGCCACGATCTCAGATGATAATAGCACACCACATTAGATTTGCAAAAAAAGAAGATCTAAAATACCATATATAGAAATCCATCGTAATCCATAATGCTCAATACATTACAATAGAATGACTTTAATTATTCAATAAGAAAGATGTACATATAGGAGGAGGGAAGTGCAACTACTACCTAAATTAGTGTTGAAGAAATCCCACTAACTTATACTGATATTTAAGTTAACTCCAAAAGACTAGTAAGCTAACTTCACATAACTGAGAAGCTGACTCAACACAACTAGTAAGCTAACTCCACACAACTAGTACACCTAAGCAAGCTAACCCAAAAAGTGTAGGGCTAACACAAGTGTAAGAGTTATCTTAATAAATAAATAAAAGGATAAATAATAACCTACACTAACACCCTCCCGTAAGCATAGCTTAGGTAGGCAAAAAAGAAGGTGGGTCCCGGCAACAAGGCCTGATGAGGTACCCACGTACAACATCTGGGAAGAATTGACACCGCAAGGTACCCAAAACTAGTAATAACAAAGTAGAGAGCAAAATCCTGCTGCAAGATATCCTCAAAAGCTTGACTCCAAAAACTTGTACAGTGTTGAAGAAGTGTGGTGCACACTATGGTCTGAATCCACTACTTGATCATATAACTCAAAAATAACTGACACTGGGCTTCACCAAAATAGTTCCATACAAGGAGACTGTCAATGGAGTGATGTCGAAAAGTGAAAAACAAACACCAAACATAATTTGATCAACTACTATAAATAGGTGTGCCACAATCCAAGAAAAACTAAGACAACAAGGCAAGGACACGAGATCCAAATTAATAGGAGTACCACGATCCAAGATAAAGCCAAGGTAACAAGGCAAGGCCCTAAACACGAAGAAGTAGTATCAACACCACACCCTCCCGTACTGCAGAATGGGTAGAGTGACACCAAAGATCTGTATGAGTTGTCAAAATCAACTACTCTAACATTGACAAACTAACACTGGGCTCCACCAGAATAGCTCCCCCACAAGAGAGACTATCAACATGCCAAAAAAAAGTGCCGAAAATACAGATCCAAAATATCTCAACAAAAAAGAGAGATACAAATGTATACATCCATAGATACAAGAATGCAATACCCAAAATTTTAGGACGTCGGGCTCAACCGAAAATGCATCCACAAGTGATCACAACACCCTCCTAAATTTGGCACTTTATAACTGAGTGCATGTAAATATTACAATGAGTAATAGTACATTTTACATTTAAAATATACGTATAAAAATGTCACCAATGTGTAGATCTCGAAAAAATACACAATTTCAAAAGAAAGATCACCTTAATCTGAGCTACGGATCAAAAGTTATGAGCTCTACAAGGTTTTTTTATTAAAATAATATTTTAATGCTGATCTTTTTAAAAGGTACACGTGAAACCCAAATGTCTAAAGGGTAAAAGAGTGCATCCACATGATACATGCTTGCGACCAAAGGATAAAAGCCTGCGCCCAAAACCTAAAATGTCCAAAGGGTAAATCATTGCATCTAGAGGGTACACGCTTATATCCAATGGATAAAAGAATGCACCCAGAGGGTAGAGATCTGTGTCCAGTGGATAAAAGATTGCATCCAAAACCAAAATACCAAGAGGGTAAAAGAATGCATCCGGAAGGTACATGCTTATATCCAATGGATAAAAGAATGCACACATAGGGTACAAATCTGCATCCAGTGGATAAAAGATTACATCCAAAACTGAAATACCCAGAGGGTAAAAGAATTCATCTGGAAGGTACACGCTTATATCCAATGGATAAAAGAATGCACCCAAAAAGTACAATTGTGAATACAACCTTTGACTACAAATATTTTTTTTTCTGGCACCTGTATCAAAAAACAAAGAGAAACCCAGAAAGTTTCTCAAAAAACCTAGAAATATGATATAATTTTTGAGCCAAAAAATATGTCTATACATAATTGTATGGATTTTTTGAGAAATGTGCCAAAAATACCTTTAAAATGTCTAGATTTGACTGTCTCAAAACATGGCTGAGTTTACAGTCGATTCTAGGGTTTTAGCACCTTCCAAATCTAATGGCGCACTCTGTTTTGCATAAAAATGCATAATACATAAAATTTCTCACAAATTCCAAATACATGAAAATAATAAACCCTTGATTGCAAAGAAAAACTTACAGATGGATGTCTACATCATCTATGGCTCTGATACCATGAAAGGAATGATAAGAAGATTGTTCCAAGCCGTGATCTCAGATGATAATAGCACACCACATTAGATTTGCAAAACCATAAGAGCTAAAATACCATATATGGAAATCCATCATAATCCATAATGCTCAATACATTACAATAGAATGACTTTAATTATTCAATAAGAAAGATGTACATATAGGAGGAGGGAAGTGCAACTACTACCTAAATTAGTGGTGAAGAACTCCCACTAACTGATACTGGTAGTTAAGTTAACTCCGAAAGACTAGTAAGCTAACTTCACATAACTGAGAACCTAACTCAACACAACTAGTAAGCTAACTCCACACAACTAGTACACCTAAGAAAGCTAACCCAACAAGTGTAGGGCTAACGCAAGTGTAAGAATTATCTTAATAAATAAATAAAAGGATAAATAATAACCTACACTAACAATATAAAGGTCTTGTTTGCATTTTTCATAATGGATATTTCTTCTCCACTCTACTTGCACTGTTTTAGAGCTTTAATTCCTTGTTTTTGGTGTTATTTTTATTCGTTGTTTATTTTTTAGGTGCTCATGATTTTCTGAATTTCCATGCATGTTTGGAGGCATTTTTATAGTTTTAGGTTATAAATCTCTATTTTTTGAGTAGGTTTGGAGAGTTTTTTGGAAGGTATAAAAGTTGTCTCTAAAGCCAACTCGGCCCCAACTCACTGAGCTAGGAACTGAGATTCCTTCTGTTCGCCCTACTTCTAACTCTCTATATGTAGTCTACTAGCTTGGTCTACATTTTAAAACTCTTTATTGGGTTTTTTTTGTGGTATTGAACAGTTCTTCTCCTTGGCTCGACCCCCCACTATTTGGATACTCTATATTTGGGTTACCCTTATGGTTTCTCGTGCCATTGTATTTTCTCATTGTTTTGCATTGAGAGGTCTTTACCATTTTTTCTTTGGAACCACCATGTTTTTGCATACTGATCAGTTTTCTCTGACGTGCATTATATTCAGATCCCGTGCATTCTTTCCAAGCTAGACCTGGATCGTGTCTTCGATTTGGTCTTTTTGTGCCATGTGTTGTTTTCAACCTCCTAGCTCGAAACTCTGTAAATAATGCATTTGTTGATCTAGACCCACTCAATTGTCTTGGCCTGTGCATTCGATCCTCAGCTCCTTGCGCTGAGCTATTTCCTTCTAGTCTGCTCCTTGTCATGCAGTTTGTTGTTATGGTTGTCAGGGGCATTTATAAGTTCAATGATCACTTTGAACGCACCCCGCTCTCTGACACTCCATCTTAGATACCAAGCCACTAGCTTGACTTATTCCATACATGTGATGTTATCCATCATGACTCTGAGATACTTAATGTGCATGTAATATTCGGCACCGACATTCTATCTCCCCTCATCGGCGAGATCTACTAACTCACGATTTAACTCACGAGGCCTCTCCTCCATGTGCCAACTGCAGTGATACCCAACTTGCTATTTAGAATCGCACTCTTACCAACCTGAAATTTAAACCACTTTGTCTGAGCCCATTCCACCCTGCACACCCTCGTGATTTTCTCCCAAATTGCGAGCTCCACTATACAACACCCCACTCCAGATTTCCCAACTCACCGAATAATTTGCCAATCTACTTGCCAAGCTACCTCTAAGCTAGCCAACCTAATTCACCCCTTTTTATCTCTAAGACCACTACTTTTTCCCTATTTGGATTTTTTTTGCCTTTTTCTCCTTTTTAGAAATTGTACACACAATATAAGGGTAAAATATATAAAATTTCATTGTATACAGGGGCATTTTTAATGAGATCTACGTATAGGTTTATTAGGATTTTTAGGCATTTTTTTTGGCTCGCTATATTGTAGTGCTCCACTTCGCATGTGGTTAGTGGATGCATCCACCATAGCCTTATTGAAAGATATCTTTTTTTTTTCACCATGAAATACCTTTCTCTTATGTTGAACAATGTAACCTTGATTTTTACTTTCACCTTCTCTGTTTGATTGCGTGCATTCCTCTACTTTTGACTAGGACTTTATTGTTGTCTTCAATCTCACATGACTTATCATCTACTGTGAGGTGAGCTGTAAACTATCTGATTTCATATGAACAAACCCTATTGTAGTCACACAATACTTATAAAGTTCCACAGACATGGGTGATATCACCATTATTATCAGGTGTTTTGTTGCTTGTAGATGCATTATCAAATTAGTCCAATGTCTTGCATTCTTGCACCATATTCTTCTCTCTTCCACTTCCAGATCATTAAGGATGCTATTTCAATAATTAAGCTTCATAGGATCACTTTATAGCCTTAACCAATTCTTCTTAGGAGAGAAAACTATACATCATGGCATGCTTCCACGAAACACTACTTCGCCTATGAGGGTCTCACAAACTTCTTTCTTGGGTCAGTTCCTGCGTGCATTGATTCCAGTCGTCTTGAGGACATTATTGAAACTTGAAACCATATCATTGGTCGCTTGATGTTGTCCATCATTAGACATATACACATTCATGTGGCAAACTTAGATCCTCCCTATTGCATCTAGATCATCTTTAAGTCTTTTTCTGGGGACCATTCACATACAATCGTTGTTGTTACTGCTACTCATCTAGTTTTCTCCTCTTCCTCTTCATGTAATGGAAGTTCTACTAATCCATTATCACTTGGTTCTACTTCTAATGGAAAGGATATTTCTCATAGTTATGATGCCGAGAGTACCATTAAGGACTCCTCTCCTCATTCTCTCCCTATTTCAAGTAGTGTTGATACATCCCACATCTCATCATAATACCATCATTACAATAGCCTCCATTCAATTTAAAATGTGTGTGGCCCTTACCACTCCTCTTCCTTCATTCATGGATGAATTATACCTATTTAACATCGCTCTTCTATTTGTCGAGCCCCCTCATTGGGACACATATCTTCTGGACCTTGGTTGTCTTTTCACATGGTCTGCTTGTGATGCACTATAGGTTCATCATCCTTATACATGTGTTTTGGAGGATTCCATCATCTCCTTTTTAAGGATTTCCCCTTCTGGGAATCTTATCACTTCAATTTTTTAGGATATCTTCCTTGACCCACCCTTGTTTGTTGATCCCTTTTCTACTATGGTGTTTTTTTGTTTCCTTCAAATCACTTAGTCATCCTTTTGGTGGATGTTCCTATTGTACACTTTGATAGTTCTATTCTCATGACATTACATTTTGTTCGTAGGCACTCCATTGCTAGACCTTACCACTTCCGTGCACTAGAATAATATTTCTTCGTGCTACTACCTTAGGTTTTCTTCAAATAGTGGGTAGACTTCCAACACTCCATTTCTTTCCTTCCTAATGGTAGACACATAATTTGGTATGGGTGGATCTTCTTCTATTTAAAGGCAGATGAAAATGTAATTAACACTCTTTTGGGAAACTTCCTACAGTTGCAGAGTTCAAATCCGTCCATGAAATATTCTGCGCTTCTCTCATCTCCATCTTCTTCTGTCTTATTCTTTTTTTTTGAGATATTTCCCTTTTTTACATGAGTACCTTATCAGACTTGTCAGTGGCTGGAACCCATCTTTGGCATCTTTATGACATTAAATAACATGTTTTTCTCTTGTGGTGGATGTCTTTCCCACTAGGTTTCCCTTCACTTATTAGGATCCTTTGTTGTGTATGGGTACCTAATCAGGTTTTAGTGTTGGGACCCATTTCTATTTTCTGAGTTATCACCTCATCCTAAGTTATGATTAAGAGGCAGTGATATTGTGAGTTATTTTTTGTATCATCTGACAAGTCATCTCATTTAGGTAAGGTCATAGGTCTAGGTGTTTTGTTAGGGTCATCGTGAGATCCACTTACGCATTAGTGCATCCTTTGCATCGTAGGAGTTACTTCCTATTTCAAGAATGTAACTCCCTCTCTCCACTTGAGATGTCATAATTACAACACTAAGAGTTACTTAGCATGCTATTTATGTGCACCACTTCATATCTATGACATAGTGGAGATTTTGGATTATATCATGGTTCTGACCCTTCATCAAATTTTTGCATGCACGTTGAATTATGATTTCTCCTTCATGGGACCTTGTCATGATGTCAGTTTAAACTTCTCTCGATGTTGATTCTATCCCTCATGATCCTTGTGCTTCACATTTGCACACAATATTTCAATTGGAGAAGGAATACCCTTGCTCTGGCCATATCTTCCATACCTGCATAGTCCAAAAATAAATAGGTATGATATTCCCCTATTCTGAGTCATAACCATCTAAACCAAAACATAAATTTTCACTATAATTAATATTGGGAGATGATCCAATGACCTAATCTTCCTGTTAGAGAGTAATAATCAGTGAGACAAGAGAGTATGTAATCACGACTTTCCCTGCATCCAAATTCAATTCAAGAATTTAATAGATCTAGACAAAAAGCATTTTTTCTAACTTCCTCCACCAAAATATAGGTCACTCCCTCATAATCCCCCAAAAGTGGAGCATGTAACTCAGAACCCACCACCAAAGAATCATGTATTATACCCTTACAACCAACGAGATGGACCCTGCACAAGATCCACTTGTTGTGAAGGATAACAAGTAGAATTCACCATCCTCTAATACTTTCAGGGAGACTCACAGTATTTATTTATATGGCTAACTCTACATCGGGCATAGAAAATAAAATAACCTTCAATAACCAAGATTTGGTCCCATAAACAATGTTTGGATTTAAACTGGATGGATACCAGGAGATGTTTATTTGGCATAAAATAGACACAAATTATTATAGTTTAACTTTCATCTACTAAAAAAATGTGTCATATATTATCTTATTTCGGTACTTTAAGAAATATAATACATTAACTATTATAATTTTCCTTTCATCTAGGATAAATGTTTCATTAGTGAAAACATTTCTTAGTTATTTATTTTTAAAAAATTAATAATTATACTAATAAACATGGCTAGAATTAGATAAAGATAAAGGAGTAGATAAATACTGATTAGAGAAGTATATTTTAAAGACAAAATAAAAGAGAAGGTTGGCTTGTTTCTAGTGGATGTAGCCCAAATTAGGTTAGCCACATTAAATCTTGGTTTTGTCTTGTGATTTCATGCTTAATTTATTTCTATTTTAATTCAACTTTTATTGCTCATCTGTGTTTCGATCCTAACAACTAGTATTAGAGAAATATTTTGTTTTGGAAAAAAAATCTCACAGGAGGATTTCTTGTTTGAGTGGGAGCAATGGAAGAAGATAGAAAGTTAAGGGTTGAGAAGTTTAACTGCCAAAACTTTCAGCTATGGAAGATGAAAGTGGAGAACCAACTATATCAGAAGGATCTTTATCTACCATTGAAAGGGAAGGATTTAAATCCATCTGTTATGAAAGATGAAGAATGGGATGTTCTTTATTGGGAGGCAATGGGAATGATATGGTCATGCTTGAAAACTATGGTAGCTTTCAATATTTCTAAGGAAAAGGAAATAGTAGATATAATGGAAAAATTGGGTAAATTTTATGAAAAACCCTCAGCCTCTAATAATGTATTTCTCATCAAAAGTTTGTTTAATATGAAGATTTCAGATGGTGATTCTGTAAATGATCATTTGAAATAATTCAACACAATTACTAATGAATTAAGATCTGTAGGAGTAAATTTTTATGATGAAGTTAGGGATCTTTTAATTTTGTGCTCATTTCCTGAAAGTTGGAATAGTTTTCTTATGGCTGTGAGTAATTCTGTTCCTAGTTTAAACACTTTAAATTTTAATGATGTTATTGGTGTGATTCTTAGTGAAGAGATGAGAAGAAAAATCATAGGCAAGTCATATAGTAATGCTTTATCTATAGAGAACATGGGAAGATAGAAGGAAAAATTAAATTTTTTTGGACACCTAGGAAGGTATAAGAAGGGTAGATCTAAATCTAGAATCAGGATGATATGCTAGAATTGTGGAAAAGTAGGTCATGGGAAGAAATATTGTTAGTCCTTAAAATCAGGGAAAGATAAAAAAGAATGGAAAAAAGAGGAACACATAGCACGTTGTGTGTTACAAGATGCTCTTATTCTTTCTTTAGATAGTAAATTAGAATAATAGGTTTTATATTCTGGTTCTTCATTTCATGCAACTCCTCATAGATAGTATTTTCAAGATTATGTTCAAGGGAAATTTGGGCAAGTATATCTTGGTGATGATGAGCCATGTAACATTGTTGGAAAAGGAACTATTCATGTTAAATTACAGAATGATAACACTTGGGTATTGAAGAATGTCAGGAATGTTTCTATCCTGAGGAGGAATCTGATTTCTACAGGAAAATTAGGAGATGAGGGTTATATGGTTACATTTACACTAAATTATAGGTTTGTTACCAATGGTGATCTTGTGGTTGCAAGAGGTAAGAAAGAATGTACTTTGTATTTATCCACTATTAGTACTAATCCCTATTCTATTTTAGCTACTATAGGTATAGAAACAACTCCATGACATTATAGACTTGGCCATATGAGTGAGAAGGGGATGAAGATTTTACATTTACAGGGAAAGTTGTCATATTTGAAAAACATAGACTTGGAATTTTGTGAGCATTGTGTGTATGAGAAACAAAAGCATGTAAGATTTCTCAAGGTTGGACCAACCAAGAAAGAGTAAAATTTAGAGATTTTTCATGTACGAATGTGTGGGGGTTGGCTCAGGTATCTTATCTTAGTGGTTCACAGTACTATGTTAGTTTTATTGATGATGCTACTAGGAAGGTCTGGGTTTACTGTATAAAGTATAAATATGATTTATTTAATACTTTTAAGAAGTGGGAAGCTTTGGTTGAGAATAAAATACTTTTGAAGTTTAAGTATGTTGGATCAGATAATGGTGGAGACTACTGCGAAAATAAATTTAATAAATATTGTTCAGAGAATAAAATCTGTAGGGTGAAGACAATTCCTAGAATACCACAACAGAATGGTGTATCAGAAAGAATGAATAGGACTATTATGGGGCGTGTAAGGAGCATGAGATTGTATGCTAGATTGCCCTTAAAAATTTGGGTGGATTTAATAGATACTACATTTTACTTTATTATAAATAAAGAACCTTCAATTTCTTTGGAAGGTGGAGTACAAGAGGAGGCTTAGAATGATGAGGAGGTAAACTATTATTTTATGAAAGTTTTTGATTGTGAAGAATTTGTTTACATTGATAAAGAGAATAAGACCAAGCTAAAAATGAAGTTAAATAAATTTAATTTCATTGGGTATGGCACTAATGATTTTGTATTCCAGTTGTGGAGCTTGGATGAGAAGAAAATCAATAGGAGTAGGGATGTTATTTTCAATGGAAGGGTAATGTAAAGGGAACAACTACCGGATAAGAAGTTGGAAAATTATGAGTATGTAACACTTGATGTAATAAAAGATAGAGAAGTTCTCAATGGGTTGGAAAATAAACACGTTGGCATCAATCATGGCATATTCAGTGTTGATTCTGTGAATCAAAATCAACAAGAATAACAAGAGCCTTAAACTCCATAAATTCTTGTGAGACATTCTACTTAGGTAAGTAGACCTCCTTAAACATTATCTTCCTATGAGATTTAGTATTGTTTATTGATGGATGATGGAGAACCATAAATTTTTGAAGAAACTATGCAGGTAGAAACACGAAAAAAGTTGGAGCGTGGAATGGATGTGGAGATGAACTCCTTGGAACATAAGTGAACTTGGAATTTAGTTCAGTTACCTACAGGAAAGAGAGAATTGCAAAAAAAGTGGGTTTATAGGTTGAAATAAGAAGAAGGTGGAAAAAATAGGTGTTATCATTGAATCACAGCACCCTCTGGTTTGCACAAATGTGTGTGCTTGAGCTCACAGTGTGAATGGATAACATGGGTACTATCTCCAAGTTGTGGGACGTGATACTTGAGATAGACCTCTAGGGAAAGCTGGTTCTTGATCCTAAACTACCTACCACAATCTACTCTAATGAAAAAAAAACTATTTTATCCTAATCTAATTTTCCAAGGGACCAGGGGGAGAGAGTGCATGAAATCAGATCCTACACTAAAGCGGTGATACACCGAAAAAGGTGGGTGTGAGAATAGTCTTCCAATGTGTGAAAAATAGAAGCAAAGTGTATACTAGAAGGGTTGATAACGGTTCCCCATAGTCTAGCAACTGTATTCACAAAAATAATTCATACACACACAATGATAGTGAATCCCTACAAGAGCATAAGATAGACATATTATATTTGTAATGAGGTTGAAGAGGAAAGAAGAATGCAAACAACACAACAAGGGAAGATACATCCAAAAAGTTGTATCTATTACTTCATTGATATTTCCAGAAAATAAGAGCCTAGATCACCATGCAAGGAGTTCACTATAAGGGCCTATAACACATTAGCTTAACAAAACCAATTTGATAGAGTTTTCCTACACAAAACTACCTACTCTCCCGTTCAATGAGCCCAACACTCTAATTTATAGAATTCTGAGAGGAGAGAGAGAGAGAAATGAAAATTCCAAAATCTACCTTCCCACCACTTTCAAGATGTCCTAAATGGAGTGAAATGATGTTATTTTTCTTGCAAAAAGGATCCCCATGTTGTCTCATAAATTGTAGTAGTGAAAAATGTCTGCCCATGCTTCATTAAATACATCCCAACCAACGGTAAAATCACTGTTCTGAACTTGGCCACATTTTCAAAAAAATCACCATCAAGTCCTTATAAAATTCAAAATTTCTTGATTTTTGTGTGTCAGGATTGGGGTCACGATTCCAACGGTACCAATTTTTCTTGATTTTGTTGAGAAATGTAAAAGTTGTGGCCTTCTGAGTGTGAGCTACTATTTTGAGTTCGCTAGGGATTTCTTGCATTTTACAGGACTAAGAATTTAATTTATTAGAGCTGGAGATGTTTATTTTATTTTCACATATCTACCCTCATTAAAATTAATAAATCAAGGTTTTGTAGTGTAGAGGATGTCATGCCCTTTCTGAAAAGTCAAATTTTGTGAAAATCAGAGTTTTGGATCAAAAATTATTACCATTTCAAGTTTGGGGGTCGGGTGTTGAATTTGCCTTTGTATTGTGGGTATGGTAGGTTTTTGAGGAAATCATGTACCTATGGTACTCAGACCATCCGGGCATTTTTTCTATGCCTTTTATGATTCCTTCTTCATGTGGTCATTTTGGGTTTGAATTTCCTGCTTGTCCCTATGTAACTTGAAACATTTTTTCCCAAAAAACCTATAGTACACTAAGCCTGCATTCTGATCGGTGATTTTAGGTTTTCATGTCCTGGGTGTCCTAGAATTTTTTTTCTACCATATCCGCAATACACCGACTTGCAGTGATTTCGACATTTTGGGTCCCACACATTCTTTTGTCCCAACTATCCCGCAGACTATGCAGGACAATTTTTTTCACTTTTTCTGAATTTCATTACCTCCTTAGCATTTTAGCCATGAACTTGGTACGATGAACCCTGGTACGATCCACATTGATTCCATCCGTAACCCTCAAACCTGATTTTCACTGAAATAGACCCTTGATTTCATTTTATTCCAAATTTTTACTAATTCCTTGGAATTTTCTTGGATAGCAAAGTTAGAGGAAACCAAAGGGGTACCCAAAAATTTGATTTTTTTTCCTTTCACCATTTCTGCTTGCTTCAGCCTACAAGTTATCAAAATTACCTTGGGGGTGAATTTTGGATAACAAGAGGTACAAGGAAAGCCTATTTGTGAAAGGTTTTGCATAGGAAAAAGGTATAGACTTTGATGAAATTTTCTCTCCTAGTGTTAAAATGGCTTCCATTAGAACTATTTTAAGTTTGGTAGCTATGGAAGATTTGTATCTTGAACAATTAGATGTAAAAACTACTTTTCTTCATGGTGATTTGGAGGAATAAATTTATATGGAGCAACCACATGGATATGATGTCAAGGGAAAGTAGAAATTTGTGTGCATGTTAAAAAATAGCTTATATGGCCTTAAGAAAGCTCCAAGTCAGTGGTATTTGAGATTTGACAGGTTCATAATAGAACAAGGTTACTCTAGATGTCATTCTAATCACTATGTTTATTTTAAAAGACTAGATAATGAAACCTATATTATATTGTTGTTGTATGGACATGCTTGTGTCAGGGTCAAACATGCATGATATAAATGAGTTAAAGAAAAAATTAGCAAATAAATTTTCCATGAAGGATTTGGGTGCAACAAAGAAAATTCTTGGCATGAGAATCAATAGAGACAGAAAAAGTAGAATATTGACTTTGTCTTAATAAGAGTATGTGAACAAGGTGTTGGACAAGTTTAGGATGTAAGATGCAAAACTAGTGAGTACACCTTTTGTAGGACACTTCAAGTTGAGTAAAGAACAATGTCCTAAAACAAATGATAAGATTGAATATATGTCCAGAGTTACATATGCTTCAGAAGTTGAAATTTTGATCTATGCTATAGTATGCACAAGACTAGACATTGCCCATACAATGGCAGTTGTCAATAGATACATGAGTAATCCAGGAAAGAAGCACTAGAATACAGTCTAGTGGATTCTCATATTCTTGAGAGGGACCAGTAGTAGATAGTTGTGCTATGGAGGATCAAAGGTTTCGTTACACATATATGTTGATGCAGACATCACAGGAGATTTGGATTTTAGGAGGAGCACCACAGGTTATGTATTCACTATTTGTGGCATGACACTTAGTTGGATTTCTAAGTTGTAGAATATTGTTCCCTTGTCTACTATAGAAAAAGAGTATGTTATTGTTGAAAAAGCAAGCAAAGAAATGATATGGATGCAATGATTCATGGAAGAGTTGGGAAAGATACAAGAGGATTACATGTTATTCAGTGATAGCCAAAATGCAATTCATCTTGCAAAGAACTCAATATTCAATTAGAGAACCAAATATATACAACTCAGGTATCACTTCATTAGACCAGTTTTGGAGGATATACAACTGAAGTTGGAGAAGATCCATAGAAGTCATAATCCTATTGATATGTTGACAAAGGCAGTGATAAAATAAAATCTTGAAGGTTGTCCAGTTTTGGTAGGTCTTCAAGATTGATGTTGAAGAAGAAAAACAAGTTAAATAAGAGACTGAGGATGAGCTATAACAATGGGTTATAGTAGTTAGTTTCTAAGTGGGAAATTGTTGAAGATGTGGCGCCTAACTTCAAGTTCAAGTGGGAGTTTGGTTTTCATGCTTATAATTTTTGGTAGGAAATAATGGTCACAGATAAAAATAGTAAATTATCCTATTAATAGATTATTGTAGTGCCCACTTTCCTTTGACATCTTTTGCTACTGATCATGACACTGTTGACTATATTATGGACATTATTATAGTTTTGATTTAGTATGATGATTAGATGCTAGAGAATGGATTATTATTGACTCTGATTCATATATGATGCATGATAATTATTAGAGAAATTTTATACATTGATGATGAGATACTATTTGACATGGTTATATATTTATGGATGTCGTTAGGACATGTGATATTTGGATATATTGAGTAGACCTAAGGAAAATTTAATTAATTTGATGATGATATAGTTGATTGTCTTGATGTTGTTGTGATTCATATATATATTTATGATTTTGGAAGTATATTTATATTCATTTGGATGTTTTGATATGACCACAAGGCTGAAGGAGGTATTCTTTTTTTATAGGTTAAAATATCACAAAAAACATCTGGGGGTTGGAGACAACCCACATTGGAATTCTAGATGAATTCAACAAGGTCACCATGGCAACGTGTATTTTTTGTGTGTGTGTTTGAATGTTGTTAGTGATTCCCATGGGGGGATCACCGTTAAATGTGACCAAGGGTTATGTCTATTTATTTATTTGTTTCCTTTTTTTAGTATGTATGTGTTCTATAAGTGATGTGTTACCCTTTTATTTAAATAAGTTGTGGTAAAGTAATATGAGTAATCATATTGATAAAAATTAGTTAATAAAATTGTGACATGACAAAGTAATTATTGGAGTTGTTGGTTTTTGTATTAAATGTTGTGAGATAAGTGTAAGTGATGTGTAAGAGATGTGTAAGTTGATTCTGGAGTATGAAACACTCCACCTTCTTTGAAATTCAATTTTTTTCCTTGGATGCTGATTTTGGAGCTTTGTGGGACAAGTTAAACTTGTCACATACATATTAAATTTGCATACCAACCTTACCTATGGTTGGAGAGTTAAAATATAGCCTTTATAATGCATTTTTGTAAGTCAAGTTGTATGCTTTAATTGTACTTTCTTACATCCTTTCAATTTCAGTCCTTATGGGGTGTGCGCTTGATTTGAGTGTGTAAGTAACAATGTCATTTATTCACCTACTTATTTAATGTGCCTTGGATATTGAAGTTGACTTATGAGTTGGAGTTGAGGATGTGTGATGTGGCAATGCACTTGGATCCACCTCATCATATTCTCTACCTTCTCTATATATTTGAATTCCTTAGCTTGTTTTGGGGGTTATTGGGACTTGCATTGATTCATTATGGGAAAATTATTTTAGTTTTAATAGTTCTTTCTTTTGGAGGAGATGGGAGATGGTTGCATACTTGTTGATTGTTTATCTCTTGGATTGTTTTACACTAGAGAGCTTGTTGCTTTGAACATGGAACAAACTCCATCATGGAGAGGTAAGAGCTTAGATCTTGGAAATGCTCTCCTTTCATTTTTATGCATACGTGAATGGTTGAATATTTGAATGTGTTGTTTTATTTGTTGGCTAGTTGGGTAGATGGCCTAGGAATGGTGTAGGAGAATACTATGGGGTATTTTGTCGGAAGCATAAGTGTTTTGGGGAGGTATAAGTGTGGAGGGAGTTGCGATTTTGGTTCCACCTTATAAATAAATAGCTTGCATTTCTTTACTTTTTATGAGGTGCCATAAGAGGTTGGGAGGCATAAGGAAATGGGAGGAATAAGGGGTACTTGGGGGAGGCATAAGGGCATGTAAGGATTTTTAAATGACATATTTTGGTGGTTTTTTCTCAGGTGGTGACCCCCATTTCCCCTTTGGGAGGCATAAACAACACCCTCCATAGTTTCTTGCTCCTTTGGCTTACATGATGAAGCCTGAGTATTGTTTGTTGTTTTTTTTCTGTGGTTGCAAACTGTATTTTTTCTTTGGAATGTGTTTTAAATGTGAAATTTTGCTTGTGTGTTGTGTAAGCCTGTTATTGCCATGTGTTGGAAAATATTTCTTATTGCATTGTGGTTGGGGCTCGGGGGCCAATGAAGAAGGATGACTTCTCCCTTGTCATTGGATGTCTTGGTTGGGTGGAGAGCATTGCCTTTTTCCCCTGTTCTGTTGTGATCAAATTAAAATAAAGAAAATGGTGGATATTCATGTTGTTGTTCTGGAGCAAACAAAAAAGACTGCTTTGACAGTCATTGTTGAGATCATTCATTATTGTAACCTTTTCCCACTTGAAGTGGATGACCTTGTAAATTATTGTGATGGAAAGATGTTTTGTATTGACTATGAAAGTTGTAATTCAAAATGTGAAATAGATATAATCTATTTTCTGCTTCTGAAAGAATGTGAAAGAGATTGTATTCTGTATGTTGTATTCAAGAAATGGAATAAAGAAGTTGTAAGGATATCCTTTTGAATAAATAAAAGATTGTATTAATTTTCTCAAATGGAATTATTAGGTATTAAAATTTGATTGTTGAATGTATTTTGAAATCTCTGTTGGAAAGATGAAAAGTGAATACGTATGAAGAAATGTCATAATTCTCTATTCTTTAGAAATGAATGTTTTGAAAACTATAAGTTGTAATTTGGCATTTGAACACCTTGCCTAAATCAAATTAATATGTTAGAGTTTTTTGGAATGAATTCATAGTTAGAGTTGGTAAATGTAAACAAATCTATTCGAATTGGATCTTTGTTGGATGTTTTCAAACTGGTAAATGTTTATCAAAAATGCACAGATTGACCTTGAAACCTTGGAAAATGAAATAAAATGATTTAATTGAGGTTACATGATCAAAACAACCCCAAACAAACTAAAACACTTAAGAAATTTTTAAAGAACCTTTCAAATTGGGAAAAGACAAAATTGCAGTCGTTTTGCTGTCAAAAGTTGCAAATTTTGAATTGTTAATAAATAAAAAAAAATATACCTTGAAATCAATTATAAATTCCTCTAAGATCATTCCTCCATGTTTTCTTGGCATGTTGAGAAAGGAAGGAGGTCGAATTGAACAAAATTTTATAAGTCAAATGTTACCAGTTTTCATTTTAAAATCCTGCAGATCATTTTCACAAAATTTCCCCTTTAAAATTTATCAAAATTAAAATATTAAGATTCTTGTGTAAAGAGGACTTCGAGAGATTTCCAAAAATTCCTCATTTTCTAAAAACTGAATCCCAAATAAAAATTTATGGCCTTATGAAGTTTTACTTCATTTTGGCTTCAAAAAAATTCTAACTGCCAAAATTAATTAATAAATTATTCTTGGATGGATCCACCAGCAAAATATTTCCCTTTTGCACTTTTATCCAAAAGCGCTAGAGGAATTATTTCCCCCGCTACTCTGCTGACCCAAAAAGCTTTCTTTTTGACTAAAAATAATCTAAGTTTGAAAAAGAAAATTTGGAAAATTTTTCCTTAGCCCCACTGTTGCTTTTTGAAATGTATTTTCACAAGCGCGTGGGCCTGCAATCCTTAACTTAGCTCTTAATAATTTTTAGAAAAAATTCCTAACTTTCCCCATCATCCCACCAGCCCGTAGCCAATCAGGTGTTTCCAGGTGGCTTCACGAGGCAACGACAGAGGCGCATAATCGTTTAAAACCTTAGCACTTTTGAAATTAAAATATTGGAAAAAATTTCTAAGTTGCTCTAGCAGCCCGATGGCTTGCAGCTAATGTGATATTGACACGTGACATCGATCTGAGTAGTTAGAGGTGTGGGTTAATTTTAACCCTTGCGATTTTTGACACAAAATTCTATACTTTCCAAGTTTCCCTGCAAGTCTGTTTTCCCCTCGCGAATCTGGGCTTGATACGTGGTGCCTTGGGCGTCGGCGGAGGTGCAGATCGTTTTGATCCCTTAAATTTTTTTGTTAAAAATACTAAATGTCTTAAGTTTATCCGGCAACCCGAATTTCCACTAAAGTTGGGAAATGCTAACATGTGTCCCTTACGGACTTGCAGCTGCGCGGAGGTAGATTACGCTTTTGTCCTAGAAGGGTAAAGGCACTAAAGTTCTTCCCCGCTCTGCCGGCCCGCGCATGGGAAAAATTAACCTCTCCGCTCCACCGGTCTGATTTCCTTCTCCTAGAAAAAAATATCTCCGAATCCTGTAGGCCCGAGTTAGGGAAAATTTTCTTCCCCAGGCCCGCAGGCCCGCTCTTGGGAAAATTTTCATCCCAAGGCCTGCCGGCACATATCTTGAAAAATATGAGGAGTTAGGAGGACTTCTTTATATCACTGGAAAGGTGATTAAATTTCCTATCTAATGGGAATTTTTTTAGAAGTTTTCAGTGCGTTAAATTTGAGAAATATTAGATTGAATCCTTAAGTGAATTCTGAGAACGGGTTAGAGAGAATTTTACACTTTTAATTTTAATGTTTAACCTAACCCATGTTTAAGACCTTGTAAATTGTTTAAATCTTGAGGAATTAAATACCTTGGGTATTTAAATGTTTTGTCTCTTCTTCCCTCTAAGTTTAATTAAGAGTTTCTCAGCTTAGTGTTAATCTAATTTTAAATAGTTACATTATCACCTAAGGGAAATTTAACTGCACCTCAGAATGAATTTCTCTCTCTTAGTGTTTTGTTAGGTGATTTGATAATTGTTGTAGTGGACTCTGAATTTTTTGTTTGTTGTGAACTCTTATAAAAAAAATTATTCCATAATTTTTCTAACTAAACCTAGGTTGTTCTTGGGTCTCAAGTGGGAGTTTTTAGTGGGCGTTACACTTGGTATCAGAGCCATGGGTTCAAAGCTTGGACCCTTGGGCACACTAGAAAAACTTGAGACATGAATTGTAAACCTAGCACACTTTTAAATCTAGAAAAACAACCTTGTTTGAAAATTGATAAAAGAAATACGTATGAAGAAATATTACATTACTCTATTCATTTGAGATACCAAAATTAAACTAATAATAAAATAATGAGTTGTTTGAATTGTTGTACTTATTTAGCGGTGTTTTGTCTAAACCTAGGTAACTAAGAATGTTAAATTAAATTGATTTTTGTGAACTTCTAGTGTAGTGGAAACTTGTTTCTCCTTTGAAAATGTGTTGTTTTACAAGTCCTACGTATGATGAGTTAAGCCCTTTTGAGACCCTTCCTTATCGGAGTTGTTGGAATGATAAATTGTATGGTGTGATTCTTGTGGTTGGACAATAGTGGTTGTGTTCTGGGGTCAGGAAGAGCTTATTAGAATATTTTTAGAGCTTCCTTCCTTTATTGGTTAGGAAGGATGGTCTAGTTGTCAGTTTTTCATTTTGTTACCCGTATGGGAGAGTGGACATTAAGTCTAGGTGTCGTTTATGACCCAATCCTACATATGTGTCCTTGGAACTGACCTTGAGGTAGAGTAACCCTATTGATGGCCATGAAGGGATGTGGAGTGAATGTGGTGTTAAATTTTGTGTTTTACATTCGTAATCTTGTGTTATTTTATCAAGGAGTAGCATCTTATTTTATGATTGGATTGAGAAGCTATGAGGCTCTTTTAGTTATTTATATTTTTGTGAGAATTTTCTAATGTTGCAATGTGGCTACTTATCCACTTTCCTTGATTGTTGATATTTCTTGGACTTTATTTTGATTGGTGACTTAGAGCTCTTTGATATTATTGGTTACTTAGCTAAATATTACATGATTCCCTCTTGCTTGATGATGAGATGGTTCTACTCTGTTTGTATTGTGACAATTCATTGTATGGGGGTACACCCTAGGTGTCTTGAATGTATTCTTAGGTTCTTTAAGCTGTGCCTTGGTGTTGGATGCACAGAACCTTGAGTGTGTCTAGGATCTTAGAGTGAATTTTTCATTTGTTGACCTTGCTAGATAGAGAGTTCGTTGTGTTGTATGTTCTAGTTGGTAGTCTATTAGCGGTGGTGGTGATTCTCTTACAATCCGGTAAGAGCTTGAACCTCGTCAGAGTAGAGGTGTTTAATTTTGGTTTGATGAATTATGTTAGGATTGGATTGTTTTTGACTGGCTGTGGATGTTAGTGGAAAAGTGTTTGTCTGGTAGTGGCTTCTATTCGATGGCATGCTAAGTTTTATCAAGATTTCCTTATTTCATTATATAAAGTAGTGACTTGAGGATTGTATGCATCTTGGTAATTATGGTTAGAATTAATCCCATTCGAGTATTGTGTGTAAATTAAGCGTGTTGTTTTTCCCTCTTGACCTATAAATAAGTCTACCCTTTCCCTAACTTTTTTAAGTTACTATGAATAACACTCTATGACCTATTAATTTTGGATTATGTGGAGACACTTATGGATGCTTTGAGTCTTTTGGACCATGCCACTAGTGATGTTAGTGTAATTAGACCCTGATGATTTAATCTCAGTGGTATTTTATAATGTGATTCTTCTTATGAAACTGTAACTCTTGGTCATAAAGCCATGTTAAATAGATAGCTGATCGGCTGCTTACATTTGATGCTTTCTAGTGAGTATGTGGTGTTCTTATAGTTAAAATATTTCCTTATCATTTTGATTGCTTGGTTGGTGGTATTCTATGGTAATATGTGTGTAGATTTGAAAAATTTCCTTGTCTTATCATATGAGTAAAATATTTTTGCCAAAACAATAAACATTGTTAAACTCTAGTAGAACAGTAAAATTAATTACGCTTCCTTGATGGGCTTTCCTTGTAAATTATTTTGAGAACTTGTAGAAACCCAATAGGAATGTTTTATGATACTTGTAATTATTGGGGAAAAAAAAAATCTCAAAATATTGTTGTGATCCATGTTGGTTGATTGTTTCCTAGTTCTTACAAAATTAATAATATGTTTTCTATGTTGAATGTCCCTTGTTTCCTTAGAATTAAAAATGTGATGTGTTGATTTACCTCTCTCCCATAAAAGTAATAGTGTGATATGTTTACCATTCCTTATCATTAAATTTTTAATTGACAAGTTGACTCACCCAAACATCATAGAACTATAATTGAGGAGATTTGGCCTTAAAGCTTAACAAATAAACTGGAACATAGAAAGAGAAAAAAAAGTCCTTGCTTTAAATTTGGTAAATTAATAGTAGAAAAAAAAAATGTAGAAGAACAGAAAAAGAAAATTAAAATAAATACTTTTTCTCTTTTCCGCCTTTACAGAATGGCGAGATATCATGCCCCCTTAGTGGTTCTTATAACACAAACTCGTGATGTCATAATAGGAGGAAGTTTAATTAAGAAAAATTGTAAAGGGATGTGCTTAGAAAAAAAAACTACCACTTTTGACTTAATTATTTGAGTTATAAAATAAGTAATATTTATGTGTATCGAGTGCAATGTATAGTTGAACCTGTAGTTTTGTTGCCTACCCAAAATTGTGAAATACCTAGTGGATAGTAATGTGTTCTAGTTGCTTAGTACCTTCTTGTTCATAGATGTATGTGCCTTTACTTGTGTGAGTTTTGGGTCATCATACCCTTATTGTACCGTAGCTTGACGAGTGTGAGTTGTGGTCTTTTTGGATTGAGACTTATCTGTTGCTTAAGAAGAAACCTCCTTATGTGTTGTATTTTCTTTGGAGACCTAAGTTATTGTAATTTTTTTAGAGCAACATATGTTAAGGATATAAAATAACTTTGGGAAGTATTCTTTTCATCTTATTTTATTGGGTCACCTTGTTATTGTTGCCCCTTTGATGTTAGGATGGAAAGTGCAAGATGATGTTATTCACTTTTGATACGATGCACCCTTAGATTGTAGTTAGATCCCGTGTTACTTGTTCTTCTCCCTAGTCACCTTGAGTGCTCCTTAGTGTTTCTTGTGCTCTCTTTATGGTTATTTTTAGCTTGAGCAGGAAATAAGATAAATAAATCCCATTGTGTTATAATGTATGGTACTTCTTGTATTGATATGTTAGTTCCTAGGGGATATATATATATATACATATACATATACATATACATATATATACATATACATATACATATACATATATACACACACACACACACACACACACACACACACACACACACACACATATATATATATATATATATATATACATATATTTTATTTTGCTAAACGGTTGACGTATTTAGATTTGGTTGGTGTGGTGTGTTTGATTCTTAAAACAAAAGTGTAAAAATCAGACTATAGGAAACCTTGTGGTCATGAATTTGCTTAGTATTACCATGAAAATTTGACTATACCCTCTCGAGTTATATAAGTGCTTTCCATAAATAGTTTCCTCGATTGTAAATGTTTTGCTGATTTAGGTGTCCTTCCTTGTTGATTAAACTCATCTTGTGTGATCTCAAATTGTGGGATATTGAGTAGACATGTCTCTCATACAAAATTTTGGCCATGGTTAATTCTGTTAGCCTTGTCTAAACAACGAACTATGAAAGCATAATTTAACCTTAGTAGAAACCTTAACTTTTGTTATTCCAGTAGGTGGTGTTTCATGGGAAACTATGTGGTCATTCTTGAACTCATGAAATTCTCTTTGTTATTCCTCTACTTGGTGGTTATTCTTGAGACTCCTTCAACCTCTTCATGTTATAATGTTATGTGTTGTATCTTGGTTGATCACGTAAAGTTAGTCCTTAGAATTAAATTTTCTTAATCTTACAATTGAAGAAGTTTTAGAACTCATCCCTTACAATATCCCTTATTCTTTTTGAATTGCATTGGACATAGCTTGGGTTCTTTAGACCCACACTTGTTGAAGAAAAAAAATTAAATAAGGAGTGTGATTTTTTGTTGTTGTATGGTTTCCTACCTCGTTCTCCATGACTTCCAGGAGGATGTAGTGCCCACTTTCCTTTGACATATTTTGCTACTGATCAGGACACTGTTGACTATATTATGGACATTATTATAGTTTTGATTTAGTATGATGATTAGATGTTAGACCATGGATTATTATTGACTCTGATTCATATATGATGCATGATGATTATTAGAGATATTTTATACATTGATGATGAAATATTTTTTGACATGGTTATATATTTATGGATGTTGTTAGGACATGTGATATTTGGATATATTGAGTAGACCTAAGGAAAATTGAATTAATTTGATGATGATATAGTTGTTGATGAAATTTGTGTATGATATAGTTGATTGTCTTGATGTTGTTGTGATTCATATATATATTGATGATTTTGGAAGTATATTTATATTCATTTGGATGTTCTGATATGGCCACGAGGCCGAATGAGGTATTGTGTTTTATAGGTTAAAATATCACAACAAACATCGGGGGATTGGAGACCAACCACATTGGAATTCTAGATGAATTCAACAAGGTCACCATGGCAACTTGTATTGTTTGTGTGTGTGTGTTTGATTGTTGTTAGGGATTCCCATGGGGGGATCACCTTTAAATGTGACCAAGGGTTATGTGTATTTATTTATTTGGTTCCTTTGTTTAGTATGTATGTGTTTTATAAGTGATGTGTTCCCCTTTTATTTAAATAAATTGTGGTAAAGTAATATGAGTAATCATATTGGTAAAAATTAATTAATCAAAATGTGACATAAGAAAGTAATTATTGGAGTTGTTGGCTGTTGTATTAAATGTTGTGAGATAAGTGTAAGTGATGTGTAAGAGATGTGTAAGTTGATTTTGGAGTATGAAACACTCCACCTTCTTTGAAATTTGAATTTGTCCTTGGAGGCTGATTTTGGAGGCTTGTGGGACAAGTTAAACTTGTCCCATACCTCTTAAATTTGCATACCAACCTTACCTATGGTTGGAGAGTTTAAATATACCCTTCATTATGTATTTTTGTAAGTCAAGTTGTATGCTTAAATTGCATTTTCTTACATGCTTTCAATTTTAGTCCTTATGGGGTGTGGGCTTGATTTGAGTGTGTAAGTAAAACTGTCATTTATTCACCTACTTATTTATTGTGCCTTGGAGATTGAAGTTGACTTATGAGTTGGAGTTGAGGATGTGTGATGTGGCATCCCACTTGGATCCACCTCATCCTCTTCTCTTCCCTCTCTATATATTTTAATTCCTTAGCTTGTTTTGGGGGTTACTTCACTTGCATTGCTTCATTTTTGGCGACTTATTTTGGTTTTAACAGTTCTTGCTTTTGGAGGAGATGGAAGATTGTTACATACTTGTTGATTGTTGATCTCTTGGATTGTTTTACATTGGAGAGCTTGCTGTTTTGAACTTAGAACAAACTCCATCATGGAGAGGTAAGAGCTTAGCTCTTGGAAATGCTCTCCTTTAATTTTTATGCATATGTGAATGGTTGAATATTTAAGTGTGTTGTTTTATTTGTTGGCTGGTTGGGTAAATGGCATAGGAATGGTGTAGAAGAATACTATGGGGTATTTTGTGGGAGGCATAAGTGTTTTGGGGAGGTATAAGTGTGGAGGGAGTTGGGATTTGGGTTCCACCTTATAAATAAATAGCTTGCATTTCTTTACTCATTATGGGGTGCCATAAGACGTTGGGGGGCATAAGGAAATTGGAGGAATAAGGGGTACTTGGGGGAGGCATAAGGGCATGTCAGGGATTTGAAATGATATATTTTGGTGGTTTGTTCTCAGGTGGTGATACCCATTTCCCCTTTGGGAGGCATAAGTAACATCCCCCATAGTTTCTTGCTCCTTTGGCTTGCATGATGAAGCCTGAGTATTGTTTGTTGTTTTGTTTCTATGGTTGCAAACTGTAGTTTTTCTTTGGACTGTGTTTTAAATGTGAAATTTTCTTGTGTGTTGTGGAAGCCTGTTGTTGCCATGTGTTGGAAAACATTTCTTATTACATTGTGGTTGGGACTCGGTGGCCAATGAAGAAGGATGGCTTCTCCCTTGTCATTTGATGTCTTTGTTGGGTGGAGATCATTGCATTTCCCCTTGTTCTATTGTGATCAAATTGAAATAAAGAAAATGGAGGATATTCATGTTGTTGTTCTAGAGCAAAGGAAAAAGATAGATTTGACAGTCATTGTTGAGATTATTCCTTATTGTAACCTTTTCCCACTTGAAGTGGATGACCTTGTAAATTATTGTGATGGAAATATGTTTTGTATTCACTATGAAAGTTGTAATTCAAAATGTGAAAGAGATATAGTCTGTTTTCTACTTTTGAAAGAATGTGAAAGAGATTGTGATCTATATGTTGTATTCGAGTAATGGAAGAAAGAAGTTGTAAAGATATTATTTTGAATCAAAAAAATATTGTATTACTTTTCTCAAATGCCATTATTAGGTATTAAAATTTAATTGTTGAATGTATTTTGAAATATCTGTTGGAAAGATGAAAAGTGAATACGTATGAAGAAATGTCATAATGCTCTATTCTTTAGAAATGAATGTTTTGAAAACTAGAAGTTGTAATTTGGTATTTGAACACCTTTCTTGAATCAACGTAATATGTTAGAGTGTTTTGGAATGAATTCATAGATGAAGTTGGTAAATGTAAAAAAATCTATTTGAATTGGATCTCTGTTAGATGTTTTCTAAGTGGCAAAGGTTTTATCAAAAGTACATAAATCGACCCTAAAACCTTGGAAAATGAAATAAAATGATTGAATTGAGGTTACATGATCAAAACGACCCCAAACAAACTAAAACACTTAAGAAATTTTTAAAGAACCTTTCAAATCGAGAAAAGATAAAATTGCAGTTGTTTTGCTGTCAAAAGTTACAAATTTTGAATTGTTAATCAATCAAACAAAATATACCTTGCAATCCATTATAAATTCTTCTAAGATAAATCCTCCATGTTTTCTTGGCATGTTAAGAAAGGAAGGAGGTTGAATTGAACAAAGTTTTATAAGTCAAATGTTACCAGTTTTCATTTTAAAAGCCTGCAAATCGTTTTCACAAAATTTCCCCTTTAAAATTTATCAAAATAAAAATCTTAAGCTTCATGTGAAAATATGACTTTGAGATATTTCCAAAAAGTCCTCATTCTCCAAAAACCGAATCCCCAATCAAAATTTATGGCCTTCTGAAGTTTTACTTCATTTTGGCTTCAAAAAAATTCTAACTGCCAAAATTAATTAATAAATTATTCTTGGGTGGACCCGCTGGAAAAATATTTCCCTTTTGCACTTTTTCCCAAAATTTCTAAAGGAATTATTTCCCCTGCCACTCCACTGATCTGAAAATATTTATTTTTGACTAAAAATAATCTAAGTTTTGGAAAAAATTTCCCGCGGCCCGGCCACTGCGTTTTGAAATGTATTTTTTCGGGCGCGCAGCTCCACAATCCTTAAATTAGCTCTTAAAAATTTTCAGCAAAATTTCCTAACTTTCCCTCCACCCCGCCGGCCTACAACCAATCAGGTGCTGCCATATGGCTTCATGAGGCAATGACGGAGGAGTAGAATCTTTTAAAACCTTAGCACTTTCGAAATTAAAATTTGGGAAATTTTTTCTAAGTTACTTCAGTAGCCTGACGGCCCACAGCCAATGTGAACTTGACATGTGACATCGATCAAAGTAGTCGGAGGTGTGGGTTAATTTTAACCCTTGTGATTTTTGACACAAAATTCTAGACTTTCCAAGTTTCCCCGCAAGTCTGTTTTCCTAGCGCGAATCCAGGCTTGACACGTGGCACCTTGGGCATCAACAGAGACGGGGATCATTTTGATCCCTTAATGCTTTATAGTAAAAATAATAAATGTCTTAAGTTTCTCTGGTGACCCGACTTTCCGCTGAAGATGAGAAATGATGACACATGTCCCTTACGGGCTCGCGGAGGTAGATTGTGCTTTTGTCCCAAAAGGGGAAAGGCGCTAAAGTTATTCCCCGCTCCGCCAGCCCATACATGGGAAAAATTTACCTCACTGTTCTGTCAGTCCACTTTCCTTCTCTTGGGAAAATTTCTCTTTAAAGCCCGTAGACCCGAGTTAGGGAAGACTTTCTTCCCCAGGCCCGTAAGACCGCTCTTGGGAAAAATTTCATCCCAAGGCCCACCGACACATATCTTGAAAAATATGAGGAGTTAGGAGGAATTATTTATATCATTGGAAAGGTTCATAAATTTTCTATCTAATGGAAATGTTTTCTAGAAGTTTTGAGTGCGTTAAATATGAGAAAAATCAGATTGAATCCTTAAGTGAGTTCTGATAGTGGGTTAGAGAGAATTTTACCCTTTTACTTTTAATGTTTAATCTAACCCCATGTTTAAGACCTTGTAAATTTTTTAAATCTTGAGGAATAAAATACCTTGGGTATCTAAATGGTTTGGCTCTTCTTCCCTCTGAGTTTAATTAAGAGTTGTTCGGCTTAGTGTTAATCTAATTTTAAATAGTTACATTATCACCTAAGGGAAATTTAATTGTGCTTGGGATAAATTTCTCTCTCTTAGTGTTTTGTCAGGTGATTTGATAATTATTGTAGTGGACTCTGATTTTTTTTTTGTTGTGAACTCTTATAAAAAAAATTATTCCATAATTTTTCTAACTAAAGCTAGGTTGTTCTTGGGTCTCAAGTGGGAGTTCTAAGTGGGTGTTTCAACTATAGTCATCTTTATGTTTATTTTATTAATAAACATGTGATATTTAGGTTGCTTTTGGTTGAAACAAACTTTTACCAAGAGGTGCACAAGTTATAAATATGTGCATGGATTTACTCTTTAGCATATGAAAAGAGAAAATTGTATTGTATTCCTCAAGACTAAATAAAAAAGAAGGCTAGCTTGTTTCTGGTGGATGTAGCCCAAATTGGGTGAACCACGTTAAATCTTTGTTTTATGTTGTGATTGCATGCTTCATTTATTCATGTTTTAATTATGCTTTTATTGCTCATCTGTGTTTCAATCCTAACAGTTGCTTCATGCCATATGGAACTTCTCTAATTCAATATCATGAGTTTCATATTGTCAAGTACAAACTGAACCTCAATAGGAATCAACTATGTTTTATCTTTATTGATTCCATTCCAACATAAAATAGGCAATTATTGGAGAAACCACACATTACATCATTGAAAAATGAAGCGTCATTGAATTCCTTGGTGATGGACACTACTAACACCAACCAATGTTCTCTTAAAATAATAGGTTTAGTTTATAATATGCCTCCATGTGTCATTATGATATTCCCTGTGACGATTTCCCCGTATGCTTCGTTTGAATCTAAATATGTCCTCTAAGATGATATTCTACCCAAATATACACTTTTAAAAGGGACCACACCTATGACATATAGATCATACAACATGGGGTGGATGAAGTCTATCCGGGGGTTTGACTATTGAGAATTCAAACTAGACAAGTAACTAGAAGAGCGCAAACTCTACAATCTCAAAAACCACTTAAAATATTATGTATAAAAAAAATGATCAAACCTTGCATCATCAAATTTATCTCTCTCCCATTCTATATCTCCATTGGAAAACAATGTCACTAATGAATAACAAAAAATATCATCAAATATTTACTAAATTTATTTTATTTAAATAATCATAATAAATTTGGTTATTTTTCCAAACAAGAAGGTAAAACATTCTTCTTATCAAATATTTCTTCCAAGAACAAAAATCGTGTATGCTATTATTGATTGCATCAGTTACATTCAACATCCTATAGGATTTATATTTTCATTTATTTGTTAATTATTGATAGATACAAAAAATATTATGATCAATATAATTCTATGCATGTAATACATATTTTTGAGTTAGTATTTTGTTTATGTGTTTACACATTTATGTATTTTCTTAAGACTTATGTGCATATGGGGATTTAATAGATAGTGTAGGGATTTTTATGCATCTCATTTTTGACATGATTAACATCACTACAAATATAATATAATTTGCAGATTCTCAAATGTTGCATCATCAATTATAATGTTCTTTGGCGTCTTATGTTAAATATAAAAGGTCTCATGTATAATTACAATTCTCATGAAAAGTAAACACACTTCATACTTGAAAACATATTCTATAGAAACTTCTTACACTATAACAAATATATTTACCAGTTGTAATCTCCTTGTTTCCGAAATCAACTACCAGCCTTTATGTTATTATATATATATATATATATATATATATATATATATATATATATATATATATAAAATTACAAAATAAGATTTAACTAATTTTAGATTAGTGCATTTAATAACGATATTTATATAGAAGATTGACACTCTTATTACAAGTGTAAAAGCCATATCTTTGATCTTAAGGAAGAAGAAGTTAATAAGGAGTAGAATTCTCAGAAGATTGTTCAAACATTGATGATATCATTCCTAGCAGTGGTGAAGTTGATGAAAACTTGGTGGTCATAAACATCTTCCATGATATAAAATATGCATATATAATATTATAAAATAATATACGTGTCTTGTCAAAATTTAAAATATAAATTTACATATGTTCTCTGCATAAAATTCACTACCCTTTAACTCCTCCAGTCGCTTCCTTTACTGCCCCTCCTCCGGTTGCACAATTTCATGTGTCAGCGTTAAGTTATTTTAACCCATCCCTCTCAATGACCCCATTGCACCACTTCCCGAGTTTAGATTTTTTTTGAGTGTTTACATATATCTCTATATTACATATGAACTTATAAGTTATATGTCAAATATATGTTAGAAAAAAAAGTATAATTTTGCCCCAAGAAAAGCAAAAGTGGTTTTTTTTACATGTTTTTAATTTTTTAGGTAGTTCACTTTTAGATTCCCACTTTTAGGAAAAACTAATAAAGAAAATAAATTGAAATATTTGTATTGCACAAAAACATCTGATTTTTAGCTTTATTTTTATGAATTGAGTGTTTTATTGTTAGATAAAGTCATCTATTTATTAGAGGTAATTGTAAGTGTTTTGATATATCAAACACATTCAAAGAGATTATATTGAGTTTAAGCTCTAGAACTAGAAGAAGAAATATATGCACATAAGTGCTGATCTGAGTTTGCAATAATATGTTTTATTTGCAATTATTATTATTATTATTATTATATTTATTATTTCATGTGCCTAATTTCTACAAATTGGTATCAGAACGTAGATTTTTTAACAGGTTTCTAATTGACAACAGGTTATGGCTTCTATATCCAGTCTATAATTCTATATCCAGGAAAGAATTATGAGTATTGGTCATTAACCATGAAGGAACTATTTAGATCCCAAGATTTGTGAGAAATCGTAGAGAATGGGTATACATAGCCTACAGATGCAACAACATATAACACACTCTCATAGGCAGAGAAAGACACTTTGAAGGAATTAAAAAAGGAAGATAAAAAATCTCTTTTCTTCATTCATCAACCCATGCATGAAAGCATCCTACCTAGAGTGGCAACAACCAATAAAGTAAAAATTACATGGGAAACTCACCAAGTTGCGTATCAAGGTAAAGGGGAATTAAAAACTGCCAAACTACAGTTACTTCATATAGATTTTGGAAATATGTCAATGAAAGATTTAGATTCTGGAGAATATTTGTTTACTTTTGTAGTTGGGTTACTAAATCAAATCAAATCTTATGGTGAAAATATTGAGGAAAAAAGGATTATTGAAAAATTAATTAGAAGTTTTCCTACAAAATTTGATCATTTGGTAGTTGCTATTGAAGAATCTAAGGATCTAAGTTAGTTTTCAATTGATGAGTTGCATGCATCACTAATAAATCATTAACTGAGGTTGAATAGATCACATATAGTTGTAGATCAAGATATTTTATCACATTTATCAAGAAATCGTGGAAGAGGAAGAGGAAATTTCAGCCCTTGAGGTAGAAGAAGAAGTTCATCTAGAGGACGTAGTAGTGGTCCATAAAAATCAAGTGGAAGAGTACATATTCAAGAGCACAATCATAAGCATTTTTTAGATCAGAGACAGGATAAATCACATGTGGAGTGTCACTATTGTAAGAGATATGGGCACTATGCTTATGAATGTAGGAAAAAATAGTATGATTAGAATAAGCAGAATAAAAATTAGGTTGGAAGCTCTAATCCAAGCTCCATGTTTATTGCATCCAAAAATATTACCGAAGTATTTCCTACTGAGTGTAATCTATCCTAAGGGATTCCTAGTGATGTGTGGTATTTGGATTCTAGTTACAGTAATCACATGTCAGGTAACTTAGTTTTATTTTCTAATTTAGATGAGTCAGTAAAGACAGGAGTTGCTATTATCTCAATCCCCCCTAGGAAAATTGGTCAAACATGACCCTGTGCAAGAGATAATGGAGGGGATGATTTAGTCGTGCAAACCCACATTTCAAATCCCAAATCGAGGGGTAGGTAGGCTTGACAATGGAAGATCAAAGTGAAATATGAGGCCAAATGACACAAAGGAGACCAGAGCCAAAAAGGAAGAAAATTAAAAGAAGGGCTGGAAGTTTCAGACTTCACAAATGATTCGACTCGGTGCTAAAAAACAGAATCGTGGGAGGAACCATGTGTCATCTCGATGCAATTCCAACAGGCACATAAAAACGAGAACCCCAAACAAGAGCTATTTCCAACTGTTATCCCAATTTTCCCCCTCGGTAAAATTGGTCAAACACGACCCTGCGCAGGAGATAATAAAGGGGACGATTCAGTCATGCGAACCCACATTTCAAATGCCAAATTGAGGGGTAGGTGGGCTCAACAATGGAGGAACAGGGTCAAATATGAGGCTGAACAAAATAGAGGAGACCAAAACCAAAAGGAATAATAATAAAAGAAGGGCTCAAAGTTTTGGACTTCACAAACGATTCGACTCGGGGCCAAACAATAGACTCGCGGGAGGCACCATGTTTCAACTCGGCGTAATT
Source organism: Taxus chinensis (assembly GCA_019776745.2). Taxonomy (NCBI): domain Eukaryota; kingdom Viridiplantae; phylum Streptophyta; class Pinopsida; order Cupressales; family Taxaceae; genus Taxus; species Taxus chinensis. The sequence continues at coordinate 135,402,694 of CM034148.1, read as the reverse complement.
CTAACAGGTGCATAAAAATAAGAACTCCAAATGAACATTGGTCACCCATGTGGGGACAATGCCAAGGGTTCAACCGCCAGTAGAGGACCCACGTGCCTCTTCGGTGCATCTCCAAAAGCAAAAGTTGGAGGCGGTCTCCAAACATACGCCAGCCCACCACACTTCCATGACCCAAAGGAGACAGAGTCAGTAGTTGAAAAGTCAAGACCGACAGAAGCTTCCACATGCCAGCTCCAAATGTGCACTAGCACGCCATGTGTCTAGGGTCTAAAATGATTCTCATCGATTGTTGAAAAGTCACATACCCACAGAGGGTCCCAAATACCTAATCGGCGCAACTTTAAAGGTGTGGCCCAAAGAGGTACCCTGAATTGGTGCCAACCCTCCATGTGTCCAAGGTCCAAAAGGGATACTGACCATTGAAAAGTGCAAGATCGGGTCAAGCTGGCGGAATCCTCCATGCATCAGCTCAGGTCATCTTCAAAGTTACAATTCGGGGTAGGTCCCCAAAATAGTGCCAACACGCCACATGCCCTAGGTCCGAAAAGGGTCTCACCAGCTATTGAAAAGTAGCAGAGCCAGCAGAAGGTGCTATGTGTTGGCTCGACGCAACTTTAGATGTGCTACACAAGGGGCAGGTCCCAAACATGCGTAAATCCTCCATGTGTCTCAGGTCAGGCACAGTGTCTCAATCAGCACAAAGGACTCAGGTAGAACATAGAGGAAACAAGTAGGCCCAAAGGTCAGTAAAAATGCCTCCCAGATCCAAGCATAGAGAAACTGCAGGAGGTGTACATTCCATTTATTGATACTTTGAGGAGGGAAAAACACCATCTATGACGTGGTATTTTACTCTCATTTCCAGCAATGTTTAGTGCCAAATCATTTTCATGGCCACGTTTTTTAAAGAAGGGAAGCTATTTCTCCTTACTTGTAGTAGGCTATGTTTAGTTTCTCTTTATTAGGGTTAGTGTAGAAGTAGGAGTAGGTTTGATTTCAAAAGAAGTACTTTTGCACACTCTACATATCCCACTTGGGATGTGTATGATTTCCAAGTTTGTACATAGTGGTGTTGTTGTGTTTTATTACTCCAAGGTTGTATCACTATGCAGTTCAGTGTGCCCAAAGTCCATTTCCAGGGTTGGTGTTGTAGCGATGGTTCAGGAACAGGTAAAGGCCCTAGCTTAATACAATTTCCTACTCTCAAAAACCTTATTTTAAGATTTCTTATGAAAATGGAGAGTGTGGATAACGGGGCAAGAACAAGGCCAACAAAGCGTAGGCATTCGAACTCATGGTTTCAGGGATAAGATGAGTACTAGGATCTCATTCTTGATTCCATGCCCAATGGATGTAATAAGGCTACTGGTCTCTTCATCTAGCATGCAGATGTCCCCGTGAGTCACCAAATTGTTATCCCAATTTTCCCCCTCAGGAAAATTGGTCAAACATGACCCTGTGCAGGAGATAATCGAGGGGACGATTCAGTTGTACAAACCCACATTTAAAATCCCAAATCAAAGGGTAGGTGGGCTCGATAATGGAAGAATAGGGTCAAATATGAGGCTGAAAGACACAGAGGAGACCAGGGCCCAAAAGGAAGAAAAATAAAAGAAGGGCTCAAAGTTTCAGACTTCACAAACAATTCAACTTGGGGCCGAACAATAGACTCATGGGAGGCACCGTGTGTCAGCTTGGCACAATTCAAACAGGCGCATCAAAATGAGAACCCCAAATGAACACTGGACCCCAATGTGGATCTTGGCACAGAACAAGTTTGCGAATGATGACAAGTGTCTAACCACCAGTGGAGGCCCCACGTGCCTCTTTGATGCATCTCAAAAAGCAAAAGATGGAGGTAGTCTCCAAACGTGAACCAACCCACCATGCATCCATGACCCAAAGGATACAGAGTTGGTAGTTGAAAAGTCAGGACCAACAAAAGCCTCCATGTGTTATCTTAGTGTAACTTCAAAGCAAAAATATGGAGGCAGTCTCCAAACATGCACCAACACGCCACGCATCAAGGGTCTAAAATGATTCTCATCAGTCGTTGAAAAGTCCCATACCCACAGAGGGTGCCACGTGCCTCATCGGCACAACTTTAAAGGCATGGCCCAAAGAGGGACCTTGAACTAATTCCAACCCTCCACATGTCCAAGGTCCAAAAGGGACACCAACCATTGAAACGTACAAGATCAGGTCAGGCTCGAGGAATCCTCCATGTGTTAGCTCAGTGCATCTTCAAAGTTACAATTCAGGGTAGGTCCCCAAAAGAGCACCAGCATGCCATGTGCCCCAAGTCCAAAAAGGGTCTCACCGGCCATTGAAAAGTAGAAGAGCCAACAGAAGGAGCTATGTGTTGGCTTGATGCAAATTTTAGAAGATATACCCAAGGGGCAGGTCCGAAACATGCGCAAAGCCTCCATGTGTCTCAGGTCAAGCACAGTGTCTCCATTAGCAAAAAGGACTCAGACAAAACATAGAGGAAGTAAGTAGGCCCGCGGGTGATGCCACGTGCCTCAACCGTGCTTCTTCAAGAGTTTAAAAGAGGGGGGCCAAATCTTTAAAAGGCATGGGGCTTCCACGTGGCCCCTTTATGGATAGACCCTTCCACATATTGTGAGCACGCATTAAGCCCCTGACCCTCAACCTTTAGACAACCATATCTTTTGATGAGGAACTTAGATTCGAGTGGGAAAGGAATTTTTGGAAAGCTCTCACTACTAGATTCTCATACACAACCATCATGTTTCAGTCTGTCATTTTGAGGTTGTCAATTCACTCACCTACCGCCATAATGAAGAATGGACTCCTTTCTTGCCCAACAAGGAACAACGCATGGGGGCATGGGTCTTGCAGTGAAGCCCATAATTATTGCAAATGAATTTTAATGCTTTCTTAGGTGGTTGGAGTAGGTTTATTCAATGTATCTCATGGTGGTTGATGCAGGATTCAAAATTTCCTTCTCTCCTTCTCTCTTTCTTTTATATACTGTAAAGGAAGGACATGTTTCTAGAGTTTGGTCATATTTTCCCTCCTTCCCCCCTCTCTCTTTCTTCCTTAGGGTAGGATGTGGAGTCTAAGACTCCTCTCTTGGCTCTGTAATGGAATTTTCTTGCCCCTTGCCTATTGATAATGTACTATGTGACCTATAGAGTAATAAAATTTGTTTCATGATGCATTTTTTCCATCCTTACTTATTTTATTTTCTCTTCTTGCCTCTCATTTTTGTAGGGTATACTGTGCATATTTCTGATGTCCATTACAAGTTTTCAGATCCATGTTTAATGGCTTGAAGTAGTGTTCTATGTGAATCCTATCCTTGGTCTGTGATAAATATGTCCATCCTCTCCATTGCTCACCTCTCTTTTCAGGCAGCTGAGATTGTGACTAGCACCTTCTTTTTTTGGTGTATCACCACTTTAGTGTAAGCTTTTTTTTTATGCATTTCTCTCTCTCCCTATCTCCTTAGAAGGTTAGATTAGGATTAGATAGTTTTCCTACACTGGAGTAGCTTATGGTAGGTAGTTTAGGAAGAAGAAACCGAATTTCTTCGTAGGGCCATCTCATGTTTGCAAGTCTCATAGCTTGAGATATGGTCCAATGTTATGCAGATCACACCAAATGCCCCACCCAAATTCGAGGCCATTCGGGGGTGCTGTGATTTTGCATCAATAGTTTTGGCATGCCTGGTGGGATAGGTTTGAAGCACCTTACCAGTTCACTTCATCTGATTTGATGTTCTCCTGGTGAAGACTTTAGCCTTTGGAGGATCTTTCAAGAAAATCTCGAAACTCCATCTGGTCAACAACCCATTATATGAGTTGTATACCTTCTTTCCATCCATTCATCTTTCCACATCTTCCATCTTTAACCATTTACAAAGTCATGCAATCATGACTTCATTTCCCTCATACAATCCACACTTGTGGCAGGACATCGAAGAGTTTGATTTCCTATCAGAATTGGAGGAATGTTTTGATGAGGAGGGGGCCATAGAAATTATAAATTTCGATGCCCCATCATTCATCCTTAAACCAGAAGAAACTACTGCCGAAGAGTTTCCACCAGTCATGCTCATTTTAGATCATGAGGTTGAGCTTCAGCACACCAAAGATCAGTAAGAGCACCTCCCAGATCTAAGCGTAGAGCAACTGTAGGAGGTGTATATTTTGTTTGTTGATACTTTGAGGAGGGAAAAACACCATCTGTGAGGTGGTTTTTTATTCTCATTTCCAGCGATGTTTAGTAACAAATCATATTCATGGCCAATTTTTCTAAATAAGGGAAGTTATTTCCCCCTGCTTGTAAGAGGCTATGTTTAGTTTTTCTTTGTTAGGGTTAGTGTGGGAGTAGGAGTAGGTTTTCTTTCAGCAGAAGAAGTGCTTTTGCACACTCTACATATCCCACTTAGGATGTGTATGATTTCCAAGTTTGTACATAGCGGTGTTGTTCTGTTTTGTTTCTCCAAGGTTGTATCGCTATGTAGTTTAGTGTGCCCACAATCCATTTCCAAGGTCAGTGTTGTAGTGGTGACTCAGGAACTAGTGAAGGCCCCAAGTCAATATGATTTCCTACACTTAGAAACCTTATTTTAAGATTTCTTATGAAAATTGAGAGTGTGAACAATGGGGTAGGATCAGGGCAAGGAAAGCGCAGGCTGTCAGAATCATAGTTTCAGGGACACGATCAATACCAGGCTCTCATTCTTGACTCCATGCCCAATGGATGTAGCAAGGCTACTAGTCTCTTCATCTAGCATGCATATGTCCCTATGAGTCACCAAACTGTTATCCTAATTTTCCCCCTCAGGAAAATTGGTCAAACACGATCCTGCGCAGGAGATAATCGAGGGGACGATTCAGTCATGCAAACCCACATTTCAAATCCAAAATCGAGGGGCAGGCAGGCTCGAAAATGGAAGGACAGGGTCAAATTTGAGGCCGAATGACATAAAGGATACCAGGGCCCAAAAGGAAGAAAAATAAAAGAAGGGCATGTAGTTTCAGACTTTAAAAATGTTTTGACTCATGGCTGAACTATAGAATCACGGGAGGCACCATGTGTTAGCTTGGTGTAATTCCAACAGGTGCATCAACATGAGAATCCCAAATGAATGCTAGTTTCCCATGTGGATGCTACCAAGTGTCCAACCGCTAGCGGAGGCCCCACGTGCCTCTTTGGTTCATCTCCAAACATGTGCAAACCCGCCAAGTGTCCATGACCCAAAGGATAAAGATTCAGAATTTGAAAAGTCAGGATCGACAGAAGCCTCCATGCGTCATCTCGGTGCAACTTCAAAGGTAAAATCTAGAGGTAGTATCCAAACGCGCACCAGCACACCATGCATCTAGGGTTTAAAATGATTCTCATCGGCCGTTGAAAATTTACACACCCACGAAGGGTGCCATGTGCCTCATCGGAGCAACTTTTAAGGGGTGGCCCAAAGAGGGACCCTGAACTAGTGCTAACTCTCCATGTGTCCAAGGTCCAAAAGGGACACTGGCCATTGAAAAGTCCAAGATCGGGTTAGGCCGGTGGAATCCTCCACATGTCAGCTCAGGGCATCTTCAAAGTTACAATTCAGGGTAGGTCCCTAAAAGAGCACCAACATGCCACGTGTCGCAGGTCTGAAAAGGGTCTCACCAGCCATTGAAAAGTAGAAGAGATAGCAGAAGGAGCTATGTGTTGGCTCATCACAACTTTAGAAGTGAGACCCGAGGGGCAGGTCCCAAATATGTGCAAAGCCTCCATGTGTCTTGGGTCAAGGACAGAGTCTCCACCAGTAGAAAGGACTCAGGAATAACACAGAGGAAGTAAGCAGGCCCGTGGATGACACCATGTGCCTCAACGGTGATTCTTCATGAATGTAAAGGAGGGGTGAAAAATATTCAAAAAGCGCAGGGCTTCCACATGGCCCCTGTATGGACAGACCCTTCCACATAGTGTGAGCACACATTAAGCACCCGACCCTCAACTTTCTGACGGCCATAAATTTTGACCAGGAACTCAGATTCGAGTGGGAAAGGACTTTTTGGAAATCTCTCAGTGCCAGATTCTCACCCACCACCATCATGTTTCAGTCCGCCATTTTGAGGCTATCAAGTCGTTCACCTACCTCCATAGTGAAGAATGGACTCCTTTCTTTCCCATTAAGGAACAACGCATGGGGGCATGGGTCTTGCAGTGAATCCCATCATTTTTGTAGACAAATTTTAATTATTTCTTGGGTGGTTGGAGTAGGCTAATGCAATGTATCTCGGTGTGGGTTATGTAGGATTTAAAATTTCCCTCTCTCCTTCTCTTTTTCTTCTATATATTGTAAAGGAGGGGCTTATTTTTAGAGGTTGGTCATCTTTTCCCTCCTACCACCCTCTCTCTTTCTTCCTTAGGGTAGAATGTGGATTATAAGCCTCATCTCTTAGCTCTGTAATGAAATTTGCTTTCCCCTTGGCCAATGATGATGTACCCTGTGAACTGTGATACAATAAAATCTTTTTCGTGATGCATTTTTTCCAACCTTTCTTATTTTATCGTCTCTTCTCACCTCTCATTGTTATAGGGTATACTATGCATATTTTTGATGTCCATTACCGGTTTTGGGAGGTGTGTTTAATGGGTTGAAGTGGTGTTATTTTTGAATCCTATCCTTGGTCTGTGATGCATCTGTCCATCATCTCCATCACTCACCTCTCTTCATTTTAGGAAGCTAAGATTGTGACCAACACTTTCCTTTCTGGTGTATCACTGTTTTAGTGTAGGCTTTGTTTCTATGCATTTCTCTCTCTCCCTGTCTCCTTGGAAGGTTATATTAGGATTAGATAGTTTTCCTACACTGGAGTAGCTTGTGGCAGGTATTTTAGGAAGAAGAATCCAAATTTCTTCAGAGGGCCATCTCAAGTCCGCAAGTCCCATAACTTGAGAGATGGTCCAATGTTATGTGGATCACACCGAATGTCCCACCAAAATCTGAGGCCATTTAGGGGTGCTGTGATTTTGCATAAACAATTACCCTTGGAAATAATAATACAGTGATTGTAAAAGGAAAATGAACAATCAACATTCTAACTTAAAAGGGGGAGTAGAAGATTATGCAAGATGTTTATTATGTTGTAGTTTTGAAGCACAATCTTATGAGCATTGGTCAATTGGTACAAAAGAGATACAAAATTTAGATTGAAGATAATGAATGTGTGATCTTGAATAAAGCTCCAAGTACCCAAGTTATTGCTATAGTGAAGATGACAAGTAACATAATGTTTCCTTTAAATATTATACTAGCCACATCCAGAGCTCATATTACATATCAATCCGGTGCTAAGGAGATTGAATCATCTTTTTAGTTAGTTGAAAAAGATGAATCATGGCTATGACATTTATGGTTTGGTCATTTAAACTTTGGTGGTTTTAATTTATTACACAATAAAAATATAGTGAAAGGTTTTCCTTTTATTTAGAAACCAGATAAAGTTTGTGAAGGTTGTATTTTGGGGAAGCAACACAGAGAGTCCTTCCTAGTTGGAAAAACAAAAAGAACTAGTGCTCCACATGAAATTGTTCATTCATATTTATGTGGACCGTCGCAAACAATTTCTATTGGAAGTTGCTCACATTTTATGACATTCATTAATGACTATACAAGGAAGACATGGGTGTACTTTTTGAGAGACAAATAAGATGATTTTTATATATTTCAATAGTTTAAGGCTTTAGTGGAAAAAAAAAAGTGGGTACTACATCAAATTTATGTGGATAGACAGAGGAGGTGAGTATGCTTCTAATGCTTTTATGAATTTTTGCAAATATCATGGTATAAACAAGAAATTTACTACTAGGTATACACCATAACAAAATGGTGTGGCAAAAAGAAATAATAGAACCATCATGGAGATGGTGAGAAGTGTGATAAAGGAAAAGCATCTTTCAAATGAGTATTAGGAAAAATTAGTAGACACTGCTGTTTACATCATAAATAGGTGTCTAACAATTTTTTTCGAAACCTGGTTCCTCAACAAGCTTAGACTAAGAGGAAACAAAGTGTTTCTCATTTTATATTCTTTGGTTATGTGGCATACACACATGTTCCCGATGAGCTAAGGAATAAGTTAGATAACAAAGCAGAAAAATGCATATTTGTTGGATATTAAGAGAATACAAAATCTTATAATTTGTTGAATCTAGCTACCAGAAAGGTCATAATCAATAGAGATGTATAGTTTGTTGAAAATGTGGCATGGGATGAAAGTATTGAGAAAATAGTCAGTGTAGAAGTAGTTATTCCTCATGATGATATGGTAGATGAAAGCATAAAGAAACAAGGTATTGTATCTTCTTCGAATCTTCTACGTGCACCACAAGTTGTAGCACAAGCTACACCTCCATCTACATCTAAGAGATCTCTAAGATTATAGTCATCTTCAACCATTTAGTAAACACCACAAAGAAGACCTAAAGCTACTCCTTCAATATAAATTAGTCCACCATTAGATAGCCCTTTGCATCAGAAAATAAGGAGTCTTAGTGAGATTTATAATGTTGATACAACTAATGCTTTTTTAGTTTTTGTATTGTTTTCTCAAGCTGCAGATCTAGTATACTTTGAAGAGGCTATATACAATAAATTTTGGGATCAATCCATGGATGATGCGATAAAAACAATAGAGAAGAATCATACATGGGAATTGGTACATCTTCCAAAAGGAAAGGATGTGATAGGAGTGAAGTGGGTCTATAAGACCAAATATACTGATGATGGTAAAGTACATGTTGGTGCCAAAATTTAATCTCCTTCAAAGGCCAAGAAATATCATGGATTTAATAAGACACTCAAAGTTAGATATATGATTATATGTGTCGTTTTGTAGCCGGGGAAGCAATCCATCTGATCTTTTAGCACTCAGTCTTTGAAAAGGAGTGGGTAGCACCTTAAAAGGATGTGATCTGGTCCTAACTATTTTAAGTTGTACCTTTCAACCAAGGTAAGAGAACCTATTTTGTAACCTCTATTTTTTGAAAGGAGATACAAATACCTTTCTTTTGCATAAATTGTATGGGGAGGATCTTGGGAAAAATATGATCAACACTCCAAATCTGAGTCTCACGAGTTGTCACTTCTAGATTGTGGAGATATTTTCACAATAAGGAAAAGGTTACTAAAGACATTTAAGACCCTGATTGCATCTACATGTTTTGGTAACATAGATTATGCATTTGTTTACACACATGCCAAACAGGAGTATTATGGGTAGGATTGGTTGTTGTTAAATGAATTTTTGGTGGGAGGTTGGGCAGGGTGAAACTATATTCACCAAATCCTTGAGAAACCTTACAAAATGGAAATTCAGACAAATAGAATGCCACAGAATAGCTAAAATGTTTCTTCAACTAGAATATGTGCTTCAATGGAGGAAAAAATTAGCACTCTTTCACATAATATCTGAGATTCTATCATGAAGGCTCGAGTTAGAAAAGCCAAAAAAGCACCAAGGTCTGATCCAAATAACACCTAAGGTACACCCAAAGGCTTACAAACAATCTCTGTCAACAGATGAGGGAAAATTGATTTAAAATCATTTATTCCAATCCGAAATGAAATATCTTCTGAAAAATGGAATTGCAGATGCCACTAAACTGTAACAAGGATTGAGGCCTGTGCGATTGAATCAGATTTTAATACAAGATTGCAACAGAAACAAGAGGAACTACTTGCAGACATTCAGAAATAAAACACACATTTTTCTCAAGGCAACATAGAAATAAATAAAATTTGATTAAGTTTATTAGCAGGGGAAAATTTCATAGAGAAATCTCAGAGCTCATCAATGGTTGTACACTTGCAACCACCTTGACACAATAAAACTTAATACAAAAAGAGATAACCTAGTTTCTCAGATGGAGTATTAAAATACAGACTTAGTCAAATTTTCCTCTTGGGAAATTTCTCTGACCTATAGCCTTCTGACCTCCAACTTCCAACCATTTGCATGATGAATTTGTGCCATTTATAACCTTTACAAAAAATCCCCTTATCTCTCGCATTCACTTCTTGCTCTAGTAGATCACTCTTACTTCAATTTGCCAACCACTTCCACCCCAAATCTGTCAAATCTGGCCCCTTACGTGCTCAAGAGAAGAAAAATGGAAAACCAGATCGAGCTCGAGAGTCAGATCATTTTAATGGTGAAAGACATCTCCAGATCTCTTCCACCAAACTCTAGATATAAAAATTAACTCGCCCCTCTGTTTTGCATGTAGAAAATAGCAAGAAATGATGAAGACTCACACTTCCAGGAGCTTTATAATAAAAATGGGGGGAAAATTAGATTTAGATGCACAACTACCGTTTATCTTTGATTTGAATATGGGTCGTCCACGTGGAAGATCCAAAAACGGGCTCGGGGGCTTCTCTTGACCTTTTCTGACCCTTTTGAAAAAATGTAAAAATTTTACAGTTTTCCCTGCACCTCCGCTTCTGAAAAGTGGTCCTGACACGTGTCCTAAGGTGGGTATCAAAAATAAACTCAGAGAAATTCTACCATTTGACTCTCTTTTTGGAAAAAGAAATTTTTTCCAAGTTTCCCCCGCAGCTCCGCCCTTCTGCTTAAAGTTTCTAATGCGGGTCCCAATGGAACCCCAGGTATTTTTATGCCTTTAACACTTTTTCCCTTACAGGGAAAAATTGTCACTTTTCCTTCGAAAGCCCTCACCTCCGCCGTTGACTTGGAGCAACCTTTTCCCTTTTTCATCGGGCTTGTAGGCCATTTTTGATATTTTAACCCTTTTGAATCAATAGAGGAAAAAAGTTTAAGTTGCCTCCAATGGTTCGCTTCCCTGCCCCTTTTGACTTTTCAAACTGCCATGTGTCACAATGGCGCTCCCTGAGATGGTCCTAAAAATTTGATACCTTGAACGAGCGTGGGCTCTCCACATGTCCTGTTTCGATGATATTTGTCTGAATGCTTGAAGCTTAGTGGAAGGCGCCACGTGTCATGTTGGCACTTCTTTGAAATGAAACTCAAGGGCCAGTCCTCAAACATGCACGGTTCCTCCACGTGTCTCGATAGTGCTACTTCAATATGGTGCCCAAAGTGGAGACCCTGAATGAGCGTGAGCTTGCCACATGTCCTATTCTGCCAAACTGCTCCAACTACATAAAAATTTGTCTAAGTCTAGGCCAAGCAGCAGAAGCTTGCACGTGTACTCCCGGTGCTACTCCAAGGCAAAACCCAAAAGCAGATCTTCAAATGAGCACCATTCCTCCACATGTCCTGGACTTCCCAAATTTTTTTTGAAAGTTTTCTAAGTATGGGAAACCCAGCGGAAGCCTCCATGTGTCTTCATCTCACCAAGCCTCCACGTGTCCTCCCAGTGCTACTTCAAAGCCAGACCAAAAAGTTGATTCTCAAACGAGCGTCGTTCCTCCACATGGACACATTTTAAAGTTGAGGCTTTTTATAGAATTTTTGAAGTATCAAGCTTAGCCATGTCCAACCAAAGGATGCCACATTTCCCTGTTGATGCAAGGATGCAAATTTAATCGAGAGAAACACCCGTCAAACTGTAAAACACAGAGAAATGACCATTTGAGCCTGAAAATTAAATTTTCTTCAAGGAAAAAGATTTTAGAAATGTTGCAATAATCAAATACATTCCTCAGGGACACATCAATTCATTTCTCTTTGAGTATTTAGGGTAAAAATGGTAAGGAAAATAGATTTTGGCTAAGGAAAAATGGAGAAAATGGGAAAAGGTGAGTTTTAAAGGAACAAAGCATGGGAAACTCAAAATATAGAGGTTTTCCAGAGGAACAAAGGAACAAGGAGACAAATACGGACCCATATATCATCTTCGACCCATGAGCAGATTAAAAATGGCAATAAGACCAACCACACACAATACAGGGAAGGAGATAATGATAGAGGCCATGAATTAATAAACTTTCAAAGGCATAGATGGGGCAAGACTATTTTGGGCACCAACATTGGCTCTAACTCAGGGATGGGCACTCCCTGCGAGTGCCACAAGAAAAATAGTAGACCAAGTGTAAAAATATCCATTGGGTGACAGAGTCAGTTTGTAGAGTAGAGAAATAGAAGCCACCTCCCAAAACTCATAGAGAAGCTAGCCAAAAAGGTCACCAAGGACCAGAATGAACCAAAACATAAAAATAGAAAACAAACAACAAACTATACATTGTACAAGAGGTGTTTACCTTGATTTAGGGGAATTAATCTGAGAAGTGCTTTAGATGCCTGCCATTAATAGGCAATTGGAGAAATTCACCATCTAAATCCTTCAAGAATAAGGTGTGTTCACCAATTCTGATATCAATGGAGTAAGGGCTCATCCACAATGGGTCAAACTTGCCATGCTTTCCCTTATCCTCATGTCTATTATCCCATAGTAGCACAAGATCTCTAATATTAAAGGCTTTGGGAGTGACCTTCCTGTCAAATAGTTTCTTTAACTTTTCTCTAAATTTTATATGCCTCTCGTGGGATACCTTCCTCTCTTCATCAAGCTCAACAATTTGGTTGATGCGAGCATCATAAGGACTCAATTTCTTGATCTTCCACTTGTTGAATGAACTGATATGAAGATAGTTGCATATGCAGGGGCATCAGGGCCCGATTTCCATCTACCAACTCAAATGGACTCTTTCCAGTGGCTCTTTTAACAGTGATCCTATTAGCCCAGACAAAAAACTTCAGCTGTTCACCCCATTTTCTTGTGTTCACCCTCAAGGTTCTTCTGATAATATTCAACAAGTTCTTATTGCTAGACTCAGCTTGTCCATTCCCTTGGGGACTATAATTAGAGGCATAGGTCAAGTTTATCCCATATTTTTTGCACATTGCCACTAGAGGTTTATCTCTGAAACTCATGGCTTTGTCAGCTACGATTTTGACTGGTACTCCAAACCTATAAATAATATTGTTTAACATAAAATCCATGACAACTTGGTGTGTAGCCTTCTTGGTGGGGATTGCTTCCACCCACTTGGTAAAGTAGTCAGTGGCTACAAGAATCCACTAATGGACAACACTTGAAGGGTCTAAAATCTCACCAATGAAGTACATTCCCCTTTTCCTGAATGGGGCTTTAATTGACACAGGCTACAAAGGTAGGAATCCTGAAGCTTTTAGTCTTCTAGAGAAACATTGGCAACTCTCACATCTTCTGACCAACATGGTTGCATCCTTGAAAATAGTTGGCCACCAATAACCAGCCCTTAGGATCTTATGTGATGTGACTCTTATAGCAAAGTTCCCCCCACAAACTCCTCCATGGAGATCAACAATTATTTTGGGGGCTTCATCTTCAGTGATGCATCTTAAGAGGACTCCCTCTAGGTTCTTCCATGCCAACCCAAAATAAGTCATGACATATTTCTAGGAAGCTAACTTAAGATCTCTCTTTTGATTCTTATTCAAATGCTCATGAAAGTTTAAATTTTTGAGATAGAACATTACATCCTTGTACCACTCAGAATTTATCAATTTTTCAAAAACAGCTTCCCTTTCTTCTTCAATCTCATTTACCTCAATGATCTGCAAGTTTCTCTCAGCCATGAGCTTAGCTAACCCCAAACCTATCACCAACCTCATGGTTTGGATGTCCATATCATACTTCTACAACTTGTTCACCTATCTACATCTTTTGCTTAAGACATCCATCTCTAAGAAGATGTCCTTAACCATGGTATGGGGAACATAGGTAACAAATTTTGAATTTAGAATATAAGGCCTGAAATTTTTTTTTGCTTTGACCAAGGCAAATTCCTGCTTTTCCATTATGGTATATTTTACTTCTGCCCCTAGCAGTGCCTTACTGAAAAAGGCAATTGGCCTCTCATCCCCTTCATTATCCTTCTGGAGAAGGAAAAAAGAAATAGTGTTTTCTAAAGCAAAGGAAAATAGCTGGAAAGGTTTCTTATAATCTGGTGCTGCCAAAATAGGTGCATGCTTCAATGCCTCTTTGATTCCATTGAAAGCTTGGATGATAGCCTCCTCCCATTTGATGACCTGATCCTTCTTGAGCATGGAAGTGATTGAGATGGTCAACTCAGAAAAGTTTGATATAAACCTTCTAATGAAGTTTATCTACCCAAAGAAGGATTGAACTCCTTTCTTGGTTCTTGGACTTGGGACTTTGCTAATAGCCTCCACTCTTGCTGGATCAATCATCACTCCCTCATGTGACACAATGAGACCAATAAATTTTGTCTTCTCCACTCCAAAATGGCATTTCTTTAGATTGAGAGAGATGCCATGTTCTCTACATATGATCAACATCTTCTCTAAGTGCAACCAATGGTCACATATCTTTCTTGAAAACACTGTTACATCATCTTGGTAAACAACAATAAAGTCATTGATGTAACCAGCAAAAGCAACATCCATTGCTCTCGGAAAAGTGGCTCTAGTATTCATCAGACCAAAGGGCATCCTGACATATAAATATGTTCCCCATAGAGCAGTGAAGGTTGTCTTGATCCTTTCTGATTCTTTTACCATGACTTGGTTATAACCAGAGAAGCCATCCAAAGTAGAAAGAAACTCAGAACCAGTCACCATCTATAACATGTGTTTCATGTTAGGTAAAGGATAATTATCCTTCATTGAGGCCTTGTTCATATTCCTGAAGTCTACACATAGCTTGATGTCACCATTCTTCTTCCTTACTGGCACTAAATTGGCAACCCATGAAGAATATCTTGTGGGCTGGATAATCCCTCCATCTCTTAGCTTCTTTAGCTCTTATTGCATTTTGAGAGATAAGAGAGGATTAATTAGCCTCTGCTTCTACCTGAATGGTTTTCCATTGGGCTCTAAAGGAATCTCATGTTGAAACAAGTATTCTTGGTATGATTTGAGCTTAGAATAGTTCCAAGCCATATAATCTTGGTACCTTTTTAATAACTAGGTGTATGACTACTTTTCCTCTTTGCTGAGATTTCTGCCCAACTAAATCTTCCTTGGTTTTTTCTCTGTTCCAAGGTCATGCTCCTCAACATCCCTCAAGGTTGCCATATGCCTATTAATAATGTAGTCAACATTATCAAAATTAATCTCAAGAGCAACCAGCCCTCTAGGAATAGTATTGGTCTTTAGCTGGATGATACCTTTGCTGAACAAGGTTTCCTTCCCCTCTGTCGCACACACCATTGGCTCCCAATCAATGTTTTTATTAGCAAACTCTTCTCTGTTTTGTAGAAATCTCTTGATCTGAGCATCATCAGCAAAAACCTACCAGTGTTTTATATTGTCGAGGATAGAGGGTCTTGTCAATATCTCAACCTCATATTCACAATAAAGGGGACATTGTAGACTTGTCAAAAAAATACCCCAACACTTCCAACTTGTCTGCCAAGTCATTGAACTTTCTGTTGTGATGCACTATGTTAAAGGAGCCAAACATCTCAATGAAGTCCTAAACTACATGCTTATATTACTTCATTCACTAATATTTGGTGGCATATAGTTTTCTGACTTGCTTGATAACTAAATCTGAATCTCCTTAGACAATGATGTCTTTCACACCATACTTCTAAGAAATTCTTAAACCTAACAACAATGCCTCGTACTCAGAAATGTTGTTAGTACACTCACAGTTAAGCTTAAAGGAAAAAAAAAAACTTTCCTGGCTTGGAGAAATTAAGGTGAAACCGACACCATTTCCAAATTTGGAGAAAGCTCCATCAAAAAATAGAGTCCAAGGAGAGCCTGCTTTCTCAAGACTCTTACACTCCTCAATCTTGTGCTCCCTTCCCTCAGCAAATCCCACAAAGTTGTCAGCATCAACATTTATGTACAATACTTCATTGGACGTGTTGTTGGGATCCTTAATAAGGTGCAACATTTTATTCTCCTTGTATAACCTGAAAAGGCTACCCTCAACTGGGATGGTGGCATATAACATGTCCATTTGAACACTCCCACCAAAACTTGCAGCCCATTTTCTTGACAACAACATACCCCATTTGGCTGGGCAATCAATTATGACAACATCAAGTTTTAAATTTTTACCTGGGTAGGTTGTAAGCTGTACCACCAAACCCTTCACACATCCCACTACTGGCACCTCTCTAGAGTCCATGGCAGTCCACTTTTCATATGATGTTGTTACCTTAATATTCAGTTCATTCATGACTTCCAGAGGCATGACATTGCGTGATGCCCCTGAGTCAAACATATAATTATGGAGCAGCTTGTCCTTGATGATCAGAGTGGTGAAGAATGGATCCACATTTAGCTGAGAGTCTACCAAGGATGTCCCTAGATAAAAATCAGGTGGTTAAGCTAGCTCTTTTGATGCTGATGGTGTCTCAGGTTCTTAAATGATTGGAGGATTCTCCAAAATATTCACATTTGTTCCAAGGGAATTCTTCTCATCACTCAATCCCAAGTATTCAAATGCTCTCCTCTTGTGCTCAGGAATCCTAAGCAACTCAACAATTGGAACAAAGACTTTTATTTGACTTAAAACTTGGAAAATGTCATATGGGACATTCTTAGGTAAGGCAGTGTTGCAAGAAAGGCTAATACAGTCATTAGGTGGTACAGGAATCTTGATAGCTTGAGCATGAGGAGGGGTATGATTTTTGCTTGGATTTGCAGGGCCTTTGGCAGGTGCATCTTTCCTAGGAGCCTCTTTAGGAATGTTTGAAAGTAAGGGAGATTTTGGCTTGGCTAAAGGCCCTATACCTTTGATAACCCTAATCCTTGTGTTATATTCTTTGGGTAACAATAGCATTCATTAACAACTGCCTATCCTCCTTAGATGGGATTCCTCCATCATAATTTTTTATCATTAAAGCCCTTAGATATTCAAAATCATTATTTGGCAATTCAAAATATTGTACATTATCTACTTCTAAAGTATGAGAGAGAGGAAAAATAGGTACCCTATGAATGCAGTCCCAGAAAGGGGTAAAAGTTCTAGCACTTATCACCTCAATTGAGGTTGCCCCTTGTTGTGAGCTGGTTGAACAACCCATCATGAAAACATCATTATCATTGTCATCATCAGCTTGTCCTTCTTCTTGTTGATCTTCTTCACAGGGAGCATGGGGCATGAAACACTTGTCACACCAATCAATGACCTCCGTTTCTTCCACAACAAAAAATCTAGTAACCAAAGGACCATGCATCATTCTATTTTCTCTACCTTAGGGCTTCCTATTTCCAAATCCCACAGGTCCTTTGCCTCTATCATTAGATCTTTGATGATTTGTAATTTTTTTTGGGCCTGTTGCTTGTGTTATCCTTGGGAACTCTACCCAACTCCTTTCTTGGCTCGGGTTAGTTTGTAAGAGATCTCGTTGACAGCCCCCACCAAAGTCTTCACAACCTCTTCCAAATTTGCAGCCTTGTTTGTCTGAGGTTTTTCTGGGTTAATCAACTTCACACCATCCCTCTTAGGAGGTTTCCCAATTGCCTTGATGTTATTCACCATTTGCAGAGCCATGGTGAAGGATTGCCTAAAATTCGTGGGGTTCTTGTCTTTTAGGTAATATGTAGCCTTTTTATCAAATGCATCAGTATATTTGATCAAACATGACTCATCAAAAGGCCTTATTCTAATAGTAAATATTCTCAAGGTCTTATTAAACCTTGTGTTGAAATCATGTACTAACTCATTGGGATTCTTCTAGATGTTTTCAAACTCTGATAGAAGAAACCTAGGGTCAGTCCTATCACCATATTGCAACCTAAATGCATTGTTCATCTCAGCCAAAGAATCAATAGAGTTATTTGGAAATGCTTTGTACCAGTCCCTTGCATCCTCCTCTAGAGTGTGAACAAAATTTTTGATGTATACATCTTCATGTTTAATCTCAAAGTCTTCCATCATATTGAGAAAAAGCTTCAGATGTTGATCACCAGTTATAGCATTGTTTCCTTGGAACTTTGGTAGTTTGTTCCTCACATCTTGAGGTACCGCATTTGTATAACCAGCTATTCCAAAAAAATTTATAGGTCCAAAGGTGTTTACAACAAATGGGGGTTTGGGTGGGGGCTGAGCCATATTGATTCAAGGAGGTGATCTTAGAGGGGTGACAAATTGATGAGGGGCAGAGGGTCCTTGGAACACATGAGTGTAGTTTTCAAAATGGAGACCCTCTAAAGGCCTTACTTCTTGGAAATCCCTATCAACTTTAGAAAAGACAGGTGTAGAATGTGAAGAAAATCTTTCAAAATCAAATGAAGGCCCTTCTCCAGTTGGAGAATTCAATTCCACAAAGAGGCTACCTGATTCAAAGTCACTTGAATGGTAGTCTTCAATGATAGGTCGTTTACTTTCATCAACGGAGATCCCTCTTCTTATCTTCTGATCTCCCACAACTCTCCAAGATTTTCTTTCTTCTAACTTTTCTTTTTCTAACTTAGGAAACAATGCCCTAGCAGGATCCCTAACAAATAAATATCTTCTTCCTTCCATTTTTGTAAATATGAGTAAAAAAAATTTCTTGACAGAGTTTTAAGACACTGGTCCTTCTCAAGATAAAAACAATAGGGAGTCACCACCAAGTATTTCAACCTTAGTTGTGCAAATGCACTGAAATATGTTCTATCAATGCTAGAAACTGGAAATAGAAAGCTTCTTGCTTTCCTTTACCCGGATTTATCAAATGAAAACTAGTGCACTAGGTGTGAACACTGAAATAATTGCACGTGCAATAGTTAGAGCATACAAGAAGTGTTTACCAAGGTCTGAGTGTGAACTGTATCTCAACAAACAAATCAGTTCTCACAACTTTTCAAAATAGTTCCTCGGCAACGGTGCCAAAAGCGTTGTTGATGGGCTAGAAGAATATGAACTGGAAGCAGATTAACAAATTAGTCTTAATAATGCATTCTTCATGCCCGGTAATGGCACCAGAAGCATGTTGACGGGTCAAATAGATATGAACTGGAAGTGGATTAGAAAATTAGTCTCAACGATGTAAATTAGTTCCTAGCAATTCAAAATAATCCTCGAAAACCACACCAGAAGCGTGTTGGTACCCAAATTTAATCTCCTTCAAAGGCCAAACAACATCATGGATTCAACAGGGCACTCAGAGGCAGATAGATGATTATATGTGTCGTTTTGCAGCTAGGGATGTAATCTATCTAATTTTTTAGCACCCAGTCTTTGAAAAGGAGTGGGTAGCACCTTAAAAGGATGTGATATGGTCCTAACTATTTTAGGTTGTGCCTTTTAACCAAGGTAAGAGAACCTATTTTGTAACCTCTATTATTTGAAAGGAGATACATACCTTTCTTTTGCATAAATTCTATGTGGAGGACTTTGGAAAAAATATGATCAACACTCCAAATCTGACTCTCACGAGTTGTCACTTCCATATTTTGGAGATATTTTCACAACAAGGCAAAGGTTACTAAAGACATTTGAGACCCTGATTGCTTTTGCATGTTTTGGTAACAGAGATTATGCATTTTTGTACACAAATGACAAACAAGGGTATTATGGGTAGGATTGGTTGTTGTTAAAGGAATTTTTGGTGGGAGGTTGGGCAGGGTGAAACTAGATTTACCAGATCCTTGAGGAGCCTTACAAAATGGAAAGTCAGACCAACAAAATACCACAAAATAGCTAAAGTGTTTCTTCAACTAGAATATGTGCTTCAATGGAGGCCTAGATTAGCACTCTTTCACACAATATATGAGATTATATCATGAAGGTTTGAGTTAGAAAACCCAACAAAGAACCAAGGTCTAAGCCAAATCATGCCTAAGGTACACCCAAAGGCTTACAGACAATCTCTGTTAACAGATGAGAGAAAAGTGATTTTAAATCGTTTATTCCAATCCCAAATGAAAGATCTTCTGAGAAATGGAATTGTAGATGCCACTAAACTATCACAAGTATTGAGGCTTGTGTGATTGAATTGGATTTTAATACAAGATTGCAGTAGAAAAAGGAGGAACTACTTGCAGACATTCAGAAATAAAACAAACACATTTTGCTCAAGACAGCACAGAAATAACTCGAATTTGATTAAGTCTATTAGCAGGGGAAAGTTTCACAGAAAAATCTCAGAGCTCGTCAATGGCCCTGTACACTTGCAACCACCTTGACAGAATAAAACTAAATACAAAAAGAGATAACCTAGTTTCTCAGATAAATTCACAAAAGACAGGCTTAGTCAAATTTTCCTCTTGGGAACTTTCTTCGATCTATGGAACTCTAACCTCAAAATTCCAACCATTTATACGATGAATTCATGCAATTATAACCTTTACAACATAGCCCCTTCCTCCTAAAAGACAAAAAATTTAAATGCACCAGTGCTTGCCATAATTCTTTTGTGATTCATAGAATCGGATCTGTAAAAGTCTCCAGGTGCTGAAGGAGGAAAATCTCATCGAATATATCAAATTTGATTAATTCTATTAGTAGGGGAAAGTTTCACAGAACAATCTCAGAGCTCGTCAATGGCTGTACACTTGAAACCACCTTGACAGAATAAAACTGAATACAAAAAGAGATAACCTAGCTAGTTTTTCAGATAGATTCTCAAAAGACAGGCTTTATTAAATTTTCCTCTTGGGAACTTTCTTCGATCTATGGCACTCTGAATTTAAAATTCCAACCATTTACATGATGAATTCATGTAATTATAACCTTTACAACAGAGCCCCTTCCTCCTAAAAGAAAAAAACTTTAAATGCACCAGTGCTTGTCATGATTCTTTCATGATTCGCAGAATCAAATCTGTAAAAGTCTCTAGGTGCTCAAGGGGATAGATCTCATCGAATATCTCCCGTAATCACTTCTTGCTCTTGTAGAGCACTCTTCCTTCAATTTTCCAACAAATTCCACCCCAAATCTATCAAATCTGGCCCCTTGCATGCTGAAGAGAAGAAAAATGGAAAACCAGATCAGGCTCGATAGTCAGATCATTTTAATGGCAAAAGACATCTCCATATCTCTTCCACTAAACTCTAGATATCAAAATTAACTCACCCCTCTGTTTGGTGTGTAGAAAATAGCATGAAATGATGAAGACTCACACTTCTAGGAGATTTTTAATAAAAATGGGGGGAAAATCATATTTAGATGCACAGCTGCGGCTGATCTTTGTGTAACGACCCAAAAATTCAACACACGAACAATACAGTAAAAGATAGGATAATTTTTTATTTTTTTTGTCTTGCTTGACACACATAACATGACGCAACATGTCGTCACCAAGGGTACAACTAACACTGTGAACAACTTGATACAAGGATGGCTATAAAGGCAGCACGGAAACATTCACATCTTTCAAGGACAATTTACTTTTCTTTTAGACATGAAAACATAGAAGTCCAACCAAAAAACACACTTACAGTTAGGGCCAACCACAATGAGATATTCTTGGGGTTTATTTATTTTAAAAGGACATCTTGCAATTCTTAGCTTACGTTTTCAAGGAGGCTCAAGATATGATTCGTATAATTCAACTTGCCAAGCCAAGTTTATTCTTTTTACACTGAGTAATCATCTTTAATCTTCTCTATTAAGACATTCATTTGCTTAATTCGTTTATTTAGAGAAAAGGGTAATTTAATTTCACAAGGCCATCTATTAACACTTACGCTACTAGAACCTATTCATGCCTATATGATAACATGGGTTCACGTTTAACAACTTAAGAGAAAAATTACAAGGTACCTTGGATAAAGTTAAAGGAAGGAGGTCAATTGAGTTCATCCTTGAGACATCATTAGTTCTGACTGAGGTTTAATTTAAGCTTGAGGTTTTATATGTAATTATTAATGCTCTTAGTTAGGCTTCACCGAAAGAGCTTATCAAGAGGAAGCTACTTACTTTTAAATATGCTGAGAGCTAAATTGAGTGGTTTCTAAATTTTCTTCTCTTACTTGTTAAATCTTATTAGAAAACTAACCATTTTTTTCCTTTAAGCTTGTTTTAAGCATTCACCAAAAGAGTAGTGTTCACTAGTTTAGCTAGGGATATCAATTTATAAATATTTACTTTCCAAGGATAGTTTCACCTTTGAGTACTTCAGGAGTCTCTTGTTCTCAAGTAAGTCATCTCTACATTAATTTATCTGAATATACATATATTTTAGTTAACTTATATAAGGGTTAACCATTCCATTTAATTTTACTTATATCACATCATTAGAAGGTGTCAGAAAGTTTTGACTTAACACTTTATTCTCAAAAACAAGGTTTTACAATACTTATGCCAATGTAATGATTGAATATCATATCTCACCAAGGTAAGTAACTAGTTTAACAACAAAAGGGAAAGAACACTTCACCACGTAGTTTTCCAAACATACCAAGGCAAGAGATCTTCTAAACTCCTTGCAAGAAAAGTTACAAAATTTACAACGCATTGAACTTTCTACAAGAACTTCATAATTTGAACTGATGAAACTTTTACACTCTTTTCTTTAATCCACTCGCATAATCCATCTGCACAAATATTATCTAGAGTCAGTTCGCTAGAACTGAGCATGATAAGATATAAACCTCACCTAATAACTTATGCACCATCTAGTATTTAAATAAATGAAAGTTTGTAATACTCCTTATCAAACAATTTCTAAAATACATTTAAAACTTAACTACACATCTCATGATGATACATTTCATACTCATTAATGTTCACTTCCTTAAGATCTTCTTACATAAGGACACCATTCCAAGAGACTAGATATAAAACCTTAATCATGCAATTAATCATACTTAAATTACAGTAAATAATAATGACGCTTACCTAATACCCTCGACCTACTTCACATATATAAGTGTCTAACAAGATTATCTTTCAATTAAATAAAAGAACCAACGACATTAAGTTTATATATTAAATACAAGTATCAATCTTACATTGTTGATTGATATTACCCAAGTATCAAACCTTCATAGATAATCAGTGGTATGTAAGTATAGTTTAGATATTTATCCCACAATTTTAAGATTATACTTATATTAACAAGGATTCCACCAATCCACAGGTTCATGTATTATTTAGGTGTCCTTTTGGTTGCTTATTCCATGTCTTTATATATTTCTTCTAGTAAAAGAGTCCAACTCATAAGAATGAGTTATGACCAACAATATTGTCATCTGTTGGTAATATGCCAAAGATACATTTGACTAGCTAAGATATGCAAGTGCAGCCCAAGCCACTATGAATGCAAGTATCAAAATTATCTCAACTCCTAATAAGATGCGAGTATCAATTTTTTTAGCTAAACATAATAATCATCGTAAATAACAGAATTATTCCACTCGTTAACCAAGCATTGAAATAACATATTTATCCTTACCAGATACCTGATAACATAATATACCCTGTTATCTAATTCAACCTCCACTTGCAAACCCCAATCCATGGGTATTAATAATTGTTCTATAAAATGAAGTTAAATAATTTCAGGTGGACTTATATCCTTACTGTCATACATGGTAAGCACAGTTCCATTATGGTAGTTGATCACCTTTACTTAAGGCTATGCATGACTCCTTTTTAGGGTAGTTATCTTAACTTCTCTATTCATCTGTTTTCCTACCAAAAGTCTTTCGACAAGCTTCAAGGTCAAAGTATAAGATAAATTCATAATTTTATATTTCAAGCGTTGCCTGAATTCATATGCATGAGGGCATCACAAATAAATCAAACTTGAGGAATGTCGATGTATCCAATATTAATTTAACCGATCCAAAGGTCCAAGTAGTGCCTCAAAAATTAAGCCAAATAATTATCCACACAGGATTATGACTTGCGTGCATAACATATTCGTAAAGGTCATAGAAAAACCCATTAACACATGCTTCAGGAGGGTTCCAATCTAATAATAATCTCGTAGTAATAATAATAGCAGAGGGCCTGGTGAGGGGTTTTCCATAATCCCCAAGGTAAATGATAATCGAATGACTCAGATGGAGCTATCTAGAAAGACCAATCAAACTAGTATGACTCTTCCCAAATAGAAGCCCCCAATCCTAATGGGAGTTTAAATTATTATAAAACCACAGTAAAATCCAAATATAGTCATATCGGAAAATTCCCTTTTTCAAGCCATGTTCTACATAATATAAACAATACAAGAAAAATTATAAACCTCATTCACGCTCCATACTATTTTCTATAGAAACCATCATTCGAAGGAAAATCAAGGCAAAAAGACAAACCAACATTATAAGATCAGTAGGCAAGAATCGATGTAGAGATTTCTTCTACTCAAATAGTAAATAAGATAAACTGTAAAGGGGGAGAGAGATTAGTTCATGCAATTATAATTATAAGTCATCCGAAACCCAATCTCTACAGAATTCAAACAGAAATTGCAGAGATTGATTTACCCAAATACTAAAGGAAAACAAATTATTAAGAGAGAGGGTTAGGGCTTATCATGCCTGTTTTAAATGCTATATCTCATGGCCACGCCCGTGCAGACCCCTTCTCCCAACAGTCCCAAAACTATTTCTCCACCAAACTCACGCTTCTCACCCACATGGTGTCCCAAAAACCACGCAAAAGAAAAAATAACCATTCCGGTTACCCATGAGTTCAGTACAAATGTCCCACCCAACCAAGTCAAGCATTCAACTCAACACATGTGGGCCTACATGGTATTTCGATAGCCACTCCTTTGGCAACTCAACTGCAACCATACACGTGGGTAGCCAATAATCATCGGCCCACCAAGGTGGCAAAATGAACAATTAGCATGGCAGCAACCACGTATCTCCAGCAAGTTCAAATAATTGCAAGAAATTTGTGCTTCATGAATATTCTGATAAGAAACAGATCCACCTCTATGAGATTCTCTTCCATGAGTGACATCGTAAGAAAAGTAAGAAATCAACAGAGAATCTTAACAATAAATTTCATCAGGTCTTCTGGAAACACTCTCACTGTCACATAGTCGATTTGATAAAAAAAAAATATCTTGAAGGAGAATCCCGAATTGAGGATGCAGTCGATACTGAACAGATAACAACATAGTTGGACGACCTACTTGTTGGAAGCGCTCACAAAGGCTTCTACTATACTGCAACATGCCTGCCGCCTGGCTAGTGTATACTGCTATCTCTAAGAAGATATCTAAGCTAATCATCCTTTTTACTTCATAAGGAAAGTAGCAACCTCTAAGAAGAAATGTGCAGCTACCATTCTCTGTTCTTTGCTATATTCTACATATTAAAGTAGAAATTTCTGTGAAGAGATGTTTTTCTGCGAAACAAGTCTCCACATCTGCCTCCATATATCCTGTGGGTGCTTCGAAAGATATGCAGCTTCACCCATGTAGGCGAGAATCAAGCAAGGATAGATAAATCCTGTGAAAGCTATCTTGATTGAAAACCGGGAAAAATGTCCCAAATCTGCAAACATGGCCTCTGCACTTGTAATGCAAGGAAAATGCCTCCAAGGGACTCCCATCCGACTTTTTTTTTTTTGGTTTTCAAAAGGAGATTATACATGTAGAATGGTGAAATGGCCTTGAAAACTTTGGATTCCAACGAGTTATGTTGAAAACACCAATGCCGCTGATGCAGATGAGCCAAGTTATCACAATGGGTGCAAACATAAAGGTAACATTCCGTGTCCCAAAATGTTGTAGTGGAACGAGAGCCACCAAAATCACATAGGAAATTACCACAATGTACCTGTCGTGGAGATTAGTAGCCCCTTATTTGAATTCCCTGAACTACCAAAAGAACATAAATTGTGGGCGTGAGTACACCATCGCCGAAGACCATGGAGGTTCCCAGCAGCACTACCAGCAATAGCCCAACGCGGAACTTATACCACTTTTCAAACAAAGATTTTATCGAACAACCCAGACCACTTTCTCATGCTCCTTCCCCCCCAAAATGCATCAAGAAATAATAGAAAGCCACGTCCATATTTTGTGTTAACAGGCCCTCACCCACGGGGCAGAGTAGAAGGAAAAAGGCACGCGAGGAAGGAGAGAATGGATTCGCATGTACAGGAAAAGGGACAGTCTGCAAGATTTTGCAACAATTGATCTTGACTGTGGTTGCGTGCAACCAGAACATCAGGTTCAACACCAATGGTTCTTTGGGATCGCCCTGCAGTAGCTGTCGCACTTAACTCTCTCTGGAGACCACTGATTTTCTGGGATAAGTTTACTTCTCTGCCCTGTAGCTGCTGCATATAGCCAAACACTTCCTCACGGCACTCTCCTAGGAAAAGTTTAGTTCTACACTCCACTAAAACTGCCTGTACAACACAATTTTGAGACCCACACCCACTCACGCAACAGCAGGGTGACAGACTTTCATTTCACCATCAATGAATCCACTGTCCAGAACACGCTATAGCCATTCATCTCAAATCCCAACAAGACACTCCTCTCTGCTCACGCGGCCAAAACAGGTCAGAGAGAGTAGGTAGCAGAAGACGCGTTAGATTTGCAAATAAAAAAATAATAAATGAGGTGCGGCTACCAGCAAGGACTACTCCACCGACTCCTCACGTAGGGACAGACATGACAGTCTTAAAATTTGGCAGGTTGGGTGGTTGGGAGGAGGCCAAGGTGGCAGTGGGGGGGGCAGGTAGCAGAAAAGGAAGCCCATGCCCAGCGGGGCATTACACTTTGATTTGAATATGGGTCATCCACCTGGAAGATCCAAAAATGTGCTCGGGGGCTTCTCTTAACCTTTTCTAACACTTTTAAAAAAATGGAAAAATTTAACAGTTTTCCCCGCACCCCTACTTCTAAAAAGTGGGTCTGACATGTGTCTTAATGTGGGTCCCAAAAGAAACTTAGAGAAATTCTACCATTTGACTCTCTTTTTGGAAAAAGGAAAATTTTCCAAGTTTCCCCCGCAACTCCACCCTTCTGCTTCAAGTTTCTAATGTGGGTCCCAATGTAACCCTAGGTCTTTTTATGCCTTTAACACTTTTCCCTTAAAGGGAAAAATTCTCACTTTTCCTCTGAAAGCCTGCACCTCCATCGTTGACTTGGAGCAAGCTTTGACCTTTTCCATCGGGCTTGCAGACTATTTTTGATATTTTAACCCTTTTGAATTAATAGAGGTAAAAAGTTTAAGTTGCCTTCGATGGTTCGCTTCCCCGCCCCTTTTGAGTTTTCAGACTGCCACGTGTCACAATGGCGCTCCTTGAGATGGTCCCAAAAATTTGATACCTTGAACGAGCGCAGGCTCTCCACGTGTCATGTTCTGGTGATATTTTTCTAAATGCTTGAAACTCAGCGGAAGGCGCCACGTGCCATGTTGGTGCTTCTTTGAAATGAAACTCAAGGGCTGGTCCTCGAACATGCACAGTTCCTCCACGTGTCTCCATAACGCAACTTCAAGATGGTGCCCAAAGCGGAGACCCTGAATGAGCGCAAGCTCACCACGTGTTCTGTTCCACCAAACTGCTCCAACTACATAAAAATTTGTCTAAGTCCGGGCCAAACAACGGAAGCCTGCACGTGTCCTCCCAGTGCTACTCTTAGGCAAAACCCAAAAGCAGATCTTCAAATGAGTGCCATTCATCCACGTGCCCTGGACTTCCCAATTTTTTTTTGAAAGTTTTCTAAGTATGGGAAACCCAGCGGAAGCCTCCACGTGTCTTCATCTCGCCAAGCCTCCATGTGTCCTCCCAGTGCTACTTAAAAGCCAGACCAAAAAGTTGATTCTCAAACAAGCGTTGTTCCTCCATGTGGACACATTTTAAAGTTGAGGGTTTTTATATAATTTTCGAAGTATCAAGCCGTGCCACGTCCAACCAAAGGATGCCACATTTCCCTATTGATGCAAGGATGTAAATTTGACCGGGAGAAACTCTCGTCAAACCGTAAAACATAGAGAAATGACCATTTGAGCCTGAAAATGAAATTTTCTTCAAGGAAAGAGATTTTAAAAATGTTACAAGACTCAAATACATTCCTCAAAGACACATCAATTCGTTTATCTTTGAGTATTTAAGGAAAAAATAGTAAGGACAATAGATCTTGACTGAGGAAAAATGGAGAAAATGGGAAAATGCAAGTTTTGAAGGAACAGAGCACTGGAAACTCAAAATATAGAGTTTTTCTAGAGGAACAAAGGAACAAGGACAAAAAAAATGGACCCATATATGATCTTCGACCCAGGAGCAAATTAAAAATGGCAATAAGACCAACCACGCACAATACAGGGAAGGAGATAATGACAAAGGCCGTGAATTAATAAACTTTCAAAGGCAAAGATGGGGCGAGACTATTTTGAACACCAATAATACAAAAACATAAAGCAAGGTTGGTTTCTAGAGGTTTTTCATAGTAATACGAATTAGATTACAATGATATGTTTGCACCTATAACACGTTTGGACACGGTAAGAATGGTTTTAGCAATTGTAACTGAAAAAAATTGTCTATTTATCATATGGATGTAAAATCAACATTCTTGATTGGTTTTCTTGAAGAAGAAGTTTATGTGAATCAGTCATAAGGTTATGAGATTTAAGGTCATGAAGGAAAGGTATACAGGTTGAAAAAAGTGCTCTATGGTCTCAAGCAAGCACCTAGAGCTTGGTACAACATGATTGATTCTTATTTGATACAGAATGGTTTTAGTAGGAGTAACAATGTGCCTACCTTATACATCAAAATCATTGAGAAAGGTAAAATTTTGATTTTTTTTTATATGTGGATGATTTAATCATCACTGGAAATCTACCTATAGATTCATTTAAATCAGCTATGAAGAAAAAATTGAGATGAAAGACCTAGGCCTCATGCATTATTTTTTGGGCATAAAAGTTCAACAATCAGAAGCTGAAGTTTTTATTTCATAAACAAGGTATGCTAATGATGTTTTGAAGAGATTTAACATGTTGAATTGCAAGCCAACACCAACACCTATTGCAGTAGGTTTGAAGTTAAGAAAAGATGACAACGGATCATTTGTAGATCCAACATTGTTCAAAATACTAGTTGGAAGTCACATATATTTGATGGCCACAAGGTCAGATATTTTGTATGGTGTGAGTCTCATCTCAAGGTTCATGAAATATCTAAGAGATTCACATTGGCAAGCTAGAAAAAATATTTTGAGGTATGTATGTAGAATTAAGAATCATGGAATTGTGTATTCAACATCAGATGAGTTCAAACTCATAGGTTACATAGAAAATGACAGTGCTAGAAGTATTGATGATAGAAAGCACATATGACTATGATTTTCACTTTGGAACAAATTTAGTTTCATGGTCATTGATGAAGTAGTTCATAGTCCCACTATCTTCAGCATAAACAAAGTATGTAGAAGCAACATGAGTAACATGTTAGGCTATTCGGATGAGAAGAGTGTTGAAAAGATTTGAGGCAAAATCAAGAGAATGCTACACATTTTTTTTGACAACAATTCAGTAGTACAATTTTCCAAAAATCATGTTTTTAGAAGAGGAGCAAACATATAGACACGAGGTATCATTTCATCAGGGAGTTGGTTAATAATAAGAAAATTTGTCTTGAATTTTGCAAGTTCGAAGATCAGTTTGCTGATATCTTTACAAAATCTTTGGGAAATGAAGTTTTTGAGTATTTGAGAAGTTGTTTTGGAGTTTGTGATCAGGATTATGTTAGATGTGAGAGTGCACATTCAGCTCCAGAAGAACAAAAATTTGAAGGTCAAAATTAAGGGGGAGTATTACAAATAAAAACTTTAATTTTATCCCAAGAAAAACAATAAAGTTTGTTTTTTACATGCTTTTAATTTTTTAGGTAGTTTGCTTTTAGATTTCTACTTTTAGGAAAAACTAATAAAACAAATAAAACAAAAGCTTTGTATTGCACAAAAGCATGTGCTTTTTAACTCTTTTTTATGAGTTGAGTGTTTTATTGTTAGATGAAGTCATCTATTTATTAGAGCCAATTGTAAGTGTTTTGATATATCAAACACATTCAGAGATATTGTATTGAGCCGAAACTCTGATCCTAGAAGAAGAAATATATGCACATAAGTGCTGATACGAGTTCGCAATAATATGTTTTATTTGCAATTCTTTAATTTATTTTATTTTTGTTAGTTGTTATTTTATGTGCCTAATTTCTACAATATTTATAACGAATTATTCATTATGGGTGGATTGTGATTATATGAAGAATGTTTTGGCCTCTATCGGAGGGTGACGTTAATTTCATGGATCAATATGTTAATGTTGTGTTTGGAAGGGAAGAAACCATTTCGCATAAAGGAACCAAAATCAAGTGACAAGTATCAAAATACAATTATTACATCAAGAAACGTTTGGTCACATGTAAAAGGCCAACATATTCCTATTTAATTTTAGTAGTCAGATTACCCACATCTTGTACAATGAAAGATAAACGAAGGAATATAATTATTTTTGGTAGAAAATGGATATCGCTTGCCAGTTCAACTGTGATACTATTCTTGATTGCTTTTCGGCTTCACGCAAGATGTGTGATAGCACGGCCTGGACTACATCGAATATTATAAATTTGTGTATTTAAGCTCTAACTGATCATATGTTTTTATTTATCATGGCAAGTTTCGATTTCAGGGTAATATTGATCATATGTTTAATCCTGGGAAACGCAAATGGGCAGTTGAGTCCTGAGTATTATCTCCGCACATGTCCAGAGAGTAAGGCGATTGTTCTTCGTGGGGTGGAAAGGGCTGTCCGACAACATCCACGCGTGGCTGCTTCTTTTTTGAGAATGCATTTTCACGACTGCTTCGTTAACGTCATTATTTAATTTCCACCCATTTGCTGTATATTATTCAAAATATTTGCATGCATTTGAATTAGTTTCTATGATTTTAAGAATACGATCTCTAGTAGACTATGTTTTAATAAGATTACTATCCATCTAATAGGCAAAAGAAACAATTGTTTGGTGTAATAAAATTGTGTTATGTATGCAGGGATGTGATGGGTTCGTATTGCTGGATGATACAACAACATTTGTAAGTGAGAAGACTGCACTTCCCAATTTACATTCGCTTCGCGGATTCAAAGTGATTGACTCCATCAAATCAGAGCTGGAGTCTGCATGCCCTGGCGTTGTTTCATGTGCTGAAATTCTTGCAATTGCTGCAAGAGACTCTGTGATGTTGGTAAATACGAAATACATATATTTCTTACTTTCTGAGATGTGATTATATTATTATAAGAAACTTGTGGTATGTTATCTTAACCATGAATTGTTAATTGTTAATTGTGAATATAATTCTGTGATTGTTGTTTTGCATTCGCAGACAGGGGGACCAATCTGGAGTGTACGGCTGGGAAGAAGAGACAATGTAACTGCTAACAAAGCAGACGTAGTGGATTATCTACCTGCCCTCGACTTCAATGTTTCTTTGATCATATCAAAATTTAAGGTGGTTGGCCTCACTGAGAAAGATATGGTCACACTGTCCAGTAAGAGTTGTGATTTATAAAATTCATTAATACGGTGAGTAATTGATTATTAATTTAATGATTTCACAATTTTTCAGGTGCCCATACAATAGGCAATGCACGTTGTGGCACATTCAGTACCAGGCTTGGGAATCATCCAGATCCCACAGTTGAAAAACTATTCCTGGAATGACTCCGGAAGATATGCTCCAATGGGATCTTATCCCTTATTCGCAATATTTAACTAAAAAAGCTCAATGAGTAATAGAGTGGTGGGCTAATTTGCAGGTTGCAAGTTTATCTCTCTGCAAACGTGCGTGAGAGATTACTCCCGCTCCAATGTTTCTTATTCCAGCAATTAATAACTAATTTTGATAATCCTCGCCGCTTCGACTACTATAAGAACCTGCAACATGGCAGAGGCCTTTTGAATTCCGATCAGGAGCTTCATTCCAGTGGTGGCAGCACCAGGGAGTTGGTTGATTTCTATGCCAAAAAAAAGAAGCAGTTCTTTCACGATTTCAAGATATTCATGATAAAGATGGGTAACATACGCCCTCTGCTAGGAAACCAGGGACAGATTAGACGCAATTGCGGATTTCCTAATTGAATAGATATACTCGTACAGTATCCATAAAATAGTTACTAGAGATATTTGTGTAGGAGAATGGATCAAATATATGATAATAAATACTGAATGTTTTCCTTCTCATATAGAATATAACTATCGAATATTCTATGAATGATTCTGAATTGTAAAAATTATTTAAGTAATAGTATTAACAAAATCTTTATTATAAACTGTCGAAAATCAGATATTTATTCCTCAAATTTTGTTTTCCATAAACAAGTGGTATCTGGTTTTACCAAATAAATTATAATTTTATGAAAAACGATTCAAATGCTTTATAAAGAAGTTGTACAACTGTGCCTATTCACAATATGTTTCCTGTTTCTATTTAAATATTCAATCCTATTGTAACGCCACCTAAAACAACCACTCGAGACCAAGAATAACCTAGGTTTAGTTAAGAAAAGTTAAGAAATATTTTTTTAAAAAGTGTTCCCAACATGAATTCCAAATTCCATTTCAATAGATATCGAAACATCCTATAAAACACTAGGAGAGAGAAAGGCATCCCTAGCACAGATAGATTATCTTTTTGTGAGGCACGTGGAAGAAACTTCCCCGGACAAGGAGGAGAGGCGCGAGAGAAATTCATTCTCTCCTAGGCACGCAAGACAGGCGCGGAAGAGACTCATTTTCTCATGGGCGTGCAAGACGGGCACGCAAGAGGCTCATTTTTTCATGGGTGCGCAAGACGGGCATGAAAGAAGCTTTGGGGGCATAAAATGGGCACGCAAGAAGCTCTGAATGCACAATACACGTGCGCAAGAAGCGTTGGGTGTGCAAGACGCGTGTGTATGAAGCGTTGGGCTTGCAAGACACATGCGTAAGAAGCGTTGGGCGTGTAAGACGCGCGTGCATGAAACTTTACCTTTTTTGCGAACTTCAGAATGCCATAACTTTTGCTAGGGAACTCGGGTTTTGGAAAATGAGGGATTTTCTGAAATCTCTCGACGTCCTCTTTGCCCAAGAACCTTAAGAATTTAATTTGGATAAATTTTTAATGGTCAATTTTAAGAAAATGGTCTGCATGATTTTAAAATGAAAACTAGTAACATTCGAGTTATAAAATTTTGTTCAATTCGATCTCCTTCCTTTCTCAACATGCCAAATAGAAATGGAGGGTTGCTATTAGAGGAATTTAGGAAGGCTTTCAAGGGGTAATTTTTTAGATTGAAGATCAATTCAAAAATTAATCAATTTGATAGCAAAACGACTGTGAGAAGTTTTGCGCTCGATTCTGAAAGGTCCTAATAAAATTTCTTAAGTATTATAGTTTGTTTGGGGTTGTTTTGATCATGTAACCTCAATTCAATCATTTTATTTCATTTTCCAAGGTTGCAAGGTTGTTATGTACATTTTTAATAAAAATGTGTAGAGTTTACAGTAAAATAAAAAAAAAGTTTATACATTTAAAAAACAAAGATTAATTTAATTCTTTTGTCATACTATAAATACATTGAATTAATTCCATACTAGTTTTAAATATTTATCTTTCCTTTAATCAAAATGTAGAAACAAGGGTGCAACTTCTATTTTTCAAATCATACATTTCAACAAAATAGACCAATGAATTTTCTTCATACGTATTTATTTCTTTCAAACAGAATTTTCTTCAACATATTTCAGCAAAGATTTTAAACCACAGTAACTCCATTTGTGGAAAAATAATACAACTTCTATTTATATTGATCAAATACAATTGTCATTGGAATTAAGATGTCAAATAAAAATTGTATATCATGATCAAGACGTGTATATCATTTTTTTTTGAACGGTTTTTATTATATTGTCCATAATTTTGTGGTCTGGGATCCATGGTGTATAACTTGGGCTGGTACTTGAAGATAAGAATGACATATTCAATGGGTATTTCAATGGCATATAATTGGAGATTTGATTTGTGCCAGTATATAGAAGTAATTTTATACCAAGCAGTCAATAGCGAGGAAGAACTGATAAAAAGAGAAAAGAAAAGGGGTCAAACGCTTGGTGATACAATCCATTTTTAACTTGCTTGAACGATTTCTAGGAAAAATATATTTTTAAACCTCAAATTAATTCAAGTGTTTGAAGGTAAGGAAAAACTAGTAATTTCATCCACGCATCGCATGCCTACATTTGTAACAACCCAAAAATTCACACACGAACAACACAGTAAAAGACAGGATAATTTTTTTTTGACTTGCTTGACACAAAACATGACACAACATGTCATCACCAAGGATACAACTAACTCTATGAATGGCTTGATACAAGGATGACCACAAAGGCAGCACGGAAACGTTCACACCCATCAAGGACAATTTACTTTTCTTTTAGACATGACAACATGGAAGTCCAACCACAGAACACACTTACAGTTAGGGCAAACCACAATGAGATATTCTTGAGGGTTATTTATTTATTAAGACATCTTGCAATTCTTAGCTTACGTTTTCAAGGAGACTCAAGATATGATTTGTACAAATTCATCTTACCAACTGAGTTATTTTCTTATACACTGTAGAGTAGTTCACTTAAAGTCTTCTCCTACTTGCTAAATCTTATTATCTTCCAGAAACTAACCATTGTTTTCCCTTAAGCTTGTTTAAGAGTTCACCCAAAAGGGGTAGTGTTCACTAGTTTAGCTAGGGATATCAATTTATAAAATTTTACTTTACAAGGATAGTTTCACCTTCGAGTACTTCAGGAATCTCCTGTTCTTAAGTGAGTCATCTCTACATTAATTTATCTGAATATATATATTTTAGTTAACTTCTATAAGGGTTAACCACTCCATTTAATTTTACTTATATCACATCATTACAAGGTGTCAGAGAGTTTTGACTTAACACTTTATTCTCAAAATCAAGGTTTTACAATACTTATGCCAATGTAATGATTGAATATCATTTCTCACCAAGGTAAGTTACTAGTCTATCAACAAAAGGGAAAGAACACTTCACCACGTAGTTTTCCGAACATACCAAGACAAGAGATCTTCTAAACTCCTTGCAAGCAAAGTTACAAAATTTACAACGCATTGAACTTTCTACAAAGAACTTCATAATTTGAACTGATGAAACTTTTACACTCTTTTCCTTTAATCTACTCGCATAATCCATCTGCAAAAATATTTACTAGAGTCAGTTTGCTAGAACTGAGCATGATAAGATATAAACCTCACCTAATAACTTATGCCATCTAGCATTTAAATAAATGAAAGTTTGCAATACTCCTTATCAAATAAATTTCTAACATACATTTAAAACTTAACTGCACATCTCATGATAATACATTTCATACTCATTAATGTAACTTATGCCATCTAGCATTTAAATAAATGAAAGTTTGCAATACTCCTTATCAAATAAATTTCTAACATACATTTAAAACTTAACTGCACATCTCATGATAATACATTTCATACTCATTAATGTTCACTTCTTTAAGATCTACTTACATAAGAACACAATTCCAAGTGACTAGATATACAACCTTAACCATCCAATTAATCATACTTAAATTACAGTAATAATAATATCCTTCACTTTATACCTTCAATCTACTTCTCCCACATATGTATCCAATAATATTATCTTTTAATTAAATAACAGCACCAACGACGTTAATTTCTATAATAAATACAAGTATCAATCTTATATTATTCATTGATATTACTCAAGCATCAAACCTTCATAGATAATCACTAATTAAATGCAAGTATAATTTGGATATTTACCTCACAATTTTAAGAATATACTTATGTTAACAAATATTCCGCCAATCCACGAGTTCATTTATTATTTAGGTATCCTTTTGGTTGCTTATTACCATGTCTTTATATATTTCTATTAGTATAAGAGTCCAACTCGTTGGAATGAGTCACGATCAACAGTATTGTCATATTTTGCTAATATGTCAAAGATTCATTTGACTAGCTAAGATATGTAAGCATCGTCCAAGCCACTATAAATACAAGTATCAACATTATCTCAACTCCTAATTGAGATGCAAGTATCACTTTTTAGCTAACATAATAATCATCGTAAATGCCAGAAAATATTCCACTCGTTAACCAAGTATTGAAATAACATATTTATCCTTATTGGTTACCTGATAACATAATATATCCTGTTATATAATTCAACCTCCACTTGCATACCCCAATTTATGGGTATTAATTATTGTTCTATAAAATGAAGTTAAATAATTTCAGGTCAACTTCTATCCTTACTATCATACATGGTATGTACAGTCCTATTATGGCAGTTGCCACCTTTACTTAAGGTTGTGCATGAATCCATTTTAGGGTAGTTCTCATAACTTCCCTATTCATCTGTTTTCCTACCCAAAAGTATTTCAACAAGCTTATAAGTCAAAGTATAGGATAAATTTGAAATTTTATAATTCAAGCATTGCCTGAATTCATATTCCTGAGGGCCATCACATGTCAATCAAACTTGAAGAATGTACACATTCATGAGAGTTCGATGTATCCAATATTACTTTAACTGATTTGAAGATCCAAGTAGTGCCTCAACTTAAGCCATATAATTATCCACACAAGTTAATGTCTTAAGTGCTTACCGTATTAAAAAAGATGACAAAAACAAACCCCATCAACACATGCTTCAGGAGCATCCCAATCTAAAATAAGCTCATAGTAATAATAATAACAGAGGGCCTGGTGAGGGGTTTTCAATAATCCCCAAGGTAAACGGTAATCAAAAGAGTCAGATGGTATAAAGAAAGACCAGTAAAACCAGTTGACTCCCCAAATAGAAGCCCCCATTCCTAAAGGGGTTTATATCATTATCAAACCACATTAAAAGACAAACATAGTCTTCCAAGAAAAATCCCATTTTCAAGCCATGTTCTACAAATAAAAACAATACAAGGAATATTCTAAATCTCATTCACACACCACAATATTTTCTACAGAAACCACTATTCACAGGAATAATCATGGCAAAAATATAAACCAACTTTATAAGGTCAATAAGCAAGAATCATTGGAGAGAGATTTCTTCTTGTCAAAAAGGGTAATTAAGATAAACTGTAAAGGGGGAGAGAGATCAGCTCATGCAATCATGATTAAAATTCATTTGAAACCCATCTCTTTCTGGGCATCTCTTTCAAGAAAGAGTCAATATATGTAAATACATGTTATATAATATCCAGAGTCCAAACACTATTTACTAATTAAAACAAAAACACATCAACATTCCAAAAGAAACCCACATCTACAGCATTTGAACAAAGTTGCAAAGATTGATTTACCCAAATACTAAAGGGGATAAATCATTAAGAGAGAGGGTTAGTCTTATCATGCCTATTTAAAATGCATCCACCAGCAACACATCCAGCAAGGACTGCATAAGCCACACATCCCACTGATCCACTTCTTTTAGTTTTGAAACACACCACTCCAGGCTCCCCTTAAGATGGCACAGCCAGGAGGAAAGCAAAGGAGAAACTGTCACTGTCTAACCCCTGCTAACTGCACTGGGTGTTGAGCTCTAACAGTTTCAAAATCCCCAACAACATCCTTGTGGCCAGAGGCAAGGAAGGGATAGAGCAGGGTAAAAAAAAAATGAGGATATTTACATTACATGTGGCCAACAAGAAAACAATGCTCCTCTCCCCCAAAATGTATCAGGAAACAACATAAACCCATGTCCATATTTTGTGTTATCAGGCCCTCATCTACGGGGCAGAGTAGAAGCAAATGGCACACGTGGAAGGAAAGATTGGATTCACGTTTGGTACAGGAAAGAGCAGGGGGAAAAACGCAGCAAGGCAAATAGTGCTTCAAGAATATTTTGATATGAAACAGATCCACCTCTATGAGATTCTCTTCCATGAGTTACATCGTAAAAGAAGTAAGGTCTCAATAGAGAATCTTTGCAATAAATTTCGTCAGGTCTCCTGGTAACACTCTCACTGTCACATAGTCGATTTTGATAAAAATATCTTGAAGGAGAATCCTGAGTTTGAGGATGCATTCAATACTAAACAGATAACAACATAGTTGGACAACCTGCTTGTTGGAAGCACTCAAAAGGGCTTCTACTAAACTGCAACATGCCTGCCGCCTAGCTAATTCCTGTTGCAGGTCGTTGCTGTGGATCCCCGACAAGAACACACCTCGTAGCACCCAAAGAAAGTGGAGGTAACACGCCTACCTCACTAGCTTGCAGCTTTATCAAAAACCACCATATCGAACCCATTACTGTGCCCAAGGAGGGACCAAGAAGAAAAACGCCTTAACAGAAAAGATTTTTCTAGCCTCTTTGCCACTCCACACGCAGTCCATCAAAAGAAAATATCACGTGGTCAGAGAAGGATATTGCAGGCAATCAACAAGAAACATAGAAGATTTGCAAATCAGAATTAATAAATGAAGGAAGTGCGGCCACCAGCAAGAAAGAGTCCAACACATCTAGTAAAAGGATTTAATGAAGTGGCAGGTGGCCATCAAAGTTACCCCCATATTTTCCAATAAAAAAATTTAATCACCTCCACAATGGATATTTCGTAGAAATGATTTAGCGTATTCCTTGTAAATCAATTTTTTTGTTGTATTTATAATTTTCGTGTTCCTTGTAAAATCCATATCATGTTTCATTTATTTCATGTTGAAATAAGACGATGAATCTACACCCTGTACTATATGGGAACATACAAAATTTTTATGCACACTGTTCATGTATGTATTATGCAGACTAAATTTGATGGTTGACCCTTTCTGAAATGATTTTATGATGGTTATTCAACCAACATCTCCGTTCATAGTACTATATTTTTAATTTTTAAATTTGAGATTTTTTCATGTTTAGGTGTATCTATTGTGCTACAATAAATTACCCCCTTTAAACCTAACATCCATTAGCTTTCCAATGTTGAACTTTATAGATATCCTTATCTTAAAAGAGGTGTAATATTAAGACACAAATACACTTATAACAATGAAAATACAATCATATGCTGGGAACCTAAGATTTAATAGATTCCAATTGTTGTTATTTAGATATAAAGGTTGGTGGGAACCTAGCCTATGTTCTCAACATTGTTCTTTAAATATAATGCTTTCTATTAATATTAACATTAACTATGTTATTTGCGAATATTCCATTGAAAAAAAATGCTGTCTATAACTTGTAGTTGATATCATAGATGTCATTGACCTAAAGTATGTCATTGATGTTATTGTTTTGAAAAATATGTAATCTTAAGGAAGAATTACAATGGTAACAATGAAAAGACATATGGGTATATTGAGAACCTAGTGGTCACTAGGTTTCCATCATTATTATTATTTTACGGCTTACAAAATAATTATCAATTATAGTCACCATGGTCAGTAGTCAAGGTGGACAATTTTATTTTATTTTTAAATAATTATTGTTATGGGTATTCCTTTTAACAAGACACGCCCTAACAACACCCAAACACCAATCCAGCTGCCTACTAGGCTGTGAGAACACAATCTACCTTAACAGGGTGATTGGAAAGTGGCAAAACCAACAAAGATCAACAGAAGCACAACATCGTTAAATGCTAAGCAACATGGTTGTCACAGAAGAAAAGGCACAATGATGAACGGGGCATTACAACATTTTAGTAGTCAATAGGTTTAACAAAAGTTTCCCAAATTAAACAATAATTAAACCTGAAATTAGATTATTTTCCATGGACATCTTAATTATGATATTGATGTGAATTATGAAGAATCCACCGAGAATTATATACCACCAAATTTATGTTCCAAATTTTTTTTTGTTAGTCAATTCTACAGGAAGCTATGTTTGTTGAGATTTCCCTCTAACTATTTTTAATTTGTTCCATAGAACAATGGAGATCAACGCATTTGGTTAAATCAAATTGCACTTACGAAAAATGTGGGCATGAGGTTATGGGTGTTTGTTCCAATTTGGTAACAAAAACTTAAGGTCCCATTAGGCCATGAGGAACATTAAATCTTGTATTTCATTAAACAAATTTTAGTATTATTTAACAAAATAAAATAAATTTCGTTTAAAAAATA
The DNA here is from genome assembly GCA_019776745.2 of Taxus chinensis. NCBI lineage: Eukaryota > Viridiplantae > Streptophyta > Pinopsida > Cupressales > Taxaceae > Taxus > Taxus chinensis. Next base: position 135,362,670 of record CM034148.1, on the reverse strand, counting down.
AAATTATTACGTATATATATTTTAGATGCATTAAATTAATTTTAAATGAATAATAATAATAATTTTATAATATATTTGTAATGCATGTTACATAAATATAGAAAACATACATATAAAAAGAATTAAAGGACTGTGAAATTTTCCAGAGGTTAGCTATAATATTTCTACAATTTTTATAGTGATATTTTAGAAATAAATATTGTGGTAATCAAATTGTAGCTTCCACCTACAAGTTTGTTGTGGTAACTTCAATTGTAGAATAAATTGTCGAAAGCACCACAAATATCACACTAAGAGGTATAGAAACTTTCATATTGTGGAATATTTACAAAGAGGAAATATATAGAGAAATTACAATATTAAAAAAATTATGGATAATTGAAAAAAATGAAAATTGTAAAAAAGTTACAAACATAAAATATTATGGAAGATATACAATTAAAAAAATGTAGATTAGCTATAAATTTTAGAAATTGTGGGTAATCTGTAATGCCGTTGGCGAAAAAGACGACGCTCGCTCACGATGACGACGGTGACGATGACGCTGCGCTACAAACATTCAACCTGAAAATGCGACACATTTTTTTTTAAATCGAGATTAAGAGAACTAGATTAGAAATGCAATATATTTAAATCGGGGCACTTTATTCTAGGGTTAAGGACAGGATGCGGGAGAAAGAAAGTATAGACTAGTGGGGTCACAAGGAGCCTCCCTAACGTCTCCTCAACACTAGCATCATCGTCAGAGCTTGACGCCATGAGTCATTTCTTATCCGAGGAGACATTTTAATCTTGGCGCTAAATAACGTTAGTAGCATGCGTCGGTGAAATTTTATTCTCGTGATAAGATCGTAATTCTAAAACGACATTACATTAAGTAATTCTATAAATCACAACTCAGATGTTACATACACATTTATATTAACTAATTTTGATATTTGTCAAAGTGGAGATTTGAAAATTATGTATGGGGGGGGGGTGGCTTTAATGGCCACCCGCCAAACATTGAAATTCCATCCTATGGCTTGCAAGAATACACCGCTAGGCCGCCTGACTTTCTGCCATTTCTTACACTTGTATTTCGCAAGTCTACACTCTAAGGAGTCAGCCTGCTGAGCACGTCATGATTCTAAAACACACCCACGTCCTCTTCATTCCCACTAACATGCCTACCAACTGGTCTGCGCACATGAAGAAATACATAAAGATCCACTTTTTTTATGTTGACTTGCGTCGAATCTAGAACTTTCCTGAGGATAAGCCTTCCTATTGGTACAGGCTGTGAGCACTATCATAAAGTCTGGTAGATGACAATAAGTCGCTGATTAATACCTAAACTTGTTATTTGAAGCTATCCCCTTGCGTGCAAGTTAAAACAACTGGCTGCCTGATTTTTTGTCATTTAATGCACTTATATCCTGCAAATTTAAGTTCAACACAGTCACCCTGTCATTCATCTACTATCCTGGCTGCGCAAAAGAAAATGGAGGTGGTAGGAGGAGCTACGGGTCAGAGGAGCAGGTGAGGATGCCATTTCAAACGCCCAGGCCGCATGAAAAAGAGAAGGAGGCTAAAACAGGGTCTTAGGCGTGTGTAAAGCTACAGGCACGTGGAAGGAAGCGTGTTACCTCCACATTCATTGAGTGCTGCGAGGTGTGCTATAGACGGGGGTTCACAGTCCAGCTAGCAGGTGTGCAAACCAGCGACTGTCCAGTTATGTTGTTATCTTTTCAGCTATGGATCTCTTATACCAAAAAATATTGCTTGTCTTTTGCAACACTCTTAAATAGACGACCACAAAACTCACTTTTGCAAGCATTGCAACAATTTAAATATTCACTGTGACAGTCAGCGCTTTGTGTATCAAGTTGTCTATCAGGCATACCTGCTGAAACGTATCATCATTTTTTTTTTATATTAGCAGTTATTCTCTTAGACACGATTTAAGGGTGATTGACTGGTCTTGGTTTTGAGACTAACTTTACATTTGTTTGGGCAGTTGTGAGGCCTGTTACGCAGCTTGATATTTGTGAAGCTAAGACCACTCATAGTGTCCTAATCTGTAAAAAAAAAAGACATTTAAAATATTTGTAAACATTAAAACAATTTAAATATCCTCTATGACAGTCAGTGCTTTGTGTATCAAGTTGTCTATCTGATCAAAATCGATTGCACCTTTATATAACAGGATTCTGTCTTTTTGATATAATCTTAACAAATGATTGAAGACATTTTAGGGGGCCTCATTGATGGATGTTGAAAATAGAGAAGATCATTGGTTTCTGAGAAGTTGAAAGGATTAAAATATTTACATTCTTCCATGGGCAATAGTTATTTTGGAAATTATATAACAACGGTATTATGCTTTGTGCAATCATTTTTGTCATTTCAATGGAATATAAATTTTATCAAATGCTAACCGTGAAAAATGCCTTCATTCCTTCTTGTTGGCATATACTTTTTCAATTCAAAGAGTAGCATTACAGGTTACCAGTGTAATCTGGAGAAGCAGATGTATGATGGTTGATAAGCCTCTATAAAGGGAAAGATATTCGTCAAAAAGAAAAATTTAAAGTACATCCTTGTGGAGATCTGGATAGACAACGTTGATAGACAATCTTCATAATACTTAAACATGGATGAATAATTAAAATATTAGTGTTCCAGAGTTAATTTAAATGTGAGTGGTGACTTATTAAGATAGAAAATTTGCATTAGATTTCTTTCTTGGCACAATTCAATAACATAACTGGGCTTCCAAAAGAATCGATATCATTTCCCTTTTTACAATTTCTCAAAGGATTCACAAGAAATTCTTAAATGAAGAGAGAGCATGATAGAGTTAGGGTGTAATCTACTCTATTGGCATATTGGAAATTCAATAAAACTTAACTCTTTCCATTCATACTACAAGAAGAAGATATACGCTAATAATATCACTTATCAATACCTCTTTTTTTTTTGCAACAAAATGGAATCTAGTATGTATATATATTTTTTGTAAGTTTAATAACATTCCACGTAAGAGTCCATCAATATTTTCATTAAGTTTTAAACAAGATCTACCAACATTTTAACCATGTGAACTTTTGGGCAAATATAGATTACAATGTCCCTTTTTTTTTTTGGAATGAAAACAAGATGATACAACTTTCTTTCACATACAAATTTTACAACAAAATAATACATATAAAGGAAAAAGGAAGAAGTCTTCACAAGCTCCAAGGTGTTCTTCATCCATGCTCCAAATTCCAAGTATTTCAATCACAACCAAGATAGGGGGAGAGGCAACACTCTCCTCCCAACCAAAACTCAATGAGAAGAGAAGCAATCTCCTCCATTGAACCCCGAGCCCCAAACACAACACAATGAAGGGAGGTCTCCAACTCAAGGCAACAACACTTGCTTCCACAATACAATTTCATCACAACATTCAAAGCTAAAATAGAAGAAACAAGGAGACACACAAATAACACCAAACATTTCACAACAAGGCTTTCATCCAAGCCAACAAGAGAAGGAACTATGGGAAAGTTTTCCTTATGCCTCCCAATTGAGATGAGATGCCCATCCAAACCCTCCACAATAAAACTCAAGCCCCTATGACTCTTATGCCTCCCTCAAGTACCCCTTTTTCCTCCCATACTCTTATGCCTCCCTCCTCTTATGGCTCCCTCAAGGACAAGGTAAGAATGTTGAACATTCTTACCCAAGATGGGCATCCCTCTCAAACTCCCTCCACAATTTCCTATTCTACTCTTATGCCTCCCTCATGAGTTTTCCCATAGACCTCTCCTACACTACACATTAAGCATTCTATCCATTTTTCACAACACACAAAGGTAAACATACATTATCCACAAATTTAGCATAGTAGCAACAACAATAGGAAAGCAACAAAAAAGAGAAGGTTTCCTACCTCTCCATTGGAGAAGCCTAAACCAAGAAGCTTTGTCCAAGCTCCCTCCAAAACAATCCAAGCATGCAAGTCCAAGCTCTTTCTTTTCTCTTTCTCCCAATTCTTTCCTCTCCAAAAAATAAAAAAGAAAAGAACTCCTCAACAAAAACCTCCAACCCCCTCAACAAGAGAGGAAGTTTCTATAAATAGAAAAAAGGTGAAGAGTGAGGGTGATGTGGCTCATTGTAGGATGCCACATCACACATCCTCAAGACCACCTCCCTTTAGTCAACTCAAATCCCAAAACACCATAAATGGGTGGTTGGGTTGAATGACATCTCTTTTCCACATCCATCCCTTCCCATGTGTCTTAAGGCACAATTAAATGCAAAAAGAAGACAAGTGCACTCCAAAGTCACATTTCCCTTCCCAAAACAATAAATAATCCCCTTTTTGGATTCCCAACCCATAGATATGGTTGGTAAGGGGTTTTGGGAAGTGTGGGACAAGTTTAACTTGTCCCACAAGTCCCCCAAAATTGCCCTCAATCTCAAATTCGAGATTCAAAGAACATGGAGTGGTCAACACTCAAAACAAGCATTCAAAACAAGAGGAAAGCACAAGGCTCAAGGAGCCAACCATCAAAATTAATTACACCCACTAGACTTCCCTCCAAAACTTAAAAATTAAAACAAGGTGTTAAATTAATCTAAACATACTTAACAAAAGTAATTTAACAAAAAGACATCACAAAAGAAATCACCTACTAAAGCAAGTTAAAACAAGTAAATAAAATTCTTACCCCCTTGGTCACATAGAAAATTTCCCCCTCATGGAAATTTTTCTTAACACATAAAAGAACAAAGGTAACACAATACAATTCACTAGTTGCCTTGACGACCAAATGTTGTAACCACCCGACATCCTGTTGTGTTTGGTTCCCAATCCCCCTCATGGTTGTGATCATGCTGTGTTTCCTGCAAAATACAAAATACCTCCTTCGGCCTTGCGGCCATGTCAAAATATCCAAAATAACCATATGCATGAAATTTATTAACATCTATACGTAATTCAATCAATCATTATTTCTAGGTCTAAATCACAACTTAATTATGCATTTCATCATTATCCAAAATTATAGTAATATTCAACAACTACATTCTACTCATCATGGCGAAGAAATCCAATGTTAGAACACATGCAATATATCCATATAAAAATAATATCGGTATCCAATAGTCTGTCCATGAGTTAGTGTAGATCATAATGAAAACAAAGTCCAATCCTAATCCAAATGCATTAGTCACAAAACATCATGCTAATCAACATAAGTATAAGTCATGTCCATATCCAAAGTCTGCATAACTCAAAATGATAATCAACTAAGTGTTTAGGGAAGTGGGCATTACATACAAACTCCAGCCATGTCTGCACAAATATGGGACACCTAACCTTTAAAATTCTTATCAAGGAAGTGATTTGCACTATAACTAGTATGGAGATGTGATTGAATAACATTCAGGATCACCTAAGAACACAGTGAAAGCCTTCCAGGATCATATTTTTTTGAACTTGCTTGACACATAACATGACGCAACATTCAAGACCAAGGACTTACAACTAATGACTGTGAACAACTGATACAAGGATTTTTGTAAGCCTATGAACAAACATTCATGAGTAGATCAACCATCTCCTTTTCCATGAACATGCACTTCAAGACAAACCACAAATTTCATAGTTACAGTTTGAGAGGAGCATACAATAAGAGGAAGATTTAGCAACCAATAAGAATTGGACTAGAAAAAGTCATCAAGACTTGACCACGATCAAGAAGGAAGAAGAAGATTAGGAGCATGTTCAACTGTAAAGACCTTAAAAATTTCACGTGAGGAAGTTTTCTAGAAAGACAAAGACAGTTAAAATGTACAGGATTTATTTGTTTGACAAAAGGGACACCTTCCATTTTGACAGAAGCCTTATTCATAAAGCCCAACCACACTGAATACTCTTGATCATACCTCCATTGCATAGGAGGCAAGCGTAAGATAAAAAGGATTGGAGTATCATTAAGGTTCAGAACCCTTACAACATCCTTTGATCAAGGATTAAAAATTCAATCATATGCTTAAGACAAGGATTACAAGGTACCATAAGTTATGGTTAGAGAGTAGAAGTAATTTATTTTATCATATGATCTATCTCCTAGTTATTAACCATTCTTTTAATGAGACTTAAGAGTTCAATTGATAAAGATGGTAAAAGCTTCATTTAGAAATCATCTTGATTAAGTTCATTGGGGGATACACAGGGGTTCCCAACATGAAAGCATTAACTTAATGTGTTCTTATTCAAACTCCTGTACTAGATAAGATCTACCGATATCCCCAAAAAGCCAACAGTGATATTACTTTTTAAAATTAATTCACGTTTCCCAACAATTAGGACTTAATGTTTAATTGATAGCTTAAGGTTAGCATACGTAGGTAAATAACGCTTTTACACCAGTTCAGATAAACACTTTCTTTCCAATTAAAGACTCTTAATTTTATCAATAGGCTGAAATACAACTTCATTATTTTCTTCTTTATTTATTCATCTATGTATTCCTAACCATTGTTTTATCTTTGATTATCTTTAGACCAAAAGAGTAGTGTTTACAACCCAGTAAAATATGTTATATAAAATCACTAGTGCAATGGAGGGTTACTCACTAAGCATTATGACTTGAAAGAAGTAATTATCGTTATTTATAAGAACGATCAAACCACAACATATAACATTTCCATTCAACTTGGCACATGAACTTCTGTAAGGAGTCAAAGATTGGATTTCACTTGGGTCAAGAACAAGATAGGTAACAAAATAAGCCAAGTCATGCTACAAAGATTTAAATGAACACTGTAAATGATATCACCAAAAGAATTACTCATAACAAGGTCAAGATTGAATATTATTTCTCACAAGAAGATTTACCAGTTAAAATACAAAAAATGGACAAGACTACTCTTCACGAAATTTCCAAACAAATCCAAGGCAAGAGGTTTTCTAAACTCCTTTACAAGCACTATTACAAAAATTTACAACACATTATACATTTTTACAAGGAACTTCATAAATTGAACTGATATGAAACCTTTACAACTCTTTCCTTTAATCTACTCGCATAATCCATCTGCACAAATATTAACTAGAGTCAGTTCGCTAATACTGAGCATGTTAAGACTACCCATTACAATAGTAAGCTAACATTTAACAATATCAAGAAAGGAAAGTTCTAATTCAAAAATGGATCAAAACACAAACCACAACTCCAAAATTATTCACATGAGAAAGAAATTTAAACCATCCAGCAAGGAGAAAGTCAAAATATTCAGTAAGAACAAAATTACATAAATCAAGGCAAGACCTTATTGGTTAGGAACATGAAGGTCAAGAGTATTAAGTTTTCAATCATGTAATCCTAAGGGTTACGTGATTGAAATCCAATACTCAATCCATCCATCTAAAGGGGTCCAAAAGAAGACAAAACATACTAATTATGATCGTAGGCATGAAACAAAACTGACGTTATCCAATTCTCCTTGGGGAAGGCTTCATAGTAATAAGGTTCGACGCCCTAAAAGAAAACAAACTATAGTTTCAGTTTTAACCAAGGAGTTTACCACTACTTCCTTATAGGATTTCTTACAACGTAGTACTAGTTAATTCAAAACAAATCCACCCTTCCTAATTATTTTTCATACAAATGAGACACAAATAAGGGCCATTAGATTCTATCCAACAAACCATTATCCTAATAGTCAACTTCACTTCATAATGAATAAGAAGAAGGCTAAACCCAAAAGTAGTTAATTATTTACGATACACGGTGGGTAATACACCAGTAATGCCCCAGAATCAAAGGACCTTACCACGAGTACAAGCACAAAATATGAACCAACACACATTTCCATTTTCAGGAAGGTTACGCAGTGCAAGTCAGGCCTAGAAGTTCATATGAGCTCCTTGCTCAATGGTATAGAAGATGGAAATTTTACCCTATCCATGTGGGCTTAATAGGGAAAATTTCATATGATAAATATTAAACAGATGAATATAATAGTCACCTATTATATTATTACTGTAATCGAGCAAGATCATCTAACAGGAACCAACTTCACGAGTCCAATACCATGGATTCACCTACAACTTTTGTTTCAAAGCTATTAATAGCTTGCTTGTGACCCCAAGTAAAATTTGTAGAGATTTCATTCAATAAAACTTACAATGTTTCATACCCCTTACTTTAATCACACAAGATTTTCGAACCAGGAAGATAGGTCCAAAGTAATTCATCTCAACACGTAGAGGCCAAAATAGATGTCAGGTTATTCATCCAGGATCTAGAACTGAGGTACAACAGTCAACCATGTAGAGTTCTAAAAAAACCCTAATGCCATTTTCTAATTAAACAAAAAGTAAGGAATGCCCACAGGCTTAAACAAGTTTTAGAACACAACTGGCATTATGAATGTACAAATTAGCAAAATCCAGGAGAGCCCTAATCAGGAAATACGTATTTAATCAACCAACTAGAGATATGAAGGCTCAACCTTCCATATAGTAAGCCTATCAATCTACTAAATGTCCACCATAGAATTCTTTTAAAATTAGAGTCATATAAGCAAACCCTCTAAAATATTTCACTTCCCTATAAACTAGATTGCATCGCTCAAACATTGCAGTAGCCCATTTAAACAAATATGAAATAGAGTAAGCTAGAAGAAGAAATGAACATTTCAAGAAAAACCAACGAAATTGGAACGAGATTTAAAGGAACAACCAACACAATCAGGCAGTCGATATAAACAACCACGAAAACATTTAAATGACATAGGCGCTATTCAATAGGAAAGAAACATTTTATTTCAAGATACTGATAAGAAGGTAGAAAACTATTACAAGGAGTAGATTTAACATGCCTGTTTTAAAACGTTATATCTCATGGCCATGCACGTGCATTCCCCTTCAATCCCCGCAGTGCCAAAATTAATTCTCCACTTAACTCACGCTTCTCACCCACACGGTGTCCAAAATACCACGCTACAGAAACAATAACCATGATTCGGTAAACTGCATAGACACAGGACAAATGTTTTCCTGAGTTTGGAAGGCTCACACGTAATGCCAATTCCTTTTCTTGAAGAAAGCATCAGCACCTCCTCAAAGTGCCCATTTTGTGTGATAATTCCAACAATCAACTTGCATGCCATGCCAACTTGGTCTCGATTGAGGCTCATATAATCAAAGATTGTGTTTCAAGAATATCATGAATGAAATAGCAGCCTCTGTGTGGTTATCTTCCAATTAAAGTTGTCATCGGAAACAACATCTGGTTGAGGTATTTTGTCAATAAACTTCCAGGCTTTTCCCATCATTGCCACATTTTGCATACATGTCAATACAAGGGTCCTGATTTGAGCCATTCAGATACGTGAACTGAAAACAACATAGTTGGACAACCTGCTTGTTGGATGCACTCCAGAAATGCTTCTATTCTGAAGGTATTGGAATAGTGAATCACGAAACAACGATTTAGAATTCTCTTCAAACTTGTATCGGAAATCAGTACTCACCTTTAGTACTGGTGGCTGTAAATCATGATTTTCACTCCATCCTGACATTACTTTTTCACTCAATGAAGCATCTCATTTAACTTTTTTCCACTTTTCGGTTGGATTTTCTTCTAAAATGAATCCACCTTGGTGACTACTCAAAGTCCATCTTGAGATACGCTCTTCACATTACCTTCCTCTATGTTAGTAGATATTTCTATGGTAGTATGGGAGCCTTAAACATTTTGCCCAGACTCTCTGTATTCTCTATTCTTTTCACCACCAGTCAAGTTGCTAATATTTTCAAGAAGGGATCTCATGATGGATAAACCTACACGATGCTCCTCAGAAACACCTGCCATCTCTCTTAAAATAAAAGCATTCTGGAACAATGCCCCTCCTCTTTCTTCCCTCCACATGTTCATCGCCACGCCTGAAATCAAGTGGAGGTGTCCTGCTTCTACTCCTTTTTCTCCTCAGTGACCAAATGTGAGATCTGCTCCTCCTATGTGACTCCATGCCAACAGGAGACCGACTAATGCTCTCTTCGAGATGTTTTATGTGCTTTCCCACCATATTAATGAACACATCTGATTCACTTCACTAGCCCCTTGCCTCATTAGTCTTCCAAATTCATCAACAATCTACACAGCACTCAAGAAGGTGGAGGTAAACACGCCTACTTCCCTAGCTTGTAGCTTCATCTATAACCACCATATCAAACCCATGGGCTAGGTGCTGGAATAACTTCCGTCAGTAACTAGAAACAGTAGTGAATAAGCAATCTCAGCCTCACTTGCAAAACTTGCCTCAAGATTTGATCGAGCTTCTTCCATGTTAAATTCACCACCTGGAGTCGAAAGCATGAATTTCCAAAATGAAAAGGCAAGACAGTTCAACTCAAAACTTTATCTCGTTCTTCTACTACAGCTGCAAGATTTTGCAACAACTGATCATGACTGTGGTCGCGTGCAACCAGAACATCAGGATCAACACCAACGGTTCCTTGGGATCACCCTACGGTAGTTGTCGCACTTAACTCTCTCTGGAGGCCACTGATTTTTTGAGATAAGTTTACTTCTCTACCCTGTAGCTACTACAAAATAGCCAAACACTTCCTCACAGCACTTTCCTAGGAGGATTTTAGTTCTACGCTCCACTGAAACTGCCTGTACAGCACGATTTTGAGAATCCACACCCATTTATGCAACATCAGGGTGACAGACCTTCATTTCACCATCAATGAATCCACTATCCAGAACACGCTGTAGCAATTCATCTGTTGTAACATTTGATGGAGCGCAAACAAGCATTCGTGGTTTTTGGCAGAAAACAACAGGTAGACCACGTGACAGCAAATTGCAAGTCAACAACACAGTGAAATATAGGATAATTTTTTTTGAACTTGCTTGACACATAACATGATGCAACATGTCGTCACCAAGGATACAACTAACACTGTGAACAACCTGATACAAGGATGACCATAAAGGTAGCACAGAAACGTTCACACCTATCAAGGACAATTTACTTTTCTCTTGTGAAATGACATGGCAAAAGACCAACCACATTACGTAGTTATAGCTGAAGACATCCCACTGTGAAAATCTTCTTAAGATTAATGATTTACTAGAGACATCTTACAATTCTTAGCTTACGTACTAGAAGGTTCATGATATGTTTCATACCATTCTTCTTATAGGATTAAGTTTCTTTTCTTTTATATAACTTGAGGACTATCCTAGGATCACCTATAATATGAACATTCCTTGATTAATTTGTTTACAAAACCAGGAGGTAAGCAATTCCACAAGGCTATCTATCTAGACCCACACTACTGAAACTCGTTTCATACCCACATTGCATAACGAGGCAAGCGTAAGATAAAAAGGAGAGGAGTATCGTTAAGGTTCAGAACCCTAATCATCTTTGATCAAGAATTAAAAATTTATCATAGCTTAGACAAAGACTACAAGGTACCATGGTAATGGTTAGAGAGAGAAGATAATTTATTTTATTATGATCTATTTAGTTATTAACCGGTCTTTTAATGAGTCTTAAGAGTTCAATTGAATTTTGGTAAAAGATTCATTTAGAAATCATCTTGATTAAGTTCGTCGGGGGATACAAAGGGGTTACCAACATGGAAGCATTATACTTAATGTGTTTTCATTCAAACTCCTGTACTAGATAAGATCTACCGATATCCCCAAAAGCCAACAGTGATATTACTTTTTAAAATTAATTAACGTTTCCCAACAAGAGGACAATGTTTAATCCATAGCTTAAGGTTAGCAATGGTAGGTATTTTTTTTTACATCGTTAGATAAACACTTTCTTTCCAATTAAAGACTCTTAATTTTATCAACCAAATACAACTTCATTATTATCTTCTTTATTTATTCATCTATGTATTCCTCTTCTTTTATCTTTGATTATCTTTAGAAAAAGGGGGTTTCAACCCACTAAAATATGCCTAGAAAACATTGATACTAGTACCATGGAGGGTTACTAAACCAATAAGCATTATGACCTAAAAGAAGAAATTATCGTTATTTAACAAGAATGCAAACCATGGTTATAACATTTCCATTCAACATGGCACATGAACCAAAGGAGTCAAGAGATTGTATTTCACTTGGGTCAAGAACAAGAAGGTAACAAAATAAGCCAAGCCATGCTACAAAATTTCCATGACTGTAAATGATATCACCAAAAGAATACTCATAACAAGGTCAAGATTGAATATTATTTCTCACAGAGGTAATTTGCCAGTTAACATACAGAAGGACAAGACAACATCATCACAAAATTTCAGAACAACCCAAGGCAAGAGGTTTTCTAAACTCCTTTGCAAGCACTATTACAAAAATTTACCTCACATTGGACATTTTTACAAGGAACTTCATAAATTGCACTGATGAAACCTTTACAACTCTTTCCTTTAATCTACTTGCATAATCCATCTGCGCAAATACTATCTGGAATCAGTTCGCGAGAACTGAGCATGTTAAGGCTACTCATCAAGAAAGGAAAGTTATAATTCAAAAATGGATTAAAACACAACCCACAACTCCAAAATTATTCGCATGAGAAAGAAATCTAAACCATCCAGCAAGGAGAAAGTCAAAATACCAGTAAGAACAAAATTACATAAATCAAGGCAAGACCTTATGGGTTAGGAACAAGAAGGTCAAGAGGGTTGATATTTCCTTCATGTGATCCTATGGTTTACGTGATTGGAATCCAATACTCAATCCATCCATCTAAAGGGGTCCAAGAGAAGACAAAACATACTAATTATGATCGTAGGCGCGAAACAAAACGACGTTATCCAATTCTCCTAGGGAAAGGCTTCATAGTAATAAGGGTTCGACGCCCTAAAAGAAAACAACTATAGTTTCAGTATTAACCAAGGAGTTTACCACTACTTCCTTATAGGATTTCTTAAACGTAGTACTAGTTAACAAAACAAAAATCCACCCTTCCAAACGCATACAAATGAGACACAAAAAGGGCCATTATTCTTCCAACAAACCTTATCCTAATCGTCAACTTCTCATCATAATGTAATGGAAGGCTAAACCCAAAAGTAGTTAATTATTCGATACATAGTGGGTAGTACACTAGTGATGCCCCAGAATCAAAGGACCTTACCACGAGTACAAGCACAAAATAGGAACCAACACACATATCCATTAGGAAGGTTACGCAGTGTAGTCAGGCCTAGAAGTTGTATGAGCTCATTGCCAATGGTATAGAAGATGGAAATTTTACCCGATCCATGTGGGATTATCAGGGAAAAGTCTAGTAAATATCAAACAGATGAATATAATAGCTACCTATTATATTATCACTTTAATTAGCGGTCATCTAACAAGAACGGGTTCACGAGTCCAATACCATGGATTCACCTACAACTTTTGTTTCAGTCCATCTATTAATAGATTGCTCGTGAACCCAAGTAAAATTTGTAGAGATTTCATTCAATAAAACTTACAATGTTTCCCCCTTACTTTAATCACACAAGAGTTTGAACCAGGAAGAAGCTAAAGTAATTCTCTCAACACGTAGAGGCCAAAATAGATGTCAGGTTATTCATCCTCTAGAACTGGGTACAACAGTCAACCATGTGCAGTTCTAAAACAAAACCCTAATGCCATTTTCTAATTAAACAAAAAGTAAGGAATGCCCACAGGCTTAAACAAGTTTTAGAACACAATGGCATTATTAATGTACCTTTTAGCAAAACAGGAGAGCCCTAATTAGGAAATACATATTTAATCAACCAACTAGAGATATGAAGGCTTAACCTTCCATATAGTAAGCCTTCAATTACAAATACCACCACAAAATTCTTTTAAAAGAGAGTCATATAAGCAAACCAAACTCTAAAATATTTCCTTCCCTATGAACTAGATTGCATCGCTCAAAATTGCAGTAGCCCATTTAAACAAATATGAAATAGAGTAAGCTATAAGAGAGGAAAGAACATTTCAAGAAAAACCAACGATACTAGAACGATATTTAAAGGAACAACCAACACAATTAGGCAGCGATATAAACAACCACGAAAACATTTGTCTAGGCGCTATTCAATAGGAAAGAAAATTTATTTCAAGATACTGAAAGAAGGTAGAAAACTATTACAAGGAGTAGATTTAACATGCCTGTTTTAAACGTTATATCTCATGGCCACGCACGTGCAGTCCCCTTCTCCCCGCAGTCCCAAAATTAATTCTCCACCAAACTCACGCTTCTCACCCACACGGTGTCCCAAATACCACGCAAAAGAAACAATAACCATTCCGGTAAACTGCATAGACACAGGCAAAGGTTTTTGAGTTTTGCCTCACACCTGCCAATTCCATTTCTCGAAAAAGCATCAGTGCCTCCTCAAAGTGCCCATTCTGTGTGAATCTCGCAATCATTGCATTCCATGAAACCAAGTGTCGATGAGGCATTCGCTCAAAGATCTGCAAGGCCTCATGAACGAGCCCACTATGTGTATATCCTGTAATGAAGGTTGTCCAGGAAACAACATCTGGTTGAGGTTTTTCGTCAAACAGTTGCCACGCTTTTCCCATATTGCCACATTTTGCATACATGTCAACAAGGGTATGTGCCACAGACACGTGAGACTGAAAACCCCTAGTTATAATTTGTTCATGGAGATCAAGGCCCTGTTCTATACGTGTGAATTTGGAACTGGCCGAAACAACGCTGGAAAAAAAACAACTGATCGGCTTCAACATGTTGCATTTGGCGGAAGATTACGAGCGCCTCTTCAGCAGGTTCATGCCTTGCATAAGCCGCAATCATCAGAGTCCATGAGCAGACATCTCGTTCAGACATTTTGTCAAACACTTTCCGAGCATCTACCAGGCTTCCGCACTTGACATACATGTTTATCAACGTATTTTCCACAAGCCTGTCTTTCATAATACCCGTCTAAGTCATGTGAGCGTGGATTCATTTTCCATGTAATAATTCCTTTTTGTGAATGCAAACCTTCAAGAGAGAAACATATGTAGTAGAATCTATTTTACTATCTGGCATATGTAAAATATTGAGGGTTTCTTTCAGGCAAGCCTCTTGATAGAGTCCTCTCATATTAATATTGGGTTGTGTTTTAGATGCGATGGAAAAGTTAAAATCATGTTTATGTGGAAATCGACAATGCTTGGTTGAAAGAGATTACAGGCTTTCCAAAAATTGTTCAATGTCTTCATGCTTGCTGATCAAATTCAAACTTAACCTCTTCCTTTATCCAGATCTACCTTTTAAATAGCGCATCTTCAAACCAAAAAAACAAAACACAACACACCATTGGATTCTATAAATAATTCAAATTGCATGTAGAATCGTAAGTCTAAATTAATTTTTATCCGTGACTGAACATTGTAACGTTTGTTGAAAGGAGCACTCTCACCGTCACATAGTCGATTTTGGCAGGAATATCTTGAAGGAGAATCTTGAATTTGAGGATGCAGTCGAAGCTGAACAGATAACAACGAAGTTGGACCACCTACTTGTTGGAGCGCTAAAAAAGGCTTCTACTACAACTGCAAGATTTTGCAACAACTGATCACGACTGTGGTTGCGTGTAACCAGAACATCAGGATCAACACCAATGGTTCCTTGGGATCACCCTGCGGTAGCTGTCGCACTTAGCTCTCTCTGGAGGCCACTGATTTTTTGGGATAAGTTTACTTCTCTGCCCTGTAGCTTCTGCATATAGCCAAACAGTACTTCCTCACGACACTTTCCTACGAGGATTTCAGTTCTATGCTCCACTGAAACTACTTGTACAGCACGATTTTGGGAATCCACACCCATCCACGCAACATCAGGGTGACAGACCTTCATTTCACCATCAATGAATCCACTATCCAGAACACGCTGTAGCAATTCATCTGTTACAGCATTTGATGGAGTGCAAACAAGCATTCGTGGTTTTGGGCAGAAAACAACGGGTAGACCACATGATAGCAGATTGCAAGTCAACAATTTAATAAATGGGCAGGTGTGGCCACTAACCAGGAGTTGAACACGCCAAGAAGGTGCAGGGGGGGTTTTAATGCAATGGCAGGTGGCCATTAAAGCCACCCACCTCTAACCGACCAAGGAAACAAGGTCAAAAAGCATCATTAACCTTTCCTTCCCACGCCAAACTTGGTACACAAGGAGATCCAAAAGGGAGAGACAAGGTAGGTTGGGGACATAAGAATCTATATTTAAAATTAATAATTTAAAAACAATTCTAAGATTGCGGGATCGGTCGACTCAGGAGGAGAACGGGATTGAGTAATTAAATGAAATATTTACGCGAATGCCACTCCCAAACCGTGGCGCCACCACAAAACATACTCTTCCTCATTTGCGCAACGAGGCTCAATCAGCGGAAGTGAAAAACAAATCAAAAGGATAGTTTAACGATAACAGAGGATGATATCGATAATAATCGATATAAAGAAGGTAATAATAAAATACAATCATTGATCGATAATACAATCATAATGTCATTATTATTATTATTATCATTATTATCATTTTATAGCTTGTAAAATAATTATCAATTATAGTCATAATGGTCAGCAATCGAAGTCGACGAAGGCACAATGACACTCCATGCTTAGCACTCGATCGCCACAGGATGAATAGGTGTAACGTAGAATAGGGCATTACACAAAGCCACAATTTATATTTTTGTAATACCCCTTAACCACAACAATATTGTTGAAAATTTGTGGCTAAAAACCTAAATTGTTGTAGTGATTGGAAACTATTGAAAAATTCATATATTGAAGGTTTTATTTTCGAGAAATAGAACCACCACCCTAGGCATAGTGATGGTTTCAGAACTACCCCCCACCACAGATAGGAAGTTTATGAACCACCCCATAGGCAAGGTAGAAGTCACAAGTCTGCTGGTCTACGTAGGGCGACGGTTTCGTCATTTTTTACGGAAAAATAAAATTCTGGATGTGCAAAACCTATATTGAAATTTAATTGAAATCTAAGTTGTAAACCATCAAAATGAAACTACCAACAACTTTTTTTCATTTAATTTAATTGTGTAAGACTTTCAATTCTTTTTATGGCACCCAAATGTGTAAAACTCCTAGATTTAATGAAATGAGGTTTTTCCCCAATTGTTGAACTCAAAAAATATATTTACATTAAATAACAAAAAAAAAATTAGATCGATGGTGAGATCTCTACATTAAACAAATGAGAAATATTACAATAGTAAAACTTTTACGAATAAAACCAAGAAAATTGTTCCATGATTGCACTTCTTGCTCTCATGGCTTCTCCTCCTCCTCTTCCAAAACCTGCAAAACAAGATTGAGCAAATGAGGTTGTTTTGGGGCAAATAGAAATAAAAGGAAACCCATAAGGATATTTAGGGCAACCCAAATCTAAGGGCTAGGATAGATTCAATTCAATGACCCAAATCAAACCCTACCTCAGTTAAGTGAGAAGTATTTTGTAGGAATGAAATTTAAATAATAAAAAGAAGAACATGGGTAATGGGGTGAATAGGGCCACTTAGTGGCTAGGAAAAATAATTAAACCTTTGTGTTAGAAAATAATTGAATCTTGGTGCATGATAACTAAATTAAACTAATGGAGCTTAGTAGATGTTTCAAACCGTATATATATCTTAGGAAGTAAATTAATAATATTTAATTATTAATTTAATTCCAACTTTAACAAGCTTGCATAGAAAGACTTTAACCAAGAAATTTATTAATTGTGGAAATGTCTAACCTTGCAAACACCTTTTAAACAAAAGCAATAAAAATTATTACTATAAATTTGACTATTAATTTATTAGTTCCATTTTTTTTTGAGAGTAGAAAATTGTGGGCATTACATGTTGGAGATAAACTTTGCTCCAAATAATTTTTTTTCTTACTTTGGACTAAAGTCCAATCTCCCTTATTTGAATCTTCACCATTTGGTCCACATGGGAGGATAGCGTCAATCGAAGAAATAAGCTGATACAAGAATTTGGGGTGGGAAGAAAGATCCTGCTCCTTGACCACATGTTGTAAACTTGCGCATTTTCCTTCAAAGAGTCATACTAAAGATCCTAAGAATACATATTCCTCAACAACAAGAATAGACTCAGCCCTCGAAATACTCTTCTCAGAAGACGAATCATCTTCACCAACAAACTATACTGGAAAACCATATTGTTGACTTTATAGAATGACCAACATGTATTATCCAACATTGGAGAGTCAAATTCACTAAAATAAAACTCGATCTCGATCTCAATAATTACACCCACAAAACTATCCCACAAATATAAATAATGGTAATTATCAATTTGAATATCTCCATATTTGGCTCTAATAATCAAAGAAATTACTTTGCACCTTATAGTATTCCCTACAGTTCCTTGGAAAACCAAGTCAACGAAACATCTCAAAGAAACTTCATTTGACATGGCAAGGTCATTTTAAGGAACCAAAAAAAATGATCAAAATATTTTAAAATGGTAGAAACGCACCTAACCATTGTTTTATAAGTGCTCAATTGATGTAGACCTCCTTTGACTACAGGCATACCTTGTTTATTTATGTAGGCTTTTTGTTTTCCGCCCACTTCCCTACGACACTTAGTTGATCATCATTTTGAGTTATGCAGACTTTAGATATGGACATGGATTATACTTATGTTGATTAGCATGATGTCTTGTGATTAGATGCTTTTGGATTATGGTTGGATTTTGTTTTCAGTAGGATCTGCACTGAATCATGGACAGACTATTGGATATTGATATTATTTTTATATAGATATATCGCATGTGTTCTAACATTGGATTTCTTCGCCCTGATGAGTAGAATGTAGTTGTTGAATTTACATTACCGTGATTTTGAAAAAATGATGAAATGCATAATTAAGTTGTGAATTAGACCTAGAAATAATGATTGCTTGAATTTCGTATAGATGTTAATAAATTTCATGCATATGATTATTTTGGATATTTTGACATGGCCGCCAGGCCGAAGAGGGTATTTTGCATTTTTGCAGGAAACACAGCATGATCACAACCATGAGGGGGATTGGGGACCAAACACAACAGGATGCCGGGTGGTTACAACATTGGTCGTCAAGGCAACTTGTAAACTGTATTGTGTTAGCTTGTTCTTGTATGTGTTGAGAAAATTGCTTGAAGGGGTAATGTTCTAATGTGACCATGGGGTTGAGAATTTTATTTAATTGTTTTATTTACTTTAGTAGGTGACTTCATTTGGGATGCCCTTCTTCTATTACTTTTGCTAAGTATGTTTAGATTAATTTATTATCTTGTTTTAGTCATGTGGGTGTAATAAATTTTGTTGGTTGGCTCCTTGAGCCATGTGTTGTCTCTTGTTTTGAATGCTTATCTTGAGTGTTGACCACTCCAAATCTCTTGAAAACTCGAATTTGAGTTTGAGGGCAATTTTGGAGGACTTGTGGGACAAGTTAAACTTGTCCCACACTTCCCAAAACCCCTTACCAACCATATCTATGGGTTGGGAAGCCCAAAAAGGGATTAGTTATTGTTTTGGGAAGTGATTTTGACTTGGAGTGCACTTTTTCTTCATTTTGCATTTATTTTGTACCTTAAGGCACATGGGAAAGGGATGGTTGTGGAAGAGAGTGGTCATTCAACCCAACCACCCATTTATGGTGTTTTGGGATTTGAGTTGACCTTGGGAGATGGTTGAGGATGTGTGATGTGGCATCCTACATGGAGCCACATCACCCTCACCCTTACCTTTGTTCTATTTATTGAAACTTCCTCTCTTGTTGAGGGGGTTAGAGCTTTGTTTTTTTGGTGTTGTTGAAGAGTTCTTTGTTATTGGGAGAGAGAGGAATTGGGAGAAGGAGATAGAGAGAGTTTTTGGACTTGCATGCTTGGATTGATTTGGGAAGGAGCTTGGACAAGTTTCTTGGTGTAGGCTTCTCCAATGGAGAGGTAGGGAACCCTCTCCTTTGTTTTTGCTTCTTATTATTATTGCTTTTATGCTAAAAATTGTGAAAAAGAAATGCATGTTTACTTTGGTGATATTGTGAAAAAGGGTTTGAATGCTTGTTGTATAGTATAGGAGAGGTCTATGGGGATAGTCTTGAGGGAGGCAAAAGAGTAGATTAGGATGTTGTGGAGGGAGTTTGAGAGGGATGCCCATCTTGGGTAGGAATGTTTACATTCTACCTTGTCTTTGAGGGAGCCATAAGAGGAGGGAGGCATAAGAGTATGGGAGGAATAAGGGGTGCTTGAGGGAGGCATAAGAGTCATAGGGGCTTGTGTATATTGTGGAGGGTTTTAGATGGGCATCTCATCTCATTTGGGAGGCATAAGGGAAATATCCCCATAGTTCCTTCTCTTGTTGGCTTGGATGCAAGCCTTGTTGTGTAATGTTTAATGTTATTGTGTGTCTCTTGTTCATCTATTTTTAGCTTGAATGTTGTGAAGAACTTGTATTGTGGAAGCATGTATAGTTGCCTTGTGTTGGAGACCACCCTCCATTGTGTTGTGTTTGGGGCTCGGGGGTCAATGGAGGAGATTGCTTCTCTTCTCCATTGAGATTTGGTTGGGAGGAGAGTGTTGCCTCTCCCCCTATCTTGGTTGTGATTAATCTTCATGGAACTTGGAGTATGGAAGAAGAACTCTTGGGAGCACAAGAACCTTGTTGTTGACATTGTTACAAATATCATGTAATTACCCACCTTGAGTGGAGAAAGAAATGTAATATTGCCTTGCTTTCTCTAGTTTTACATAATTGCAAATTTGTTCTACATAAAGTAGAATGTGTTGTAAAAGATTTTAAGGAAAGTTGCATTGGAAGGAAAACATTTCTTGCTTTAAGATTATTGGAAAGTGTTGTAACAAATATTGAATGAAAATTGTTCTTTTGAACTCCAATAATAAGCATGTAATATGGATGGAATTAAAGGTTGAAAGGACGACATTTTATCTATTCTCTTTCTTACTTGATTTGGTACTTCTCATGAGTATGTCAATTTTGTTTACATGTTAGTTGACCTTGCTTTAAAGTTAATGGAAGTAATTTTGGAGTCCTCTTGAAAGGTGTTGGAAATTGGTACTAAATATATGTTAATTTTCATCTTATTACTTGAAGGAGAGGTGTTGAATGGATGGGAAAAATAGTACCTTATTTTCTTCTTGTATACTTGTTGGAAAGACTTAAGTTGTTAATGACTTGTAATATGCCAATAAAAACACTTTCAAGCTCTAGTCCCTTTATGTTTTATTCATCCTTGAATCTATTGTAAAATCCACGGCTAGCTAACAAAGGAAATGAAATCGAACCACTTGAAATCCCATGCAATGTCTATAAATAGGGTTGGGTAGAAATAAAATTATAATGCAAATACTTTAACCTATCAAGTTCAATACCCACACTCCTTAATGTATATCAAAGACACTAATAGTTTGAATATTATCCATATTTAGGTATTATTCAAACTAATGGATATGCTGGTAACAATACACTGTTATATACCCCCTTAAAATTAACAAAGTATACCATTGAAAGCTATAGCCAGTATATAATATTAACTAAAATACGCAAGGGAACTTATGGAATTATAGATTTCAAATCATAGCAGCCTGCCGTCAATTTCTAATTGTATTAATCAAGTACTCAAATTTGAAATACTGCAAGGATACAATAGCAAATAAATAAGTCTTGTAGTAAGTCATTCAATCTTGTTTGGGTAAGTAATTCGTGCTCCACGAGCATACTGTCACAGCGAACTTTAAACAGCTGCAATGCTTTCAAAAACGAGTTCTGGGGCGCCTCCTCTGTCCCACAATCTGTTGATAAAAATATTTTAAAGGAGAAACCCGTTTTGGGGAATGCATCCGATACTGAGCAGATAACAACATAGTTGGCAACCTGTTCGTTGAAACTGCCTTTGTGGCTTTCGTGCTCTGTCTGCTCGCTTACGAGCACCCCACGCCCCGCACACAATGCAGTACCCAATGAAAGTGGAGGTAATCTGCCTCCTCACGCGGCCAAGGGCAGTCAAAACTGGAATAACGCCTTTCCCTTGCGCCTGGAGTTTCCCTTGATCACCAGATGGTCTTCCACGCGGCCAGGGCCGAGACAGCCGGAGCTCACGCCTCCTCACGCACCTTAGACCTTCCTGCTTCCCTTTCTTGTGCCCACGCGCCCAGGACAGCGTGAAAAACGGTGGGCTGAACTTCTTGCAGGTCAGAGACTGCAAATCTAGGCGGATTATTGTTTACACGGCCCGGGCAGACTTAAAACGGGTCTGTACGCCTCCTTCTGGCCTGTAGCTCCGTCTACATCTTCCTCCCTACTGTTCACGCGGCCTGGGGCGGTGAAACGTGGTAAAAACGCCTGTCTTGCGCCATGGTTCCTCGGTTTGGCGTGGGTATTAGGTGAACAATTGAAAACATTGTTTGACGCCTTGAATGCGGCCAGTGGGAGTGGCGTGCACGCCAATGGAGAAGTTTAAAAGGAGTTCGGCTGGTGGTGGTTGAGCCACCGCCCCCAACCATAGCATTTAAAACAAGTTTGATTTGGGACCTATTAAGAATACAACTATTTATATTATAAACTAGAGCCGTGCAGCCTCTACCCTTTCCAACAAGTCTCCTAAATGCAATTAGTGTAATGCGTTTCAAAACATAGGAATTTTTATAACGCGATGAAATAGTTTTGTGTTTAGTACACTTAGTGTATAGTGTGGCTCTTTCCTTTGCTCATGTGTATATACATATATTAATGTATTAAATTTCGAAGTAACGTAACTTATTGAATAATAAAGTAAACATCTATATAGGTAGGTAAATATATATATATATATATATATATATATATATATATATATATATATGAAAATAAATAAAAAGGCAAATTGAAAGTTGTTAATGAATTCTCTTCAAAATTAATTGTATCGTGCCCTCGGGCTACCCTTATAGGTATTTTGTCCACACAATGGTACCTGACATTAATCAATCTAACTCGAAAGTCGACCCTCCTGTTCTTGGCGAAACGTCGAATGAGACTTAACTCCTCTTATCATCGTTCCCGAAGCATTAACGGGACTAATCTAGTTTGAGCCTGTATGCGAGCACGCTATCAAAAAAAAAGTTTGTCGCATTTTCGGGACGTTGGTTTGTTCGCAGTGTCGTCATCGTCGTTGTCGACGTCGTCGAGCGAGCGAGCGTTACATTGTTTATGGAAAACAAAATTTGAGGAATAAATATCTGATTTTCGACAGTTTATAATAAAGATTTTGTTAATACTATTACTTATATAATTTTTACAATTCAGAATCATTCATAGAAGATTCGATAGTTATAATCTATACGAAAAGGAAAACATTCAGTATTTCTTATCAGATATTTGATCCATTCTCCTACACAAATATCTCTAGTAACTATTTTATGGATACTACGAGTATATCTATTCAATTAGGAAATCGGCAATTGCGTCTAATCTGTCCCTGGTTTCCTAGCAGAGGGCGTATGTTACCCATCTTTATCATGGATATCCTGAAATCGTGAAAGAACTGCTTCTTATTTTTGGCATAAAAATCAACCAACTCCCTGGTGCTGCCACCACTGGAATGAAGCTCCTGATCGGAATTCAAAAGGCCTCTGCCATGTTGCAGGTTCTTATAGTAGCGATTATCGAAGCGGCGAGGAGTCTTCAAATCCAAATTAGCTATTACATTGTTGGAATCAGAAGCATTGGAGCATATCTTCCGGAGTGATTTCAGGAACAGTTTTTCAACTGTGGGATCTGGATGTTTCCCAAGCCTGTTACTGAATGTGCCACAACGCGCATTGCCTATTGTATGGGCACCTGAAAAATTGTGAAATCATTAAATTAATAATCAATTACTCACCGTATTAATGAATTTTATAAATCACAACTCTTACCTGACAGTGTGACCATATCTTTCTCAGTGAGGCCAACCACCTTAAATTTTGATATGATCAAAGAAACATTGAAGTCAGGGGCAGGTAGATAATCCACTACGTCTGCTTTGTTAGCAATTACATTGTCTCTTCTTCCCAGCCGTACACTCCAGATTGGCCCCCCTGTCTGCGAATGCAAAACATCAATTACACAATTATATTCACAATTAACAATTAACAATTCATAGTTAAGATAACTTACCACAAATTTCTTATAATAATATAATCACATCTCAGAAAGTAAGGAATATATGTATTTAGTATTTACCAACATCACAGAGTCTCTTGCAGCAATTGCAAGAATGTCAGCACATGAAACAACGCCAGGGCATGCAGACTCCAGCTCTGATTTGATGGAGTCAATCACTTTGAATCCGCGAAGCGAATGTAAATTGGGAAGTGCAGTCTTCTCGCCTACAAATGTTGCTGTGTCATCCAGCAATACGGACCCATCACATCCCTGGATACATAACACAATTTTATTACACCAAACAATTGTTTCTTTGGCCTATTAAATGGATAGTAATCTTATTAAAACACAGTCTACTAGAGATCGTAATCTTAAAATCATAGAAACTAATTCAAATGCATGCAAATATTTTGAATAATATACAGCAAATGGGTGGAGATTAAATAATGACGTTAACGAAGCAGTCGTGAAAATGCATTCTCAAAAAAGAAGCAGCCATGCGTGGATGTTGTCGGACAGCCCTTTCCACCCCACGAAGAACAATCGCCTTACTCTCTGGACATGTGCGGAGATAATACTCACGACTCAACTGCCCATTTGCGTTTCCCAGGATTAAACAGATGATCAATATTACCCTGAAATCAAAACTTGCCATGATAAATAAAAACATATGATCAGTTAGAGCTTACATACACAAATTTATAATATTCGACGTAGTCCAGGCCGTGCTATCACACATCTTGCATGAAGCCGAAAAGCAATCACGAATAGTATCACAGTTGATCTGGCAAGCGATATACATTTTCTACCAAAAATAATTATATTCCTTCGTTTATCTTTCATTGTACAAGATTTGCGTAATCTGACTACTAAAATTAAATCGGAACATGAAGGCCTTTTACACGTGACCAAACATTTCTCGATGTAATAAATGCACTTTGATACTTGTCGCTTGATTTTGGTTCCTTTATGCGAAATGGTTTCTTCCCTTCCAAACACAACATTAACATATTGATCCATGAAACTAACGTAACCTTCGAATACAGGTCACCCAGAATGAACAATTCGTTGTAAATATTTGACGTATAACTTAGCAGTTCAGATGTATTATAACTAGTGGTTGCTCCTGGTGGAGCAAGTCTACGCCAATGGGATCATTGGTGGAAAGGGTGGGTGGTGTTGGTGCTGTTGTCATTAGTGAGAACTTATACTGACACAAACAATGCAAATGAATCCTTCATTGTATATGTTAAAAAAACAAAAATAAATGGTGACGGAGTTTTATAATTAGAGAAAATGAAGGCTTGTATGAAGTTAAAACTTACAATTGGGGTGTTGAAGAAAACTGTAGTAATATTAAAATGGATTCATATCTATATTGGTTTGGCACTCATGCAATGTTCTTGGAAGCTGATCTTTGTACTGGAAAGTTTTACAAGAAATCAAATAGGAGACTAAAATTTAGTTAAGACTGCTTGCAAACTATTAAATTATAAATACTAATAAGATTATTATACAAACAAAAATAGAAGTTTGATGTACGGAAGATTGGGCAGTAAGTATGGTAATTACCTAAGTCAATATAAACAAATAATTTAAAGAGAGAGAATGTTAAAAGAGTATCATAGATTTAGTTATTAACAATAAAAAGATGCACTTTAATAAATTTTTCTTTGTAGATAGGAATAAATGAAGTTGGAAAGAACAAAATGCGAATATAAAAGGAAAACCCATATTATGCTATTTTTCAATTTAATTTTCTTCAATTGAAGTATGTTCCTCATTATCAAAAGCTGATGTAAGCCTTTAACAACTAAAATGTTAGTATAAATTTTTTATGGAATGATCATTTTATGTTTAAAAGTGGAGCACAAAAAATGTTGCTAATTTCTAATACTATTGTAATTGAAATAAGAAATGTACAAGATGGTTGTAATCTTGCTAGGAATGTATCAAAGTAACAATAGTGGAAAGGGAAAAATGGTGGCTTTTATAACCGTTTCAGGAAAAACATTCAAAGTGAAGTGATGTTTACCTGGTGGAGTGTCAAATCAACTATTAAGAATCTTTCTTCCTCATTCTCTTTTTGTGTAATTGATTATGGACTACTCATATGTGGCCATGTTCATATTATTTCAAATCTTATGTTTTTTGTGTCAGTACATTATGGGAATGCAATAAGGTTTTCTTAATTAAGAATTTCCTGAAAATTGTTCTCTAGTCTAGTCATGAAAATGTTTACGGATGATAATTTATATAGTATTATTACTTACCACTCTAGCAATGGACTAATGTATTGTTGCTCCCTCACAAGGTACTCTAGCAATACAACACCAAATCTTCTTTTAACAAGGGTGCAAATGAGAGACTATTGAGATTTTGTAGTATGAACTTTGCAATCCTAAGATGAGGGCTCTCATATTTAGGTGTAATTTAATTGTTAGTTTCGAACTAAAAAAGGAAAATTTTTAAACATTATGCCTGAGCATCGCATGATAAAAAAATCAAACCAATTAGCATCTATAAAACAAATCCTGATAACGTGTTGCTATACTCATGAGCAGATCGAATTACAAGTAATTTACTATCATTTGATATTATCTTACTTTATCTGAGTACATTTTAAAAATTACATATGAAATAAGTGAATGTTAAATATGGAACAAATGTTCCCTTTCTGCATCATTTTTACCCCATCCAGGGAAAAATAAACATTCAAAAGATGAGGTTGCATTTGAAATTGTTTCTTAGGCGAGTGAAGTAAGAAATATTTATGTGGATTGTATACTCTATTGTATACAACGCCTATACACCTATTGTACTAAAAATTGAAACTATATCATTATGACATTAGCATATAAGAAAATCATTAAAATTAATATAAATATTTATATTTTTGTGAACTTCTTGATCAGGAAGGTGACTACAATTGTAGGAGTGTTCTTCAATGTTCAACATATAAGTATTTTCAAACCAAGTTGGCTTTTGTTTGACCTAATATGTGAATATGGTCAGTCTGCACAGTTTCTTGCAATTTCCTTTCATGGCCATTATTTTAGTACCAATGACATGGAATGATACTTGAGATGTAACTTATTTTTCATTGTTATGGTGGGATTATTGCAAGTTTTTTTTTCATTGCAACCTAACCTAGCAGACTTTTAATGTGCCATGTAAATATTCGTGTCATATTCATCTAATGCTCCCTAGTTTTCTATTCAATATTGAACCTTAAATTTAAAACATCTTTCACAAAGACTTAAAGAAAATGAATGATAGGAATTTTGCAAGATTCCTACCAAAACATCACAAAAGATAGATGGACTTGTGTAGCTTTTTGGATGGTTCCATGAAAGTCAAGGTCTATTTCTCATTAGTGAATCTTTGCCATAGTGAAGTGTGGATTAATATTTACATGGGGAACATTAAAGGGGTAATATCTAATGGGTTCAAAGGTACAGGATCACCTATGAAAACCTGTCCTCTGGTTCATTTTCATGAAGAATGTGACCACAAACGTAAACAAAAA
Organism: Taxus chinensis; assembly: GCA_019776745.2. NCBI lineage: Eukaryota > Viridiplantae > Streptophyta > Pinopsida > Cupressales > Taxaceae > Taxus > Taxus chinensis. Next base: position 135,334,974 of record CM034148.1, on the reverse strand, counting down.
ATGTCTTCTTTCTCTATTATTTAATACATGAGAGGTGCTCTTAATTTTTTTTTACTCCACACCTGCTCGTCAAAAAATGGAAAGAGGAAAAAAAGACATTATTAAAAATGAGAATGTAGTTGGTGTTCATTATATTAAACTCTTAACTCTATTAATTATGCCTAAAGTATATATCCAACATTAATGACTAGGGCACCATTGGTAGAATTAATATCCACCCATTTGGTGTCATTGAGGACCTAGTAGCCCCATGTGTTATCTTTCCTGACAAGCGTGATGCAGTTGTTGTCTTGGTGTTGCCAAGCCCTTAGTTCATGTTTTGTAGTCATATTGAGATAATAGAGGACTTTCAAGTATTTCTAGCTTAATTGAAGGGCACCAAAACCTATTTTACAATCAAGGCAGAGGACATCAAAAACTATAATTTGACAAGAGTTAAGAAATAGCTACAATTTCTGCAAATGTTAGATCATCAATCTAGTTCATTCATTGGTGCTAATTCACATATTTTAATGGGGAAAATTCAATAGACTATCTTAAATGATCTGCCATAACATCCATATCCCGCTTTAAATTTGTAATTTTATCTTTTCAAAACTCATTTTTGACATAAAATTGTTTTTACTACAACATTATCTCTTAAAATATTTCTCTTAGGGAGGATACATTTGAAGCTGTCAACTCCATTTTTGTAGGGTTTAAACATTTGGTGACAACATCAAGCTTTTTGTGAAGCAAATAGAACTAGGATTTGCCAAATGGTTATTTTTCAATTTCAGGGAAGCAATAATGCCACACAAGAAGTTGATTAAAGTTTGTCAACCCTGCATAACTTCCATCGAATCGATCTTTTATTGAAAATAATTTTGATCTATTTTTGACTTCCTAGAGCTATGCCAGTAACATGAAAATTAAATTTTTAACCGGAAATTAAATTACAACTCTTTTTCTCGCAGATCGAATTATTTTGGGATCTTCCATGCCTAAAATATACGTGCATGAGAACAATGAGAATATTATGCCTAAGTGTACAAGGAGATCATATTGTTTTCCCCAATTATATTTGGAATGAAAAAAAAAAATGGCATTAATTTCCTGTCAAAATTTATGTACAAAAAACTCGATTAATGACGCTCTACATTTATTATTTGGAAATCACAACACAAAATATATAATTGGAACTTGGTACACGTTAACACTTAAAAATGGCCATCATCATCTCTACAAATCTTATATTTGTTGTTACATTTGCTTCTACGGATTACTTCAAAAGGACATGACATTGAGTTGTCAGCGAGAGGAGACAAGGATTTACTACTATATTTTGAGTTGTTGACAATAGAGATGGAGATCTAAGGTTGTAATCGAGACGTGTTTATTTGTTGAATCACCCTCAGGTATCATTAAAAAAACATTGATAATTTGAACTTTACTACCTCTTAGTTCACCTTTACTACAGCTGCGGCAGTACATAACATCATTGTTGCTCTTGTTTTATTTGTAATTGAATACCTTATACTAATTTCGTAGCCAACTTTTTTGTAATATAAATTAGTAAAATTAAAAGGAAGCAACAAAAGCATATCTCATTAATCAACACCTATCTTTATTTAACTAAGTAAAGATCCCTAAAAAAATATATTTTTAATAATAAAGGAATCGAATATAAGTTGCAATGAATAGAACACTCCAAATACACTCCCGACAGACATGGTTGAACATCAAATGCAAACCAATTTAGGCCTACAAAAAAAACGTTATATGACCGGAAAAGTAAGTCAAGAGTTCCCTGTTGATACAAGTTAGATAATTAAGTCATCGAATCTTGATTGAGGTCATAGATAATTAAGTCTCTTTGACACTTTACCACTTTCTCTGCTTCCACTGATCATATTTGTAGGTTTTCCTTATACCTCATTTCAATGATTTTCCATAATATTAAAAATAATGTAGTTACATTTAGAAAACAACAATTGTACATTAATCTTATCTTATGAGTATGCATAAAAAGACAACAACTCCTTTACCTTAGTTGAGGAAAATCTGTTGTAAAAGATTTGCATTGTGCATTTCCATTGCTGAAATCCGAGAGCATCTGACAAGGCAAGGAATGGCTCATGTTCATCTTCTCCTTGGCAAGATACTTGAAGAACACTCACTTTTTATGTGGCTTTGTGGTCAGTAGAATGGTTGAAAAAGGAACTCAAATCAATGCACTTGAAGATAGAATTAACTAAATTATAAAATTATTTATTTTCGATCTTCTAAAATTAAACATGTTGAATTAAAATGATATGGAACTAATGATTTTTTAAACTTAACTTAACACAAAAAGGTTGTAAGACATAACAACATTAAATAAGAATTTATAAATTAATTTTCCTTAACGAGTTACTCCCTAGGTTTTTTTCCCCTTAACTTTAATATAATACAAGGAGCAAAGGACAACATTCCAAGGTCTAGAAATTTTTTGTGAACTTTTGAGAATGCAAACCATAGTCTTAAATTTTAGGGGGAAAAAATGAGGCTTTTTCAATGAAAATAACTAAGCAGAGCCGATCATACATTTATTTCTTTCCTTGTAAAGAGGAACACTTCTTCTTGAGATAATAAAATTTAATCATAACATAAGCAACAATAGACAAAACTTCAAATATCTAAGTTCTTGAAACTTTTCTGCAAGCCAAAGTCAAAAACTTTTGAAAATATAGATTTAGTTTTTTTTGGTAAGGCAACACTAAAAAGGGTCCCATGGAGAGGGAGTGTTGCTATTACTCTTATTGAGTGGGTGGCTAAGTGAAAAATAAAATTTTGGAATCTGAATTTTTCGTTTAAAATATGGAGCACAAAATTTTCAAGTGGATATTTTAATTAAATGGTAAAAAAGAGGGACTATAAGTTTTCTCCATCAACTTCTACTATGTTGGAAAATATTATACCAAATCTTAATCTATAAATGAACAAATTTATTTTAAAATTGTATTACAAATTAAATTGTAACATTTTGAAATATCTTTCCTCAAAATTACAACTAACCCTTAAAAAAATTATACCATGGAACCACTTTTACCATAAATACTATTAAAATTACTCTCCAACATCAATTAAGGAAATTTAGGGACCTCTTCCCATGAAACAACTTCTAAAATTTTCAGAATGCAAACCTTCACTATTTAAGGGGAAAAAAATCAAATGAAAGATGGGGCTTTTAATTTATGGAAATGCTCTAGAAATTTCTGTAAAACTTGAAGGTTGCTTTATAAAAAATGAATTATACATAATTTCTTCACATTTCTTGAATTCTTCTGAAAAAAATTGACAATGAAAGTCAAAGCCTAAAAAGATGAATTTTTAATATTTCGTTTTAGTGAATAACAAGACTCCAGATTTGTCGAACTCTTCGGAAAATGTTCTACAAATTACTGAGAATCCAACACAAAGCCCTCAAAAAGATTGAAAAATTCAGAATTAATTTCTTGATTAGTACCAGGCCTGGAAGACTTTACCGATTTCTTCCAAATACAAGACACTTAAAAAAGTGAAAGCATAACAAGTTTCCAAATTTTGACTTGTTTAGTACTTTTTTCAGAATGCAAGCGAAGCCTCGTAGAACTATAAAAAAAACATACACTTCAAATGTCTGTAATTTTTTACTAAATTTCAAAATGCAAGCCAAAAGCTTAAAAAATTAACAATATGAAAACTTTGGCGAATTCAATCTAAACCAATAAAATTTCCATTTTTTTCTAAGGGAGACGAGAATAAACTAAAACGTGTGTGGGAGGAAGAATTTCCATTGAAGGTAGTCATGAGCCAAGCCCATAATTTGTGAAAAATATATTACAGTTACTAATTATTAACCTCCTATCTTGTAAGATTATTTGATCAACAAATATTGGAAAATAACAAAACTGTAACTTCACAAATACAAACACATAAAAAATACCCAACAAGGTGAACACAATATTTTCAGACAATTGTCCCTGGAAAAAACCCGTAGGGAAAACCAGTACTACAGATGAGAAATATATTAAACTTCAGCAAATCAAGAGATACAAATACTGCTTGCCTCTTACTGGCAGAGCTCTGACAATCTCCTAATCCTCCTGCTGATATTCCTCCACTGCTATCTCCAACACTATCACTGCGCCCTTGCTAACACTGCAAGACTACTTGCTAACACTGCAAGTTTCTCTAAAAACTTCCATGTTACAAATGACCCAATGACCCCCTTATATACTACTCTTGTTGAACATCGACAGCCAAGATTAATACAAATGAACGACTGAGATTAAGACAACTCAATAACCATTAACAACCTTGGTTATGAGGTGTCACCTAAAAGGAGTCAATATTAGATAACAATTTTTCTTATCCTAACAATATTTTTTTGACAAAAACAACTATTTCTCTAAATTCTAGGCCAGAACGAATAGCTGTCGAAACTACCCATAACAAATGGATGAGGACAAAAAGTTGTCCAAGCTACCAAGATTAACACTCCCTCTTAGCGAGGAAGTTGTTTTACATGACACCCAACATCTCTCTGAAGAAGATGAATTTTTCCTTCCCCAATGCCTTTGTCAGAATGTCTGCTACCTACTGATCTGTAGGTACAAACTGTAGCTTAACAACCCCACGCTGTACACAATCTCTGATGAAGTGATACTTGATGTATATATGTTTTGACCTATCATGAAACACCAGATTCTCAGTCAACTTGATGTAACTCTTATTGTCGCAGTGTATCACCGTAGTCTCAACCTTCTGACCAAACAAAGCTACTAGCAACTTTCGAAGCCATATAGCTTCACATGTTGCCATGCTAGCTGCTATGTACTCTGACTCTGCTAAACTCAGAGCCACAGACTTCTACTTCCTGTTGAACCAAGATACAACTCCTGATCCCAGACTGAAACAACACCCTGAAGTGCTCCTCTTGTCCATTCTACTACTTGCCCAATCTGTGTCAGTATATCCCATCAACCTGATTCCTTCACCTCAAGCATATCTAATTCCATACTCGATTGTACCTCACAAATAATGCAACACATGCTTTACCGCAGTCCAATGCACTCTCTTTGGCTCAATCATGAACTGACTAAGAGATTTAACTGCAAAAGCTATATTTGGCCTAGTATTGACCAAATACATGAGAGAACCAATCAACTGCCTGTATAAGGTGGGGTCTACATCCTTCTCCTCGGATGTGTCTACCTTCCTCCAATTCATGATCATGGGTGTAGACATGGCTTTGCAATCTTCCATCCTGAACCTTTTCAAGATTTCCATGCAATATTTCCCTTGCCCAAGGAAAATCTCTCCATCTTTCTACCATACCTCCATGCCTAGAAAGTAGTGAATAAGTCCCAAATCCTTCATCTTGAACTCCGCTGCAAGATCCCTCTTGCATTCTTCTATGAGCCCCAGTGAACCTGTAAGAAACAAGTCATCTACATATAGAACAAGAATGAGAATCTCACCTCCAACTACCAAGTAGTAGAGATTAACATCTGCGTCACTCTTCACAAAGCCCATTTCCTGCAGGTAACTATCAATGCACTCATACCATGCTCTGGGAGCTTACTTGAGTCCGTACAATGCTCTCTTGAATCTACACACGTGGGTCTTTTTGTTGTGTGCTACAAAGCCTTCTGGTTGTTCTATGTATACCTCCTCTTTCAACTCACCATTAATAAATGATGTCTTGACATCCATTTGATGGATCTGCCATCCCATCTGTGCTGAAATTGAGATTACAACTCATATAGAAGTATACCTGGCAACTAGAGCAAATGTCTCCTTGTAGTCTATTCCCTCTTTCTGAGAGAACCCCTTTTCCACGAACCTTGCCTTATATTTCTCAATGCTACCATATGCACCGTGCTTGATCTTATAGATCCAGCGTGATCCAACCACTTCCCTATCTGTTGGTCTAGGCACTACCTCCCACACATCATTCTACATAATTGAAGTATACTCCTCAACCATTGCTTTTTTCCACACTTGATGTTGTGCAGCCTCCTGATAGCTAGAAGGTTCACTATCTACCAACATAGTAACTAATGCAACATAGTCATCATACTTGGTTGGTGGTTTCCGTTGTCTATCACTCCTCCTAGGAGCACCCACTAACTCCTGAGTATTCTTCTGCGTCTGTTGAAACTCATGGTTCTTGCTGCCAACTGTAGAGGATGAAATATCAACCTCCATGTCTTCTTGATGCATCTCTTCTTACACCTGTTGCTCCATACTTTGAAAAATCTCTCCTCCTGAGTCTATGCTTGTACTAGTAACTGTACTCAAGCTTTGCTGCCCTTGACTCGATTGAGTGATCCTTGGAGCTTCTGTTGGCTGCTCACTCTGATCATCTACTGGAAAATCTCTAGACTTTCTAAATGCCTTGTCCTCCATGAACTTGACATCACGTCGAACAATAATCCTCCTGGTCCCTGGAATGAATATCCGATATGCCTTAGAGGTTTCACTGTACCCCAAAAATTACCCTCTCTCTGCAGTCTGATCTAACTTGGTACGTGTATCCTTAGGAATGTGACAATATGCCAAACTCCCAAAGATCCTAAAGTGACTGACATCTGGCTTCTTCCTAGTGAATGCTTCCTCTGGTGTCATCTTCTCTAGTACCTTATGTGGAACTCTATTCTGTATGTATACTACTGTATTGCATGCCTCTGCCCACAGATAATGGGGTAAATCCTGGTCATGCAACATAGCCCTTGATGCCTCCATTATAGACTGATTCTTCCTCTCAGCAACTCCATTCTGTTGCGGATTGTAAGGAACAGTCCACTCTCTCTTGATTCCTTCTCTGGTACAGAACTCCTGGAACTCATTACTTTTTTACTCGCCTCCATTATCTAACCGAAGAACTTTTATCTTCCTTCTTGTCAAATTCTCCACTAGAGCTTTGAACTCTTGGAAGCAACTGAAAACCTCATCCTTGGTCTTCAAGAAGTATATCCATGTCTTCATGGAGAAATCATCAATAAAAGTAACAAAGTACTTATACCCTCTGAGAGACTTCGTCGACATTGGTCCACATACATTTGAATGTACTAGATCAAGAACGCCCTTGGATCTAGTGTCACTCCTTGGAAAATATGCTTTAGCAAACTTCCCCAACACGCATCCCTTACATACATCATCGTGCTCTGTGCTCACCTCAGGAACACCTGTTACTATCTCATGAAGTAATTTAAGGGCTCTATGATGGATATGGCCCATCCTTCTATGCTATAGCTCTCCTTGATCTCTAAGATTACTGTTGCTCATGAGTGCCTTAGGAATATCAAACTGCAGCCTATAAAGCTGACTGCTCCCAACTCCAATAGCTATGGGTGATTTCCAATCCTTGTTCTTGATCAACACATGTGCCCCTCTAAAGAGTACATTGTATCCTTTGTCCTGAAGGACAGATACATAAATCAAATTCATCCCTAAGCCTGGAACATGCAACACATCATGAAGGGGAATCATCTTACCACTCTCCCTCTGAAACTGAACAGTCCCTTTCCCAACTGAGATGAGTTTGGACATGTTCCCCATAGTGATCTGGATTCTGGTGCTCTCTTCCTTATAACTGGAGAATTATTCTCTAACTCCTGTCATATGATATGACGCCCCACTATCTATGTACCAAAAACTTTATGAGGTTGAGCTAACCATACATGCTATGAGTGCAAACTCATCTTCCATTCTACTAGAGAGCTCATCTACACTTGTTGAAGCCGCAACTTGCTTCTTTCCTTTTTTTTCATTCTTCTTCCTTTCTGGGCAATCGCTGACATAGTGGCCAAACTTGTGACAGCCATAGCACTTGATCTTTAAAGAATCTTTCTTCTTCTTTTCACCTTGTGAAATTGATCCTTTACTAGACCCCTTCTTTGCTTTCCCTTTACCTGCTAGGGTAACATTTTCCTATTCCACCTCACTTGTCTAACTCTTATTGTTGGCTCCATTGACAAGACTTAGTCTAAGCTCCTCTTGAGTGAAATCACTCCATAGTCGATCCCAACTTGGTAAGGTGTCTCGTCCATTGATGACTTGAACAAAGACATCCCACTGCTTAGTAAACCCATTTAGGGTTATTCTCACTAGCTCGTCATCACTTGGTTTGTCTCCAATAGCTGCCAATTCATCCTTGACAAGTTTAAGTCTGGTGAGGTAACTTGTGACGTCTTCTCCCTTATTCATCCGGGTATTCCTCAACTTTTCTCTGAGAATCAACTTTCGGTTAGTGGTAGCATTCTGGTACAAATTCATAATGGCATCCCACATCATCTTCGCTGTATCTAACTCTGCAATATGCGAAACAATATGATCCTTGACACTGTCAAGAATCAACCTCCTCACCTTGGCATCTTCCTTCTTATATGCTAAGATTTGTGTTGCATCTGTAGGTACAGTTACAACAATGGTCACATATTCCTTGATACCATTCTCTTCCAGCAATAGAGAAATTCTGGCTTTCCAGACACCAAAATTCGAGGCTCCATCCAATCTGTCCTAATCTCTTAAACCTGCTGAGACCATCTTAAAAGAAAATAATAATAATAATTTTGAAGACGTTAAACTGGGTTTTATACACCCTCACTTTCTTTCACCTAGGGTAAATCTCTTCTACCCAAACTTAGCTCTGATACCATGTGAAAAATCTATTACAGTTGCTGATTATTAACCTCCTATCTTGTAAGATTATTTGATCAACAAATATTGGAAAATAACACAACTGTAACTTCACAAATACAAACACATAAAAAATACCCAACAAGGTGAACATAATATTTTTGGACAATTGTCCCTGGAAAAACCCCGTAGGGAAAACTTGTACTACAGATGAGAAATATATTAAACTTCAGCAAATCAAGAGATATAAATACTGCTTGCCTCTTACTGGTAGAGCTCCGACAATCTCCTAATCCTCCTGCTGATATTCCTCCACTGCTATCTCCAACGCTATCATTGCGCCCTTGCTAACACTGCAAGTTTCTCTAAAAACTTCCATGTTACAAATGACCCAATGACCCCCTTATATACTACTCTTGTTGAAAATCAACAGCTGAGATTAATACAAATGAACGGATGAGATTAATACAACTCAATAACCATTAACAACCTTGGTTATGAGGTGTCACCTAAAAGGAGTCAATATTAGATAACAATTGTTCTTATCCTAACAATATTTGTTTGACAAAAACAACTATTTCTCTAAATTCTAGGCCAGAATGAATAGCTGTCCAAACTACCCATAACAAATGGATGAGGACAAACAACTGTCCAAGCTACAAAGATTAACAGAATTGAGGGTCCATAATGATTAAACTGCGCACTAAATGATTTGGATTCCTCTGCACTAAATGTATAAATACCCCTAAAAAATGAGCCCTACAATCCGAATCTCACGCTAACACAGACATACAAATATCCTTTCTTTGATTTTGGATTTTGAATTTGTGATTTTGTAGGCAGCTGAAACCCAAAGAACATTGTATTTTGTTTGACATAGCAGAGTAGGTTGTCAGCGGATGACAGGTAGCTCTAACCTTCACTGCGTCGTCGTTAAGGTTCAAATGAGACGACTTATTAAATTTTTTGTGGAGAACATAAGTAAATTTCTATTTTAAATTCTGACAAGACACATTATTTCTAATATTATATATGCATCTTTTATATCTTGAAATATTTTTATGACTGCCAAGTTTTCATCAACTTCACCACTGCTAGGAATGATATCATCAATGTTTGAACGCACTAAGAGTGTAATAAGAGTGTCAGTCTTCTATACAAATATCGTTAACTTATTTTTTCTTAATCACAAATATGGCTTTTACACTTGTAATAAGAATGTCAATCTTCTATACAAATATCATTACTGAACACACTAACTTAAAATTCATAAAATCTTATATATATAATAACATAAAGGCCGGTAGTTGATTTCGGTAATAAGGAGATTATAGCCGATGAATATCTTCGTCATAGTGTAAAAAGATTCTATAAAATATATTTTGAAGAAACTAATATTAATACAATTTTTCTAATATTATGAATTGTGTTTACTTTTCACGAGAATTGTAATTATACATGAGACTTTTTATATTTACCATAAGACACAAAATAACATTATATTTGGTGATGCAACATTTGAGAATCTATAAATTATATTATATTTGTAAGGATGTTAATCATTCGTGAAAATCCCTACACTATCTATTAAATCCCCATATGCACGTAACTCTTAAGAAAATACATTAATGTGTAAACGCAAACAAAATACTAACTCAAAAATATGTATTAAATGCATAGAACTATATTGATCATATTTTTTTTGTATCTATCAATATTTAACCAATGAATGAAAATATAAATCCTATAACTGATGTAATCAATACTAACATACATGATTTTTGTTCTTGGAAGAAATATTTGATAAGAAGAATGTTTTACCATCTTGTTTGGCAAAATAACCAAATTTATTATGATTATTTAAATAATATAAAACTGGTAAATATTGATGATAATTTTTGTTATTCATTAGCGCCACTATTTTCCACTCTAGATATAGACTTGGAGAGAGATTGTAGTGCCCACTTCCCTTCAACACCTTTTTTGCTATTGATTATGATACTGTCGAATATACTTATGGATTATTGTAGATTTTGATTTGACATGATGTTAGATGTTCGAGATCACGAACTGTTGTTGATTTTGATTTATATGATGCATGTGGATTATAGGAACATTTTATATTAATTTTGATATGTTGTTGACATGGTTATATATATATATATATATATGTTTGTAAGACATGTGATATTTCGTCATATTGAGTAGACCCTTGATAATTGAACTAATGTTGTGATCATTTTGACATGGATGAGATGTAGAATAAAAATGCTGCTAGAAATTGTAAATGATCATATTTTCCTGGATTATATTTGATTCATATATAGATGATTGTGGATTTATAATGTATATTTTATCCTACATGTTTTTGATGTGGCCATGATGCCGAAGGAGGTGTTATGTGTTTTGTAGGTAAAAATATCACAACAAACATCAGGGGGATTAGAGACCAACCACATTGGAATTCTAGGTGAATTCAACAAGAGTCACCATGACAACATGTATTTGTGTGTGTGTTTGAATTATTGTTAGGGGCGAATTGTGACCAAGGGGTTATGTGTTGTATTTTGTTTAGTTTCCTTTACTTAATGTAGTATGTGATTTTAGTGATGTAATTTCCTTGTTTTTAATTATTTAGAAAATGATGTATTCTTCCCCTTTATCTTAATAGATTTTAGTTTCCTATTTAAGTTAATTAATCTTATTATTAATTAATTATGTATGTGACCAAAAGTATTCATTTATTAGACTAGATGGCTCTTGGGTTTTGTGTTGTTGGATTGAGTGCTTGTGATCTTGAGTGATATACACTCTACCTCTCATGGAAATTCGAATTTGGCCTTAAGGGCCAATTTTGAAGGCTCCCGGGACAAGTTAAACTTGTCTCACACCTCTTAAATTGTTATGGCAACCCTACCTATGGGTTGGGGGGTCAAAATTAGACCCCATTATGTGTTTTGGGAAAACAAATTGTAAGTCTTTATTGCACCTTCCTACATGTAATTACTTTTGGTCCTTAAGGGGTGTGGGCATGGATTGTGTGTGTAAATAAACTATCATTTCTTTAACCTCTTATTAACTTTCCTTTTGAGAATTCGGTTGACTAGGGTGAGGTGGAGTGGAGAGGAAATGAGGTGGCATCCTACTGGGAGCCACATCATCCCCCTCTCTCCCTTTTCTATTTATTGAAGCTCTTTTTCTTTTTTGGGGGTTACTTCATTCTTTTGTGCTCTTTCATTTCTTGGAGTTGGAGGATTTTGGAGAGCTTGTGGTTTTGTGGGAGCTTGTTGATGATTTTTTTGGATTGAAGGAGCTTGGAGTTTGACTCTTGGAACAAGCTCTGCTATGGAAAGGCAAGATCTTTACTTTTGCTTATGTTATTCCTTTGTTTTGTTTTTGTCTATTTTGTTGAGTGTTTGGAATGCTTGTTGGGTGCTTGAGTAGATTTCCTAAGTTTTGTGTAGGAGGGGACTATGGGGAGAATTCCTTTAAGGAGGCATAAGACTTATTTCATGTTTTTTAGGGAGTTTGGGTTAAGTGCCCCACCTTGGACAAGAAATTCTTGCATTTCTTACTTGTTCTTGTATGAGAGAGGCATAAGAATATGTGAAAGGAATAAGAGATACTTGAGGGAGGCATAAGAGTATGTAGGGGATTTGAGATTTGTATTGGAGGTTTTAAGGTGGGCACCCATTTCTCATTGGGAGGCATAAGTGGCCTCCCCATAGGTTCTTTATCCTTGGGCTTTCATTTATAAGCCTTGTATATTTTTTTTATCTCTTCTTCTTGTGTTTTTAGTTTGAGTTGAATGTACTTTTGGAATGGTAGCGAAATACTTGGTTTGTGATGTGGAAGCTTGTTGTTGCCATGTGTTTCAATCACCTCTCATTGTAATGTGGTTGGGGCTCAGGAAGCCAATGAGGAGGATGTCTTCTCCTCCTCGTTGGATATTTTGGTTGGGTGGAAAGTGTTGCCTTTCTCCCCATTTTGTTGTGAATCAAGAAAATCATGAAGGAACTCTCTTGTTGGTGTTGTGAAGCTTGAAGATTTTTGTTGCACTCAAGAAATTCATTCTTTTGAAAAGCCTTTTTGTTGTTCACACCTAGGTTGGAGGAACTTGTAACCTTGTATTATTTTAGCTTACATTCTTGTATTATTTTCCAACTTTAAGTTTGGGACATTGTATTAATTTTGTGAAGAAGAGTTGTATTCAATTATTGGATATGAAAGTTGTATTGTATATTGGAAAAAGACAGAAAGACATGTGTTATAAACTAGTCTTGTGAAATAGGAAAGAAAGTTTATTATCCTTGTTTGAAAGTTGTAATGTAGGAAAGGAAAGTTGCGTTCATTGTTGTATTTTTGTTATGGAAGATGAGAAAAATGAAATATTAAAGTTCATTACACTACTCAAACATGCATTGAAAAGTAAACTACCTTCTTGCATTTTCTTATATTGTTATAGGAAAGTTAAGCTTTATTTCAAGTGGATGGGAAGAACTTAAATGTTAAATTGTTACTTGGCTGATTTACAATTAATTTATAAAGTCTTAATACTATTAAGGAAAATAGGTGTCTCATTGCAGCTTAGACCTTAGTCCCCTTAGAATGTGCAAAATAATTACCAAGCTATTGTGGAATTTTCTTTAAACTCATTGCACCTTGATATAATAAATTGTGAAAATTTGATTTGGTTTACTTAAAAACCTCTTACCTTTGCATCATCAAATTTTCACAAGAAGTACCTTAAGTAGGAAACAAAATTTAGCTACCCCAAATAATAGTATGAATTTAATTTCCTTGATAGTAGTATACAAAAAGAAACTTAAAATAATGTTAATATTAAAATATAAATAATACTATGTTATTATTGCTATACATAATATAGTAATATAAAAGAAAGAAAAAGAAGAAATGGTCCTTATATAAATATTAAAAAATTTAAAAATGAAAGGAAATCACATTTTTTAGGGTACCATTTACTACGGCCTGTAGGCAACATGTTAGGGTAGGTTTTGTTTTATTATGTAGTTAGTATGTAGATTGGGACGGGGACGGGTCTGTAAGCCCAACCCCCACCCCATTTTATATTAAATGGGGTGGGGGTTGGCGTCACCGATCCCTCCCCATCCCCCAAACTAACACTCCCAATAAACATTTAAATGTATTAAAACCCGTACAGGTTACCTTATGGCTGCATAACAAAATGAAGAATAGGCTGAACTTCACCCTTTGCGCAGACTGCACATTTCCTTCACAATGGATGAGATTTCTAAGATTATACACACACACACACACGCACACACACACACACACTTCTATATTTATTTGTATTTTCATGTTTTTAAATCAAGTAATTTTGTTAAAGAAAACAAATAAATAACTAGATATATATATACATGTATATAAGCGTGGTGTAGGAGGTGACTGTGGGGAGAATTCATGTAGGGAGGCATAAGAGTTATTTCATGTTTTTGAGGGAGTCTGGGTTGGGTGCCCTACCTTGGACAAGAAATTCTTGCATTTCTTACTTGTTCTTATATGAAGGATGCATAAGAGAATGAGAGAGGCATAAGAGTATGTGAAAGACATAAGAGGTACTTGAGGGAGGAATAAGAGTATGTAGGGGATTTGAGATTTGTATTAGAGTTTTTAAGGTGGGAACCTGTTATCACCGAATCACAGCACCCCTGGATGTTGATCAGATTTCTAGTTTGATCACTCTAAGCATCCAGTGTGATTGGATAACATGGGTACTATCTCCAAGTTGTGGGACTTGCTACTTGAGATAGACCTCCAGAGAAAGCTGGTTCTTGCTCCTAAACTACCTGCCACAATCTACTCTAATGCAGGAGAAACTAGCTATTCTAACCTAAAATTCCAAGGGACCAGAGAGAGAGAATGCATAAAATGAAAGCCTACACTAAAGCGGTGATACACCAGAAAAGAGGGTGTGAGAGTAATCTCCAAATGTGTGAAATACAGAGGCAAAGTGCACACTAGAAGAGGTGATGACAGTTCACCATAATCCAGCAAAATGCATTTATAACAATATTCCAAGCACACACAATGATAATGAATTCCTGCAAGAACATAATAAATAGACACAATATACTTGTAGAAAGATTAAAGGGGCAAGAAGAATGCAAGGAAACATAGCAGGGGAAGATATATCCACGAACTGATATTTTATTGCTTCATGTTATGCACAGTTCAATCTATTACAAGATAAGGGCCTGGATCACCATGCAAGGAGTCCACTACAAGGGCCTGCAACACACTGGCTTCACAAAGAAATTTTGACAGAGCTTTGTTACCGAAAAACTCTCCCCCCTTTACAATGAGCCCAACACTCCAATTTATAGAAAAATGAGAAGGAAAAGAGAAGGGAAAAATGGAAATCCCGAAATCTGTCCTTCAACCACCTGTAAGACGCATTAAATTGAGTGGAATGGGTATACATTACTTGCAAAAGGCTCCCCATACTGTCCCATGTGCTGTAGCAGAGAAGGAATGATGACCATGCCTCTTAATTGCACTCCCAGCTACCAAATAAAACACTGTTCTGAACCAGGCCACGTTTTCTTAAAAATCTCGATCAATTTATGATCAAATATGGAATTTCTTGATTTTTTTGTGTCGGGCTCAGAACCACGATTCCAACGGTACTAATTTTGTGTGATTTTGTTGAGAAATGCAAAAGTTATGGCCTTCTGAGTGCGGGCAGCTGTTTTGGGCCTGGCAGGCGTTTTCTGTCATTTGACGGGAATGAGCATTGACTGACTGGAGCCGAATATGTTTCTTTTATTTAAATATATCTACCCTCATTAAAATTAAGAAATCCAATTTTTGTGGCGTAGAGGAAGTCGTGCTCGTTCCAGAAAGTCTAATTTTATGAAAATCAGAGCTCGGAGTCAAAAGTTATGGCCGTTTGAAGTTTCCGGACCAAACGTTGACTTTTCTTCCTTGCCTTCGGCCATTTCGGCTTTTCGCGTCCCGGATGTCCCTTTGTCCCATTTGGCACAGTGCTCCTTGTGCTGATTTCGGGCGAACTGGCCGGTTCGCGCCCATTTGTCCCAAATGTCCCAGTTGTTTCGGACTGCTTGTTCCCATTTCGCCCGGTTCGGCCGGTTCGCGCCCATTTGTCCCAATTGTTCTGGGACAAAAGTTCTCATTTCGTCCGGTTCGGCGAGTTCACGTACTTTTGGCCCACGCGTCCCAGACTGTTTCGGGCTGCCTTGACTCATTTCACCCGGTTCGGCCGGTTCGCATCTTTTTGTCCCGCTTGTCCCAAAGGTGACCTTCTCAGCAGTTAGCCAATTTTCTCTTTTCGGCCAGTTCGGATTTCTGCGTCCCGCGCGTCCTTTTGGCCCGGATGTCCCAATTGCTTTCAGACCGTCTGTGCTCATTTTGGCCGAACCGCACCTTTTGGTCCCACTTGTCCCAAATGCTTCTAGGACTAGGACTTAGCCATTTTTCGTGATTTTTTCTGGCCCGAGCCTGTTTTTGCAATTTTTCTTACATTTTCTCAGAACTTGCTCTCTTCTACTTGGACAGGGGAGTTAGAAAAATATGAGGGGACCCTAGAAACATGAAATTTTTTGCCTTGACTCAATCTATTTGCCTGGGACTAAAGAATTTGACGCATGTTATCAAAATTACCTTGAGGGTGAATTTTGGATAACAGAACCCATTTTGCATTGGGAGGCATAAGTGGCATCCCCATAGGTTCTTGCTCCTTGGGATTTCATTTAAAAGCATTGTATATTTTGTTATATCTCCTTCTTGTGTTTTTATTTTGAGTTGAATGTTCTTTTGGAATGGTTGTGAAATACTTGTTTTGTGATGTGGAAGCTTGTTCTTGCCATGTTTTGGAATCACCTTTCATTGTAATTTGGTTGGGTCTCAGGGGCAAATGACGAGGATGGCTACTCCTCCTCATTGAATATTTTGGTTGGGTGGAGAGTGTTTCCTCTCGCCCCATTTTATTGTGAATCAAATAAATCATGAAGGAGCTCTCTTGCTAGTGTTGTGAAGCTTGGAGCTCTTTGTTGGACTCCGTAAGAAATTCATTCTTGTGAAAATGCTTTTTGTTGTTCACACCTAGGGTGGAGGAACTTGTAACCTTGTATTATTTTACCTTACATTCTTGTATTATTTTCCACTTTTAGTTGAGGACATTGTATTAATCTTGTGAAGAAGAGTTGCATTCATTTATTGGATATGAAATTTGTATTGTTTATTGGAAAAAGAAAGAAAGACATGTGTTTTAAACTAGTCTTGTGAAATAGAAAAGAAAGTTTATTGTCCTTGTTTGAAAGTTGTAATGTAGGAAAGGAAAGTTGCCTTCATTTTTTTATTTGTATTATGGAAGATGAGAAATAAGAAACATTAAAGTTTCATTATTATACTCAAGGGAATGCATTGGAAAGTAAACTACCTTCTTGCATTTTCTTATATTGTTGTAGGAAAGTTAAGCTTTATTTCAAGTGGATGGGAAGAACTTACATTTTAAATTGTTACTTGGTTGATTTACAAAAATATAGAAATTCTTAATACTATTAAGGGAAAGAGGTGTCTCATTGCAACTTAGACCTTAGTCCCCTTAGAATGTGAAAAATAATTACTAAGCTATTGTGGAATTTCCTTTAAACTCATTGTACCTTGATATACTAAATTATGATTCAAATTTGATTTGGTTTGTTTAAAAACCTCTTACCTTTGCATCATCAAATTTTCACAAGGAGTGCCTTAAGAAGGAAACACAATTTAGTTACCGCAAATAATAGTATGAATTTTATTTCTTTAATAGTAGTATACAAAAAGAAATTTAAAATATTGTTAATATTAAAATATAAATAATACTAAGTTATTATTTCTATATAAAATTTTGTAATATAAAATAAAAAAAAGAAATGGTGCTTTTATATATATATATATATATATATATATATTATACTTATTAAATTTTTTATAAATGAAAGGTAATCACATTTTTTAGGGTACCATTGATTGCGCCCTATAGGCTACGTGTTAGGGTAGGTTCTGATTTGTTATGTAGTTAGTATGTAGATTGGGGTGAGGAGGGGTCTGTGACCCCAACCCCCACCCCATTTTATATTAAATGGGGTGGGGGTTGGGGTCGCCGACCCCTCCCCACCCCCAAACATTACACTCCCAATAAACATTTAAATGTATTAAAACCCATACAGGTTACCTTACTGCCGCATAACAAAATAAAGAACAAAACAAACTTTTCCCTTTGCGCAGGCTACGCATTTCCTTCACGGTGGCCTAGATTTCTAAGATATATATATATATATATAAACACTTCTGTATTTATTTGTATTTTCAGGTTTTTAAATCAAGTAATTTTTTTAAAGAAAACAAATAAATAACTAAATACATACATACATGTATATAAACGTGTATATATATATATATATATGTATGTATGTATGTATGTATGTATGTATGTATGTATGTATGTATGTATGTATGTATGTATGTATGTATGTATGTATGTATGTATGTATGTATGTATGTATGTATGTATGTATGCATGCTCTACCTAACTATTTTTTTAATCAAATATTAACTATATTAAAATGGGTAAAAACCACAAACCCATTTGGGTAAATCCATGAAAATTGAGCTAAATAAAATGAATAAATACATTTTCAAACCCTAATGAGGGTATAAAAAAAATAGAAATATAATGGAGTTTGGAAGCCTCTTCCAAGAGCTTGAGATGCTCTCTAATGGCTTATCTTCCTCCTCCTTCAACCTATAAAACCAAAGAAAAATAGTCATATGAACTGTGAGAGAAGACTTCATATGGATGCTTTAGGGTTGGTTACCTTTTTTTCCACATCAAGGGACCAAATTGAATCCATCCAAAGGATGAGATTCATCTCTAAAAAAGTAGGTAGAGAGTGGGTGAGTGGAAATTAACCTTTTAATTTAAATGGTTTAATTTCAAAATTATGGGTTGAATTTTTAAGGGGTTACTTTATGGGGTAGGGAAGTGTTCATTATTCTAAACCCATTTAAAATGTGAACCTTGTTAATTGTTCAAACCTTGTGGAATTAAATACCTTGGAAATTTATTTAATTTGACCCCTTTAACCCTCTAATTCTAAATACGGAATAGTTAACTTTGGTCAGAATTTAATAATGTATGAAATTAACACTTAGAGTGAACTAAACCTTGCTTAGACTAAATATACTCATTAGTTTTAATGTGGGTTTAATATTTATTTATAATGGGAAAATTTTATTTATTTAATATAATTGACTTTGAAACATTATTGTGACAACTGTAGTTTCGAACCCTGTATGTGGGCATACTTTTAAAAAATAAATTATTACATAATTTTTCTAACTAAACCTAGGTTATTCTTGGGTCTCGTGTGAGTGTTTTTAGTAGGTGTTACAGAAATAAATTTGATGATGCAAGGTTTAATCATTTCTGTGATACATAATATTTTCAATGGTTTTTGGGATTTTAGAGTTTATGCTCTTCTAATTACTTGTCTAGTTTGAAATCTCAGTAGTCAAACCCCCAGATGGACTTCATCCACCCCATGGTGTATAATCTATATGGCATATGCGTTTCCCCTTTAAAAGTGTATATTTGGGTAGAATGTCATCTTAGAGTTCATATTTAGACTCAAACAAAGTATATAGGAAATGTAATGCCTTGTTTGACATTACCCTAACTCTTGCCCCGATGACC
The DNA here is from genome assembly GCA_019776745.2 of Taxus chinensis. NCBI lineage: Eukaryota > Viridiplantae > Streptophyta > Pinopsida > Cupressales > Taxaceae > Taxus > Taxus chinensis. Next base: position 135,315,590 of record CM034148.1, on the reverse strand, counting down.
TTGTTGCTAAGCCTGAGAAGGTTGAGGGTGTGCTCCCACTGACCGTTAGTTGACCTTATCCTTGTTGCAGTGAAGATTTAGCACCCTCCCTCTCCATCTTGCCTTCTCGAGTCATAGTCAACACCTCTAGTTGTGGACCTTGTAACGTCCTGTATGATTATCCTATTAAAGGAAAATCTTGTTCTCACTTTATCGAGCTTTCCTGTTGATCATTATTAATATGATTAATAATTATTATTTTTTAGTCTTAAAAATAATAAAAATAATGATAATAATAATATTATAATTTTAGTTGTCGATTAACAATTATTTTATTTTGTGTCGATTTTCATGAATATTATTAATTACCTTTAAGCTATTTTATTTCATTATTGTTCACTCTCGTGCCCGAGCCTCGATTCACGCAAGAGGAGCTTGTTGTTGGTGGCACCTTTGTTTAGGATGTGGTGTTCATGTTTAATGTTTAATGTTTTCTCCTTGGTCGTCTAGGCATCCTTGCATGCTTTGTAAATATAGCAATTTGTTGATAAAACATTTTTTTGTTTATGTGGAGGCATCCACCCACCCCACCATTTATTCATCCTTGTTGGCCGCATACACTTGTTTTATTTTGTTGAAAAGACCTGGTCATTAGTGATATGCATTTGGAGGTGGAACACCTATCATTCCATCATTTCTTCTTTAATGCTAAATGTGTTGGTCATTGCTTTGGTCTGAATGCCAAGTGGGAGGTTGGCCACCTATTTCCTAATTGTCTTTCAAATCAATTCTGACATGTTATCTTTAATGACCTGCACTACCCTTTTTTTATTTTCACGCCATGTTTTAGCTCATGTTTTGGGGGAAGGAAACACCCAATTAGGAAGTCTGGTCACTTATTTTGTACATTTTGTGTTATTGAAATCCTTCTCTGGTCTTTTACAGTGGTTGAAAATGCTTCTTCCTAGCTGTTTGGGCTTCTCTAGTGAGGGATCTGCTCTTGGAGGTTGCTGAAAGGATTAAAACTTCAGATGTTGTTGGGTGCCTAGTTTTGGTTTCTTTTTTTATTTCTACCATGGATTTGGTCGGTGGATTGCATACGCCAGTGTTGGGACTGGTTGTCTTCTTGCTACTTTTCTCTGGCTCTTGTTACATGCCTACAAATGTCCCCCTTGTGATGATTGCATGCCTGCTATAAGATGGTGAACTGAGCATTTTGGACACCTGTTAGTTGCATGTGGTGAAGTGAACCATATTGCAGGTTGGGAGTATGTTTGCAAGGTGTGGAGTCTGGATCTTCCCTGTCAATTCGTTTCCTTTGGGTTCCTATGCCTTCCTGTAAACCCATTTTTGTGTAGATGTTGTAGTCATGATAGCCCTTGAGACCACATAATTTTTTTTGGATGCAACTCGTGGGTTGGAGCCCCCCTGCCTGTGCAAACATGAGTTGTGGACTGTGTTTAGATGTCCAACAAGTAAAACATGGATGATTCACCAAGGTTGTTGTGTCAAGGTCCCTGTCAGATGCGTGGAACATGTGGATGTTTTTTCCAGGCATGACAAATACTACCCCTTTTATTTATATGACAACATTAACAATTTCATGAAATGAGTTGTTTTATTTTGTTGAAATGGTAAATTATTTGAGTTATATGGATGTTTTATAGTCATTTTACCCTACATGTTACTCTTTTGGGTTTCCCGTGATTACCTAGATCCAAAATGAAATGTTCTTTTGATTGCAAAGATTGCATGTTGGGTGGGGGTTGCCCATGATTCTCTCTTATTCTTGTTGTTGACTGTATACAATGGTTGCATGGATACTTAACCTTCTTCTTGTTATTACGTTTTAAGTAGTACTGAAATATTAAGGACTAACTTTCCGGGTTCTTTTTCATTATTTTGTGATGAATGTAGTTTTTGCCCTTAATTTTGAGACCAATATGTGATGCTCTAGGGGATTTTAGACTCTCCACGGGATTTCAGCCTGGGGATGGAAACTTTAAACTCTAGTCGTGTCCCTTAGATGCTCACCATTTTATCATCATATCTCTCTTTTGAGGATGTTTGCTTTATGTGAAAATACAATTTGATAAACCTTACCCTAAGTCCAAGAATGATGATAAGAGAATATAGGAATTATCATTTTAGGAATAAAAACCCCTTCAATGATGATTCATGTCTATGTAACTAATAAAAATAATAGAGAGTGCACTATAAGTTTCGGTTACTGATTTACGGGAATGAGTATTTGCTTTGTTGACTATGAGTTGTTAATGGATTTTTATACTCTAACCCCGTGTTTATGTTTTGTCTTTATAAACATGAGAGATAATATTATCCTTGACCGTTGGCATTTCTAAGTTCCACTTAGGAGGGGCCAATAGGTTCTGTGAACCTGTATTGGCAAGTTTTGAGGGGTTTATGTGTTGTAGTCTAAATATAATTTTCTTTATTTTGAGTTTGTGATTATGAGTTTATATGTGACTGAGGGGTAAGCGTGTTCAAGTTCCACTAAATTTTGGTAATTTCTCAAGGTTTAGTGTGGTGTACCCTCATATACTCTCCTCTGACTATGTAAAGTTGGTATCATGAATACAACAAGATAAATGGGGCTTGGGTTATAGCTAGTGAGTTAGATGCTTTCGTACCTTCAAAAGGGGGGGAAGGTCTAACTATCTTGGCTACTTGAATCTTAATGAGTAGGATGCCTCTTCTTAGATGATGCCTTACCCTTTTGTGATAAAATAAGAAGAAATCTAGATAATGGTAAAGTCTTATCTATTACGAAAGGAGTTTGGTGATTATCTTCTTTTGTTCCTTATAATGGTCAGGAATCATTGTTTCCATCTTGTGATAACTTAAGGCATTCCTTTACCTAGTAGGTTGGATAGGGGTGGTTACCCCTCCAGCTATTACGAATAGGAAGAATCATGATTTATTTGTGATGATAGAGGGAAGTATTACTTTTGAGATGACTTGGTGATTTACTATTTATAATTATTATTATCTGATGTGACTAAGGAAAGGTTCTCCTTATTTAAGACTTTGGTTATTTATTAATTTTTTGATTGAGAGATGGAGGTACTCAGGAGTGGTGAGATAAAATAATATGTTGTTGTTCAAAAGAAATAAGAGAGAGAGTTTTATTTGTTTAATAAAGTTTTGTGTGTAGTTGTTTAAGGTATTTTGGCTCAAACGAGGGTGTTGGAATATATTAAGGAAGCTTAGGATTTTTGGTTACCTATTGGAGGAGATATGGCTAAGTGTAATTCATGTAACATTGTCATACTAGTTCCTTTGTGACGATTCACTTAAATTTTATTGATATAGGTTTAAGGGTAATTTAATTGATTGGAATATAATTTAAATCTTGGTAAGACAGTGGCATTAGATTTATTTTAATTGTTTTGATTTACTAAGTATGGGTTATTTATTTTATCGTACTTTTGACTTGTTGTATATAACATGGCAAGATGATCTTATGTTTGAAATTTTCTTTTAGAACTTACTCTGTATGTTCCTTGCAAGAAATTAGGTGTAGGCATGTTGTGGGGTAAATTTCCTTTGAAAGGGGCAATTAGTAGTTAGTATGTGATGTTAAAGTTCTAACTTTAAACCTATTAAATCTTATGACTTATTTAAAGGAATGTCGATTGATGTTGAGTATTGGTTTTCAATCACATAATTTATATGGTTACATGATTGAAATCCCAACACACTCTTCACTCTGTTTAGAACTCATTGGGTCTTTGATCCCTACTAGAATGATAGTAGTCTCTTTGTTGTTTCAGAAATAATGTTCATAACAGATTTTTATGGTTTCCCTTCTTAATTTGAAATAGTAAATCTTCCAACATGATTAAAGAAGTTGTTAGTGGGTTAGAGCTTAGCACTATTTCATTTAATAAAAGGTTCATTTTATGATATTGTTAATGGTAGCATATGATTCCTATGTGTAGTTTTTATCATGCTCAGTTCTTGTGAATTGACTCAGGCTATAAATGTGCAGATGGCCTTCATGAGTAGAAAAAGGGAGAGTTGCATTCGGGTTGCTTTTGAGTTGGTTTGTTCCTTTGGGTTGTGCGTCATGTTGGAAAGACTTGATGTAACCATGTATAGCTTCCAAACGAGTAATGATAAACTTTTCTCTTGAGACAAAATGTTGAGTTGTAAACCCTTTTAAGACATAGTAACAATGTATTTCTAAGCATAACAAAATGGGTTGGATAATCCTTATAAAGGTTAAACTAAGGTTTATATTTGAATAAATTAATGTAGATGTGATCTACTTGATAACTTTTGAGCCCTAAGCGATCAAAGAGGAAACTATATTTTTGGTAATATATATATATATATATATATATATACCTTGTTTGTCCCCAAGCTAAATTAATCAACATTATCCTTTTATGGTGAATTCTTAAATGATCTTATGCTGAAATCAATGTTTAGTTTTTGGAAGATAATGAAGTTATATAAGTAGGAGGGAAATTGTTTAAGAAACCCTTCGATCTCTCTCTCTCAATCATTTGAAATGTAAATGGTTTACCCTTGGAAAACTTAATCAAGCAAAGTCTAAATAAAACTTTTAAATAATCTTGATAAATTATTAGCCTCAATAAAAGATTGAGTAATAACCCATGGGACCCCAAAGCTGAATTATTTTGACATGTTTCCCCCTTAACCCTTGCCTTGATTCATTGTAATATTTCTTAAGTAATGTTAAACTTTAGATCCTTTAGCAAAGAAGATTATTGTTCTGAACCTAAAATGGTACTTTACCTCAATCAGAGCTTGTGCTTATCACCTGTGCAATAGAGGTGTGGAACAAGTTTCAGTGGCTTGTGTGAATATTAATTAACCTTGTGAGAAATGGAAAATGTCTTTTCTTAGATCAATGAATTAAGCAATTTATTGACTTATTATAGAATGTTCCTCTTTTAGAAAACTTGATCCTAAGCTGATTAGACAATAAGTATAAAAGAAAGAAGTTCACTTTTGTAAGAAGAATTGCTCGAATCATAGACATGAATATTCTTGATCATAAAGTTAAGTTCTGAAAGATGTCTTAGGTAAATGCATAAACCTTAAAAGATTTTACACCGTGGGATTCCCTAACTGTAACTGTGTATTGTGGTTGGTCTCTTATGTTGTCCTTGTTGAAAAGAAAATTTAATTGTTCAGGATGGATGTTGTATGATTCCCTGTTGCCTATGTGGTCAATGTTGTGTTAAGTTTTTTCTTGAGTTGGTGTAGCCCTTTACGGATCACCTTGTTGTGTCATGTAAACTCCATGCAAGTCAAAAAAAATTAAAATTATCCAAGTTTTTTGGTGTTGTATTTGGGTGTGTTTTAGCGGGGTGTTACACTTGGTATTAGAGTGGAGGTTCATGCTCTCGAACCTCTAGGACAGATTGGAGTGATGATGGTATTGCATGATGGTGGTAGATATTGGAAGAGTAATGTGATATAAGCGTGATGTGAACTATGTTGTAATTGTGATATTGTGAGCACACATGTTGTGTATGACACTTAGTGCGTAGCTGTTAGCATGTTGATGTGTTGGAGATGAGAGTATTCTCTCCTCCTTTTCATGAATTCTCTGAGAATTCAAGTAAAACACTGTCTTGGTGTGTGTGGATGTACCATCTTGTTATGTGTGATTGTGCTGATATGTTGTATGACAAGGTTGGTTTGTAGTGAACTGGATTTCTTAATGATGTCATTATCATTTGTGTAGAAATGTGTGTATTACCATGTTATATGGAAATTGACTGTATGTTGTAATTGTGCTCATCATAATTGTAATTCATGTAATATGTAATGATTCATGTCGTGATTTAGGGAAATATGGTGGGTATATGATCCCTATCATACAATGATTGCACTTTGGCTGCAACATGTGGTATGTTGTAAACCGTGAATGTAATGTATGTAATATACCCTGTATCGAAACCATGCATAAGATGCTATGGTTAATGTGCGTGAACCACCATTGTGTTAGTGATGTAGTTTCATGTTATGTTGTGAACCTTACGCTAACCGAACCTGAGGGAAATCAGTAAAAGTGTATGTTTAGAGTGAGGGGATGTGTACCAGGGGCTAGTAACTTGAGCTGACCTTAGGCTCAATAGATGATGACCTGTTCTCTTTGTTCCCTCTCTCCTCATGGTTGTATGAATGCAACCTAAGTGTAGCTATGACTGTGTTTAGCCTTGTTGATGTGGTGGCGGGATGATTCTGATAGAGATGATGCTAGTTGTACTATTGATATGTTATTTTACGAGTTGAGGCTCGAGGTTCTGAGTGCCAGAAACTCGTTGAGTACCCCCTTGGTGGCCAGATAAGGCCACATAGTCATCGTAATGTGTTATTCTTATATATGTATTTTATTTGTAAATTTAACTTTTTATGTTATTTCTGCAAGGACCAACAATTTTCTTGATTGCCATGTTTTACATTTTGGGCATTTCCTTGGTTTGCAGTACTAACATGCAGATTTTTGCACTAACTATGGCTATTTGGCCATTTTTTTGCTTGGTTTTGGATCTTTTTTTAAATTTTAAGATTTTACCGCCTTTCCCAAGGCTTGTACTTTGCCACTTGGCATTTGGATCGGATTGTTATGTTGGTTCTATTGTTGTGATGTGTGGAATAGGGTCATGGGATGCACCATGGAATGGTTGGACCTATGGACCCACTTCGTTGTATGGGGGTACGCCCCAAGGAGTTACAAATAACTAGTGGGTTGTTGAACCATGAGTTATTATGTCACTTGGGTTAGGGGTGTCTGGACTCTATGTGCCTAGGGCCTTAGGGAAACCGGCCTCTTTGAGGGAGGCATAAGAGACTTGAGGAGGCATAATTTTATTATTAGGCATGGTTGAGGTCGGCATAAGAGACTTGAGGGAGGCATAAGAGATTTGTGTGTATGACTGATGTTTTAGGATATATGTTGAGTTATTGTGATGTCTTGGGAGTGGTCATTATGATGTATGTGTTACTCATGATAGTTGGATATGTTTTGTGATGTTGTGGATATGGCGTTGATGCCCTTGTGTACACTATGTACCTGTAGCTTTTGTTCTGAGTTATGTGAAATCTTCATCTGTGGAATTGAGGAAAATTCTGGTTGTTGAAGTACACTTTTGTTGAAATATTGTATGTCAGTCATAGATGTGTGTCATGTATGATTTCATGTGGACCAAGCATGTTCTCTTCCATAATTTGGTTAAGCTCTTGTGGTGTGGTATAGTCATGATAGTATGTTAAATTATGCTTGTGAATCCTTAGTGTTGTGTATGACCCCGATGGGGTTTTGTGATAGCTATTCATGTTGGGCACCCACAAGAATGAATAAACTAAAATTATACAACTATGAAATTTTAAAGAACATGAATTTAGAATAATGTAAATGGAAAGAAACTAATTAAATAATGAATAAGAGGGAACTACCAATCTTCACATAACTTTGAAAGTTAAAATTATGCCAAATTTCTTCTAAGGCCTTCCTATGGCCGTGCTTTAACGATTAAATTTTAACCTTAGGCATGCACCTTCACCTTTATCTATTCCTTGATGCTTACCACCTTTCCTTCCTTCAGTGTTATGTCACATCAAGGATGATGCTTTCTTAAGGGGAGGAGAATGTAATGCCCCATTTGACGTTAGCCCAGCTCTTGCCTAGGTGACCCTGTTGCTAAGCATGGGAAGGTTGTGAGTGTGCTCCTGTTGACCGTTAGTTGACTTCGTCCTTGTCGCAGTGAAGATTTAGCACCCTCCCTCTCCATCTTTCCTTCTCGAGTCGTGGTCGACACCTCTAGTTGTGGACCTTGTAGCGTCCTGTACGATTATCCTATTAAAGGAAAATCTTGTTCTCACTTTATCGAGCTTACCTGTTGATCATTATTAATATGATTAATAAATTATTATTATTTAGTCATAAAATTAATAAAAATAATGATTATAATAATATTATAATTTTAGTTGTCGATTAACAATTATTTTATTTTGTGTTGATTTTCATGAATATTATTAATTACCTTTAATCTATTTTATTTCATTATTACTCATTCTCATGCCCAAGCATCTGTTAGGATCAAAGAACAATTGAGAAGCAAAAGTGAATTAAAACATAAATAAATGAAGCATGAAATCACAAGATAAAAACTAGAATTAACCTGGTTCACCCAATTTGGGATACATCCACAAAAAACAAGCCAATCTTCTCTTTTATTCAATCCTCAGGAATACAATACAATTCTCTTTTTTTCATTTTCTAAAAAGTAAATAAATGGACATATTTATAACTTGTGCACCTCTCTGTAAAATATTTATTCAACCACAAACAACCTAAATATCACATGTTTATTAATAAAATATACATAAATAATAGGATAATTTACTATTTTTATCTGTGACCATGATTTCCTACCAAAAATTAGAAATAATAAAATCAAACCCCCACTTCAACTTGAAGTTAGGCTCCACATCTTCAACAATCTCCCACTTAGAGACTAACTACTGAAACCCACTATTATAGCTCATCCCCAGACTCTTCTTTAACTTGTTTCTCTTCTTCAAGATCAATCTTGAAGACCTACCAAATCTGAACAACTTTCCAACTTCTCTTTTATCACTACCTTTTTCAACATATTAGTAGGATTCTGATTTGTATGGATCTTCTCCAACTTCATCTATCCATCCTCCAAAACTGATCTAATTAAGTGATACCTGAGTTGTATATATTTTTTTCTTGAATGGAATGTTGAGTTCTTTGCTAGATGAATTACACTATGGCTATCACTTATTACCATGTAATCCTCATGTGTCTTTCCCAACTCTTCCATGAATCATTGCATCCATATCATCTCCTTACGTGCTTCTATAGTAGTAATATACTCTTCTTCTATAGTAAACAAGGCAACAATCTTTTGCAGTTTAGAAATCCAACTAACTTTCGTGTCACTAATAGTGAATACATAGCCTGTGGTGTTCCTCTTACCATCCAAATCTACTGCCATGTCTACATCAACATATCCGTGTAAAGAAACCTTTGATCCTATATAAGATAACTGTCTACTACTCATCCCTCTCAAGTATATGAGAATCCACTTGACTACATTCTAGTTCTCATTTCCTCGATTACTCATGTATTTGTTGAAAAATCCCACTACATGGGCAAGGTCTTGTCTTGTGCATACTATAACATTCATCAAAATTCAAACTTCTGAAGCATATGGAACTCTGGCCATATAATCAATCTTTTCATGTGTTCTAGGACACCGTTCTTTACTCAAATTGAAGTGTCCTACAAAAGGTGTACTCACTAGTTTTTCATCTTGCATCTTAAACCTATCCAACACCTTGTTCACATACACTTCTTGAGAAAAACTCAATATTCAATTTTTTTGTCTATATTCATTCTCATGCCAAGAATTTTCTTTACTGCACCTAAATCCTTCATGGAAAATTTATTTGCTAATTTATTCTTTAGCTCATTTATATCTTGCATGTTTGACCTTGACATAAGCATGTCATACACATATAACAACAAGATAATATAGTCTCCATTATCTAGTCTTTTAAAATAAACATAGTGATTAGAGTGACATATAGAGTAACCATTTTCTATTATGAACCTATCAAATCTCAAATACCACTGTCTTGGATGTTGTTTAAGGACATACAAGCTCTTATTTAACATGCACACTAAATTATCCTTCCCCTTGACTTCATATCCATGTGGATGCTCCATATAAATTTCTTCCTCCAAATCGCCATGAATAAAATTAGTTTTTACATCTAATTGCTCAAGATGTAAATCTTCCACAACTATCAAACTTAAAATAGTTCTAATGGAAGTCATTTTAACAAGAAGAGATAAAATTTCATTAAAGTCTATACCTTTTTTCTGTGCCAAACCTTTAACAACAAGACTTTAATTTTATTTCTTTTTTCCACCTTCTTCATCTTTCAACCTATAAAACCACTTGTTCTATAATGCTCTCTTTCATTTAGGAAATTGAACCAAATCCCATGTTTGATTGTGTTCCAAGGAATTCATCTCCTCATCCATCCCATAATCCAACTTTTTATGTGTTTCTACTTGCATTTCTTATTCAAAACTTTTTGGTTCTTCACCATCCGTTAATAAACAATAGTAAAGCTCATACGAAGATAATCTTGAAGGAGGTGTACTTACCCAATTAGAATGTCTCACAAGAATTTATAGAGTTTGAGGACTTTTTTTTCTTGTTGATTTTGATCTACAAAATCAACACCGAATGTGCCATGATTGATGCCAATGTGTTGCTTTTCCAGCCCTTTGGGAAATTCTCTATCCTTTATCTCATCAATTGCTACATACTCAAAATTTTCAATCTTCTTATCTTGTAGTTATTCCCTGCACATAACCCTTCCATTCAAAATAACAACCCTTCTCCTAATAATTTTCTACTCATCCAAACTCCACAACTGGAATCGAAAATCATCATTACCATACCCAATGTAAGTATATTATTTTGACTTAGCTCTTAGCTTGGTCCTATTATCTTTATCAATGTGAACAAATACTTCACAACCAAAAACTTTCAGAAAAGAATAGTTTACCTCCTTACCAATCCAAGCCTCCTCTTGTACATTACCTTCCAAAGCACTTGAAGGTCCTATGTTTATCAAGTAAATTGTAGTATCTACAACATCCACCCAAAGCTGTAAGGGAAATCTAACATAAAATCTCCTTCTCCTTACATGCTCTATGATAGTCCTGTTCATTCTTTCTGACACACCACTCTGTTGTGGTATTCTAGGAACTGTCTTCACCCTACAGATTTTATTCTTTGAACAATATTTATTAAATTCATTTTTGCAGTACTCTCCACCATTACCTGATCTGAAACACTTCAACTTAAAACCTATTTCACTCTCAACCAAAATTTTCCACTTCTTAAAAGTATTAAATACATCATATTTCTTATTTATATAGTAAACCCAAACCTTTCAAGTAGCATCATCAATAAAAGTAATATAATATAATGAACCACCAAGACAAGATACCTGAGTGGGCCCCACACATCCATATGAACAAGATATATATATTTTCTCCTTCTTGGTTGATCCAACCTTGAGAAATATCACACCCATTTGTTTCCCATACACGCAATGCTCACAAAAGTCCAGGTCTATTTTTTTCAAATCTTATAAATTTCCCTATGAATGTAAAATCTTCATCCCCTTCTCACTCATATGGCCAAGTCTGTAATGTCATATATTTGTGTCTATACATGTAGTAGCTAAAATAGAATATGGATCAGTACTAATAGTGGATAAATACAAAGTACCTACTTTCTTACCTCTTGCAACCACAATAGCACCCTTGGTAACTTTCCAAGAATCTGGTGTAAATATAACCATACAACCTATTATGTCAGAAAAGTAGCACCCTACAATTTACACGTTACAAAACCCTAATTTTGACTAATATGGGATTATCTCAAGGTGTGGGACCTTTGCGATTGAGATAAACCTCAAGAGAAGGCTTTCCTGAATTATTCCAATGTCTATCTACTCCTAAATTACCAATTCCAAGGGACCAGAGGAAGAGAAATACATAAATGTAAATCCTGAACTAAGGGAGGTGATAACACCAAAACAAGACTAGAGATATTCCTAGTGAGTGAAAGTGGATGGAAACGGGGAAGAAGAGGGTAGATAAAATTCCATAGTCCCAAAACACACTCCAGTCTCATGGAGCACAACAAATTTAAACCCTATAAAGGAACACAATATTCACAATATACATATGAAATATAATATAAGGCAAGAAATGCAATATAAATCAAGATAGGGTAAGAAGAGCCACAAAACACTAATTTTATTGCTTAAAATGATGCAAAATCAATTACAATATAGGCACAAGGAAAAAATACTTCACAAAATTCATAAATTTGAGGCTTGCAGATCACAAAAGTGCTAGAACAATTTTTGCAGAGTTCTCTTACAATTTCAAAAATCCCTTCCGCTTTCAAATGAGGGGAATTTACATATATATAGAGAAAAGAAGCTACCAACCAACATCCTTCATAAAATACACTTACGTAGGTATGGGCAGCCATGATTGTTCACTTTTCAATTATAATTTTCTTACACGACGAACATGAGTGTCATACCTATTGGTTCTCGTTTTGACCTCTCACCATTTTTCCCTAATTTTCCTTTGATCTGCATGTTATGAAACATTTTGTTTCTTGATGTGGATGTTCTGAAATATTTTACCTCCATTTGAATGCTTAGAGTTGTTTACAGAATCCATTTTCATGTCCTTCCTTCAAGAAGTCTCCGAGTTTACCCTGTTTTTGCCCTAATTTCTTCAAAATCCACTGGCTTTACCATTTTTTACTATTTTTCCTCGACCATGGAAGCTCGAGAATGATCAATTTATAATTTTATTCCTTTGAAAATTCAAATCCATGGTCGAAAGATGCTCTAAACCATGATTCACTTGGTTTTGTTTTGAAAATTTTCATCCTAAGTGAAAAATTAGGTTATGGGCATGAGTGGTGAATTTCAATGTTTTTGACGATCTAACGAGTGTCTTTTTCCTGTCAAATTATTCCTTAGCTTTCAAATATCACATGTCTTCCTTTGGTTGGTTAGGAGATGGCAAGAAAATGATTTAATTTATCACTTTTTACTTTTTTGGCAAAAACACAAATTTGGTCCCATAACCTCGCTTAAATCTGATTGCTTCTTTTGGTGCTTACGTGGCTTCTTCCAATTGGATGGGGTGCAACGGGTTTTTTTTTGACCTTTTTCTTTTTAGATACTTTGGGAAAAAAGTTTGAACCCACCTCGCGGCCACGCCAAGTGTTGAATAAAGAAAATTTTAAGTGGTAGGGAAAAATTCTTACCTTGACCCCACAGAAGGACACATGGAAAAGTTAAAGGCGGAGATGTGGGCCTTCGGAGGCAAGTTGGATGTTTTTCCCTTTTGGAAGAATGGAGTAAAATTCTAAAATGGAATTTCACCCTTGCCAATTCATTTTTGAAGCTTTAAGGTTTTTGAATATTGTGCCATATCGACACATGGAGGTCTCCACCTGGTCTTCTTTCCTTAGATTTTTTAGCAACTTCTTAAAAGGGCCCGAGACACGTGGTGAGCCCGTGCTCATTCAAGGTCTCAATTTTCGGGGACCATCTCAAGATGCGCCATAGTGACACATGCTGGTTTGAAAAGTCAAAGGGGTGGGGAAGCAAACCATCAAAGGAACCTTGGATTTTGGCCTCTTCTCATTAAAAGGATTAAAATCTCAAAATGGCCCACAAGCCTAACAAGAAGGAGGTCAAATTTGGTGTTGAAAATGTCAAAAGGCGGGGGGCAGGTCATTGGGGGAAACTTGGATTTGTTGACCCTTAATATTCAAATGACTAAAATCATCAAAATAACCCATAGGCCCGATGGAGAAAGGTCAAAGCTTGCTCTAGTCAACAGCGGAGATGCGGACCTTTGGAGGAAAATTGGAAAAAAATTTAGTTTATGGAAAAAGGAGTTAAAAATGAAAAGGGAAGTGTGGTTGTGATGGGACCCACATTGGGACATGTGTCAGGCTCATTTCTCAAGGGTAGAGTTATGGGGAAAACTTGGAAAAATTTCCCTTTTCCAAAAAGGAGGTGAAATAGCAGAATTTGGCTGCAGTTATTTTGGGACCCACCTTAGGACACGTGTAAGGATCATTTCTCAAGCACGAAGGTGCAGAGAAAAATGTGAAAATTTTACATTTTTCTAATTTTTTAAAAGGATAAAGGGAACCCGCAGGCCCACTCTAAAATTGGATCTCCCATGTGGATGGTCCAAATTTAAAATAGAAAGATCAATGGCAAATGTGCATCTGTATTTGATTTTCCACCATTACTGGTACGAAGCTTTTGGGGATGCATATTATTATGGTTTTTTATCATTTCTTGGAGTCTCCTACATGCCAAATGAAAAGGAACATTAATATGGTACCCTGGTTTGGTGGGAAAGGTCTGTAAATGTCTCTCACCATTAATACACAAATTTACTGTCAGATTTGGCCCGATTTTTCTTTCCTTGGCACGCGAAGGACCTGTTGATATATGGGTTTGGTGAGAAAAATACAGGGATGTCTTTTACCATTAAGATGAAATCTAACCTTTGGGATCGATCTGATCTTCCATTTCTTCTTCTCGGGCACGCGAAGAACAAGATTTGACAGATTAGGGGCAGAAGTGGTTGGTGAGTAAAGGTAAAAATGATATTCCAGAAGAAGGATTTGAATGCGGGTTATGTTCGAAGAGATATACCCTCTGAGCACGTGACAAATTTTTATAGATTTGATTATGGGAATCGTGATCAAGATCATAACGAGAACTTGTACACTCAATGTCTCTAGTTTGGGGGGAAAAAAATCTATTGTAAAATGTTATAAATGGCATGAATTTTTCCTTGAAAAGGTTTGGGGGTTGGAATGTTGGAGTGTTAGGGGTCAGAAATTGATTTCCTAAAAAAAATCTTGATAGATCTCGTCTTTCTGAGAAACTATCAAAAAAATCTTGTCCATATCCTTTATGTTAAATTTGATCATGTCAAGGTGGTTGCGAGTGTACAACCATTGACAAGATCTGCGATTGTTTGAGAAACTTTCCCCTATTAATAAATTTAACCAACCTTGAGTAAATTAGTGTTATTCTTGGGAAATTTTTTTTTTTCCTTCATTTCTGAATTTTTACAAGTAGTTTTTCTTGTTCCCATCGCATTCTTAAATTGAAATATGTGTGAATCACACAAGATATTATCCTTGTGATAGTTTGGTGGCATTTTCAATGTCATTTATCAGAAGAGCTTTCATTTGATAGTGAAATCAACAAATTTAAAATCATTGTGACTCCTAGCATGACTATAAGATTGTTTGTTAACCTTTGAGGGTATCTTAGGCATGATGAAATAGAGATTGATAATGTTCAGTTAATTTTTCCAATTTGATCTTTCATTTTGGATCCTTGAAGTTTATGTGAAAAGTGCTGATTTGGGCCTCCATTGAAGCACATATTCTGGTTGAAGGAACATCACAGCTACACTAAAAGCAATCTGTTGTTCAAGATTTCTATTTTTGTAAAATTTCTCAAAGATTTGGTATAATAAACTTTATCCTGCTTCACCTCCCACCAACAATTCATTTAAAAACAACCAATCATACCCATACTATCCCTGTTTGTCATGTGTATATACAAATGTATAATTTTTACTACCAAAACGTGCACAAACAATTAGGTTTTCATTGTATTTAGTGGCATGAAACTTTCTTATAAAATATCTCCATTATCTTGAGTGACAACTCGTGAGAGTTCGGTTTTGTTGTATTGATCATATTTTCTTCAAGGTCTTCTTAATAATTTCACAAGGAAGGATATCTCCATCTCCTTCACAAATAGTAAGCTATGAAAAGCTTCCTCTCACCCTAGTTTAAAGGCACAACCATAAAGTAGTGAGGATAGGTTAAATCCTCTTGAGGGTGCTACCCATTTCTCCACATCTGAGTGACAAAGAGCAAGCTGCATTTCATCCCCGGCTATAAAACGATACACTACATGCTCTGTTTACCTCTAAGATTCTTGCCAAACCTGTGATGATGCTTAGCTTCTGAGGGAGAATCAATTTGGGTACCAAAAATTTACTGGCACCGTTTTTGGGGAGCATTGTGATTGCAGTTCATATTAAGACCCTGATGTTGTGCACAATTCTTTTAGTTTCCACACCTAGTGCACTAGCTTTCATTGATGAGTCTAGGTAAAGAAAAGACAGATCATCCCATTTCCAATTTCTAGTATTAACAAACATTTGACAGATTATATTTTAGTGCATTTACACAACTAAGGTGGAAATCCTTAGTGGCGACTCCCTGTTGATTTGATTCTTAATAAGCATCAGTGTCTTAATCTTTGTCAAGTGATTTTTTTTTTCTAATCTTTGCAAAGTTGGAAGGAAGAAGATCTTTCTTTGCTAGGGATCCTACCAAGACATTATTTCTAGAGTTAAGAAGAACAAAATTAGAAGGAAAAAAATCCTGGAGAGTTTTTGGAGATCAAAAGATAAGAAAAGGGATCTCCATTGATTAAAGTGATCGGCCTATCATTGAAGACTACCATTCAAGTGATTCTAAAGAAGGTATACTCTTTGTGGAATTTAATTCTCCAGTTGGAAAGGGACCTTCATTTGATTTTTAAAGTTTTTCTTCTCATTCTACCCCTATCTTTTCAAAATTTGATAGGGAGTTCTAGGAAAAAGACCTTTAGGGGATATCCATTTTGAAAGTTATACTCTTGTGTTTCAAATACCTTCTATCCCTTATCAATTTGTCTCCCCTCTAGGGTCACCTCCTCAAAACAACATGGACCTACCCACACCCAAACCTCCATTTGTTGTAAATACCTTTATACCTATAAATTTTGTAGGGATGGTTGGTTATCCAAATGCAGTTCCTCAAGATGTAAGGAACAAACTACCAAAGTTCCAAGGAAACAATTCTATAAATGGTGATCAACATTTAAATATTTTTATGAAAATGATGGAAGACTTTGAGATTGAACATGTATATGTGTATATAAAACTGTTTATCCATACTTTGGAAGAATATGCAAGGAACTGGTATAAAGCTTTGCCAAAAAATTCCATTGATTCTTGGATAGAGATGAACAATACATTTAGATTGTAGTATGGTGATAGAACTTACCCTAGGTTTCTTTTGACAGAATTTGAAAACATCAAGATGAATCCTAATGAGTTAGTACATGATTTCAACACAAGGTTTAACAAGACCTTGAGGATATTTTCTGTTAGCTTAAGTCCATGTGATGAGTCATGTTTGATTAAATATTCAAATGCATTTGATAAAATTTTTCTTAGTACTTGCGGGACAAAACCCCTACAAATTTGAGGCAGGCCTTCACCATGGCTCTACAAATAGAGAACAACATCAAGGCAATTGGAAAGCCTACAAAAAGGGAGGGTGTAAAACTAATTAACCTAGAAAATCCTCAAACAAGTAAATCTTCTGATTCAGAGGAAGTTGTTAAAACTTTGGCAGGGGTTGTCAAAGAAATATCATACAAGTTAGCCCAGGAAGAAAAGGGAATTGAACAAATTTCACAAGGTCAACACAAGCAACAGGGCCAAGATAGGTCTACAAATCACCAAATATTTAATGATAAAGGCAAGGGACCTGTTGGATTTGGAAATAGGTAGTCCCAGGCCAAGGAAAATAGAATGGTACGTGATCCTTTGGCTGCCAGAGTTACTGTTATCGAGGAGACAAATATCATTGACTGGTGTAACAGATATTTCATGCCCCATGCTCCATGTGAGGAAGATCAATAGGAAAAAGAGGAATTGGATGATGATAATGATGATGATGTTTACATGATGGGTTTCTCAATGAGCTCGCAATGAGGGGAAACTTCAACTGAGGTAATATGTGCCACAACTGCTACTAATTTTTGGGATTGCATCCAGTAGGTACCTATTCTTCCTCCCTCTCATAATTTAGAAGTAGATACTGTACAAGATTTTGAATTTCCCAATAATGAATTTGAATATTTGAGGGCTTTATTGATAAAGAAGTATGATGGAGGCATCCCATCTGAGGAGGATATGAAGTTTCTTATGAACATTGTTGTGGCTCAAGAAAAGGAACGCAACATAAGAAGTAGGGTTGTCAAAGGTACAGGGCCTCAGGCCAAGCCAAAAACTCCATTGCTTTCAAATATTCCTAAAGAGGCTCCTAAAAAATATGTATCTGTCAAGGGCCTTGTTCTCCCAAACAAAACTCATACCCCTCCCCATGTCCAAGCTGTCAAAGATCCTGTGTCATTTAATGAGTGTGTCAACTTTCCTTCTAATGTTTCCTTGCCAAAGTCTATCCCTTATGATATTGCCCAAGTCTTGATTTAGATCAAGATCTTAGTTCCAATTGTTGAGTTACTTAGGATCCCTGAGCACAAGAAGATGGCATTGGAGTATTTTGGATTCAAATAAGAGAAGAGTGCGTTAGGTAGAAATGTAAATATTGTGGAGAATCCTCCAATCATTGAAGAACTAGAAGCACCACCAGTATCAGAAGAACTAAATGAACCACCTGAGGTTTATCTGGGAACATCCTTAGTATATTCTCAGCTGAATTTGGATCCATTCTTCACCACTTTGATCATTAAGGAAAAATTGTTACACAATTGTACGTTTGACTCAGGAGCATCATGCAATGTTATGCCTCTAGAAGTCATGAATGAGCTGGATATCAAGGTAAAAGCAACATATGTTAAGTTTACTACTATGGACTCTAGAGAGGTGCCAGTGGTGGGATGTGTGAATGGTCTGGTGGTATATCTTACAACCTATCTAGGAAGGAATTTGAAGCTTGATGTAGTTATTGTTGGCTGCCCAGCCAAGTGGGGTATGCTGTTGTCTAGAAAATGGGTTGCAAGTATTGGTGGGAGTGTTCAAATGGATATGTCCTATGCCACCATCCCAATTGAGGGTATCCTTATCAAGTTGTATGGGGAGAAGAAAATGTTCCACCTTATTGAATATCCCAACAATGCATCTTATGAAGTATTGTACACAGGTTTTGATGTTGATAACTTTGTAGGATTTGCTGATGGAAAAGAGCACAAGATTGAAGAATGAAAATGTCTTGAATAGGAAGGATCTCCTTGGACTTTATTGTTTGATGGAGCTTGCTCCAAGTTCAGGAATGGTGGTGGTGTTAAAGACATCATTGTCAAAGCAGATTCAAAATTGATTATAAAGCAAGTCAAGAAACTTTATGCCACCAAAAATAAGCAAATGACACAATACAAGCATGCAGCTTGGGATCTCATTGAGATGTTTGATTCATTCAATATTGTGCATCATGATAGGATGTTTAATGATTTGGCAGAAAAACTTGTAGTGATGGGATCTCCGTTTGATAATTGTACCTAGTGTCCCCATATTGTGAATATGATGTTAAGGTGTTAACAAGGCCATCTGTACTTGACAATATTAAGCACTGACAAGTTTTTGATGATAATGCTCAGGTCAGAATATTCTTACAGAACAAAGGGGAGTTTTCTGATCAAAATATTTATTGGGAGCAAATGGTGTGCATAACAGAGGGTAAATAAACCTTGTTCGACAAAAGCATCATCCAACTATAGACTAATACCATTCGTAGAGGGTTGATTGCCCTTAAATCCAACTTTTATAATGTTGATTGCATTATTAACAGATGCATAATAGCCTCAAGGGATATTAAGGAGTATGACCTTGGCACAAAGAAGAAACCAAGGAATATCTGGTTGGAAAGTAATCTCAGTAAGGATGAAAAAAAATCTTATGTCTAATTGCTAAAAAGGTATCAAGATTGTATGGCTTGGACTTATTCTGAACTAAATTCATATAGAAAGGATCTGTTTTAACGTGAGATTCCCTTGGAATCCAATGCAAAACCATTCAGGCAGAAACATACGCCAATTAATCCACTCGTATCTCTAAAGATGCAAGAGGAACTGAAGAAACTGAGGGATGGATGGATTATTCATCCCACAAGGTATTCTTCTTGGGTTGCAAACCTAGTACCAATTAGAAAGAAGAATGGTGACATCAAGTTGTGTGTGGATATCAGAAATTTGAACAGAGCATCAATGAAGGATAATTATCCTTTACCAAACATGGAAAACATGCTGCATCTAGTGACTAGTTCTAAGCTACTTTCTACCCTGGGCGGTTTCTATGGTTATAACCAAGTTGTGGTGAAGGAATCAGAAAGAATTAAAACAACCTTTACTACCCCGTGAGGAAAAAATGTTTATGTCAGGATGCCCTTTGGTCTCATAAATGTTGGAGCAACCTTTCAAAGAGAAATCAATGTTGCTTTTTTTGGTTACATCAATGATTTTATTAGTATTTACCAAGATGATGTGACTGTGTTTTCTAGAAATGGAGGTGATCACTTGCTGCACTTAGAAAAGATGTTGATAAGATGTGTGTACAAGTATTTCTAGAATTTAGCTAAATTTAAAGCAAGAAACTACCACCTAGAAATAGCTTCCTAACCTAGCTATAAATGAGAAATGTGCACCATCATGATGAAGAAATAAGCAAGTCCTACCCTCAACATTATAATTTTGAAATGATCAAAACATAATGTAAATTAATGAACTCTATTCTCCTTAATTGCCTAATTTAACATTAAAACGAACCTAAGTAGTTCAATGGCAATCAAATTATATTTGCTTGCCTTAATCCTTCAAGGATGCTTGGGTGTGAGGCCTAGCTCTTCAAGATGGATGATGGAGGGGCTTGAGAATGGTAAAAGGCTTTAAGTGCAATACTATGTGATTTCCTTTGCTTTCTCAAGGGAATTAGGTGTAGGTATAAAAGGTAGAAGGAGGGATCCTTATATAGCCCAATGGATAGGGGAAGCACTTTATCCCTTTGCATGTGGGATAAAGGTAGAACATGATTAGGAATGGATACGGTTGCTTTATTAAAGGTAACCTTACTTTAGAAGGGTTTAATTTATGCTTAGCAAGTTATTGGAGTTGGGGGGGTGTTCTAATTAATCAAAAGTGATTAACGAATAGGTAGGTGTAAGCCTATAGAATCCAATTAGAGAAATATTAGTACAATTTAGGCCATTAGGAGGGGATTAAATTAATTAAATATTGATTTATTAATTAAATGAAGTGGAAGGCTAATTAATTAATAATAATTAATTAGTCTAGAGAGAAGGGGTAAATAATTAACGGAAGGTCGTTAATTAGGTTGTTAGCTAGATAGGTGACTTAATCAATTAGCGTATTGTAATTAATTAACGACAATAAGAGGGAATATGAGTGCTTTTGATGATATGTCATCGATTTGTGAGAAAGGGGATAATTAGCACAATTTAAGTATTTAAATTGCTTGGGTGTAATTATAGGTGTCTAAAAGATGCAGAGAATATGGAATTTCAGTCAATCCAAAGAAATGCCATTTTGGAGTGCAGAAGGAAAGGTTTCTTGGTCACATTGTGTCACAAGAAGGGATGATGATTGATCTAGAAAGGGTAGAGGCCATCAACAAAGTTCCAATCCCATGAACCAAGAAAGGAATTTAGTCCTTTTTTGGGTAGATAAACTTCATCAGAAGATTTATATCAAACTTTGTTGAGTTGACTATTTCAATAACTTCCATGTTAAAGGACCAGGTAATCAAATTGGAGGAGGATGCCATGCAATATTTTAATGGATTAAAGAGGCATTAAAGCATGCATATGTTCTAGCACCTCCAGATTATGAAAATCCTTTTCAACTATTTTCTTTTGCTTCAGAGAATACTATTGCATCTGTCCTATTGCAGAAATATGATGAAGGGGATGAGAAGAAAATTTCCTTTTTCAGTAAGGCAGTGCTGGGGACTGAGCTGAAATACACTATTATAGAGAAACAAGCATTTTCCTTAGTAAAAGAAAGAAAGGTTTTTAGGCCTTACATTTTGAAAACTAGGATTGTTGCTTATGTTCCCCACACCATGGTGAAAGACATCTTATTAGAGATGGAAGTCTCAAGCAAAATATGCAGATGGGTGATCATGTTGTAAGAATGTGATAAGGATATCCAAACCATGAAGTTGGTGAGAGGTTTGGGCTTTGCTAAACTTATGGTTGAGAGCAACTTGCAAACTGTTGAGGTGAATTAGGTAGGATAAGGAAGGGTAGATGTATTTGAGAAACTAACGAGTTCTGAGTGGTATAAGGATGTGATTTTTAATCTCAGACATTTATACTACCCTGATTATTTGAGTAAGAACCAGAAAAGGGCCCTTAAGTTGGATTCATAGAAATATGTTATTACGGATTATGGGTTAGCTTAGAAGAATGCCGAGGGAGTCCTCTTAAGGTACATTATTGAAGATGAAGCCCCTAAGATAATTTCTAATCTGCATGGATGAGTTTTTGGGGGGAATTTTTCTAGAAGGGTCACATCACACAAGATCTTGAGGGTTGGTTATTGGTGGCCAAATCTCTTCAAGGATGTAACTCTTTTGGTTAGAATATGTGAGAGTTTCCAATGCTTCTCTGGAAGAATGAAAGCTTCGGGCTCCCTTCTTTTGCAGTCTATATCAATTGAATCTTCATTCAAGTAATAGGGAATGAATTTCAGTGGTGAGATTTCAGACCCTTCAAGTGTTTTCCATAAGTGGATTCTTGTAGCCATAGATTACTTCACCAAGTGGGTGGAGGTAATCCCCACCAAAAGAGTAAAACACCAAATTGTCATGGACTTCATGCTGAACCATATTATCTACACGTTTGGGGTACCAGTCAAAATTGTTGCTAACAATCCCATGAGCTTTAGAGATAAACCCTTGGTGGCAATGTGCAAAGAATATGGGATCAACTTGACATATGATTCTAATTACAATCCCAAAGGAAATGGACAAGCTGAGTTCAGTAATTAAAATTTCTTGAAAATTACAAGGACTTTGGAGCTTAACAAGAGAAAATGGGGTGATCAGTTGAAGTTTGTTGTCTAGGCAGACCAAATTACTGTTAAAAGAGCCACTAGAAAGATTCCATTTGAGTTGGTGTATGGAACTCAAGCCATGATGCCCCTGTATATATAGTTATCCTCATATCATTTTATGCAACAACTGAAAGATCAAGAAGTAAGTCCATATGATGCTCACATTAACCAAATTGTTGAACTTGATGAAGAAAGGAGGGCATCCCACCAGATCCATGTAAAGTTCAAAGAGAAGCTGAAGAATTTCTTCAATAAGAAGGTCACCCTAAGAGCTTTCACTGTTGGAGATCTTGTGCTACTATGGGATAGTCGGTGTGAAGATAAGGGCAAGCATGGCGAATTTGATGCTTTATGGATGGGCCCTTACTCCATTGATATTAGAATTGGTGAACATCCCTTCTTCTTGAAAGACTTGGATGGGGGATTTCTTGAATTTCCTATTAATGGTATAAACTTGAAGAAATTCTTGGATTGATTCCCCAAAATCAAGGTGAACATCATATGTACATTATATAGTTTGTTGGTTTGTTTTTCTGTCTCTCATGTTTTTTTGTTCGTTTTGGCCCCTGGTGGCCTTTTTTTGCTAGTTTCTCTATTCATTTTTGGAGGATGGTCATGGAATATTTTGGCACTTGGTCTACCCCTGTTCTTGTGGCACTCGCAGGGAGTTCCCATCCCCGAGTCGTAGCTGATGTTAGTGCTCATTTTGACCTCTCACCATTTTGCCCTAATTTTCCTTTGATCTACGTGTTATGAAACATTTTGTTTCTTGATGTTGACGTTATTAAAGATTTCACCTCCATTTGAATTCTTCGAGTTGTTTATAGAATCCATTTTCATGTCCCTCCTTGAAGAGGTGTATGAGTTTACCTTGTTTTTGCGCTAATTTATTCAAACTCCGCAGGCTTTACAATTTTTACTATTTTTCCTTGACCATAGAAGCTCGAGAAGGATCAATTAATAATTTTATTCCTTTGAAAATCCAAATCCATGGTCGAAAGATGCTCGAAACCATGATTCACTTGGTTTTGTTTCGAGAAATTTTCATCCTGATTGAAAAATCAGGTTCTGGACATGAGTGGTGAATTTTAATCTTTTTGATGGTCTAACGGGTGTCTTTTTCCTGTCAAATTTATTCCTCAGTGTTCAAATTTATTGTTCAGGGGACGGTAGGAAAATTCTTTAACTTATCACTTTTTTCTTTTTTGGTAAAAAGGAAAATTTGGTCTCGTAATCCCACTCAAATCTGATTGATTCTTTTGGTGCTTACGTGGCTTCTTCCAATTGGACGGGGAATTGTGGGTTTGGTTTTTGAAATTTTTATTTTTGGCTACTTTGGTAAAAAGTTTGAACCCGCCCCATGGCCCCACCAAATGTTGATTAAAGAAAATTTTAAGTGGCAAGGAAAAAGTCTTACCTTGACCCTATAGAAGGACACTTGGAAAAGTTAAAGGCAGAGATGCGGGCCTTCGGAGGCAAGTTGGATGTTTTTCCATTTTGGAAGAATGGACTAAAATTATAAAATTGAAGTGTGCCCCTACCAAATAATTTTTGAAGCCTTAAGGTTTTTGAAGATTGCGCCATAATGACACTTGGAGGTCTCTGTTGGGTCTTCTTTCCTTAGAGTTTTATCCAACTTCTTAAAAGGGCTCGAGACACGTGGTGAGCCCACACTCATTCAAGGTATAAATTTTTGGGTACATCTCAAGATGTGCCATAGTGACATGTGGTAGTTTGAAAATTCAAAGGGATGTGGAAGCGAACCATCAAAGGAAACTTGGATTATTTCCTCTTGTCATCAAAAGGATTAAAATGTTAAAATGGCCTGTAAGCCTGACAAGAAGGAGGTCAAAATTGATATTGAAAATTTCAAAAGGTGGGGAGGCGGGCCATTGGGAGAAACTTGGATTTGTCACCCCTTGATATTAAAATGACTAAAATCATCAAAATAACCCACGGGCCGGATGGAGAAAGGTCAAAGCTTGCTCCAGTCAATGACGGTGGTGCGGACCTTCGGAGGAAAATTGGAAAATTTTCATTTTGTGGAAAAAGGAGTTGAAAACAAAAAGGGAAGCATGGTTGCGATGGGACCCACATTGGGACACGTGTCAGGCTCATTTCTCAAGGGCGGAGCTATGGGGAAAACTTGGAAAAAAATTCAATTTTCCAAAAAGGAGGTGAAATAGTAGAATTTGGCCGCAGTTCTTTGTGGACCCACCTGAGGACATGTGTCAGGATCATTTCTCAAGGGAGGAGTTGTGGTGCAAAATGTGAAAATTTTACATTTTTCTAAAAGTTGTAAAAGGAAAAAGGGAAACTGCAGGCCCACTCTAAAATTGGATCTCCCATGTGGATGATCCAAATTCAAAATAGAAAGATCAATGGAAAGTGTGCATCTGTTTCTAATTTTTTTCCATTTCTGCTACGAATCTTTTGGGGATGTGTATTCTTATGGTTTTTTATCATTTCCTAGTCTCCTACATGCCAAATGAAGAGGAATATTAATCTGGTATCTTGGTTTGGTGGGAAAGGTACTTAAACATCTCTCACCTTACTATGCACACTGTCTGTCAGATTCCACCTGATTTTTCTTTCCTTGGCACATGAAGGACCTATTGATATCTAGGTTTGGTGAGAAAAATATGGGGATGTATTTTACCATTAAGATGAAATTTGACCTTTGGGCTCGATCTGATCTTCCATTTCTTCTTCTCGGGCACACAAATAACCAGATTTGATAGATTAGGGGTGGAAGTGGTTAGTGAGTAAAGGGAAAAATGATCTACCAGAAGAAGGATTTTAATGCGGGTGATGTTTGAAGAGATCTACCCCCTGAGCACCTGACAAGTTTTAACAGATTTGATTCTAGGAATCGCGATCAAGATCATGGTGAGCACTGGTACACTCAATGTCTCTGGTTTGGGGGAAGAATTCTTTTTTGTAAAATGCTATAAATGGCATGAATTTTACCATGAAAAGGGTTGGAGATTGGAATGTTGGAGTGTTAAGGGTCAAAAACTGATTTCCTAAGAAAAAATCCTGATAGATCCCATCTTTCTGAGAAACTATCTAAAGAAGCATGTCCATCTCCTTTATGTTAAAGTTGATCATGTCAAGGTGGTTGCCAGTGTACAACCATTGACAAGCTCTAAGATTGTTCGAGAAACTTTCCCCTGCTAATAAATTTAACCAAACTTGAGTAAATTAGTGTTATTCTTGGGAAAAATTTGTGTTTCCTTCGTTTCTAAATGTTTGCAAGTAGTTTTTCTTGTTCCCATTGCATTCTTACATTAACATCTATGTGAATCACACAAGATCTTATCCTTGTGATAGTTTGGTGGCATTTGCAATTTCATTTATCAGAAGAGCTTTCATTTGATAGTGAAATAGAAAAATTTAAAATCACTGTGACTCCTAGCATGAATATAAGATTGTTTGTCATCCTTTGAGGGTATCTTAGGCATGATGAAACAAAGATTGATAATTTTTAGTTAAGTTTTCTAATCTAAGCCTTCATTTTTGATCCTTTAAGTTTGTGTGAAAAGTGCTAATCGGGGCCTCCATTAAAGCACATATTCTAGTTAAAAGAACATCCCATCTACTTTGAAAGCAATCTGTTATTTGAACTTTCCATTTTTATAAAATTTCTCAAAGATTTGGTATAATCAAGTGTATCCTATTGCACCTCCCACCAAAACTTCATTTAAAAACAACCAATCATACCCATACTACCCCTTTTTGTCATGTGTGTATACAAATGTATAATTTTACAACTAAAACATGCAAAAACAATCAGGTTTTCATTATATTTAGTGGCATGGAACT
Organism: Taxus chinensis; assembly: GCA_019776745.2. Lineage (NCBI taxonomy): Eukaryota > Viridiplantae > Streptophyta > Pinopsida > Cupressales > Taxaceae > Taxus > Taxus chinensis. The sequence goes on along the minus strand of CM034148.1, from coordinate 135,289,220 downwards.
TTCTTATAAAATATCTCCATTATCTTGAGTGACAACTCGTGAGAGTTCGGTTTTGTTGTATTGATCATATTTTCTTCAAGGTCTTCTTAATAATTTCACAAGGAAGGATATCTCCATCTTCTTCACAAATAGTAAGCTATGAAAAGCTTCCTCTCACCCTAGTTTAAAGGCACAACCATAAAGTAGTGAGGATAGGTTAAATCCTCTTGAGGGTGCTACCCATTTCTCCACATCTGAGTGACAAAGAGCAAGTTACATTTCATCCCCAGCTATAAAATGACACACTACATGCTATGCTTGCCTCTAAGATTCTTGTCAAACCTATGATGTTGCTTAGCTTTTGAGGGAGAATCAATTTGGGTACCAAAAATACGTCATTAACCCGATTATTGAGCTACGTTATATGATATCATTAATGTTTGGCTGTATCTGAATATTTTTGTTGTCGGTCGACGTGAACCACTAGCTAACGCATGACAAAAAGTGAAGATTTTTTTCTAATGAGGGAGAGAATTGTCGCATGACAATAAGAAATGTTGTCACATGAAAATAAGGTAAGATTCACTGCTGACGAGGGAAAGACTTGTCGCACAACAGCGAGGGGAGGTTGATGCGCAATAGCAAAAAGAGGTAGATGTGTATTAGGAGGAGACACTGACATGCAATGAGAGGGTGGCAGTTATGGGGAATAGAATGATACATGAGGAGGTGATATAGTCACACAAAAAGAAGGTATGTTGTCATGTGTCAAGAATAAATGGTTGACACATGACAAGAAGAAGAGGTTGACATGTGTGAACAAGTTGTTTTTAATGCACAAGAGGAGGAAATGGTTGAAGCACATCAACAAGGTGTGGTTGACATGCAAAATGAGGAAATGGTTTATGTACATCAACAAGGTGATAATCCATACATTTTTCCAGTTTGACCATTAATGCAAATCCTTCTCCAAACCTTCGGTGTGGTGAGTAAGCTCGTAGCGAGATACCTTGTATACTACTCCTATTAACTATTAATTCCTAGACGTTTAGGTTGATCCATTTTACAACAGAAGGTGCAAAAATGGATAACAATTGGTGACTTATGGGGTGATTTGTCTACTAGATCTGAAATACCAGTGATTTTGCATCAATTGGGCACGAAGTCATTCTGATTGCTGAAAATATTCTGATGTCTGAAACCTCTTGTTTCTCTGAAAAAATGCTAAGACATTACTTTATCATCAGACCTTCCTGAAACTAGAAAGTGGAGAAAAAACAAATCACAACCATGTACAAATAACAAAATCATACATGTCCTAAAATGAAACATGTAGAGAGTGCACAAGCACTTATATAAAAGAAAACCTAGCTACAAAAGAACAATGTGTTGCAAACACTTGGAGGAATTACAAACTCTACACTAATATTTACAAGAAAGATACTCCCATAAGTAATAATGCTTGAAATAGATGCCATTGACTAGAATCTGAAATTCTTCTTTGTCCAACTTTGTCAATTAGAAAGTATTTTTTTCTTTACATCTTGAAATCAAGTAAGGGCCACTCCATATTGCATCAAACTTGGAGTGCCTTTCGGGTTTAGCTCTATCTTCATCCCATTTTAGAACCAGGTCTCATTCTTGAAAATTTATGTTTTTGGCCTTTCTGTCAAATCTCATCTTAATTTGAGCTTGGTCCTTCTCCATTGTTTTCATGGCCTTGTCCCTTAGCTCTTCCAGTTCCATGAGCTTTGCATACCTGAATTCCATAGCTGGAAACTCGAACAAATATAGGTGTTTGATAAGCTCCAAGGCTGGTAATTCAAGGGCTATTGGAAGCCTTTCTTCCCTTCCATACACCAACCTGAAAGGAGAATAACCAATTGATTTCTTGGGAGTGATTATATCAGCCCACAAGGCTCATTTAAATTTGGTATGGCAAGCCCTCTGATTCTCATCTAGGGTTCTTCTTATGATTCTTAGCAAGTTCTTATTCATGGACTATGGTTGTCCATTATCTTGAGGGTAGTAGTTAGAAGAAGTGCTCAAATAGATGCCATTTCTAATAGACCAATTAGATATCTTCACTCTAAGAAAAGCCAAGGCATTATATGATATTATAGTGGAAGGAACACCAAACCTTGATGCAATACGTTCATAGAAGTCCAAAATGCTAGCTTCATTTTCTTCCTTAAGTGAAATTGCTTCTCTCCATTTAGTGAAGTAGTATTTGGCTGTAAGAATCCATTTGTGACCTAGGCTTGAACTTGGATTGATCATCCCAATAAAATCAAGCCCCCACTACAAGAAAGGATGCTCAACTAAGATAGGATGGAGTAGAAGGGATGTTAGCTTTTGTTTACCTATGAAGAAGGAAAACTTCTTGCATTTCTTGATCCATGAGTAGCAATCATTTAAAATATCAGGCCAACAATAACCAACCCTCATGATTCTAATGGTTGTTATTTTTGGGTAAAAATGACAACTTGCCTCTCCATCATGAAACTTGTGTAGTACCCTCTCTATCCAATCTTCCTTGATGCACCTCAGGAGGACACCATTCACATCCCTTTTGAACAAAATATTATCTACAAGAAAATATGGGATGCAATGACGTTTGAAATACCTCTTTTTGGGCTTACTCAATCCTTGAGGATTTTGACCTGTTTGAAGTAAATGTACAATATCTTGATTCCAACAAGGAATGGGTATGCCACCTGAAGTATCTTTTTTATTATCTTGCAACAGCATAACAACTTCTGCCTCCACTCTTGATTCAACATGCTAGTTCGAAGCTAGCTGCTCACACAACCATTTTCCCCTAACTAATTTGGTCACATTTATATCAATATCATACTCCATGACCTTGGTTATCCAACTAACTCTCTTTTCATTAATGTCCTTGTTCAATTTTTTTTTTACACTAGCATGTGAAATGAATAGATGAATTCTGTTATTTAACACTAGATGTCTAAATTTATTTAGAATACTAATCACAGTAAGGACGTGCTTCTTAATGAATGAATATCTCACCTCATAATCTGAAGGATTTGGCTGAAGAATATGATAGGCTACTCAAGTCATTCCTGATATGGTTATCCAAGTATGGCATATATTACATCCATGTCCCCAAAAGAGTATAAAATAAAGTCCTTCAAGAGATCTGGATTTATGAGGGTTAGAGTCTGTGTAATGGCCTACTTCATAGCTTCAAATATTTCTTTTCCTTTAGCAGTCCATCTGAAAACCATGGTATTCTTCAACATTAGTGTGAGTGGAAAAGTTCGGAACAAACCTCCTAATAAACTTAATTTTCCCCAAAAATCTTTGGAGATCCTTGTTATGACTTGGCAATGGCAATGCTTAAATAGCTTCTACCCTTTTTGGATCAATTACAAACCCTTCCTTAGACACAATGTGGCCTAATATTTTTCCTTCATGAGCTAAGAATATGTGCTTTTTCAGATTTAGAGACACTCCAAATCTCCAACATCTTTGGAATACTTGTCCGAGGTGAAAGAGATGACTTGCTAGGTTCTTAGAGAATACAGTATTATCATCTAGATACACAAGAAATATCTTCTTGATCAGTCCATAAGTCACCAATCAAATGTGTTTGCGCTTTATCTTTCTTAATACTATCCACCACATCAAATGTTGCTCCAATTGTTGCAAGCCTATCCACAGTCTCATTCTTCTTTCTTGGTATGGCTTGAATATTGAACGCTTCAAAATCATCAATTCTTAGCAACATTGTGTGAATCATTCTTGGCAACATGTTTTCCCCTAATCTGGTTGGAAATTAACTCACTATTGCCAAACACTTACAAGTTTTTTATACCCCTCTTTATTTCCCAATTTAATCCATGTATCAAAGCTTCATACTTAGTGGTATTGTTTGAACAAGTAAAATGAAAATAGAAAAATGAGTAGTACTTTGTACCTTGTGGTGAAAAAAGCATTGCTCCTCCTCCAGCACCTTGCCTACTCCTTGAGCCATCACAAATTAGCTGTCATACTTCATTATCACCCTTATCATCTGGTTTGGTGAGGCTAGGAAAGGATGTGTTTTCCTCGTGCAAACAATAAACTCTCAACTCATCCTCCTCTATTTCATTGTATAGATAATATTCGTGACTTTCTTTCCCATTCATCAAGATTCAAATTTGGGATGCCCTCAACTTTGGTATCTATTTCCTGAGTGTTTGGGCAATCCTTTTGATCAAAGGCTAAGCAATTTACATTGATTAGACTTGGTACACAAGGCTCAATATGGAAATTTACAATAGGTTCATATCGGATTATATCCTTAGGTCCATACATTGTTCTGAAGAGCATATGTGAACAATCAGGTGATAAGTTGCCTCCAATTTTAGTAGTGAAGTCTCTTGACAAGCACACTCCAAAGAGTGGTGGCAAGTCAATCACTGCTTTATCTTGCTGAACCGTGACATTATGACGTGCATGAAATGTAAGTTTTAAAATTTTTATGATCCCACCATTTCCCATTGGTGTCCCCTCTAACTGTACCACTCCTTTTGAAACCGGGTTGTATTTTAGGACTAACTGATTTACAATTTGTTTAGGCATTTCCAAATTGCTATACCTTGAGTCAATCATGTAGTTGTGTACAAGGTTATTCCCAATAACTAAAGATATATAGAATGGATGAGGCTTCATTTATTTACCTTTCTGACCTCAATGAACTCCTTCTTTTGGAGCTACATCAGTGAACACCTTCTCTTGATTCCTGGACAACTCATTTGATGCTTACCAATTCTCCATGGTTGCTTTTAACAAATACCATTGGCCTGGAATTTTATATCATTCCCACATAGAAATGTTTACATTGGTCTTCTTCATTTGATCAATAATGTTAAATGGATATTTATTCTCCTACTACCATTTACTTGGCATGAATTTCTCCTGCACATGGGCTGATGCAACTGGCACACAAGTTGGCTTAGAAGGTAGTTTGGACTAATCTTGAATGTTTGGGGCTGCACTTGGATTGCTTATACCCAGAAGTGTGATATAAGGTTGAGAATTACTTGCATTAAATGACCGACCTTCGTCTATATTCCTCTTCTTAGACCTCATGGTGGCTACCGTACTTTGAGAAGGGGACTTATTTATTCCATAAAAATCCTCATCTTGCCAATTCACAAATGTTGTCTTGTTTGGAGGTCCTTACTGATCAACTACCTATTGTTGACTCTATTCTTATTTTGGATCTTGAGGAACACCCACTGTAGTCACCATCAATGCTTGATTTGAAGCACCATTAAATCATGTTACTTGATTATGTCATTCGTTGCATGGGAAACATAATTCATATCCTTGTGCTATGTTGTTTTTTAGTTTTAACCAAGGTCCTAGATGTTGAAACTAGATTACGGTTATATGCTTGCAATGGCCTAGTAGTTTGGGATTGTCATTGGTTCTGGTTAGCAGCTTGAACATGTGGCATATTTGGCTGATATGGAGATTTATTAGGTTGGAACTGAGGCTGATAAGGCCTAGAATTTTGAGATTGTTTCCTCTTAAGAGTTACCAAATTGTTTCCTAAGTTTTGCAATTGTTTCATTACCTCTTGGAGTTCATTTGAATAGCTAGAAGAAGAAGTGGATGCTTCTTCTGAACTCTGATTTATTGGAGTAGGGATGGGGGCTATTGTAGGTGCCTGATTAGGATTAGGATTCCCCATATCTATATATAGAGCCATAGGTGTCATAGGTGCAAGTTTACCGACTTTAATTAGGCAATTTTCATCTCTAATTGCTATGGCATAAACATCTGGTAGGGTTATTCCCCCCATAGATTGTATCATAACAGATATATCAAAATTTAGAGATTTAATAAAATAGAGAAATGCACCTTCAGCTATTGGTCTGACCATAATTGGGATCCTTACCCATGTTCTTTGGAATCTAGAATTGAAGTTTTTCATTTGCTCAGCTGGTGCCCTTTTGATTGTAGTCATCTGCTCCAAAAGGGAATATTTTTCATCTCTCTCCCCAAATTGGTGACAAAGATCTGTGCACAATTGATCCCAAGTCTGAATCAATCCTTCTCCCAAGCCTTTAAACCACTGTAACATTTTTCCTTTGAAATAATAATCCAAAAACATAACCACAACATATATCTTGGCAATCTCATGTATGGCACAGACATTTGCAATGTCTTGAATGTGGTTGATGGGATTTGTGTGATTTTGTCTAGTGAATTTTTGGATATTTTTTAATGCTATTATCAAGACTAGATTTTGTGTATTAAGGGAAAGTGGACTGCTGCCTGTGAAATTTGCATATGGGTTTGGAGGTGACTGATTTGGTGGATGTAGATGAGCCATCCTGAGAACCTTATTTGATTGAAGAAAGGGTCTACCTGGTGGAGGTGTTGATAAAGTTATATTTGCTGGAGATGGAGACCTTAGAGATCTTCTTCTCCTTCTTGCTCTATTTGGGGATAAGTATAGATAGAAAAATAGCCCCTCTTCTCTAGTTCTTGGCCTTGTTTGGATTCTTCTCTTGAACTTGATAAAATTGGGCTGCTGAAACCACTGGATTTGAGTGACGGATTTGCTAGATCTATTACTAAAAATCCTCCAAAGGGTGGAAATTCACTAAGACACACACCCAATCTTGATAAAAGTGAAAATATTGACTTCTATCTGACCCGCCATGCAAGAATTGTTATGTTGGAAAATCGAAAAGTTATGGCGGGAAAATGAAAACTTCTCCGTTTTCTAAAAAATTTCAGACCACTTTAACGGAAAAAATCATAAAGAACAAATATTGCACTAAAAAATACAAAATAAAATCCATCCCAAGATAGACAACGAAATCTAACTTTTCACTAAAGGCAAAAAAACAAGATTTGGTCATCCAAATCATGGGGAAACAGACTACAATCTTATTGGTTTTCTAAAAAAAAAAATCATATAATTTAGAATGTTTAATATAGCTAATCTTATCCATATTTAAAAAAACATAGTAGTTTAGAAACTAAATTCCAAATGCTACGATTCATATTTATATATTTTTTTCTAATTTTGAGTGTGTGTATTGCTAATAATCCCTACAAGTTGATAATTCACTATTTTTATCAATATGATGTCCACTTATGACCCCTTTTTCATCCACCAACTTGTTGCACTTACCCCAAAGGTATAAATGATTGCACTTTCCTACTTACTGCAATTAATTTGTCCTTGATAAGTAGGGTGTGTAAGTTTGAGTCTCATGTGGGCATGTCATAAGTCTTACATGTTCATTTATTGTTTTGGGCTTGGTGTTTGACTTGTGTGTTGGAATGGAGGAATGATGAAGTGACATCCTACATGGAGTCATCTCATTATCCTCAAATCCCATTTCTATTTATTGATGGAATTTGAAGGATTTTGGCTTACTTGTTTTATTTTCTTCTCTTACACTTTTAGAATTGGGAGCTTATTGGAGTTGCAATTTGGATTGTGCTTGGCTTGTAGGTGTTAAAAGCTTGTTGGAGTGAAAAATATTTGAAGCTTGATGGAGAGGTATTCTCTCCACTTGTCATTATTTTATTATTCATTTGGATGTAAAACAAAATTGTGCTTGTTCAATATTATATGAGTGTTGTCAATTTAGTTTTTTGTTGTTGGGTAGTTTTCCTTAAGAAGGGTATGGGAGATGGATGTATCAGACCATTGGGAGGAAAAATGGACATGTGAGGCATGCATTTTGGAGGGAATGTGATTATGGGTTTCACCTATGGGGAGTGAAAAGGAAAACCTGGACATATTTTTTCATATTTGCAAGGGGAGAGATAAGGACTCATTTATTTATTTGGATTGTGCACATGGAGGATTTTGGGTGAAACTCCTACTTCACTTAGGAGGAAAAAGGAGGTGGTTCCTGTTGGTATCCAAATTGATTCTCCCTCAAATTCTAAGTAGCATCACTGGTTTGACAGGAAACTTAGAGACAATTTAGATCATGATGAGTCATTTTATAGCCGAGGATGATATCTAACTGGCCCTCTGTCACTAAAATGTGGAGAAATGGATAACACCCTCAAGAGGATTTGATCTCTCCTCACTATTTTAGGTTGTGCATTTCAACAAGGGTTAGAGGACCCTTTTGTAGCCTCTTGTTATGGAGGAGGTGGAGATATCCTTCCTAATGAAGATGTCAAGGAGACCTTGGAGAAAATATGATCAATGTAACAAAATATAACTCTCACGAGTTGTCACTCTAGATAGTGGAGATACTTTCTGGGCAAGGTTCAGGCTACTAAAGACATTTGGAAGCCTAATCTATCCTACATACTTTAGCAAATATATTTTGGTCTTGTGTGGGTATACAAAGAAGAACAGGGATAGTATGGATAGGATTGGATGTTTTTTTAAAATAGATTTTGGTGGGAGGGGAGACAGAATGAAGTTGACTCACTAGATCCTTGAGATCTTATGTAAAATAGAAGGATTTAGCCAACAAAATCCCACAAAATTTAGAAATGTTTCTTCAAATAGAATATTTGCCCAAATGGAGGCCCAGATTAGCACTCTTTCACACAACCTATGGGATTCTATCATGAAGGCTTGAGTCAGAGAAACCAATAAAGCACCAAGATTCAAATCGAACCATGCTTGAGGTACACCCAGAGGCTTACAGATAATCTCTATCAAAAAAATTAAAAAAAGTGATTTTAAATAGTTTACTTCACTCCCAGATGAAGGTTCTTATGAGAAATGAAATTATAGATGCCACTAAACTATCAAAAGGATTGAGACCTATGCGATTGGACTAGATTTTGGTACAAGATTGCAACATAAACAAGAGAAACTACCTGCATGCATTCAGAGATGAAATAAATACACTTTACTCACAATTAACACATAATAACTCAAGTTTGATCAAATTTATCAGCAAGGGAAAGTTTCTAGAACAATCTCAAAGCTTGTCAATGGTTGTACACTTGCAACCACCTTGACATGATTGAATTTGATACAAAGAGATATATATAGGATTATTAGATGACTTCTCAAAAGGGGTGGGCTTTGTCAAGCTTTTTTCTACTAGAAAAATCAGTCTTTGACCTTTCCAAAAACTTACAACCATCTACATGAAATTTTTTCCATTTATAGCATTTACAATAGAGTCCCCTCTCCCCAAAAGAAAGAAACGTTAATTGCATCAGTGCTCATCTTGATTCTTTCATGATTCACAGAATTAGATCTATAAAATCCTCTAGGTGCTCAAGGGGGTATATTTCATCGAATTCCTCCTGCATTTAACTCCTTTCTCTGGTAGATCACTCTTCTTTAATTTTCCCAACCATTTCCACCCCTAATCTGTCAAAGCTAGCCCCTTGTGTGCTCGGGAGAATAAAAATGGAAAATCTGATTGGGCAAGAAAGTCACACCATTTTATTGGTGAAAGAAACCTTCCAGATCTTCCCACCAAACTTCAGATATCAACATTAACTTCCTTCTCTACTTGGTGTGTAGAAAATACCATGAAATCATGGAGATTCACACTTCTAGACATGTTTCAGAGAAATGGGGGGAAAATCAGATTTAGACTCACAGTTTCCTTTGATCTTTACTTTGAATTTGGGCCATCCATATGGTAGTTTAAGGCTTTAGAACAGACCCAGGGGCTTCCCTTGACTTTTTACAAATTTTTGTAAAAATGGAAAAAATTTCCATTTTCCCTGCAACTCCGCCCTTGGAAAACTAGCCTGACACATGCCCAAATATGATTGGAGCAAAACCGTGCTCAAATTCTGCCATTTTACTCTCTTTTTGGAAAAGGGAAAATTTTAAAAAAAATTCCCACAGCTCCACCCTTGGGAACGAGCATGACACGTGTCAAAATTTTTTTTGAGTGGGGCCTGTCAACACCAATCCGGCACTATGATAATTCTTCACCAGGAACTCCTCATGCTATGATTATTTACTAATGCACAGCCTTTAGTTTGGTGGATGTAATCTGGAAACAAAACAACAACCGAACACAAGAATACCATTGACTATGATAAGACAGAATGACGACAAATCTGAAATATCAAAATAAATTATAATATTAACATGAAACTATTACAATCTCACCCATGAGATACTTCAACAAGACTATGGGAGAAAATTTACAATTACACCTCTTGATGGCTTCTTCAACACACCTTTAACTGATGGCTTCCTTCGCACACTTCCTATAATGTTTCTCACTACTTCTTTCTATGCTAAATGAGGGGGGTGGCCTCTCTATTTATAGAACTTCTAGGCTTATCCATCCTATCTCTAAGATAGGATAAGAAATCCACTCTGACGAATCATATTCCATACCTTAACTCTTATCTGTACATGTAAGATTATCTGTTAAGATAAGATAAACCTTATCATTTTACATGGGTTCCACATTTTTAGACTTTTTACAAATAAAATACATAAAATATTTATGACCTCACTCCTTGTCCTTATTACCAATATAATATTTCTAATTCCTAATCATGTAGACCCTACTTCTCTAATTACCCAAACTTTGACATTTTAACATTACCGGACCACTTACGACAAATATTTACTTTTTACAACATTCCTACTGTACTTTGACTGTTACCATACTCCACATTATTGGCGGCACCATACTGACGGCGCCGTTATCTTCTATCAGATGCTACTACTAATTACACTTAACAACATCCTATTCCTAATACATACATTAATGAAATAGAAATTTTGGAGGAAAATTTTAGTGTTGACATCTTCCCCCTTCCTAGCTTCTACTCCGTCCTCGGAGTAGACTATTCTGGTGCTTGGAAAATCTTCAACTTGTCATGGTTGACCCATTTTGTAATGGGAGTGCCATCCAATTCCTCCAGTCGGTAGGTACCATTTTCATGCACAGCTGCTATTTTGTCGGGCCCCATCCATTTTGGAAGAAATTTTCTCTGTCTTCTTTTTTTGTATTTGGAATCATATACTAGAACCAAGTCATTCACTTGAAATGGAGACCACCGGATATTTTGATCAAAGTACTCCTTCTGCTTCATTTTCTTCTTATGGCTTGTATCCTTTGCTATTTCCCTCATTTCCTCTAGCAAATGAAGATGTACCAACCTTTCTTTTACTGAATCACTTTCATCCATCCTTTCATTTTTCATAACTCTCACAGTGGGAATATCAAACTCAATAGGAAGAACTGGATCAATGCCATAAGCCAACTGAAATGGGGAGTATCTTGTTGCTGACTTTGATGTTGCCCTATATGTCCACAATGCTGCATGAATCCTTTTATCCCATTTATGTACCTGCAAGGCTGCATCTTTTGCTAGAATTTGACACAGCACAAAATTTGTTCGTTCCACCTGTCCATTTGTGCTTGGCTTGTATGTTGTTTCCTTCTTGTGCTTGATAGAAAACTTATTGACTAGGGCTTCTACCACCTCATTAATGAAGTGGTTTCCTTGATCTGTTACAATTTCTAATGGACAACCAAATCTGGTGATAATGCGTTCATATATGAACCTTGCCACTTCATCCATGGAAGTTGTTTTCAATGGCCTAGCTTCAACCCACTTGGTTAAATAATCTGTGGCAACTACAATATACTTATTTTGACGTGATGTAGTTGGAAGTGGACCTACAATGTCTATTCCCCATTTTTCAAAGGGACCAAGGGGAAGAATAGGACATAATGGAGCTGATGAAGTCTTACGGTTACCATGTGTTTGACAAATATCACATGTCTTACAATAATTATAACAATCTTTAAAAAGAGTGGGCCAGTGATAACCTGCATCCAAGATCCTTCTTGCTGTAAGTTATCCAGAGAAGTGCCCTCCACATGTACCATTGTGGAATTCTTCTAGCAGCTCCTTTCCTTGATCACGTCCAACTGCCCTCTTGTACTGTCCATCAGGCCCTATTCGAAATAATGCTCCATGCAGAATAGAATATGGACGACTGGCTTGAGTAATCTTTCTCTTAGTCTTTGCATTGGCACCATCAAGAAACTTGAATTCATTAAGATAATTCCAAATATCTATGTATTCACTAGGGATTTTGTCAAGGGAGAACAATGTTGCATCGGGAAAATTATCATCATCACAAGATGATCCTAAACCATCATAGGCTCGAGAGAGTGCATCTGCATTGAAATGCTTCTTTCCTGGCCTATCTATAATATCAAATTCAAATTCTTGTAGCAAAATTATCCATCTTGCTATCCTCCCTGATGGGTTAGGCTTATTGACAATATATTTCAGAGCCTGATGATCTGTTACAACTATAAATTTCTGCCCTAGCAAGTAATTTCTAAACTTCTTTACAGTAAAAATGATATCCAGAGCCTCTTTTTCAGTTACAGTATAGTTTACCTCAGCACTGCTCATTTGTCTGCTCCCAAAGTAAATTGGATGTTCATTCCCATTTTCATCCTTTTGGCTCAAAGTACTACCTAGTGCTGCATCTGAGGCATCAGTGTACACAATGAATGGCTTGCTCCAATATGGATTCTTTAAAACAGGTGAAGACACCAGGGCTTCCTTTAGATGTCCAAAAGCTTCATGCGCCTTGTTTCCTGGTTCATAAGCAACATCCTTCTTCAAGAACTGGGTTAGTGGCTGTGCAATCTTTGAGAAATTCTTGATGAACCGTCTATAGGAACCCACATGGCCTAAAAATGATCTCAACTTACTTCTATTCATAGGAAATGGTAAATCTTTGAATTTTGAAACTTTATCAAGATCAGTACCAATACCATCTCTGGATACAACATGCCCTAACAAAACACCTTTAGAACATCCAAAGACACACTTTGTAGGGTTTAGTGAGGCTTGTGCTTCATCTAACCTTTGAAATGCCGTCTCCATCTGGTGCAGGTGGTCCAACTTACTCCCATAGATGCAAAAATCATCCAGAAATACTCTTATGAAGGTCCCAATGTAGGGTTCGAACACCCTATTCATCAAACGCTGGAATGTTGCTGGAGCATTACACAACCCAAAAGGCATAACTCTATAAGCAAAACGTTCCCCAAGGAGTGGTGAACGTGGTCTTCAACTGATCTTTCTCTACTATACAAACTTGGTTGTAGCCGCTATATCCATCAGCAAAACTATAGCATTCCTGGCCAGCTACTTCATCCAAGATCTGATCTGAAAATGGAAGAGGGTAATGATCCTTCTTTGTTGCCTTATTGAGCTTCCTATAATCAACACAAATGCGTAGCTTCCCATTATTTTTTATTGAGATCACAATGGGAGAAACCCATTCTGAATTCTCCACAACAAATATGAATCCTGCATCAAGCAACTTATCTATTTCTTCTTTTACAGTCTTGGAAAAATTAGGATTCATTCTATATGGCATTTGCTTTATGGGCTTAGCACCATCTACCAGCTCAATACAATGTTCTACCCAACTTACTTGGCGGAGTTCCTTGTAATCAAAAGTGAATAAGTGTATGTACCTTCGAAAGAGCTGGAGGTAGGATTCCTTCTCACTCTCCATCATAGCATCACCAATCTTTATTTGTTGGAGACGATCATCAACTTCTTCTTCAGATAATTTTATGGGGTCCTGGGTTGGTGTGACTGGAAGAATATCCATGACTGAAACATCAACCTCACTTTCTTCATCTTCAGTGTCCACTTCACTGGTGCTAGAGTAATCAGAGGATGTCCAATCATCAGTTTCATCACTTGAATCCACAGGTTCTGCTTTATGATGTCGAGGGATCACTTTTATCTTCACCCTCTCTCTACCACGTCCAAGTGTCATGAAACCTTCATTCCAGTAGTTTCTTGCATGAACTCTCCTTAGCCATGGTCTTCCCAGCAGCATTGGGTACGCAACAGTACCATTTTTCATCACCTGAAAGTCTACCACACATACAACACCCATAACAGATATTGCCACATTTGAAACTACACCTTCTGGTTTAGTTTTCTCCCTTATTTAATGACCTTAACATAAGTGTTGAAGGGCGATCAATTTTTAAACCCAACATATTCATTACAGACTCGGTCATTACATTAACTGCAGCACCTCCATCAACTAAGACATCATGAATTGAAATACCATTACATAATACCTCAGCTTGTGGAGCATAGGGATCTGCCTCTGCCTCCAAAACAGGGACCTCAACCTCCTTCCTTCTTCGAGCATTGAGTCCACCTCGCAACTCCCGCCTCTTCTCAGAAGACATAGCCAAGAGTTGACCATATGTAATATTTGCAGGCCTTTTGGACAGATCTTCCAAGATGGAGTATGGTCCTTGCCCCTGTGAAATCAGAAAATCCTGCACACCCAACTTTCTTCTCCTATGTTTCTTACTAGTTTCTTCTTTCATCTTCTTAGGATCATTTCCATCTTGATTATCTTTTTCTTTCTTTCTTTTTGTTACAAACACATCTACTTCATTATTTCTGCTCTTATCTACTACATCAAAAGAATTCACAGGTGCTTTTCCTTTATCATTATCTCCCTTACCAGATGTAGAAGCTCTATCTCGACAATTATACTTATAATGACCCTTTTTATAACAACCATAACAAAGAACTTCAGAAATATTTCTCTTTGGACCTCTATCTCGTCCCTGAGAACTAAATTCCTTTCCTTGAAGAAGATTAATAGTTAACTGACCCATCTTTTTGAGCAGATCTTCATACTCAGTAGATGTATTAGGAGAAATATTTGTGCTCACCGGGAGTGGTTGTGGATTCAGGACCAAAGGTGCTGGTGTAGGCTCTACTTTAGCAACAATTTCTTTGGGCTCTTCTTCCATGCTTTCTTCTTGCCTTCTTGCAATCTCCTTTGCTTGTTCAATGGTAGCTGGGCGGTCATACTTCACTCGTTGTCTGATCTCTGGCTTCATCCCAAGAATGAAGTGCTTACAGAGGAGATTATCCATGCCATTCATCAACCCATCCGCTAGTCCTTCCTTCCGGATCTGGGCATCAAGCTTCCTCCTTAGCTCTAGAACACGAGCATGATAATCCCTTATCTTCTCCTTCTCTCCTTGGGATAGCTTTGTGATCTCGATCATGAGATCTACATATTTCTGTTGTTCACCAAATTCTTCAAGAAAACTTTCGGTTAATAAATCCCATGAATTTTTCACATTATCACCTAGTGTTTCAAACCACCTAAGTGCTGAACCATCCAAAAAGGTAGGAAAAAATTCAGTCCATTGTTCCCTTCTTATAAGGCCATTACAAATACAAGATCATTTAAACTCTTGAATGAAAGAAGAAGCATCTTCATTAGATTGAGCTGAAAAAACAGGAATCTTTCCCATTTTCAAAAGTAACCACCGTGAAATACCAACCCACAAGTACAATTAACAAGACTTATGTGCACAAATAATTGGAATCACTATACTAGAAAGTGACTTTACACCTTTCTACAGTAAAATAGAAATGACCACGGTAAACTATGGTAAAACTTGACTTACTACGGTAAAAACTGATTTTACTGTGGTAAACACTATTCACGGTAAAAAGTGAAGTTACTGCGGTAAATACTATTCACGGTAAAAAGTGACTTTACTGCGGTAATTATTATTCCCAGCAAAAAGGACTTTACCAGGTAACTACTATTCATGGCAAAAATGACTTTAACATGGTAACTACTATTCACGGTAAAAATGACTTTACCATGGTAACTACTATGCACAGTAAAAACAAGGTTACCCTCCAATTAATTTTTGCCTAAGTGGGAATATCTCTCCAGAAAATCCACCAACGAGGAATGGTCCCGGCAACGGAACCAAAATGTCAACACCAATCCGGCACTATGATAATTCTTCACCGGGAACTCCTCGTGCTATGATTATTTACTAATGCACAGCCTTTAGTTTGGTGGATGTAATCTGGAAACAAAACAACAACCGAACACAAGAATACCATTGACTATGATAAGACAGAATGACGAAAAATCTGAAATATCAAAATGAATTATAATATTAACATGAAACTGTTACAATCTCACCCATGAGATACTTCAACAAGACTATGGGAGAAACTTTACAATTACACCTCTTGATGGCTTCTTCAACACACCTTTAACTGATGGCTTCCTTCGCACACTTCCTACAATATTTCTCACTACTTCTTTCTATGCTAAATGAGGGGGGTGGCCTCTCTATTTATAGAACTTCCAGGCTTATCCATCCTATCTCTAAGATAGGATAAGAAATCCACTCTGACGAATCATATTCCATACCTTAACTCTTATCTGTACATGTAAGCTTATCTGTTAAGATAAGATAAACCTTATCATTTTACATGGGTTCCACATTTTTAGACTTTTTACAAATAAAATACACAAAATATTTATGACCTCACTCCTTGTCCTTATTACCAATATAATATTTCTAATTCCTAATCATGTAGACCCTACTTCTCTAATTACCCAAACTTTGACATTTTAACATTACCGGACCACTTACGACAAATATTTACTTTTTACAACATTCCTATTGTACTTTGACTGTTACCGTACTCCACATTATTGGCGGCACCATACTGACGGTACCGTTATCTTCTATCGGATGCTACTACTAATTACACTTAACAACATCCTATTCCTAATACATACATTAATGAAATAGAAATTTTGGAGGAAAATTTTAGTGTCGACAGGCCACTCTTCCCTTTTTACTTTTGACTCTTCTTTCTCAAAAGGAAAATTTTCTAAATTTCCCCCGAGAGCCCACACCTCTGCCATTGACTGGGGAAAAACATTGACCTTTTTCCTTCATCGGGCTTGTGGGCCATTTTGAAATTTCAATCCTTAAGGAGGGAAGAAATCCAAGTTTCCTCTGATGGTCTGCCTCCCTACCTTTTTGACTTTTCAAAATGCCATGTTTCACGATGGCGCATCTCGAGGTGGTCCCAAAATTTTATACTTTGAACGAGCATGGGCTCGCCATGTGTCCTATCCCAGTAAGGTTTACATGAATGCTTGAAGCTCAGTACAAGGCACCACATGTCATGCTCTGAGGTAGTCTCTTTTTGGTCATTGAAGAGTCTAAGTAAAATGAAAAGTGAGTGGAGGCCTCCATGTGTCAGCCTGGCACTTCTTTAGAATGAAACTCAATGGCTGGTCCCCAAACATGTGTGGTTCCTCCATGTGTCTCCATGGTGTAACTACAAGATGGTGTCCAAAATGGAGACCCTAAATGAGCGTAATCTTGCCATGTGTCCCATTCCACCAAACTGCTCCAACTGTATAAAAAATTTTCTTAGTCTGGGCCAAGCACAGGAAGCCTCCACATGTCCTCCTGACGCTACTCCAAGGCAAAACCCAAAAGTAGATCTTCAAATGAGCACCGTGCCTCCACGTGGACACATTTTGAGTTAAGGATTTTTATGAATTTTTGTAAGTATCCAACTGAGGCGCGTCCAACCAAAAGATGCCACGTCCCCTGTCGATGCTAGGATGCAAATTTGACTAGGAGAAACACCCTTCAAACCGTAAAAAATAGAAAATTGATTATTTGAGCCAAGGACTGAAATTTTCTTCGAGAAAATAAAGTTTAGGAATGTTGCTAGGCTCAAATACGTTCCTTACAGACACATCAATTCATTCTTCTTCAACTAATTAGGGCAGAAATGATAAGGAAGACAAATCCCAACCGTGGTGAATAGAAAACATGGGGGAAAATAAGTTTTTAATTGAACAGAGCACTGAAGACTCAAAATACAGACCCCTAAGAGATTTACAACCCAGGAACCAATTAAAAATGGCCACAAGGATCAACCAGGCACAACATGGCGAAGGAGAAAATGACAGAGGCTATAAATCAGTAATTTTTCAAAGGCACAAATGGGGTGAGACTATTTTGAGCACCAACAGTTCCCATATTCCTTGCTCATTTTTTCTTGATGTCAAGCCTATGTGTTGTTGAAATTTGTAAACATTGTCGATTATGTTCTTTTGAATGTGTTGTATGTTTTTTGGATTATATATTTTTGTGGAAACCATTTTATTATAAGGTTGTCAAAGATGCATTACACTCCCCATTGTTCTTTGGTCAGGGATCAAGGGCCAATAAGGGGATGTATTCTCCTCTTATGAGATTAAAGGTTGGGTGGTGAGCATTTCCTATCCCCCTTTCTTTGTATTGTGATCCAAGTTTTTAAGGAATTGAAGAATGCAAGATTGAAGCTATAAAGTTGGGAGAAGACATTGAAATGAAGACTTGTGTTTTTACCTTGTTGAAACATCTCTATTTTTTAATTTGATGATATTATTATTCCCACTTGGATTGGAAGATTTTAACTTTTGTATGTTTGAAAGGATGTTTTGTAATATTTCATTTATTCCAAGTTGTAGTAATTTAGTGAATGAAGAAATAACTTTTGTTGTATACCTTGTTGGAAAGAACTATTTTTATTGAAAGAAATGGATAAGAAGTTCTTGTATTGAAAAATAATGTTATTGCAACTTGTAGTTATCATATTTATAATTATGGTTGAAAGGAGAAATTTCAAATTATGTTCAATAAAAGAAAAATTACATTTCGTGTTGTTGAAGGTTATATGATTGAAAGGAAAAACTATGAATTTGGAGATTTGAGTTGTGAAACTTAGATATGTTATCAATATATCAACCAATGAATGGAGGACACCCTAGTTAAAATTAATATTGTATTAAAAAATAGCTTAAGACGTTGGAAACTATTGAACAATTCATATATTGAAGGTTTTGTTTTCGAGAAATAGAACCAACACCCTGTGCAGAGCGATGGTTTCAGAACCGTCCCCCACCATAGAAAAGAAGTTAATGAACCACCCCACAAGCAAGACAATAGTCACAAGACCGCTGGTCTACGTAGGGTGGCAGTTTTGTCACTTTTGACAGAAAAATAAAATTCTGGATGTGTAAAATCCATATCGAAATTTAATTGAAATCTAGTCTTTAAACCATCAAAATAAAAATTCCAGCAACTTTTTTGTATTGAGTTTAATTGTGTAAGAATTTCAATTCTTTTTATGGCACCCAAATGTGTAAAACTCATAGATTTAATGAAATGAGATTTTTCCCCAATTGTTGAACTCAAAAAAAAATATTTACATTAAATAACAAAAAAAATGCAGATCGATGGTGGGATCCCTACATTAAAAAAATGAGAAATAATACAATAGTAAACCCTTTACGAATAATACCCAGAAAATTGCTCCATGGTTGCACATCTTACTCTCATGGCTTCTTTCCCTTCTCCTCTTCCAAAACCTGCAAAACAAGAATGAGCAAATGAGGTTGTTTTGGGGAAAATAGAAATAAAAGGAAACCCATAAGGATATTTAGGGCAAATCAAATCTAAGGGCTGGGATAGATTCAATCCAATGGCCCAAATCAAACCCTACCTCACTTAAGTGAGAAGTATTTTGTAGGAATGAAATTTTAATAATAAAAAGAAGAAATGGGTAATGGGGTGAATAGGGCCACTTAGTGGCTAGGAAAAATAATGAAACCTCTATATTAGAAAATAAATGAATCTTGGTGCATGATAACTAAATTAAACTAATGGAGCTTAGTAGATGCTTCAAACCGTATATATATCTTAGGAAGTAAATTCATAATATTTAATTATTAATTTAATTCCAACTTTCACAAGCTTGCATAGAAAGACTTTAACCAGGAAATTTATTAACTGTGTGTTATCCAATTTTGCACACCTGGAAAGATTAGACAAGGGGGTCCTATCACGTTCAAAATGAAATAATAGTCCCAGGAACCCACCTTCGGTTATTAATGAGATGCAATAATTAAAAATAATTCCTAAATTGCATATAAAGAGATCACCTAGCATCGAAAGGCACCCAGTTGATCTCAACTCAGTGAAGAGTTCATGGTTGAGTTGATAAAGAACCCAGTGTCAAATTGATAATCATCTCAGAAATCATCTCAGTGGAGACTCTCAGTTGTAAGAGCTCGACGAGGTCTTGTTAATGCAAAATATAGCTCGTTGAAGATTGACGAATGAAGGGAACTCTATAAGGATCTCGGTAGAGATCGATGCATGCAGAAGTGAAGGCCAAGTCAGGGAGAGTCAAAGTTTGAGCTATCAATAAAGTCTCAATGAATTGGAAAGGTTCAAGCCACAGGTAGAAACGAAGGAAGAGATAAGGAGTTCGACTCATCTTCGTGACTCGTTCATTTTGGAGATCATGTGGTGAGCTTCTTTCAGGACACATTCTGCAGAGCTAGGGTGATTCAAACGCAAGCCAAGGCATCAAGAGTGCCATAAAATGAATGGAGATCGTTGTGTAAATAGAGATATGTGGTGGAGCCCTATCAATGGGACTCATCGAGCATGATGGATAGATCAAGGCAACTCGTTTCATGTGGATGCATTAAAGATGGTTTCTAGGATACAATTCTAGGGCTCATTGATTAATGCAAAATTGGGAGGCCTACTCGAGATAATTTTTCAATGGTAAGCTCGCAGAGATAGCAAGAATGCCGGGCCAGGGTATTAGTGAATACAGTATATATATTTTCGTTGGAGTTGTTCAGACCTTCCTCGGCCAAGAATTTGGTGCACAGGTAGTTGACATGCTGCAGTATAGCAGAATTTCTTTTGAGCACTTCCAGCAAGCAGGTCACCCAACTATGTTTTTATCTATTTAGCATCGAATGCATCCTCAAATTCGGGATTTTCCTTCAAGATATTTTTATAAAAATCGATTAAGTGACAGTAAGAGTGTTACCGGGAGACTTGATTAAATTTATTTTACGATGCAACTCATGGAAACGGATCTCATAGAGGTGGAACTATTTCATATCAGAATATTCATGGAGCATAATTTTCTTTGAAATTATATGAGCGTCTTCAACGAGTCACTCAGAAAGTCGAGCATGTTTTTTGGGAGAAAGGAAATAGCTCAGCGTTGAAACATTTCAGCTCACTGAGAGATCAAGCTTATAGCTCAGACTGAAGTTCAGTTAAAATATTGATCCTCGTTAGACCCAAAGGAATTGATGGTCAAGTTTACTGATATCTTGAGTGAAATCACTTACGGCATAGCGGTTCTTAGAGACATGTTGTAGATATGATAAGATGACATGAGAAAATAGGATATGGCTGAACTCAACCCGACAGATAAAATGATATTTTTATAGCCATGAGTTCGAGGGATCACTTAGATGGACTCTGTCCTGCAATATCCATGTTTGCAGAAGCTTGAAGCTCGAATGGGTCATGAAAATCCCGCGAATGGGAAAAATTTCACTATCTTGCCAAGGTTGCGCGGCAAAGCTAAGGTCGGGGCCCGTGAATTAATTTGGCTAAGCCATTGGACGTGGAAAATAAGGCAAGCATTGCCAAGGGAAATGACGTGATGTCAAGCCAAAGAAGAAATCCCGGGCATGGGAGAAGTTTGAGTCTACTGCTAAAAAATGGGAGAAATCCAGTCAAACTGCCAGGTGTGGAGATATTGGTTTGGCAAACCCTGACCAAACTTCCGTGAAGGGGAGATTCGGGAAAACACTGCCAAGTGCGGAAATATTAAGATGGAAAACCATCATCAGACTTCCGCGCGGGCCGTGTAAATCTGATCAGAGCACATTGTGCGAGTCAAACGCCAGGTTGGAGGGACGAGTCAAACGCCGAGTGGAGCGGCGATTGCATGGAGACCAAAGCAGGCATGTTGCAATACAGTAGAAGCCTTCTTTTGAGCGCTTCCAATAGACACAGTTTTCCTCACGAGGCGTGCATACTGTTTCACCGAATGCAGCAAACAGATGCCCGACCTGATCAGTTTCACCTTTTCCAGCATACTTCTAGCCTGTGCCACGATAAGAGCTTTGGAACAGGGTATGGACATACGTTGAGCTCTACACATTCTGAAAACTCATCCGAGCATTCGGTGGTCACGAGAAACTCCCACGCACAGGCAGCAGGCACGTGCAGCACAGTAGAAGTCTTTTGAACGCTTCCAGCAAGCACTGCAGGAAACAAATATTCACTGCCGTGTACGATGGATTGGAGTCACGCTGTTCAAGGCTTCATAAAATTTGCCTGAACCAGGAGATGAAGGTTTAAAATGGTGCAGAATGAAACGATTCATATTGCTCAGCATTCCTTCTCCTAGAAACGAATTGAATGTGAAGGTCAACTCTGAAATACCTGGTCGGCCGTTTTGCATGCTGCATCCTTGTTACTCGTAAATGGTCTCTTTGAGAAACTCTGAGGGCAGTATGCAATATTTATACCCTTCCATTATGTACGTCCAATCAGACAATAAAAGTATTCTTTTACCAGATTCAGAGAAACTGTGTTTTTTTCAATGGACGATTATACTGCAGTTTCAAGCTAATCTTATCGAGCTTTATTTCTGTTAGCTTTTATCCACGACTAAGGAAGAATTCATATGGTTGTTACCTGTACATTTTTCCAAGGTCCTTTTGGTTGCCCTAGTTGTTCAACGTATTTTTTTTAAGGGCTTCTTTTATGTGTTGCAAATTGTAACATGAAGGATCTTTTTAGTTTCTGGAAAAATGAGTGTATTGTGTAGCTCACAGCTACCTATGCCATACTAAGATCCCAATAGTGGGATAATTGTTGATTGGAGCCGAGATTGCTGAGTGCACTGCCAAAATACCGAAGGGCTCTTTGGCCAAAAAAAATCAGTCTCAAGGGTGTCTATCGACATGTTATGGGCATGAGCCTGGGTCATCATCATGGCAGCATTAGGTCTTTATTGATAATGGCATTTTCTCATCGTTTGGAAGGTACAAATTGTGCTTATTATGGCAAAGCTAAAACATTCTTACTACAAGTGTTATATGATAAGGAAGAACCGTGAGCATTGTGGTAAAACCATTCTTTTCAGAAATGTTGGGTTAAGCTCGACATTCAAGTGAGTTTGAGCCCACCGAAAGGTAAGATCGGGTTGCTGGATGCAAGAGCAAATCCAGGTCGAATCAATTCGCAGGGAGCTCGTGGTGATGTTTCATGGAGTTTGAACATGGAATGCATGTGAATATGTGGTCCAAAACAAGAAGAAATAACTCTATCTGTCAAGACTAGAGCTATCACAGAGAAATCAATCGATTGAGTGTTGACAGGGCCACGTAATGTCATCCCTAACAATTTTCATAGCTCGAAAATCATTTCTAAATGGCGCAACATGCAGGAGTGAAATAATTTAAATTCATTAAATTTTTTAACCTCTGTGGGTACAACCAATGTATTATGGATCAAATCCACTAAGTATGATTTAGAGTCAAACTTTTCATATTTTGGAAACATTGGTACCAAGTCGAGATAAAGAATAAGCTCGCGGGTGTTGAAGTTTAATGTATTTGTAGAGGCTTTCAATTTCGAGCTTAAAGCTTCATGTTCACGATGCATATAGGTGGCTTGGTAATTCAGAATGGCTCGATTTGGAGTTTGAAGCAAGACCGTAGCAGTGGCATTCGTGAGGCGAGTCTTAATTTGCGTCAGGCCAGGTTCACAGGATCTACATACATTTTAGCAAAACGATAAGAATCAAGTTTGATAGCTCACCATTCGAAGGATTCAATGCGAAAGTGCCCGATTGCCAAGATGAGGAAAGAGTTAGTGCGGGGTCAAAAATCGAGTGCAACACTGAGTTAGAGGATTCGAAGCTCACCGAGTTGAGATTGTGCAGACTCTATCCACATGGACCCCCCTCCTCTTCAAGTCAAACGGGTTAATGGGGGGGTCTCAACATTATAATAATTAAATTAATATTTTTATTTAAATATTTTAATAATAATATTTATTATTATTATTTAAATATTTTATTTAAATATTCTTTTAATTAATTGAGAAGACTAGGTCATCAGGCAATTAATGACCCATGATGGAACCTTCTCAGGTGGTTCAACTAACTGCAATAAATACATAATGGGCCTTCATTTTAGGAATGTAATTATGACCATTTCCTCTTCTTTCTCACATATTTTTCTATAAATGTAAGTTGGAAGCTCATTTCAAAGGGTTCCAACAGTTCAGACAAGTTGGATAGTTAGATATCTCAGGTAAGAGTGTATACTTTTCAAGAATCCTCTCTCTTCTACAAGTTGTTCTTGTGTGTTGAGAGAACTTTCAAGCCTCCTCTTCAAGACTGTAATGGCAACTATTGCCTCTTCTGAATGTATGATGCATTGTGCATGTTATTGAAGCAATAAAAGTGTGTGTTTTGTGACTAATCTCGGTCCTTTCATCCTTTTATGCTTCTTTGTGCCTTTCTCGTACTTGCAGGTATACTGTGCAAGTTTAAGTTTATATTGCAGGTTCTTGGAGTTCTGTGCTTATCGAGTGGTGGAGTATTGCATGCAGTTGAGTTGTGGTGTCTGTTCACCCTTCTTGAGTTCATCCTTCTTCACTGGGAAACTGGTATATTTCTCGGTTTGATAAAGTTTAACAAAGGGAACGCGTGTCTCTTAGTTTGTGGTATCCTGTACCCTCTCTAAGTTGCAGTAGGTGAAGTTGACCTGTGGTGCACACACCCTCTTCAAATTAACCCTTCCTGAATCTGAAGACACCCTTTATTCGGTGCATCACCATCCCTAGTATAGTTTCATTTCTGTAAATCTCTTTCCCTAAAACCCCATGAAAATGTTAGCGTAGGACTAGATAATCATTTTTGTTACACTAGGAGTAGTACAGCACTTAGTTTAGGAAGAGGAAGCCAGCCTTCTCCGGAGGTTCACCTCGAGCCCAAGTCCCACAGCTTGAGAGGTGATCCCATGTGTCCCAATCACACTGAACGTCCTATTCACATCCTGGCCATTCGGGGGCTGCAGTGATTTGGTGACAACACTGTGGAAATGTCTAACCTTGCAGACACCTTTTAAAAGGAAAAAAAAAAATATATTACTATAAATTTGACTATTAATTTATTAGTTCCATTTTGTTTGGAGAGTAGAAAATTGTGGGCGTTACATGTTGGAGCTGAACTTTGCTTCAAATAATTTTTTTTCTTACTCTAGACTAAATTCCAATCTCCCTTATTTGAATCTTCACCATCTGGTCCACATGGGAGGATAACATCCTTTGAAGAAATAGGCTGATACAAAAATTTGGGGTGGGAAGAAAGATCCTGCTCCTTGACCACACATTGTGAAACTTGTGCATTTTCCTTCAAAGAGTCATACTAAAGATCCTAATAATATTTCTAAACAACAGGAATAGACTCGACCCTCAAAATACTCTTCTTAGAAGATGAATCATCTTCACCAAAAACCTATACTAGAAAACCATATTGTCAACTTTATAGAATGACCAACATGGATTATCCAACATTGGAGATTCAAATTGACTAAAGTAAAACTCGATCTTGATCTCAATAATTACACCCACAAAACTATCCCACAAATATAAATAATGGTAATTATCAATTTGAATATCTCCATATTTGGCTCTACTAATCAAAGAAATTAATTTGCACCTTATATTATTTCCTACAGTTCCTTGGAAAACCAAGTCAACGAAACATCTCAAAGAAACTTCATTTGACATGGCAAGGTCATTTTAAGAAAACAAAAAAATAATCAAAATATTTTAAATGGTAGAAATGCACCTAACCATTTTTTTATAAATTCTCAATTGATGTAGACCTCCTTTGACTATAGGCAAACCTTGTTTATTGACAGGATTTTCGTTTTCCCTAAGGGATTGAACTAGTTTATGTACAACGCTCTTGCTTCATTTACTCTTACCAATCACTCACCATCCACTTTGCATTCATCCTAAGACCCATTCCTATATTACTTCCACTCACTGTCTAGAACCTACATCATTCAATAACAAATATAATGATTGTCTTCAAGGGATTCAATGACAACCTACATCATTCTTTCAACCTATCTTTACAAACATGCTTCAACTATTCTTAAGACTGTATTGACACTATTAGGCCAAAAACACGTACCTAAACTTTCACTTAATAAATTCATTTCAAGGGGATTATGAACAAAAACCAATCACTAAATAAAATGTTTATCTATCTTCAAAATATTACTTTATATGGAATCATAAGAAATTTTAAGAAAAAGACTGTCTTCTTCACTAACTTGCTACTCTACATACTAGCCCTGCAAACACTAAATATTTGGGATAAAAACCAAATAACAAGATTTCTTATTTAACTATCATGAGGTATCCATTTGGAACTTTCAAATGTTGGTAAAGACATGTAGAGGGTAAAAAATTAGGTCTGCAAAAACTTTTAGATATAATAATGCTTTAATTAGGTCTCCAAACATGCCTAAATAGGACTATCATAAACAAATTTGTCTGTACTAAATGAAATCACTTGAAGCCAAGATTAGATATTAGACCATTATACTCAGTCACTGTATACCAAGTTTTATCACTTTTTAATAATTAACATACAAGTTATAAATAAATCTCCATAGGTGTAGTGCCCACTTCCCTTTGACACCTTTTCATACTGATCATGACATTGTTGACTATATCAGGGACATTATTATAGTTTTGATTTGGTATGATGTTAGATGTTCGATCATGGATTATTGTTGACTTTGATTCTTATATGATTCATGATTAATATTAGAGACATTTTTATAAATTGATGTTGATATACTGTTTGACATGGTTATATTATATATGTTGTTCAAACTTGTGATAATTAGATATTTTTATTAGACCTAGAAAATGAAATTTGGATTAAAATTGATGATGATCTATAGTTAATGAAATTGTAAGTGATATTGTTGATTGTCTTGATGATTTTTGTGATTCACATTTATATTTATATTCATATAGATGTTCTGAATTGGCCACGAGGCCGAAGGAGGTATTTGTATTTTGCAAGTTTAAAATATCACAACAAACATTGGGGGATCGGAGACCAACCACATTGGAATTCTAAATGAATTCAACAAGGTCACCATGGCAACTATATTTGTTTGTGTGTGTTTGATTGTGTTAGGGATTCTCATGGGGGGATCACCTTTAAATTTGACAAAGGGGTTTTATGTATTTCTTTTATTTTTTCCCTTTGTTAATGTTTGCATGTGGTTATTTTGTGGTAATTTGACACTTTCATTATTTATTAAATGGTGTGTTAATATTGTGGGTAATCATGTTGTTCTGTTAATTAATTAAAATATGTCATAAGAAAGTAAGTAATAGAGTTGTTGGTCTTGAATTAAAATGTTGTAAGAAATGTGTAAGAGAAATGTAAGTTGATTTTGGAATAAGAAACACTCCACCTTCTTTGAAAATTCAAATTTGTCCTTGGAGGCTGATTTTGGAGACTTTTGGGACAAGTTAAACTTGTCCCATGCCTCTTAATTCTAAATACCAACCTTACCTATGGCTGGAGAGTAAAAATTATCCCTTCATTATGGATTTTTTAATTCAATTTGAATGTCTTATTACACTCTTCTTACATTTTTTAAATTTCAGTCCTATGGGGTATGGGCTTGATTTTAGTGTGTAAGTAAAACTGTCATATTATTCACCCACCTATTGATTATGCATTGGAGAATGAAGTTGAATTTTATGTTGGGGTTGAGGATGTGTGATGTGGAATCCTACATGGATCCATCTCATCCTCTTCTCTTCCCTCTTCTATTTATTGGAATTGCTTAGCTTGTTTTTGGGTTGCTTCACTTTTATCACTTCATTTTGGGAGACTTCTTTTTGCATTTTTGAGAGCTCTTTCTTTTGGAGAAGTTTGAATGATTGTTGAATACTTGTGTTGGGTTGATATTTGGATTGATTTCATTGGAAGAGCTTGTTGTTTTGAACTTGGAACAAACTCCATCATAGAGAGGTAAGAGCTTGGCTCTTGGAAATTCTCTTCTTTTCCCTTTTATGAATATGTAAATTCTTGTATGTTTGTTATTATTTGTGGATTGTTGGGTAGATGGCTTAGGGATGGTGTAAGAGAAGACAACGGGGTACTCTTGAGGGAGGCATAAGTGTTTCAGGAAGGTATACGTGTGGAGGGAGTTGGGATTTGGGTTCCACCTTGTAAAAAGAAATAGTTTACATTTCTTTACTCATTATGGGGTGCCATAAGAGGTTGGGGAGGCATAAGAAAATTTGAGGAATAAGGGGTACTTGGGGAGGCATAAGGATATGTCAGGGATTTGAAATTGTATGTATTTTGGCGGTTTGTTCTCAGGTGGTGATACCCATTTCCCCTTTGGGAGGAATAAGTAGCATCCCCATAGTTTCTTGCTCCTCTGGCTCACATGATGAATCCTGAGTTTTGGTTGTTATGTCTTAATGTGGTTGTAAACGACATTCTGTTATGGAATATGTTTTTGATGTGAAATAGTTGCATTTGTGTTTGTGGAAGCCTGTTGTTGCCATGAGTTGAAACACATTTCTTATTGAATTTTGGTTGGGGCTCAGGGGGCCAATGAAGAAGGATGGCTTCTCCTTTCATTGGATGTCTTGGTTGTGTGGAGAGCGTTTCCTTTTCCCTACCTTTTTTGTGATCAAATTGAAATAAATTGAGCAACTTCATGTTGCTTTTCTGAGAAGAGGAAAAGATATTTTTGATAGTCCTTTGAGAGATTTCTTTTTAAAAACCTTTTTCCCACTTCAAGTGGATGACTTGTAATATTATTTGTATTGGATAGTTATTCTGTTTTTGAAATGAAATCCCATGTTTAAATGAGAAAGAGATATGCACTGAAATCTGTACTATGTAAAGAAACGTCAAAGTGCATTTGAATGAAAGGAAAAGAGAAAGAGTTGTACTTTTTAAAGTTGTATTTGATCAATATAAATATAGGTTGTATTATTTTTCCATAAATGGAGTTACTGCAATTTAAAATCCGTGTTGAAATATGTTGAGATAAATTTTGTTCAAAAGAAAGAAATACGTATGAAGAAAATACATTTCTCTATTTTGTTGAAATGTATGATTTGAAAGATAGAATCTACACCCTTGTTTCTACATTTGGATTAAAGGAAAGATAACTATTCAAAACTAGTATGTAATTAATTCAACATATTTATAGTATTGAAAAAGAAATAGATTAATCTCTATTTTTGAAATGTATAAACTTCTTTTTAATTTTACTGTAAACTCTATACATTTTTATTAAAAATGTACAGAAAAACCCTGTAACCTTGGAAAATGAAATAAAATGATTGAATTGAGGTTACATGATCAAAAATAACCCAAAAAAACTAAAATAATTAAGAAATTTTATTAGAACCTTTCAGAATCAGGCATAAAACTTCTCATAGTCATTTTGCTGTCAAATTGAGTAATTTTCGAATTGATCTTCAATATAAAAAATTACCCCATGAAATATTTCCTAAATTCCTCTAAGAAAAAATGTCTATTTATTTTTGGCATGTTGAGAAAGGAAGGAGGTCGAATTGAACAAAATTTTAATATTCAAATGTTACTAGTTTTCATTTTAAAATCTTGCAGACCATTTTCTCAAAATTGACCCTTAAAACTTTATCCAAATTAAATTGTTAAGGTTTCTATATAAAGAGGATGTCGAGAGATTCTAGAAAAGTCCTCGTTTTCCAAAAATTGATTTCCATAGAAAAACTTATGACATTTTGAACTTTGCAGAAAAGGTAACATTTCATGTGCACGCATCTTCCCCACCCAGTGCTTCTTGCGCGCCCAGTGCTTCTTACGTGTCTTTCTTACATGCCCAATGATTCTTGTGTGCATGTATTGTGTACTTGGAGCCTCTTACATTCCCGTATTGCATTCCCAGAGATTCTTGCGTGCCGGTCTTGAAAGCACCATGAGAAGATGAGCCTCTTGTGTGCCCATCTTGTGCACCCATGAGAAAATGAGTCTCTTCCACGCCCGTCTTGCGTTCTCGGGAGAGAATGAGTTTTTCCCATGCCTCTCCTCCATGCCCAAGGAAATTTATTCCACACGCCCCGCAAGAAGATAACCTATGTACGCTAGGGATGGCTTTCTCTCTCCTAGTGTTGTGTAGGATGTTTTGATATTTGTTGAAATGGAGTCTAGAATTCTTGTTGAGAACACTTTTTTTTAAAATATTTCTTAACTTTCCCTAACTAAACCTAGGTTGTTCTTGGTCTCGAGTGGTTGTTTTAGGTGGTGTTACACTTGGTATCAGAGCCATGGGTTCAAAAGCTTGGACACTTGGGCACACTAGAAGACTTGAGACACAAACTTTAAACCTAGCACACTTTCAAATCGAGAGAACAAATTTGTTTAAAATTGCATAATTAATGAACATGGAAAATGGAATAAAACCTAGAATATAGAACTAACTCTCACCTTGGTTTGTGCAGGAGGCACGGAAAAAGATGAGGGTTCATTTCACATAGACCTAGATTTACCACCTCTAGATCATGCTGGAGCAACTATCCTACCACAGAGTTTACAGACACTTCAGGATGTTAATGTCACTCTATGCAGAGGGATAGTAGGGGCATATCTAGTCGAACATGATAGGGTGACATCTATTGAGGCTCGTGCATCTCCTCGCCATAGTGAGGAGCATAGAGGAGAAAAATCCTATGTGGAATCAGTTAGAGTAGAGTCATTGTAGAGGGGATAGGGAGACCAAGTTTCAGGACACAGAGATAGATCTCGGAGCCATAGGCTTAGAGATGAGCATGCAGGGAGGCCTACGGGTTGTCAGAGTACAACTTCAGACCACATCAGGGAGATCCTGAAGCTATGACCATCACATTATTTTGGTGACATAGGTGGGTTTCAGGAAGAGGCCTAGTTGGTGAGCTTGAGCAGATGCTTCAACCTCTGCCCTTTTTCTAGCAAGACGAAAGCTCATGTTGCGATCCATCTACTGAGAGATGCAGTAGGTGTCTGGTGGAGGACAGAGGAGCAGAAGCTCCATGTTGATTCTGAGACAGTTACCTTGGAGCTCTTTGAGGAGTGTTTCAGAAGCATATATTTGTCACGGAGGTTCATACATAAAAGGATTGATGAGTTTCATGACCTCCAGAAAGCATCTCTTATAGTGGATGAGTATGAGAGTAGATTTATGGATCTACTCCAGTATGTTAAATACATGCAGGACGAGTAGGTACGGATCCTATTATTAATAAAACTTAGCTTAATTCATCATTAGTTGATATTTGAATAAATGTAATAAGTTAAATTATTTAATTAAATATTTTAAACTTATGTCAATAGATATTCATTGTCCTTAGTTGTTAGTTAACTAAGTGGTAGTGTTCTCATCCCAATGTTTGTGGGATCATATTCTATCTTGCATATTTTATTCCCGGAAGATTTCCATGAGGGGCAATAGGGGTGGTTAGGGGCAATATGCTATTTCTGCATATTTGCTTAGATTAGATGATTTGTTTTCTTATATTGTGGATGAAATATAAGATGTCCAATATCTATAAATATTGCAGCTCTCTCATTTGTTTGTAATGCTTGAATTTGATATTAATAAAATATACAAGCACCGTCTTGTTTTTGTGCAAAGCTTCTGTGTCAAATATTGTTTTCAAGTATTCATTGTCAAGATTTGGTATCAGAGCAGTATTCTGATCCAGAGAGGAGTGTAGGAAGTTTTAGGAAAGTTTAGGGAGATCTAGAGAAATTAAAGAGCTAGGAGGAACCATAGATGCCCCTAGCAATTTCACAGCTCCTACTTGGCTCCACACCTTGAATCACAGCTGATTTGCAGTTTAAGAACACTCGGAGTGTAATCATAGGCCTTTGCAGACTTGGATGCTAATCTTTTTTAAAAGGTGAAATTGTTTTATTCTCTGGTATTTTTTTTATTAAAAAAATACTTGTACGTGCATTTTTTATTTTTTATTTATAAAAAAATGGAAGTATTTAAAAATATATATATACAATATTTTTGATTTGTGGGTACCCAAGATTTTCAAGCTCCCCACATTACTTGTTCTTCCTATTCTCTGTACTTTGTATTCTTCTTCCTCTTCTCAGTATTTGAGCATTTAAAAAAATGAGATCTAATAAAATGTGGAAGGTACTCTGTGAACCTACACTTACCAGAGGAGTAGAAGATCGGATCTGTATTTGATTGATCTGCAACGTGCCTGCATCCAAAACAAATATTACAAATTAAATGGGGAGAATATCTACAACCTGCAACAAAAAATACTACTCCGGAAGAAGGAAGAACAAGCTACCTCCAAGTAAAAGAAATACCTACATAAAAAGAGAAACAATAAAAGAGAAGTGCGGCCAAGGGTTATTATGAGGCATATGCAAAGAAGATGAACTGTAGTTGCTCCCTAAAACTCACTACACATGCATGTAAGTCGTTAGCTGCATGCAGTTTTAATTAATTTGATTTTTAAAAAATTTCCATTTCTTGATGACGTGAAAAAAATTAGAAGGAAAAAAAAATTGGAAAGGGGCCCAGAAAGATATTAAAATTGAAATTTAAAAAAGCCATAACTTTTAACTGGTACCTTGAATTGAGGCACCTTTTTTTTTAAAGTGTGTGTTTTTGTGAGCTCTATGTTTTGGTCTAGTTTTTAATCAAATTTGGAAAATACATATTTTGTAAAAATTACAAAAACAAGATTTTTGTATTTGAAAAGAGACCAAAGAGTCCAAATTTTAAAAAAATAAATAAAAAAAATCGACCAAGAGTGCCATTTTATTTTTACAAATTTGCCACAGAGCCAAATTTTTAACAGGGCCAATAGTGCCAAAAATTCATTATGCATGGCCAAAAAGGAGCCCAAAAATAAATAAAATAATTTTTTTTGGGGGGGGGGGGTGTATGCTTTAAGGAGGGGAAAGTGTTCAATTCTTCTTCTTTCATTATTCAGTTTTCACAATGGCTGCAATTACGATGCCAAAGTTCTTTTTGCCAGATTTTCAACTTTTGCATTCTGATAATTATCCAACATGGAACATAAAAATTTGTGAACAACTTGATTTTGAAAATCTATGGACTATTGTTTCTAGTACATTAACAATATCTGCAACAGATGTTACAGAACAGACTACATTTGATCATGCAAATCAAAAAGAAAAGTTAATAATCTTGTTTAGTGTTTCAGATTAGGTATAACCTCATATTCGTGAGTCCACAACAACAAAAGAATCTTGGGATAAGTTGAAAATGATATATGAGTCAAAAAATAAGAACATAATACTTTATCTCCAAAGTCAATAATTAAACTTGAAAATGTAACCAACTGAGAAAGTTGAAATTTTTTTAATAAGAGTGGCAAATTTTCATGCATCACTTCAAGCTTTGGAAGAAAAAGTAACTGACACATCACTCGTGCCTATAGTATTGACAGCTCTTCCTCCTTATAGGATTTTTGTGACCATGTTAAACATAACTGGTCAAACAACAAATTTTGAATAGTTAGTGAATATGCTCCAACAAGAAGAATTTATTCAATCAACCATTGGAACTGAAGAGTAGGAACTTGCTTCTAATCAAAAAGGAAAAGAATAGGTGAAGTCTAGTAAACAATCTTAGAAGCAAGGTAATACTCAAAAAGGAAAAAAGGATGAACAAAAATGTCTTATTTTTGGTCGAAAAGGACATGAGTTAAAAAATTATTGGTACAACACATTCCAACAAGGATCATCAAGTGGTAAAAAGACTAATTACCAACAAAAAAAATCAAGCCAAAAATAGTGTAAACAAGGATAAAATTATCAAAAGTGGAAGAAGAAACCAACTCAATAAGGAAATGTAGCCAAATAGGAAGATCAATTTGATGATGATGACTTCCTCTATTCTACACAGTCAAATGAAGTATTTGATTCTATAAATGAAATTTGGTATGTCGACTCAGGTGTAACTTGACACATGACATGAAAGAAAGATTGGTTCTCCATAATGAGTAAAACACCTACAAAAAATCATGTCTCTTTGGGTGATGATACATCATACAGTGTTGAAGGCATCGGTTCCATTTCGCTACCACTTGGGCAACATAATTGTAAAATTACAGATGTTGTTTATGTCCCTAGTTTAACAAAAAATATGTTATCCATGAGTCAATTATTAGATCACAATCTCAAAATTGACTTTGATTGTAAAGGTGGTAAAAATATGTGCTTAATTCGAGATAAGTCACGAAGCTCCAAAATCGTTGCAAAAGCTTCAAATGTTGGAAGAATGTTTCAGTTGGATTTTTTTCAATGAAATGATTAAGCACTTTTAGCCACAGATACATCATCAACTCAACTATGGCATCAAATACTTAAACATGTGATTTTTGGCTATCTTGACACACTTCATCAATATGACATGGTTCGGGGTTTAACACCTCTAAAAAAGGGTACATATAAATGTCAACATTGTTTGGTAGGAAAACAAAATAGAGCATTATTCAAACATAGTACATTTCAAGCTAAGGAAAAACTTGACTTGGTGCATAACAATTGTACGGACCATTGAGACCTAGCCACTGTGGGTTTCAATATGTCATGCTATTTGTTGATGATTTTTCAAGAAAATGTTGATATATTGTCTTTCTACAAAAGACCAAGCTTTTGAAACTTTCAAGAAGTTTAAAGCCCTTGTTGAAATAGAGTCTGGTAGGAAAATAAAAACACCCCACTCAGATCGACAGGGAGAATACACCAGTAATAAGTTCAATGATTTTTTGAAAACACATGGCATTTGTCGTCAAATTTCTCCTCCTCACACACTGCAACAAAATTATGTTGTTGAAAGGTGAAATCATACTATCATGGATATGGTGCGATGTATGATTGATGATGCAGGTTTATCAAAAACATTTTGGGCCCAAGCAACTAACACAACAATGTATTTACTAAAAAGACTTCCCACTGCAGTGCTTGATGGAGTAACACCACAAGAAGCATGGTTAGGGAATAAGCCATCTATTTCACACCTTATAGATTTTGTATGTAAATAAAGTATGCACATTCCTAAGAAACCAAGAACTAAGCTTGATATGAAATCATAAAAACTTATCTTCTTGGTATACAGTGATGAAGAACTTGGCTATAAACTTATGAATCCAAGAATAAGAAGGGTATACACTAGTTAGGATGTTGATTTCTTTGAGAAGAAAGAAGAAGATGCTCCTTCCATACACTCACATGATGAAAAAATCATCCTTACAGTAAAAATAGAGGATGATAATCACTTTGATGATGATAGTGATGATGGGGAAGATAATGAAATTTACCCACCCACAGGAACCACAAAAAGTATGCCTAAATGGTATACAAGTATGATTAGAGATGCAAAATTAGATAGTGTCCTCGACACATCCACCACTAGAATGAAGACTTATAGTATGGCTCGAAATGAGCTCAATTTAGAATTAATGAGTAAAGTTGTTGAAACTATTGAGCCATCCTCAGTTTCAGAAGCCCTACAGTCTAAACCTTAGAAAGATGCTATGGATGTAGAATATAAGTCACTTATGAAAAATAATAAATGGAAACTTACAGATCTTCCACCAGGTAAATACCTGATTAGATGCAGATGGATCTTTACAACAAAGTACAAAGAAGATGGCAAAATTGATAAACATAAGGCTAAACTAGTTGCTAAGGGATATGTTCAAAAAGAAGGCATTGATTATGAGGAGAATTTTACTTCCACAGCTAAGATAAAAACTTTTAGGTTAATATTCACTCTAATTGCACAATTTGGTCGGAAAATACACCAAATGGATGTGAAAAGTGCCTTTCTTAATGGTGATTTACAAGAAGAAGTTTACATGACTCAACCAGAAGGTTTTGTCATACCATATAAAGAGGAAAAGGTATGTAAACTAATAAAATCACTATATGGTCTAAAGCAGTATCCTAGGGCATGGTACATAAAAATTGATGAGCATCTCATTCAACATGGATTCAATAGGAGTCCATACGATCCTAATCTCTATCTCAAAAATCAAGGGGGGAGATAGTGATCGTTGTAGTATATGTCGATGATATAGTCATCACTAGCGGATCATTGAGATGATTAAGTCAAAAAATAAATATTTAACACGATTATTCAACATGACCGATCTCAGGCTTCGGCATTATTGTCTTGGACTTCAAGTTTGGAAAAAATAAATTCATATCTTTGTGTCATAATTGAAATACGCCAAGACAATGCTCGATAAATTCAATTTGATGGATTGTAAGCCATTTTACACACCTATGGAGACAAGAATTCAAATATCTCGAACAAATCCATCACCATAAGTAAATGCAACTCTCTATTGGAAGTTGATCGGGAGTCTCATCTACTTGACTTACACTAGGCCAGATATCAGCTATGTAGTCATCTATCTTTCACGATTCATGCAAGAATCAAGGGTTTCTCACTGGAAAGAAGCAAAGTGGATACTGAGGTACATCAAAGGAACTATGGACTATGGCTTAGAATACAAGAAGAATAATAACTTCTTCTTAACAGGATATTCAGATTCAGATCATGTAGGAAACATAGATGATAGGAAATCCACTTCAGGATTTGTATTCTTTTTGGGATCTAGACCGATATCATGGGGAAGTAAGAAGTAGACTTGTGTTTCAAGATCCTCCATAGAATCAAAATATCATGCAATAGGTGGAGCTATCTATGAAGCAATATGGCTCTGATGTATACTTGAAGGATTGTAAATACCACAAAAATATCCAACTATCCTACATGTTGATAACGAAGGAGTAGTAAAACTTGTTCGCAATCCAGTTTTTCCTGAGCACACCAAACACATTGAGTTACAAGTACATTTCATTCATGAACATGTTCAGAACAACAACATCCAGCTCTAATATTGACCAACAGATATGCAACGTGTAAATGTCTTCACAAAGTCACTTGCTCGAGGTAAATTTGAGGGTTTTAGAGAATTTCTCTCCAGTTCACTTGAGACCATGCTGAATTAAGGGGGGAATGTTATGAATAAAACTTAGCTTAATTCATCATTAGTTGATATTTGAATAAATGTAATAAGTTAAAGTATTTAATTAAATACTTTAAACTTATGTCAATAGATACTAGTTGTCCTCAGTTGTTAGTTAACTAAGTGATAATGTTCTCATCCCAATGTTTTTGGGATCATATTCTATCTTGTATATTTTGTTCCCGGATGATTTCCATGAGGGGAAATAGGGGCAGTTAGGGGCAATATGTTATTTCTACATATTTTTTAGATTAGATGATTGGTTTCCATATATTGTGGATAAGATAAAAGCTGTCTAATATCTATAAATATTGCAGCTCTCTATTTGTCTGTAATTCTTTAATTTGATATTAAAAAAATATACAAGCACCGTCTTGTTTCTGTGAAAAGCTTCTATGTCAAATATTGTTTTCAAGTATTCATTATCAAGATATCCACAGGTTCATTCAGGGCCTGAATCTAGACATTGGAGGTGCAGTGTGGATCCATTGTCCACAGACATTAGCTGAGGCCATTGAGAAGGCCTATATAGCATAGGAGACTCGGGGAAAGACCCAGTAGGCTAGAGACTGAGTACATAGTAGTATATTACAGATGTAGGACAATAGATTGAGGGGGATATTACCTCCTCCTCATGGTGGATAGGGTTCAACACAGTTATCTTTTAGACCATAGCAGTAGCAGTAGTAGTCCCGCCCACCTTATAGACCTCCATAGAGATTTGATGCACACAGAGGTCAGAGTATGGGGCCTCCTCCTAGGGGTCCCATCAGAACAAAGGGTTCCAGAGGGATCAGTCACCAGGAGCTTGCTAGCAGAGACATCAGGAGTTCATATCTAGATCATCATGATCCACACCACATACCTCCAAAGTACCAGCTAGACTTGCTACACATGGGAGAGGATCAGGCGGTTGTTTTGGTTGCGGTGTTGATGGAAATTTTTGGAGATATTTCCCTCAAAACCCTATTAAAAAGGGTAAGATAAAGATCTCAGAGCCTATCGTTGGTGACATTGGATGCAGTCATTAGATCCATGTAGCGATCGAGAACTGCCAGGCCGAGCATCAGAGTATATTTATTGAGACCACAGGTAGCATTGGTGGTATTCCTACCTGTATTTTTTTAATTTTGGTTCTTCAGATTCTTTTATTGCACCATCTTTAGTAGAGTGATGTAGGATGGTGGTAGTTAGGTAGAGTCTTAGTTGGGATATTGAGATGGCTTCGGGAGCCAAGATCTCAGTGTAATCCTTAGTTAACGAGTGTGTAGTGGAGTTGGGACCTTTTACCACTACCTCGGATCTTCATATCCTTCCGTTGGGATATTATGGAGTCATCTTGGGCATGGACTAGCTATCTGCACACAAATCCAGAGTGGATTGTTACCACAAGACTATATCTTGTGCAAATGATATAAGAGTTGAATAAGTGATCTTAGGGATCAAGGGACCTATTTCCATTCACACCATCTCCACTATGTAGCTAGATGCATGCTGTCATAGTTAGTGATAGATATGAGGATGGGTCTAGTGGACCATCACTAGATGACCATCCCATTTTGAGAGAGTTTTCAGATGTCTTTCGAGGGGAGCTACCGGGGTTACCACCCCCACGTGAGATTGATTTTCATATATATTTAGTTCCGAGAGCAGAGCTTATCTCACAAACACCTTTTTAGATGACTACCCCAGAGCTTTGTGAGCTCAAGTTACAGCTTACGGGCGTTTTGGAGAAAGGCCTAATCCATCCTAGTGTATCCCCTTGGGTTGCATCGGTGATTTTAGTGAAAAAGAAGGACATATCCTTATAGTTGTGTATTGATTACGGCCAGATGAACAAGGTAATGATCAAGAATCATTATCTCCTTTCACGTATACATGATTTAGTTGATTAT
This sequence comes from Taxus chinensis, assembly GCA_019776745.2. NCBI lineage: Eukaryota > Viridiplantae > Streptophyta > Pinopsida > Cupressales > Taxaceae > Taxus > Taxus chinensis. Next base: position 135,250,525 of record CM034148.1, on the reverse strand, counting down.
ATGAAGGGAACCATAGTATTCGCTAATATTGATCTTAAGTCAAGCTACCATCAACTGAGGACTACAGGGGAAGATATTCATAAGACCTCTTTCTGTATGAGATATGGGCACTGTGAGTTCATAGTGGTGCCTTTTGGCTTGACAAATGCCCCCTCTATATTTATGAGTTTGATGAATGGGGTATTCAATACTTTCTTAGATCACTTTATGCTCTTCTTCCTTGATAACATTTTGATTTACTCACGCATGTGTGAGGATCACAAAGGGAACCTTCGCCAGTTTCTTCAGCATCTTCGTGAGCAGTAGTTTAATGGGAACTTGGAGAAGTGTGCATTCTTTCAGATAGAGGTACAACATTTGGGTCACATCATTTTTGGGGAAGGTATCACATTCGATCCTTATAATATTCAAGCTATTATGGATTGGCCAACACCCACTAATGTGACAAAGGTATGTAGCTTCATGGGATTAGTAGGTTATTACTAGATATTTGTTTAGGATTTCTCTCAGATTACGCCACCCATCACTTCCATTCAGTGGAAAGGGAATAAGTTTGTGTTGTTGGACAGGTGTGAGAAGGCCTTCAGGACACTAAAGGAGTGCCTCACGATAGTAGCCATTCTTGCAGTGCCAGATCCATAGGGTGAGTTTTTTGTATGCATGGATTCTTTTCTAGCAGGAATTGGAGGTGTGTTGATGTAGGAGGGAAGAGTATTGGCTTTTGAGCCTCAAAAAATCAAGGATTATGAGCTCAATTACTGACTCATGATGTTGATCTTGCGGTAGTTGTTCATGCCTTGGTTTGATGGAGACACTTTATTCTTGGTCAGAGATTCACACTCAGGATAGATCACTTGAGTCTTCACCACGTCTTCATGCAACCCAATCTCAACATGTGTCAACGGAATTGGATGGAGTTGCTTTGTGAGTATGACATGGAGATAGAGCATGTGAAGGGGAAGGAGAATGTGGTTGCAAATTCTCTTAGCAGACGAAGACATGCGGTTATGCCACTTCACTAGGCATAAATTTTTGGAGTAGGATTCTACAACATGTTCCTCTTGATAGCTTCTACATTGTAGCGAGAGTGGAGAACGAGTCCCAGAGACCCCTTGAGTAGAATTTTGATGGTTTCTCATTAGAAGCAGATGGGCTTCAAAGGCAGAGAGGTTGGATTTATGTTCCCAGTGATGGAGACTTGAGGCAAGACATCTTGATAGAGGCACATCATGCACCCTATTCAACTCATCACGGGGTGAAGAAGATGCACGCTACTTTGAGGAAGTGGTACCACTGGAGAGGAATTCATAGAGAAGTGTCTAAGTTTGTGTCATGCTATTTAGAGTGCTAGAAAGTGAAGGCCAAGCATCATCATCTGGCTGGCCTTCTCTTTCCTCATGCTATACTAAAATGGAAGTGGGATACCATTTCCATGGGCTTTGTTGTTGGGCTATCGATGTCAAGATATCACCACGACGCCATCATGGTCACGATGGATAAATTGACAAAAGTTACTCAATTTTCTCTGGTAAAGATCACTTATACAGGTAGTGTAGTGCCATGGGTTTATTTGGATAAGATTTTTAGGTTACACGGGATTTCGTGGAAGATTATTCGTGACCGTGATCCTTTGTATACCTCCCATTTTTAGACTACCATGTAGCATGCCCTCAAGACGAAGATCAACTTCAGCACAACATATCACCCCAAAACAGATGGAAAGATTGAGCGGGTGAATCAGATCTTAGAGGATATGCTTAGGATGTATATTATGGATCATCAGGCAAGATGAGAGGAGTACTTGTACTTGGTGGAGTTTTCCTACAATAATAGTTTTCAGAGTACTATAGGCATGGCATCTTTTCAGGATTTGTATGGCAGAGAGTGCAAGACACCTCTTAGCTAGGACAGGTTAGAGGACAGGGTTTCTCTTGGACCAACTTTGTTGCAGGACATGGAGAAGTAGGTGGTTTTGATCAGACAGAGACTGTAGGAGGCACAGAACATGCAAAAGAAGTATGTAAGTCAGTATAGGACTGATCGTAGTTTTGATGTGGTCATGAAGGTGTTCCTTCATGTCAGACCACATAATAGCCCTATCTGCTATGGAAAAGGTTCTAAGTTAGATCCTAGATTTGTTGGTCCTTTTGAGATCTTTGAGCGTATCGGCCCTTTGGCCTACCATCTAGCATTGGAACCTATCTTATCTCATGTACATGATGTGTTTCATATTTCAGTCCTTAGGAGATATATTGCAGATCCTTCTCATGTGTTGGATTGGACCTCATTAAAGGTGTAGGATTAGGGGTAAGTGATGGTGAAGATAGTTTGCATTATAGATCGTAGGACCTTGGGCCTTCGAGGCATAGATATTGATTAGGTGTGAGTGTACTGGGACATATGTGATGAGACTGTAGCTACTTGGGAGGATGCTACTTTACTACGAGTTCAGTTCCCACTTCTGTTCCAGTGACTTCTAGGAGGAAGTCAACTCTAAGGGGAGGGGGATGTAGTGCCCACTTTCGTTTGACACCTTTTGATACTGATCATGACATTGTTGACTATATTAAGGACATTATTATAGTTTTGATTTTGTATGATGTTAGATGTTCGATGATGGATTATTGTTGAATTTGATTCTTATATGATGCATGATGACTATTAGAGACATTTTTATATATTGATGTTGATATATTGTTTGACATGGTTATATTAGAGATGTTGTTTGGACTTGTGATAATTGGATATTTTTATTAGACCTAGAAAATAAAAATTGAATTAAAATTGATGATGATATAGTTGTTAATGAAATTTTAATTGATACTTTTTATTATCTTGATGATTGTTGTGATTCACATATATATTTATGATCCTGAAATTATATTTATATTCATTAGGATGTTCTGATATGGCCGCGAGGTTGAAGGAGGTATCTTTATTTTGCAGGTTTAAAATATCACAAAAAACATCGGGGGATTAGAGACCAACCACATTGGAATTCTAGATGAATTCAACAAGGTCACCATGGCAATTGTATTTGTTTGTTTTTGTTGGATTGTGTTAGGGATTCCCATGGTGGATCACCTTTAAATGTGACCAAGGGGTTTTATGTATTTCTTTTATTTTGTCCCTTTGTTAATGTTTTCATGTGGTTATTTTGTGGTGCTTTGACCCTTTCATTATTTATTAAATGGTGTGTTAATATTGTGGGTAATCATGTTGTTATGTTAATTAATTAAAATATGTCATAAGAAAGTAATTATTAGATTTCTTGGCCGTGAATTAAAATGTTGTAAGAAATGTGTAAGAGATATGTAAGTTGATTTTGGAGCAAAAAACACTCCACCTTCTTTTAAATATCGAATTTTTCCTTGGAGGCTGATTTTGGAGACTTATGGGACAAGTTAAACTTGTCTCATGCCTCTTAAATTTACATACCAACATTACCTATGGTTGGAGAGTCATAATTAGCCTTTCATTATGCATTTTGTAAGTTGACTTTTGTGTTGGGGTTGAGGATGTGTGATGTGACATCCTACATGGATCCACCTCATCCTCTTCTCTTCCCTCTTCTATTTATTAGAATTCCTTAGCTTTTTTTTGGGTTTCTTCGCTTTTATCAATTCATTTTGGGAGACTTTTCTTTGGGTTTTTGAGAGCTCTTGCTTTTGTAGAAGTTTGGAAGACTGTTGAATAATTGTGTTGGGTTGATATTAGGATTGCTTTCATTGGAAGATATTGTTGTTTTGAACTTGGAATAAACTCCATCATGGAGAGGTAAAAGCTTGGCTATTGGAAATTCTCTTCTTTTACCTTTTATGAATACGTAAATACTTGTATGTTTGTTATTGTTTGTGGCTTGTTGGATAGATGGCTTATGGATGGTGTAAGAGAAGACTATGGGGTACTCTTGAGGGAGGGATAAGTGTGGAGGGAGCTGGGATTTGGGTTCCACCTTGTAAAAATAAATAGCTTTCATTTCTTTACTCGTTATGCGATGCCATAACAGGTTGGGGAGGCATAAGGAAATGTGAAGAATAAGAGGTATGTGGGGGAGGCATAAGGGTATGTTAGGGATTTCAAATGTTATGTATTTTTTTGGTTTGTTCTCAGGTGGTGATACCCATTTCCACTTTGGGAGGCATAATTAGCATCCCCCATAGTTTCTTGCTCCTTTGGCTTGTATGATGAATCCTGAGTTTTGGTTGTTATGTATTAATGTGGTTGTAAACTACATTCTGTTTTGGACTACGTTTTTTATGTGAAATAATTACATGTGTGTTTATGGAAGCCTATTGTTGTGATGAGTTGATACACATTTCTTATTGCATTGTGGTTGAGGCTCAGGGGGACAATGAAGAAGGATGACTTCTCTTTTCATTAGATGTCTTTGTAGGGTGGAGATCGTTTCCTTTCTCCTGCCTTTGTTGTGATCAAATTGAAATAAATTGAGGACCTTCATGTTGCTATTTTGGAGAAGAGGAAAATATAGTTTTGACAGTCCTTAGAGATATTTATTTTGTAAAACCTTTTTCCCACTTCAAGCGGATGACTTGTAATATTATGTGTAGTGGATAGTTATTTTTTTTTTTAAAATGAAATCCCAAGTTTAAATGAGAAAGAAATATGCACTGAAATCTTTACTATGTAAGAAATGTGAAAGCGCATTTGAATGAAAGGAAAAGAGAAAGAGCTGTAATTTGTAAAGTTGCAGAGAACCATTCATTTTTGGACACTTAGAATTCTTCCACAACCTGCCAATTTGAAAATCATATGTCAAACTTCCCTTGAATTGAATGCTTCAAACTGTAACAACAAAATGATCATATAAAGATCAGTAGAGACCCCTAACCCATTATTATCATTAGATCAGGGGGAAAGATTACAAAGTATTATTGAAATGCTGATAAAAAATAATTATTTTTAGGAATGAAATTTATTCATAGATTGATTTTTTGAAATATAATTCTATGAAAATAATAATTAAAAACTTCCAATTTCTGCAATATCACAATATTAGGGAGAATAACTTTGAATTACTTGAATACAAGTTCTTTTGAACAATGAAAACTGTTACCATATTCATACCATACGAGTGAATTTTTACATTGTTGCTCATGAGATTTTTTTATTTTATAATCATGTGATATCCTTCCCACGAGACTATTGCATGCCCTAGAAGCTTCCCCTTCACAATGATCAGGTTCTTGGTATGTTAAAGAGGAGTCACATTCTTGAGTTGTATCTTAAAATAATGAATAAAAATATTAATAATTTTTGTATTTCCAAGTGACCTGACGGCTTGAACAGATGCTCAACATGCAACTGACCTCCTAAAAATATGAACATGATAATCTTGAGTGCTATAATAACGTAGATGTGTGGAGAAATTTGTATTGAATCTAAAATAGTATAGGATAATGGAAGATTTGGGAATCATGAGATATTTTTAAATGATGAGGAGTAAAATATTGAGTATCTAATTATACATTTAAACGGCGAGTAAGGGTGAGATGTTAACATGTAGTGAATGAGATTCACTCAAAACAATAATCTGCATGTTACATGTGGTAGAAAGAATAAATTCTAGACATGGTCAAAGTTAGATGTGGCACTGTGACGTAATCAAATAGAGTTTTGAAAAGTATTGGTTACACATTAATTTCAAATTTAAATTTATTTGTGATTTGTAAAAGATTTAAATTATTTTGTGAAAATATATCTCCCTAAACAATTCTTCAATTTATTAGATTTTCACGATAGGATTTACCTTTAATTTAAGAACTCTTTTTAAAATATTATAAAAATAAATCAATTTACAATTATGTGTTATTTTGTATGTGAAGTTTTAATTATTGTACTATTTTCTCAAAACATTCTCCATATGTAAGTACGAACAATAATAGAAATTTTTTTCCAATATTTTTTTGGATAAGCATGTAGATTTTTAATGAGAAAATGTTGGAGATGTGAATTTTCAACAAATTTTTAACACTTATTTAAATTGTGGAACATCCACAATTCCTAAAAATAGAAATATCGAATTATCATAAATATGCCACAAATATTCTAGAATTCTTTCAAATTGTAGAAATTTTAAATTGTGTGATACATAATATCTACAATATTTAATGAGGCTTATTAATATTATTATAATTTTATATATCTATTCTTAAAGTATGTTATAATACACATGTTGTGGTGCAATGTAACATTTACACACTTGATGAGCTAAAAAAGGCTGTTTTTTCTCTTGAGGGGGATAAGGCTCCTGGACCGGATGGATTCTCCATTAATTTTTTTCAGAAATTCTGGGAAATATGCTCGGAGGATCTTCTCAAAGCGGTTAATGAATTTTTTAGATCGGGAAATCTTCTAAAAGAGCTCAATAACACACACATTGTGCTGGCACCTAAGAAAATGAATGCAAAAGATTTCAAGGATTTCAGACCCATCAGTCTGGTTAATGCTATTTTTCGAATCTTCACCAAAATTATTGCTTCTAGGCTGCAGCTCATAATGAAGGATCTCATCTCAAAGCAGCAGAGTGGCTTCATTAAAGGCAGGATAATACAAGACGGTGTGATTATGGTACACAAAACTATGCATTCTATGGAAAATAACAAAAAGGCTAACATGATCCTTAAGCTTGACATGAATAAAGCCTTTGACAAAGTTTCTTGGGTCTTCCTTGACAGGATTCTATCTAAATTTGGGTTCACAGAAAAGTTTAGAAAAATTGTTAAATCATGTATATCTACAGCCAGGTTCTCTGTGGTTGTTAATGGAGAGCCTGTGGGATTCTTCACCAGCAGCAGAGGTCTAAGGCAGGGAGACCCCATCTCCCCCCTTCTCTTCATCCTTCTAGCTGACAGCCTTAGTAGAACAATTAGCAGAGCGGTGGAAGACGGCCTTTTAAATGGTTCTAAACCCACTTCTCTCAGCCAAGCTGTCTCTCATCAACAGTTTGCAGACGACACTATCCTTCTTCTTCTGGCCTCAGTGGTTGAAGCTAAAGCTATCAAGGCTCTTCTACAGCTTTATGAATCTGCTTCCGGGCAAGAGATCAATTACGACAAAAGCATCCTTTTTTTCTTTAACACCCCTGGGGAAAGACAACTCAAGATTGCTAAAATTCTGGGCTGTAAAATTGGTACTCTTCCAGCAACGTACTTAGGCCTCCCTCTTGGCACGAAGAAAGTCTCTCACAAGGTGTGGGATGATTTATTGACGAGATTTCAGAAAAAAATGGCCGGTTGGAAAGGGACCACTCTCTCTAGTGCTGGTAAGTGCCTTCTCATTAAAAGCACACTCCAAAGTTTGCCCATATATATCATGTCACTATTCAAAATTCCTTCCTCCTTCAGAGAGAAAATTGAAAGGATTCAGAAAAAAATTTTATGGCAAGGCATGGAAGAAAAGTTCAGATTTCACCTTGTGGCCTGGGATAAAGTCTGCACCCCTAAATCTAGGGGAGGGCTGGGAATAAAAAATATTGAGAAAATGAATGAGGCACTCATTGCTAAGATGGGCTGGAGATTGCTTTCTGAGAAACAACCCTGGATTGATGTCATTAAAACAAAATACTTGAATCAGCAAGCTGTTTACTCCTATCTGCATGATGAGCAACTCCCCAATGGTTCCATTTTTTGGAATAATCTGGTTAAGAGTAGAAACTTCATTAAGAAGGGAAGCAAATGGAAAATTGGGGATGGTAGCGACATTAACTTCTGGGAGGATAACTGGTCCAATGATAATCTCTTGGAGAGATTTGGGACTGCTAAGGACAGTCTTATAAGAAAATATGGAACTAAAATTAAGGACTACATTGATGGAAATGGCACCAACAAGAATTGGAAAAGACTTACTATGGAGAGCATTGAACTGAAACAGACTATTTCCTCCCTCCAAGACCTTTTGGATCTCTTCCCTTTGTGTCAGCTGGATTCCAAGGATGAGCTGATCTGGAGCAATTCACACGAGGGTAAATACTCAGTCAAATCTGGTTATACCAGTCTTTTCCACAGTAACCAATCAGACTTTAACTGGAACTTGATCTGGATGCCTGAGTTAACCCCCAAAATAAATTTTTTTCTTTGGCTGGCCATCAGAGGCAAAATTCTCACCACTGACAATTTGATGAAAAGAGGTTTTATCATTCCCAATTGGTGCCACCTTTGTAGGAATAACTATGAAGACATTAGACATTTGTTCATACACTGTGATTATGCCTTTAGAGTTTGGAACTTTGTCCTTTCCAAATTTGAAGCTCTCTGGGTGATGCTGGAGGATCTTACTCAGCTGTGGAACCAATGGAACCCACCATTCAGACATTGTGCTATCAGAAGAATCTGGAAATTAGCCATCCCGCATTTAATTTGGAGGATCTGGAAGGATAAAAATAATATAGTTTTTAGAAATAAGAAGCAGAATTTTAAACTCACTACTGGCAAGATCTCCCAAGGCATCAAAGAGGACATGGCCAGATTTAAACCTCCTAAGAACAATTGTTACCCTGAAAATGAAAAGCACATCTTATCAAATTGGCAGATCGGATATTGGAGCAACCCCGGGAATAGTGTGGATAGATCTTTGGTCAAATGGCATCCCCCTGAATCCAATTGGTTCAAGCTGAACTTTGATGGTGCCTCTAAGGGGAACCCTGGAACAGCTGCTGGAGGAGGAGCAATACGGGACCATAAAGGTAATTTGATTGTTGCATATGCTGGAAAAATGGGAATCCAAACCAATCATTTTGCAGAAGCTTTATCTGTTCTCTGGGGTTTGAGAGTTGCTCGGGCCCAAAAAATCCAGAACCTCATTGTTGAAGGGGACTCCCTTAATATTATTAATCTGCTTAATCAGTCCTCTTCTCCTAGCTGGAATATCAAAGATTTTATCTCTGAGTCCATAAGCATCAGTCATACCTTCAACAGCATCAGAATCATACATACTTACAGGGAAGGTAACAAGCTGGCCGATGCAATGGCCAATTATGGCATTAATATAAATTTCACTATTTGGGATAATGATAGTATCCCTAATCAGCTTCACAACAGCATACATGCGGACCTTCACACGCAAACAATCTCTAAAGATATGCTTTAATCTTTGGAGGAAATCCATAAATTCTTCCACAGGTGCTGTTTTAGTTTATTTGGCGTGGCATATGATATCTACTCCAAATGATGGCAAGATTTTGTTTAGGAACTTCAAGTGGAGCCGTCTAAATTTAAAAACAGCGCACGCGGGAAGTACAATAGCTGTTGATATTCGGTCGCCAAGCTCCGCGAAAACCGAAGATAACTACAAGGTGAAAGCTGACAGGATAAGGGTTTTCACGCGCGACTTCACGCAGACTCAGATCGGCAATCCTACAGCCGTTCGTGGGAGGACCAACGGCTACAGTTCCCATTTTTATGCGACCTGTAACGGCGAGAAACGAATCACTCTCAACGCCCAAAGGTATTTTGAAAATTGTTGTAACCAGCACATCCCTGTGAAGATGGGAGGGCCTCCCTGCCAGATTGAGCCGTGTGCAGACCCTGACTGGAAAGATAACACTGAGCTTTGGAACATTCTTAGTATTGGCGGATTCACCAACTTTGTGGAGAGAGTGCAAGGGCATGATCAAAGCATCTCTGTTCGCTTTGCCAAGGATTGGAATGAGAGGATGGTCGACTATGGAGGGCAGAAGATTCTTATTAATGACGAACTCATAGCCGAAGCGACTGGCCTCAGCTTGGAAGGATACCGCTTCTTCAACAAGAGGGTTATCAAAGAGGCTGAAGAGAGAAGATTTGTGGAGGAGGAGGAGAAGCTTATATTCAACACCGCGGGTCTGCTTGTTAATTCAATTCCTTCTCCGTATGATGAAGTCACCCGCATGATGATTCGCTACATATCCTTGGAAGGCAGGTTTGTTACTGTCCCTGCCAAGCACCTTGTCTTTTTGAATCACTTTCGTAGGAGTAGGTTGGTTTGCTTTCCCCACTATCTGTTAAACTCTCTTGAGCGCTCCATTTTGGAGTTCCAGAAGCATACCCGGGCGGTTCCCCTTCACCAAGGGCTTATTCTGCTTATTCACAAGCACTGCCTTATTAAATTCCCCGGTCTCCCTTCCTCTCCCCGGCCTGGCTTTGGGCTCTGTTGCTGCCAGTCCTGTCTCCCCTGCTGTCCCCTGCTGCTGCCCCCGCCTCCGGTGCTGATGCCCCCATGCAGGCTGCTCATGCTTCTCCTTCTTTTCCTCCTGCTGCTGCCCCTGCCACCCACACTGTATCTACTTCTAAACGTGTCACCAGGGCTTCTAGGAGACTCAACCTTGAGTCTACTGCTGAGGGGGATGAACCTTTGGATGACATTGCTCGTGATCTGCTGAACATTAGTAGTGCCAGTCCCCAGGTGGCACCAACGGATAACCCTTCTAGAAGATTGGAGGCCTTAGAGGCTGAGCTTAAATTGCTGAAGGATGAGGTAAAAAATCTTGCTAAGCAAAAAGGCAAAAAAAGCATTGAGGGAGAAGGGAGCATTGGCAATAGCCAGCTTGATGAAATATACAAAAAACTGACCTCCCTTGACTCCCGCCTTGGGAAAACGAAGACTAGGCATGAGTATAATATTGCAGCATTCAGGGCCATAGAGGAATTCATCGAAGGTCATGCAAGAAGTGTTTCGCATCTCAGCGGTGTCCCGATGACTCTTTGGGGCAATGAGAAAGAGAGTAAAAGAACCAGAGAGGAGCTCGATAAGACGGATGCTGCTCATATGACCACGCTGGGTATGTACCATGCTTGGAAAAAAGTAAAGATGAGTATTGATCAAGCGGCCAAGAAGTAGTCCAGTTTTACTACTGCTTCTTGGCTGTAGGCTTGCTGTTTTGTTGCCGTTGTTTTGCTGTTAAGTCTCGTTTGTGTTGCTGTTTCTAGGCTTCGGTGTTCTTTGCTGTAACTTTTGTGCTTTGATACAGCTTCTCTGCTCCTCTCTCTTATTCAGGCTTTTAGGCCTCCTTTTGTACACAAGGGTATAGTCCCTTTCAAAAAACTATTTACCAATATTAAAAAAAACATTTACACACTATATATTAGTCTTCTTAAATATGTAAAAAATTATTAACTATTTAATGTGGCAATTCCACAATATTATAATTTTATATCAATCTCCATAAAATATGTAAGAAGTGTAAGTGTAGTGGGTAATATTAATAATATATTATAATATTATTTTATTACAAAATGTGGAATTTCTATAATGAAGGTTTATAGATGTAGGTTTTCTACAAATTATTAACAATATATATTTACTATAGAAAATTTACAATAATTAAAAACTAGTAACTAAATTAACATAGAGATGGCACAAATATTCTACAATAATGTTAAATTGTGAAAAATTTGTGGAATAATTGTGGTAAAAAATGGATCTTTGTTGCAGTGAACTTAAGCTTGTTGTTAATGCAATAATAATTTTAACTAGGATGTCCTGCATTCATTGGTTTATATATTGATAACATATCTAAGTTTCACAACTCAAATCTCCAAATTCATAGTTTTTTAAATCAATCATATAACCTTCAACAACATGAAATGTAAATTTTCTTTTATTGAATATACTTTGAAATTTCTCCTTTCAACCATAATTATAAATATGATAACTACAAGTTGCAATAACATTCTTTTTCAATACAAGAACTTCTAATCCATTTCTTTCAATAAAAATAGTTCTTTCCAACAAGGTATACAACAAAAGTTATTTCTTCATTCACTAAATTACTACAACTTGGAATAAATGAAATATTACAAAACATCTTTTCAAACATACAAAAGTTACAATCTTCCAATCTAAGTGGGAATAATAATAGATCATCAAATTACAAAATAGAGATTTTTCAACAAGGTAAAAACATAAGTCTTCATTTCAATGTCTTCTCCCAACTTTATAGCTTCAATCTTGCATTCTTCAATTATTCAAAAAATTGGATCACAATACAAAGAAAGGGGGATAGGCGACACTCACCACCCAACCTTTAATCTCATAAGAAGAGAATCCATCCCCTTATTTCCCCCCCCAACCCCGACCAAAGAAAAATGGGGAGTGTAATGTAGCTTTGACAACCTTATAAGAAAATGGCTTCCACAAAATATATAATCCACAAAACATACAACACATTTAAAATAACATACTCGACAATGTTTACAACTTTCCAACAACACATAGGCTTGAAATCAAGCATAAAGGAGCAAGGAATATGGGAACCACCTCCTTTTTCCTCCTAAGCGATGTAGGAGTTTCACCCAAAATCCTCCATGTGCACAATACAAATAAACAAATGCATCCTTATCTCTCCCCTTGCAAATATGAAAAAATATGTCCATGTTTTCCTTTTCACTCCCCATAGGTGAAAATCCTAATCAAACTCCCTCCAAAATGCATGCCTCACATCTCCCTTTTGCCTCCCAATGGTGTGATACTTCCATCTCCCACACCCTTCTTAAGGAAAACTACCCAACAACAAAAAACTAAATTCACAACATTCATATAATATTCAACAAGCAAAATTTTGTTTTACATCCAAATGCATAGTAAAATAATGACAAGTGGAGAGCCTACCTCTCCATCAAGCTTCAAAGAGTGTTCACTCTAACAAGCTTTTAACACCTTCAAGCCAAGCATAATCCAAATTGTAACTCCAATAAGCTCCCAATTCCAAAAGTGCAAGAGAAGAAAATAAAACAAGTAACCCAAACTCCTTCAAATTCCATCAATAAATAGAAATGGGATGTGAGGATAATGAGATGACTCCATGTAGGATGTCATTTCATCATTCCTCCATTCCAACATACAAGTCAAACACCAAGACCAACACAATAAATGAACATGTAAGACTTATGACATGCTCACATGACACTCAAACTTGCACACCCTACTTATCAAGGAAAAATTAATTGTTGTAAGTAGAAAAGTGCAATCATTTCTCCCTTTTGGGTAAGTGCAACAACTTGGTGGATGAAAAAGGGGTCATAAGTGGACATCATATTGCAAAAAATAGTGAATTATCAACTTATAAAGATTATTAGCAATACACACACTCAAAATTAGAAAAAAATATATAAATATAAATCGTACCATTTGGAATTTAGTTTCTAAACTACTATGTTTTTTTAAATATGGATAAGTTTAGCTATATTAAACATTCAAAATTATATGACTTATTTTTTTGTTCGAAAAAAATGATAAGATTGTAGTCCGTTTCCCTGCAATTTGCATGATCAAATCTTGTTTTTTTTTCCTTTGGTGAAAAGTTAGATTTCATTGTCTATCTTGGGATGGATTTTTTTTTGTATTTTTTAGAGCAATATTTGTTTTTTATGGTTTTTTCTGTGAAAGTGGTTTGAATTTTTTTAGAAAATGGAGAACTTTTTCGGTTTCCCACCATAACTATGTCAAAAACTATTGAAATCAATTTTTTTTATTCTGTATAGAATTTTTCCATGTTTGGGAGTGTATAGGTCTTATCACATTTTGATAAATGAAACACAAATATTTCCACAAAGCTAACAGTCTCCCCTATGCGATGGTACCATTTTTTTGAGATGTTTTCAAATTTTCAGCATGTTTCAAGTCTGTGAAAGAGAAAATTTAAATTTTAAGACCTTTTACACATCATAATAACCTCCCATAGTTGTAACTCTCACAACATTTTCCAGCACGAGACCTAAGACAAACCTAGATCAATTAGAAAAATTATGCAATAATTTATTTTTTTGTTAAATACACTCACAATATTAAATTCAAGTTTATGGTCGTCACATTTTTGTTTCTGAATATACATTAAATTAAAATTATTAATTTTCCTTTAGATCCCCCTTTAAAATAAAATAATAAAATCTCTCAATAACTTATAATAAAACTAGTTAGTCTAAATCAAGACTTAGGCTTCCCTATAATTTACTTTAATGCAACTTAATTTCACCTTAATTAAATTTAGTTAGTTAATCTCAAGGGTATTGTGGTCTATTTAATTAAATAAAATGATACTATAATACCCAAAAAGGGGTCAAAGTTGCATTAAGTAAAAATGTCTCTAAAAGACACCTGGGTTAGGAAATAACAACACCCCCTACACATACTAGATTGGCCCCAAAATAATGTCTACCCATGTAAATTAAATTTCAATTTCTCTCACCCACTTCCAACCAAATTTTTGTAGGGATGAATCACATCCATTGGATGGAATCATTTGGGGCCTTCTGATGCCAACTAAAACAGCCTACTTGAGACCCAAGACCAACCTATGATTAGTTAGGAAAAATTATGGAATAATTTTTTTAAAGGATTCTACAACCAGGTTACAAGACAACAGTTGTCACTAACATGTTATATGTCAATTCTAATCTACTAGGATATAAATTTATTTTGTTAACAATTATTAGAGGTCACAAGGTCCAAAATTTAGGGTTAGAAGGTTCAATTAGGTTAAGAGGGTAATTCCTCACCATACCCACTCTCTAATAGGATTTAAAGATTCAACTTGATTTTTCTCAAAATTAACGCATTAAAATTTTTCCTAAACCATTCCCATTGGATAGAAAATTTCCTCACCTTTCCAGTGATATAAAAAAGTCCATCGAACTCCATGTATTTCAAAAGTTATGGGCCGGCGGGCCTTGGGGTGAAAAGTTTCCCCAAAAGTTGGCCTGCAGGCCCAAAGGAGAAATTTTTCGATTGGGGTGGGCTGCAGGGAGAAAAATTTCTCCACGGGTAGGTTAGCAGGCCGCGGGGAGAAAAATTTCCCCATAGGTGGGTCTGTAGGCCGCAGGGAGATATTTTTTCCCAGGGGCAGGTTGATGGGGCCACGGGAGATATTTTGGAAATTTCCCACGTAGGGTGGAAATCCACTTTTGCACCCATGCTCCCATGAGTCCACAAGTTCGCAAGGGACACATGCCACCTCCTAAGCCAACGTGGGGAAAGTGGTGTGGTGGTGATAAAATAATTTTAACACCGAGAGGGGTGAAAAGGGTAAAATTCAACCGCACCTCCGCTGAAACCTCATGATGCCACGTGGAAGCTTCTGATTGGCTGCGGGGTGGCGGGGCAGCGGGGAAATTTTAGAAAAAATTTCCCTTTTTTTTGAAGTGCTAAGTTAAAAATGGATCTGACAACGCCTCGTGGTGCCACATGGCAGCCTCTGATTGGCTCCAGACCGATGGGGGAACTTTAGAAAATTTTCCCAAAATTTATTTTTGAGCGCTAAGGGAAAATTCGGACCCATGGGTCCACTAAAGAAAATGTTCCCAATTTTTTATTAACAATTAAATTTTTTTATTTTGACGCCAAATGAATAAAAACTTCATAAGGCCATAACTTTTGATAGAGAGATTGGTTTTGGGAAAACAAGGACTTTTTGGAAATATCTCGACATCCTCTTTACACAAAATTCATTAAATTTTTATTTTGATAAAGTTTAAGGAGTAATTTTCAAGAAAACGATCTGCAATCTTTACAGTGCAAACTGGTAAATTTAGCTTATAAATTTTTCTCAATTTTATCTTCTTCCTCTCTCAACATGTCAAGTAGACATGGAGAATTTTTCTTAGATAGATTTAAGAAGGATTTCAAGATTCAATTTTTCTGATTAATTTGCAATTTGAAAATCTACATCTCTTGATAGCAAAACTAATGTAAGAGGGTTGAGCCCATTTTTGCAAGGTTTGAAGGATTCTCCCTTAAGTTATTTTGTCTAATTGCATTCATTTATATCCTATCATGTTCAATTTTAATGTTTCATTGTTATTTCTTGATTGTAGCTTCAGTCAGTTCATTTTTGGTAAAAGTTGTGGAGTTTAACATGAAGCAGAAATGGAAACAACAAAATTAACTCAATGGTTATTATTTTACTTTCCTTAAAAATGAATTCATTTCATCCTAGTTTCAAATAGGTTTCATTCCTTCAATCAACTGATAAAGACAAGATTACAAATTTTATTCTTTTCAAATCATGCACTTCAAAAAACAAAGTATTACATTTTCTTCATACACATTTCTTTCTTTCAAATAGATATTACAACTCACATATAGGTGATCAAATTCAATACAATGATGCAATTTGAGGAAGGTTATGCAATGCTTTATTGATTCTAAAATAAAACTTTACAACTTCCTTCTTTCATTCTTCAATTTCATCATACAGAACACAATTTCTTGCTTTCAAAAGAACAGAACAAAGTATGTCTCTTTCACATATCAATTTGCACTTTTATAACCAATACAACATCTTTCCATTACAAACATTTACAATTTCATCCACTTCAAGTGGGAAAAGTTACAATATGGTTTCATTTCATAAGCAACTATGAAACTGTCTTTTTCTTAGCTCCAGAACAACAACATGCAGGTTTCACATTCTTCAAATTTGATCATCACAAGAGTAGGGGAAAGGTAATGCTCTCCACCAAACCAAGACATCTAATAAAAAAGAGAACCCATCCTTATTCATTGGCCCTGGAGCCCCAACCATAATGCAATAAAATATGTGATCTAACTAATGGTAATAATAGGCTTCCACAAACACATAAGCAACATATTCACAATAAAACATAGTCTAAAATAGAATGTAGTTTACAACTACATTAAAACATGAAAAATATTACTAAGGATTCATCAAGAAATCCATAGGATAAAGAAACTATGAAGGATGCTTCTTATGCCTCCCAAAAGGGGAAATGGGTATCACCACCTGAATTACAAACTGTAAAAATATAGTACATAAAAACCCTAACATTTATTATACCTCCCTAAGTAACCCTTATTCCTCACATTTCCTTATGCCTCCCCAACCTCTTATGGTACCCCATAATGGGTAAATAAATGCAAGTTATTTATTTATAAGGTGGAACCTATATCCTAAATCCCTCCACCCTTATACCTCCCTAAAACACACCTGTGCCTCCCAAAAAATAAACCCCATAGTCTTCCCTTACACCACTCCTAGGCCATCTACCCAACAACCCACAAACATGCCGACACATTCAAACATTAACATTTACATTCATAAAAGAAGATAATTTTAAGACCCAAGATATTACCTCTCCATGATGGAGCTTTCCAAGTTCCAAAAAATAGTTGTTTCCAAGCAAACAATCCAAAAATCCACCAAACAACCAACATGCAACAATGTTCAAACTTCTCCAAAAAGTAAGATCTCCCAAAACAACAAGGAATTCACCCAAGAATTGAATTCTCCAAAGTGAAGCAACCCAAAACTAGGCAAGGAATTCAAATTTTATAGAAGAGGGAATGAAAGAGGGTGAGGTGGATCCATGTAGGATGTCACATCACACATCTTCAACCCCAACCCTCAAAAGTCAAATTCATTCTACAATGCATAGTAAATAGGTGGGTGAATAATATGATAGTTTATTTACATACTCAAATCCAACCCACACCCTAAAGGACTAAAATTAAACCATGTAAGAAAAGTGTAATTAAAACTTACAATTTGACTTACACAAATGCATTAAAAAAGTCTAAAATCAACCCTCCAACCATAGGTATGGTTGGTAAATGATTTTAAGAGGTATGGGACAAGTTTAACTTGTCCCACAAGCCTCCAAAATCAGCCTTTAAAAAAAAATTGAAATTCCAAGAAGACGAAGTGTTTCACAGTCAAAAGTTAACTTACACATCACTTACACATATCTTACAACAATTTAAATCAAGGCCAACAACTCTATTAATTACTTTCTTATGACATACTTTAATTAATTAACTTAAGAACATGATTACTCATAATATTACACACCATTTAATGAATAATGAAAGGGTTAATGCACCACAAAATAAACACATGAAAACATAAACAAAGGAACCAATAAATAAATACACATAGCCCTTGGTCACATTTAAAGGTGATTCCCCCCATGGGAATCCCTAACACACACATACACACAAAAACAAACACAAGTTGCCATGGTGACGTTGTTGAATTCATCTAGAATTCCAATGTGGTTGGTCTCCAATTCCTTGATGTTTGCTGTGATATTTAAACCTACAAAACATGAGTACCTCCTTCGACCTCATGGCCATATCAGAACATCCAAATGAATATAAATAAATTTTCAAGATCATCAATATATATGTGAATCAAAAAAATCATCAAGACAATCAACAATATCACTTACAATTTCATTAACAACTATATCCTCATCAATTTTAATCTAATTTTAATTTTCTAAGTCTAATCAAAATATATAATTATCACAAGTCCGAACAACATCTGTAATATAACCATGTCAAACAATATATCAACATCAATATATAAAAATCTCTCTAAGAATCATCATGCATTGTAGAAGAATCAAAGTCAACAATAATCCATGATCAAACAGCTAACATCATACTAAATCAAAACTATAATAATGTCCATGATATAGTCAGCAGTGCCATGATCAGTATCAAAATGTGTTAAAGAGAAGTGGGCACTAGATCCCCCTCCCCTTAGACTCAACTTCCTCCTATAAGTCACTAGAATAGATGGGGAAACTAAACTCGTAACAATGTAGCATCCTCTGAAGTAGATGTTATCTCATCATATCTGTCCCACTACACTGGGACTTGATCAACCTCTCTGCCCCAAAGGCCTAGAGTCCTGTGATCTAGGATGTGAACGGGCTACACCATCGCCTTCCCATGATCTTGCACCTACAATGATGTCCAATATAACACATGACAAGGATCGGAAACATATCTCCTAAGGACTGAAATAGGAAACACATCATGTATGTGAGACAAGCTAGGTGGTAATGCTAGATGGTAGGCCAAAGGGCCGATAAGCTCTAAGATCTCAAAATGACCAATGAATCTAGGAGCTAACTTAGAACCTTTTCCATAACAGATAGAGATATTGTGTGGCCTAACATGAAGGAACACCTTCATGCCCACATAAAAACTATGGTCGGTCCTATGCTAGTCTACGTACGTCTTCTACTTGTCATGTTCCTTCTACAGTCTCTATTTGATCAAAACCACCTACTGCTTCATGTCTTATAACAAATCTGGTCCAAGAGAAACCTTGTCCTCCAACCTTTCCCAGCTAAGAGGTATCCTACACTCTCTATCATATAAATCTTGAAAAAGGTGCCATGCCTATAGAACTCTGAAAACTATTATTGTAGGAAAACACCACCAAGTATAGGTACTCCTCCCATCTAGACTCCCGATCCATCACATACATTCTAATCATATCCTCTAAAATTTGATTCACCTGCTCAGTCTTTCCATCTGTCTCAAGGTGATATGTTGTGCTAAAGTCGATTCTCATCCTGAGGGTGTGTTACATGGTAGTCTATAAATTGGAAGTGTACAAAGGATCATGGTCACTAATGATATTCCATGGAATCCCGTGTAACCTGACAATATCATCAAGATACACCCGTGCCACTTCACTGGCTATATAAGTGGTCTTCACCATAGAAAAGTGAGCCACTTTTGTCAATTTATCAACCATGACCATGATGGCATCATGGTGATATCTCGACATCGATAGCCCAACAATGAAGTCCATGGAAATGGTGTCCCATTTCCACTCCGATATAGCATGAGGAAAGAGAAGGCCAGCTGGATGCTGATGCTCGGCCTTTACTTTATGGCACTCTAAACAACGTGACACAAAATGAGCCATGTCTCTGGGAAGTCCTCTCTAGTGATACAACTATCTCAAAGTAACATGCATCTTCTTCATCCTCGGATAGGATGAATAGGGTGCCCATTGTGCCTCTGTCAAAATATCCTGCCTTAAGACTCCATCTCTAGGAACATAAATTTAGCCTCTATGCCTAAGAAGACCATCTTCCTCTAAGGAAAAACAATCATAATTCCCCTCGAGGGGTATCTAAGACTCGATCTCTACTCAAATTGCAATGTAGAAGCTCTGTCAAGAGGAAGCTATTGAAGAATCCTACTCTACAAATCTATTCTCACTGAGGTGGCCATAGCCACATGTCTCCGTCTATTAAGAGCATCGACCACCACATTATCATTCCCCTTCACATACTCTATCTCCATATCATACTCACAAAACAACTCCATCCAACTTTGCTGACAAGTGTTGACATTTGGCTACGTGAAGAGGTGGCGAAGACTCAGGTGATCTATTCTGAGTGTGAATCTCCAACCAAATAGAAAATGCCTCCATCAAACCAAAGTGTTCATAACTGCTGTAAGCTCAAGATCACGAGTCAGATAATTAAGCTCATAATATTTGAGTTTGTGAGATTAAAAATCCACTACTCTGCCCTCCTGCATAAACACACCTCCAAGTCCTGCTAAAGAAGCATCCATGTAAACAAAAAACTCACTCTGTGGATCCAAAACTGCAAGGATAGGTGCTTTAGTGAGGCATTCCTTCAATTTCCTGAATTTCTTTTCATCCCTGTCTAGCAAAACAAACTTCTTCCCTTTCTATTGAATGGAAATGATGGGGCACACAATTTGAGAGAATTCCTAAAAAAATCTCTTGTAGTAACCTGCTAAGCCCATGAAGCTGCACACCTCAGTCACAGTAGTGGGTGTTGTCCAATCCACGATAGCTCTAATCTATGAAGGATCGATGGAGATATGTTCCCTGGAAATGATATGACCCAAATACTACACCTCCGTCTGAAAGGATGCACACTTCTCCAAGTTCCCATAAAGTTGTTGCTCTCAAAGATACTGAAGAACCTAGCGAAGGTGCCCCTCGTTCTCTTCATGCATACATGAGTAAATAAATATGTCATCAAGGAAGATGAGCACGAAGCAATCTAAGAAAGTCCTAAATACCCCATTCATCAAACTCATAAACACTACAAGGGCATTAGTCAAACCAAAAGGTACCATTGTGAACTCATAATGGCCATATCTCTTATGGAAGGTGGTCTTATGAATGTTTACCTCCAAAATTCTCATCTGATGGTAGCCTAACTTAAGATGTATCTTATAGAAATATTTCTCTCCCTTCATATGACCAAATAAATCATCAATGCATGGAATGGGATAACGATTCTTGATCGTTACCTTATTCAGCTGTCGGTAATCAATACACAACTGCAAGGATCCGTCCTTCTTCTTAACAAAGATCATTAGTGCACCCCAAGGGGACAAACTATGACAAGCTATGCCCTTATTAAAAAGGCCCTCAAGCTGTAACTTGAGCTCGCAGAGCTCAGGGGTAGTCATCCGGTAAGGTGCTCGTGAGATAGGCTCTGCTCCCGGACCCAGATGTATATGAAAATCAATCTCACGTGGGGGTGGTAACCCCGGTAGCTCCACTGGAAAGATATCTAGAAACTCTCTAAAAATGGGATGATCATCTAATGGTGGTCCATTAGACCCATCTTCTAATCTATCATTGACTATAACATCATACATCTGACAACCCCATCACACGCACTGCTTAAGCTGCATAGTGGAGATTGTGCAAATAGAAACAGGTCTCCTAACTCCCACTATCACTGCCTCAAATCCTAGATCATCTGTGTAAGATATGATCTTGTGGTAACAATCCACTCTAGCTTTGTGTTTAGACAACCAATCCATACCCAAGATGACTCCACAAGAGCCCAACAGAAGGATACAAAGATCCGAGGTAGTGGTGAAAGGTCTAAAATCCACTACACAGTCCTTGAATAAGGAGTCTACAGATATCTTGGCTTCAGAAGCCATCTCAACATCCCAACTATGACCTTGCCTAACTATCACCAGCTTGCATCACTCTACTAAAGATGGTGCAATAAAAGAATCAAAAGAACCAAAATCAAACAAAATGGAATTAGGAATGCCTTTAATCTTACTTGTAGTCTTAATAACATTACTTTGATGCTCTACCTGGTTGTTCTCGACCACTATGTACAACCTATGAATGTGCCCTATATCACCAACAATAGGCTCTAAGATCTGTGTCTTACCATTGTTATTAGGATTTTATGGGCAGTCTCTCCAAAAATGTCCAGTAACACATCACCCAAAATAACCACATGATCCTCTCCTTTGTGTAGCAGGTCCAGCCGGTACTCTGGAGGTCTACGGTGTGGATCTTGATGATCTGGCTATGGTCTACTGAGGTATTTACTAGTGAAATCCTGCTGAGTGAGCTCTTTGGGAACCATTTGTCCTAATGGGACCCCTAGGAGGAGGCCCCATACTATGACCTATTTGTGCATCAAATGTATGTGGAGGTATATAAGGTGGGTGGGACTACTGTTGTTGCTATTTATGGGGTCTAAAAGATGACTGTGTTGAACCCTATCCACCATGAGGAAGAGGTACTAACCCCCTCAATTTGTTGTCCTGCATCTGCTATATGAGGCTCCGGACTCAGTATCTGGCCTGTTGGTTCTTTCCCTAAGTCTTCTCTGCCATATAGGCCTTCTCAATGGCTTTAGCTAATGTCTGTGGAAAATGGATTTGCACACCACCTACAATGTTTATATTCAATCCCTGAATGAATATGTGGATTTGCACCTGCTCATCCTGCATGTAATCAACATACTGGAGTAGATCTAGAAATCTACTCTTATACTCAACCAATGTAAGAGATGTTTGTCAGAGGTCATGGAACTCATCTATCCACTGTTGTATTAACCTCTTTGACAAGTATCTACTCCTTAAGCAATCCTCAAAGAGCTCTCAGGTAAGTGTCTCGGAATCAACATGGATCTTCTACTCCTCTGTCTGCCACCAGACACCAGCTCCATCCATCAGTAGATCGATCGAAACACAAGCTTTCATGTTGCTAGAACAAGAACATAGCTTGAGGCACCCACTCAAGCTCACTAACTAGGCCTCTTCCTGAAATCCACCTGTGTCACTAGAATAATGTGATGGTTAAAGCTTCAGGATCTCCCTAATGTGATCTATAGCTGTGGTCTGACAACTTCTAGGCCTCTCGGTATGCTCATCCCTAAGCCTAGGGCTCTAAGACCTCTCCTTATGTCATGAAACTTAGTCACCCTATCCCCTCTGCAGTGACTATACTCTAGCTAACTTTTCATGGAAGTTATTTCCTCCATGCTCCTCATTGGTTAAAGGAGATACATGACCCTCAATGGAAGTGACTCTAACATGTCTGGCTACATGCCCTCGTACTGATCCTCTGCATAGAGTGGCATTAATATCCTGAAGATTCTACAAAATATGTGGTAGGATGGCTGCTACAACATGATCTGGAGGTGGTATGCCTAGGTTTATGTGAAAAGGCTCCTCATCTTGTCTGCACCTCTTGCATAGATAAAAACAAGAGTTAGCTCCTTATTCTAGGTTTTACTTAGTTTCCGTGTTTACTAAAATATGCAATTTCTAAGCTAAGTTGTCTTCTAGATTTAAAAGTGTGCTAAGTTTAGAGTTCATGTCCCAAGCTTTTGAACCACTTCTCTAATACCAAGTGTGATGCAAGATAAAACAACCCACTTAAGACCCAAGACCAACCTAGGATTAGCTATGAAAAATTATGGAATAATTGTTTTTAAAGGAGTCTACAACCAGGTTAAAAGACAACAGTTGTCACTAACAGGTTCCAAATCAATTCTAATCTACTAGAATATAATTTTCTTTTGTTAAAAATTATTAGAGGTCACAAGGTCCAAAATTTAGGGTTAGAAGGTTTAATTAGGTTAAGAGGGTAATTCCTCACCATACCCACTCTCTAAAAGGATTTAAAAATTCAACTTGATTTTTCTCAAAATTAAAACATTTAGAATTTTGCTAAACCATTCCCATTGGATAGGAAAATTTCTCACCTTTACATTGATATAAAGAAGTCCACCGAACTCCTTTTATTTCAAAAGTTATGGGCCGGTGGGCCTTGGGGTGAAAATTTTCCCCATGACCGGGCTTGCGGACCCAGGGGAGATATTTTTCCCTAGGGGCGAGTCGGTGGTCTGTGGGGAGAAAAATTTCCCCATGGGTGGGTCTACGGGTTGTGGAGAGAAATTTTTCCCTAGGGGCAGGTCGACGGGGCCATGGGAGACGTTTTGGAAATTTCCCACATAGGGAAGAAAGCCACCTTTTCACCTACCCACCTAGGAGTCCGCAAGTCTGCAAGGGACATGTGGCACCTTCTAAGCCAATGTGTGGAAAATGGGGATAAAAGGGAAAAGGGTAAAATTCACTCGTGCCTCCACCAACACCTCGTGATGCCATGTGGCAGCTTCTAATTGGCTGCGGGCCGGCAGGGAAAATTTAGAAAAAATTCTCAATTTTTTTTGAAGCGCTAAGTTAAAAAGGGATCCGCCCCTCCGTCAATGCCTTGTGGTGCCACGTGGTAACCTCTGATTGGATGTGGGCCAGTGGGGAAAATTTAGAAAATTTTCCCAAAATTTCTTTTTTAAAGCTAAGTGAAAATTCAGACCCGTGGGTCCCCCAAGGAAAATTTTCTCAACTTTTTTTTGATAGTTAGAATTTTTTTTTTGACACCAAATGAAGAAAAACTTCATAATCCCATAACTTTTGATAGAGAGCTTAGTTTTGGGAAAATGAGGAGTTTCTAGAAATCTCTCAACATCCTCTTTACATAGGATTCATTAAATTTAGATTTTGATAAATTTTAAGGATACATTTTCAAGAAAACGATTTGTAGGCTTTAAAGTGCAAACTGGTAAATTTTAACTTATAACATTTTCTCAATTTGATCTTCTTCTTCTCTCAACATGTCAAGTAGACATGCAGAATTTTTCTTAGACATATTTAAGAAGGATTTCAAGATTCAATTTTTCTGATTGATTTGCAATTTGAAAATCTGCATCTCTTGATAGCAAAATGACTGTAAGAGGATTGATTCCATTTTCGCAAGGTTTGAAGGATTCTCCCTTAAGTGCTTTTTTCTAATTGCATTCATTTATAGCCTATCATGTTCAATTTTAATGTTTCATTTTTATTTCTTGATTGTAGGTTCGGTCAGTTCATTTTTGGTAAAAGTTGTAGAGTTTAACATGAAGCAAAAATAGAAACAACAAAATTAACTCAATGGTTATTATTTTACTTTCCTTACAGATGAATTCATTTCATGCTAGTTTCAAACAGGTTTCATTCCTTCAATCAAATGATAAATACAAGAATGTAACAATTATTCTTTTCAAATCATGCACTTCACAAAATAGAGTACTACATTTTCTTCATACACATTTATTTCTTTCAAAAAAAGATTAAAAATCACATATAGGTGATCAAATTCAATACAATGATGTAATTTAAAGAATTGTATGCAATCATTTATTGATTCCAAAAGACAACTTTATAACTTCCTTCTTTCATTCTTCAATTTCATCATATAGAACACAATTTCTTTCTTTCAAAAGAACAGAACATAGTATGTCTCTTTCACATTTCAATTTACACTTTCATAACCAATACAACATATTTCCATTAAAAAAATTTATAAGTTCATCTACTTCAAGTGGGAAACGTTACAATATGGTTTTATTTTAGAAGGAACTATCAAACTGTCTTTTTCTCAGCTGCAGGTTTCACATTCTTCAAATTTGATCAACACAAGAGCAGGGGAAAGGCAACTCTCTCCACCCAAAAAAGAAATCCAATGAAAAGGGGAAACCCTCCTTCTTCATCGGCCCCCGAGCCCCAACCACAATGCAATAAAATATGTGATCCAACTCATGGCAACAACAAGCTTCCTCAAACAAACAAGCATCATTTCACAATAAAAACATAGTCCAAAATAGAATGTAGTTTACAACAACATTAAAGCATGAAAAACATTACCGAGGCTTCATTAAGCAAGCCAAAGGAGAAAGAAACTATGGGGGATACTTCTTATGACTCCCAAAAGGGGAAATGGTTATCACCTTCTGAATTACAAACCACTAAAATATAGTATATCAAAGCCCTAACATTTCTTATGCCTCACCAACATATTATGGCACCCCATAACGAGTAAATAAATGAAAGTTATTTATTTGTAAGGTGGAACCCAAATCCCAACTCCCTCCACCCTTATACCTCCTTTAAACACACTTTTTCCTCCCATAAAATAAACCCCATAGTCTTCTCCTACACCATTCCTAGGCCATTTACCCAATAGCCCACAAACATTCCAAAACATTCACACATTAACATTTACATTCATAAAGGAAGACCATTTCCAGAGCCAAGCTCTTACCTTTGCATTATGGAGTTTCCCAAGTTCCAAATTTTTTTTTTCCTACCAAACAATCCAAAAATCCACCAAACAACTAGCATGCAACAATCTTCAAACTTCTCCAAAAATCAAGAGCTCCCAAAACAACAAGGAATTCTCCCAAGAATTGATGTCTCCAAAGTGAAGCAACCCAAAACAAGGCAAGGAATTCAAATTTTATAGAAGAGGGAACGGAAGAGGACGAGTTGGATCCATGTAGGATGTCACATCACACATTCTCAACCCCAATCCCCAAAATTCAACTTCATTCTCCAATGCATAATAAATAGGTGGGTGAATAATATGAAACTTTACTTACATACTCAAATCCAACCCACACCCCAAAGGACTAAAATTAAACCATGTAAGAAAAGTGTAATTAAAACTTACAATTATACTTACACAAATGCATTAAAAAAGTCTAAAATCGACCCTCCAACCATAGGCATGGTTGGTAAATGAGTTTAAGAGGTATGGGAAAAGTATAAATTGTCCCACACGCCTCCAAAATCAGCCTTCAAGGAAAAATTCGAATTTCTAATAAGATGAAGTGTTTCACACTCAAAAGTTAAATTACACATCTCGTATAACACTTTAAATCAAGGCCAACAACTTTATTAATTAATTTCTTATGCCATACTTTAATTAGTTAACTTAACAACATAATTACTCACAATATTACACACCATTTAATGAATAATGAAAGGGTCAATGCACAACAAAATAAACACATGCAAACATAAACAAAGGAACTAATAAATAAATACACATAGCCCATTGGTCACATTTAAAGGTGATTCCCCCCATGGGAATCCCTAACACAAACAAATACAAGTTTCCATGGTGACCTTGTTAAATTCATCTAGAATTCCAATGTGGTTAGTCTCCAATCCCACGATGTTTGTTGTGATATTTAAAACTACAAAACCGAATACCTCCTTCGGCCTCGTGGCCATATTAGAACATCCAAATGAATATAATTAAAATTTCAAGATCATCAATATATATATATGTGAATCAAAACAATCATCCAGAAAATCAACAATATCACTTACAATTTCATTAACGACTATACCATCATCAATTTTAATCCAAGTTTTATTTTCTAGGTCTAATCAAAATATCCAATTATCACAAGTCTGAACAACATCTATAATATAACCATGTCAAATAGTATATCAAGATCAATATATAAAAATGTCTCTAAGAATCAGCATTGCATTATATAAGAATCAAAGTAAATAATAATCGATGATCAAGCATCTAACATCATACTAAATCAAAACTATTATAATGTACATGATATAGTCAACAGTTCCATGATAAGTATCAAAAGGTGTCAAAGAGAATTTGGCACTACAAGCCCTTAGATCTAGGGATTCAACTAACCCTAAGCATGCTTATGAAAGGCTCTTTTTTCTTTGTTTTGACTTATTGTTTCTTCTTTTTATTTTTCAGATTGGTGGAGAGGGAGGTGGAAGCCATGAGAGGCAACACTTTTTTTCTTTTCTTGTTCTATTTACACCCTCTTCTAGGTTTCCAATGTATTTATTTATTTATTTTATCTCATTATTTAGCAGGTTCCCAAATGGGCATATGGGTTTTACCCCATTTTAGTGAAATGGTTAAAATGATATATGTATTTACTTGGTTCATATACATATACATATATATATATATATATGCATATACATTTGTATACATACATACATACATACATACATACATACATACATACATATATATATACATACATATATATAATTTAAATGAAACCCAAAATAATAATAAAAATACAGTGATTATATATATATGAAACAAAAGAAACAGGTTTAAGGAGGATGCTCAGCCATAAGTTCGAGGTTTTACACATTCTACATATTCCATAGAGAGTTGATTGCTCAAAGTTCACGTGCTGTGGTAGGGGGGGGGATTTTTATTACACGATGGAAGTTATTTGGGTTTGGGGAGGGTCGATGACCCCAACCCACATCCCATTTATTAATGGGGCGGGGGTGGGGTCGGTGACACTCCCCCCAACCCTTTCCTTCTACAAATATAGGCCGCAACCTGTATACATCGACCCAACCAAATTTCTATTAGTTTTTTTTGTTAGATAAAATAAAATTTCAGTTATTAACAAAATTTAATTTCAGAAATTTGGTTGGGTCGATGTATACAGGTTACGGCCTATATTTGTAGAAGAAAAGGGTTGGGGGAGGGTCACCGACCCCACCCCCACCCCATTAATAAATGGGATGTGGGTTGGGGTCATCGACCCTCCCCCAAACCCAAATAACTTCCATCGTGTAATAAAAATCCCCCCCCTACCGCAACACGTGAACTTTGAGCAATCAGCTCTCTATGGAATATGTGGAATGTGTAAAACCTCAAACCTATGGCTGAGCATCCTCTTTAAACCTGTTTCTTTTGTTTCATATATATATAATCACTGTATTTTTATTATTATTTTGGGTTTCATTTAAATTATATATATGTATGTATACAAATGTATATGCATATATATATGTATATGTATATGTTCTTTTAACCAAGTAAATACATATATCATTTTAACCATTTCACTAAAATGGGGTAAAACCCATATGCCCATTTGGGAAACTGCTAAATAATGAGATAAAATAAATAAATAAATACATTGGAAACCTAGAAGAGGGTGTAAATAGAACAAGAAAAGAAAAGAAAAGTGTTGCCTCTCATGGCTTCCACCTCCCTCTCCACCAATCTGAAAAATAAAAAGAAGAAACAATAAGTCAAAACAAAGAAAAAAGAGCCTTTCATAAGCATGCTTAGGGTTAGTTGAATCCCTAGATCTAAGGGCTTGTAGTGCCAAATTCTCTTTGACACCTTTTGATACTTATCATGGAACTGTTGACTATATCATGTACATTATAATAGTTTTGATTTAGTATGATGTTAGATGCTCGATCATCGATTATTATTTACTTTGATTCTTATATAATGCATGCTGATTCTTAGAGACATTTTTATATATTGATCTTGATATACTATTTGACATGGTTATATTATAGATGTTGTTCAGACTTGTGATAATTGGATATTTTGATTAGACCTAGAAAATAAAACTTGGATTAAAATTGATGATGATATAATCGTTAATGAAATTGTAAGTGATATTGTTGATTGTCTTGATGATTGTTTTGATTCACACACACATATATATATATTGATGATCTTGAAATTTTAATTATATTCATTTGGATGTTCTAATATGGCCACGAGGCCGAAGGAGGTATTCGGTTTTGTAGTTTTAATATATGAAATTAAATTTTGTTAATAACTGAAAATTTATTTTATCTAACAAAAAAAGCTAATAGAAATTTGGTTTGGTCGATGTATATATATATATATATATATATATATATATATATATATATATATATACTATATATATATAGTATATATATATATGTCTATATTTATTTATATTTAATATGTATATTTTTATATTTATAATAACGAAGTCAATGTTATAATTAATATCACTGTTAAGACTATTAAAATATGATTTCTAATATCAATAATGATAATATTCATGTTACTAACAACATTACTATCCTTAATCGTTTACAATTTTTTTTAACAATTTGGTAGTAATGTATAGGAAGCAAAACTAAGTTTCTTTTCGTCTATTATTATTACTTTAATCAACATTTGATGCTTATATAAACTCATATTAATTTAATACTAAAATGTCACAATCAATTTAAGGCTAGAATCTAGTAGTAACCAAGTACTTTTCTTTATTATCATAGGTTTAAGGGATAAATCCATTTCATGATAAGGTGAATAATAATAAGAATTTAAGGCATTTTTCCATTTACACATATAGAGTTTAAAATTTCTTTCAACCAATACAAGGGGATGAAAAAATATAGTTTATTTCACTACCCTATGCATTTCATGTAATACAATAGGAATAACTATTTCTTTGCTTTTACAAAATACAAATCTACAATAATTCTCACAAGCCATTATAACAAGATTTCCCAATAGTTTTAAGATAATAACAACACACCTAATGAAGACCACAAATAGACTAAAATGAAAACTAAGTTGTTTTATTTTCAATCACATTTCCATTATATCAAGAACCTATTACTCTAAAATTGTTTCCCTTTCCAACAAGTAATGAAATTATTTTCATATTTTTACCTTCATTTACAATGTCCACTAATATTACATTTGATAATAATACACTAAAATTTCACTATAAGCTAATACTTGAGTATACAAGCCCTCCATACAAAATGGAGACAACATGGTAAATATTTACAAGAGAGTCCATTATTCTTTTCTCCAAATGCACAAGAAGCCTTCATCATCTAAACTCCACCTTATTCCAAGATCAACACACAACCAAAAATGGGGGAGTGGGCAACACTCTCCACCCAACCATTACTCTAATGAGGAAGTGAATCCTACTTCCTCAATGCCCCCCGAGCCCCAACAATGAGATAGTAAGGAATATTTGACAACTGTGGAAATAAAATATACGGCTTTCACATTTACTACCAAGTAACATTCACACAAGAAAATAACGGTAAAACAATCATTTTTAAACACAACTTCCCAAAAAAATGGCTCTAAAACAATCCAAGTAGAGAAAGGAATATGGGGATATCCTTGTGCCTCCTAAGGGTTTTGATGCCCACCTCAAAAGCCTCCAAAACACAATCAAACCCAAAATCTCTTATGCCACCCTACAACTACACATATATAGTATATATATATCTTATGCCTCCCTCTCTCTTATTGCTCCCACAATGAAGAAAATAACAAAACGAGAACAAGGTGGAACATTCAACCCAGTCCCTTCTAAATACCCAAAATAAGATCTTATGCCTCCCAACATATTTCATCCCCATTTCACTATCTCATACACATCTTAAATCCATTTCACTACCCAAGAAAATCAAGTAAGAAAATACATTTGTTCAACACATAAACACACAAGAAAAGAGGATAAAATAAGGGTGTAAGACCCTACCTTTCCATAGCAAGACTCCACTTCACAAGCAAGTCCAAAAGTCCTCCAATCTCAAGAAATTCAAAGCAATATTCAACTCCAAAAAGAAGTCCAAAAGGCAAGCATTCCAAAATTAGAGAGCCCAAAACCAAGTGAGTAACCCCCAAAACTTCACAAAAATTCCAATAAATAGAAAAGAGAAAGAGGAACATGATGTGGCTCCATGTAGGATGCCACATCATTTCTTCTCCATCCCACACCACCAAACTCAGAATCATACCCTAAAGCATAATAAATTAGTGGTTGGGGAAAATACCACCCTCTTACACACTCAACCCAACCCACACCCCCTTAATGACACAATTAATTACCCATGTAAGAAAAGTGTATCTGATTTCCCTTTTCCTTCATTAAAACACAAAGTAGGACCTAAAATAAGTGCCTCACATCATAGGATAGGTGGGTGGGTGAATTTAAAGGGTGTGGGAAGAACTTACCTTGTCGCACAAGTCTCTAAAATAGCCTAGAAGGTCAAAATACGAATTTCACAAGGAATATTGAGTACACACAACCCAAAACACATGAAACTCATCTCAAACCAACACATATAAAGGCTACCAACTCACATTTATTTCTCTTCTTTTAGTCATATCCTAATTATCACTAGATAAACACTTTTAAATTAACTTAAGATGGGTACAAAACATAATTAATAAAAATGACTCCACATGCACATAAAGATACATAACTCACAAAAAATCAACAAGACAAAATTTAAACATTCCCAAGGTCACTTTTGATGTCACACCAAATGGGGACCTCCTAACCAACTACAACAACAAATAAAAAATGAAAACACGTGTTGCCATGGTGACTTGTTGCCAATACTCCATATTCTCTCATTGTTGGTATCCTATCCCCCTTTGGTTTTTTGTGTTCTGAAACACCTGTAAAAGTCAAGAAAATACCTCTCTGAACTCATGGACATATTAACAACATCAAAATAATAAAATGCATGCATATACATATCATCAAATATCACAACTTAAACCAAGACAAAGTAATTTACCATTGTTCAAAATTCAAATTATTTCAATTTCATTACTACATCAACTAGCAATAAGACCACGAAATCAATTACATCATCAAACATCATATAATTAGTAAAGTAAATGCATTTTTCTAATATAAATTCAAAATCAACAATTCGATATATCCAAATATTTATATAATCCATCCTATAATCATGTCATAAGTCTAACATCCACACTGTCTATAAATTAACTAATCAAAATAACAATGTCCATCTGTCAATATCTAAACCATGATATAAATGTCCAAAACTTTAGTCTATAATGGGAAGAATCATAATAATATAAATTTCTAAGAGGAGTGGGCACTACATCCCCCTCCCCTTAGACTTGACTTCCTCCTGGAAGTCACTAGAACAAATGTGGGAACTGTGTTCTCATAGATTTGGCATCCTCCCATGTAGTTGTTGTCTCCTCGTATCTATCCCAATAAACACAAACCTGATCAATATCTCTGCCTCAAAGGCCCAGGGTAATCTACTCTAAAATACGGACAAGATCCACCATCACCTACCCCTGATCTTGCACCTACAATGTGGTTATATCTAATACATGAGAAGGATATGAAATGTACCTCTTAAGTACATAAACATGAAATACATTGTGGATGTGAGAAAAGCTAGGTGGTAATGCGAGATGATAGGCCAAAGGATTGATACAATAAAAGATCTCAAAGGCTCCCACAAATCTAGGAGTAATCTTAGAGCCTTTTCGGTAGTAGATAGGGATCTTATGAGGCCTGACATGAAGAAACACTTTCGTGCCCACCTCAAAAATATGATTTGTCCTATGCTGATCCACATAATTCTTCTGCCTATCCAGAGCCTCCTATAATCACTTCCTGATCATAATAATTTGCTTCTCCATATCCTATAGTAAAGCCATTTCAAGAGAAACCTTATCCTCCAATCTATCCCAACTCAACGGTTTCCTACACTCTCTGCCATACAGTTCCTGAAAAAGGAGCCATGCCCATCAAACTCTGAAAAATGGTATTGTAGGAAAACTCCACCACATACAAGTACTCCTCCCACCTTGAATGATGGTCCATGACGTACATCCTAAGCATGTACTCCAAGATTTGATTCACCACTCTGTTTATATATTTTTCTTAGGATGATAATTTTTACTGAAGGTGATATTTGTCTCGAGAGCATACTGCATAGTAGTCTAGAAGTGACATGTGTACAAGGGATCATGATTGAAAATGAGCTTCCATGGAATCCCATGTAATTTGACAATCTCATCAAGGTATACTAGTGCAAATTTTACATTTTTCTTGGTTCGTTAAAATTTCCTTGCCATGTCAAATTAATTTTATTTGAGATGTTTCGTTGCATTAGTTTTCCAAGGAATTGCAGCGAATAGTATAAGGTGCAAAGTAATTTCTTTGATTAGTAGAGCCAAATACAGAGATATTGAAATTGATAATTACCATTATTTATATTTGTTGGATAGTCATGTGGATGTTATTATTGAGATCGAGATGAATTTTTAATTTAGTGAATTTGAATCTTGTAATGCACACAATTTCGATGTTCTAAAACCATATTAATCCTTAAACAATTATCTAGAAAGTTGCGGTAATTTTTTTTGTTTTAAGTTACAAGGGTTTAAAACCCTAATATACGTTTGATTAGTTACTACTAGCAAAGTTACATTTCATTGGATAGATCCAGTATAAATTATAAATTAATTATTCTTAATCCAGTCCTAATGTCAATTTAATTATCATCATTAGATAAGTGTCCATTAATTTCTCTTACTAGGTTAAATAGTTTCCCCCTTGGGAAGTAACATTCAGTCCACATTTAATAAACCCTTATCCCTAGTTACCTTACTTTTCTTAAATTATTTTATTTAAAGTCCATTGAATTAATGACGAAAATATACTAGAAGGGTTACATTTTTAACTTAACACACTAGATCCCTAAGTGGCCCATTCACCCATTTACACATACATTTGGTTTGTTTACATATGAATATTTTAACCTAGAAATTGTAGGCTTGATTCTTCACCCTTGGATCAAACCAATAGGGACCACAGTATTAGATCTACCCTAAAGATACCCTAATCATCCATAAGGGAGTCTTCTTAAGAATTATTTCCCTAGCTCATTCATTTGGTTTTTCTTTAGTTTGTAGGTTGAAGGAGTGGATGCAATGGATCTAAGGAATTCATGAAAGAGTCTTCTTGGAATCAATGTGCAAGAAGAAGGGGATTCCATCCATTTGGATCCTCCTCTAGAATAGTTGAATCTTAGATTTAATCATACATTCCTAGTTATTTAATTTCAATGCAAATATATATCCTAGATCTGGTTTGAGATCTATTGTTGATTAGTTATCTATTTTTTTGTTTTCATTGATGGGGAAGAAAACTATTTTGTATATCAAGAGTTTAATGATTTAAATTCCTTTATGCAGGTTAGAGTATGGGTCCAAACAAGCATACATGGCCTATACAGGTTGGATCTACCTATTAGTATAGAATCACAACACCCCCGAATGGCCTTGGATTTGAGTGAAGCATTTAGTGTGATTGCACAACATTGGACCATCTCTCAGGCTGTGGGACCTACAGACCTGAGATGGACCTCTTGACAAGGTTGGTTCCTACTTCCTAATATACATTCCATAAGCTACTCCAGTGTAGGCAGAGCTAACCTATTCTAATCTAACCATTCCAAAGAGATAAGGAGAGAGAGAGAGGGTAAAAGAGAGCCTACACTAAGCGGTGATACACCAGAAAAGGAAGCGTATGATCACAGATCTAAACTAACTGAAGTGGAGAGAGGTGAGTAGAGAAGGGGGTGGACAAGATGCACCACATACTAGAGATGAAATTCACATGGAACACAACTTAAAAACCCCTTAGGCATAGCTCCCATAACCTGCAATAAACATGAGAGTAAGCACAACATACCATGTAATGATGAGAGGTAAGCAGAGACAATAAAATGAGCCAAGGATGGACAAATGCATCATGAAATAGACTCTATTACTCCAAAAGTTACATGGTACATCATCAGTGGAAAAGGGGCAAGGATATGCCATTATAGAGCCATGAAAGGAGGCTTAGACTCTACATTCTATCCGAAGAAAGAAAGAGAGAGGGGGGAAGGAGAGAAAAGATGAAAAACTATTTGAAAATGCCCCTCCTTTACAATATATAGAACAATGAGAGAGAAAGAGAGAGGGAAAATCAAACTCTGTTCTAACCACCCTTGTAATGCATTGAATCCACCTACCATAACCACTCCAAATGGCATTGAAAAACACCTATAACAATGATGGGATTTATTGCAATATGCATGCCTTTGTCTCCATCCCTTACTGGGAAAGAAAGAGGCCCATTGTTCATCATGGCAGAAGGTGAGAGACTTGACAGTCCCAAAAAATGGTGGGCTGAGGTATTAATTGAGGCAGGTGAGAAGCTGATGCTGAGATATTTCTAAAAAGTCTTCTCCTACCCAAATCAAAGTTTCCAGTGGAAAGATATGGATTTCTAAAGATTAGGGTAGCGGGCGCGTAATGTCTAAAAGAGTCTATCTGTACTGGGTCCACGTGCCAACCTCATGGATCTTGAGGATTTGGCTCCTTCCTTCCGTGGGATACTCGGTTTCCTTTGTATTATACCTCAGTCCTTCCCATTGGTAGAGACACTGTGCCTGACCCAAGACATGTGGAGGCGTCGCGATCATTTAGAATCCCGCTCCGAATTTTACTTTTGAAGTTGTGTCGTGCTGATACTTCACTCCTTCTGCTGGATTTTCCTCTGCGTAGTCAGTTTAGGCCTGTCCTGTCTCCTTTTTTGAATCTGACTATGTGACCAGCCTACACTTGTTTGGGGAACCACCTTCAGAGTTGGTCTTTAAATTTGCACCAATTTTACACGTGGCACCTTCCGCTAGCTCTGCCAAATTTTGAATTTTCAATTATTGAATTTGTTCCCTTTTTTGAATCTGGGACACATGTAAGCTTGGCACTTTTCTGGGCTGTCTATTTTGGATTATATCCTTAGAGTTGTGCCGATGAGGCACCTGGCACCCTCCTTGGCTCTATGACTTTTCAATGGCTGTTGAGACCCCGCGGGCTCATGGGCTCGCACTTGAAAATTGTGCCATTTGTGAAAAGTGAAAATGTTTCAAAAACCCCTGTAGACTCATTGACCTAGTTTTAGACTTGGGAAAAATTTCCTCCTCGGCCTCACAGAACCACTTTTATACTTGAGTCATCCTCGGGCCCTCCGGTTTGCATTTTCCACTTGGGTAAAGAAACATCTTCGGGCCCGCCAGCTCGTATTTTCCACTTTTCATAAGGAATCCTTCTCTGGCCAGTGGGCCCCACAATTATACTTGTGCCCATTTTCAAAAAGTGAAGAATGTCATAATGTCTCTCGTAGCCTCGCTGGTCCACAATTTCCATTAGCAAAAATTCTTCCCTGGGCGCGCTGACCTACTTTTGGTAAAAAATTCCTCTAAGGCCCGCCGACCCGTAACTTGCAAAATATGAGGATTTAGAAAGACTTCTTTATATCTCTAGAAAGGGGAAGAAATTTTGAATCTAATGGAATTGCTTTCAAGGGGCCTTAAGTGCTTGGAATATGTAAAAATTTATATTGAATCACAAAAGGGGAAAATGGTGTTAGTTGACCCAAAAAAAATGTGAGCTTATTTTGGTCAACAATTTGGTGACTCATGGGGATCACCTTCCTACTAGGTGAAATGATCAGTGGCATTGAAGTATCTATTGAGCATGGAGTCTTCCTGGTAAATACAAATCTGATCTAAAATTTGAATATCTAATCCCTGAGCCACTTGGAACATTGTTGGAACCAGTGATGACCCTAAATTCACCCCGCTACTTCTAATGTCATGCGCATGAGCAACAAAACACCACAACGCATCATGTAAAAAATTGGAAATCATACATTCTCCAAGTGGAACATGTAGAGTGTGCACAAGTAATTATTCTATTGAAAAAAAATCTACATTAACCTACGCTAACTGGAAGTAAAAAGGGAACTCAAACAAATCCCGTTACTGACAGGGAGAAGTAGCTTCCCTTTCTCAAAAGGGGCAGCCATGTAAATAATTTGACTCTGAATATGACTTCTTAGAAGAGTGAAAAACTGACTATAAGCCAGTCCTCCACCCAAATCATCAAGGTGTCAACAAGAAACAAGACAAATGCCTCTTTTATCTGCTCTACATTTGGATTGAATAGCCATTACAACTGATACTTGGTACTTTGGAGCTCATCCTCATGCTTTGAAATTAGTATGACCGGTGACAACTCTCTTGGCTCTAATGAAGCCAAGTACCTGGTTAGGAAAATTTAAGTCCTTTGAATTTTCCCATTTCTCTGAAATTCAACTCCAAGAATGGAGTTTTATTGCTGACCTTCCTGGATGGATGGTGTGAGAGAGATGATGAAATCCTCTTTCTCTTTCCCTTCCTTCTCCTATGAAGAAAATGGAAGATTCATATCTTCCAGCCTTTGTTTCAGAGGGATGTTGTAAGACACAAGTTGTTGTACTTAAACACTCTCCTTCATGGGAGTGGGATCATGTTCTTGGAAGGTAGATGATGGAGGAGCAAATGATGTTATCTCCTCATGGTCCTCCCCATCAAAGAAATATTCAAATTTTGACAGAGAGTTTGCCTCATTTTTGTCCTGCTGCATGTGCCCTACCTCCTCCATGGTGTTCTCCTGATCTACAACTAGCTCACCATGGTTCCCTTCATCCTCAAACATGAAGTTTGAAAGATAAAACTCTTCTTCAACATTAGAGCTTGAAGGGGATAAAGTAGGAGGAATAACTGAAGGTTCTTCTGTGGCCTTCTCCACACTTGGAGTCTCTAAAACTATATGGTCCTCCTCCATCATGGGTTCATTCATCAAATCAGGCCCTTTAAATGAAAGCAAAAAACTTCAATGATGCTTTATTAATTAAGTGGCATCAACTCTAATTTGATCTCTCCCATATGATCCTCTTCAATGGGTCTTGGAGCTGGTTTTTCTTCCTCATTAACTGGTTATGCAGCTTCGATTAGATAAGCATCCTCTTGAGACAAAGTGCCATAAATAGACTGCTGATTTTCTTCTTCTTGTTCTTTCTCTTCTTCTACTGTAAACTCAGCCTCAGCCCCCACTAGATCTTTAACTCTGACCTCCTCTATTGGTTTAATCATCAAGGGGATCATTGTAAAATCAAATCTGGCAGCTCAACTCTTCAGATTTTCTGTCATTTCTTCTCTATTGGGCTCCCCTTCTTACTATTTTCCTTGACTGGATTCTTGAGTCTCTTCCCAAAATGGACTTGGAAAAGCAAGAGGAGTGGAAGGTTTTGGGTTCAACCAGTTTTACTATCTTTTGTGGTGGAGAGGGGAGAGGAACTTCTTGTTTGTTTGGAGGGAATAACTACTTGGGAAGGACAAGGGTAGAAGAATTGAGATGAGGTGAAAGACTAGGAGATGGAGAAGGGAAGTCAACACTTGGAGCATCAAGTGAGGGGCTTGAATCTTGATCATGCTATAATGATAAAGCTTGAGAAAAAGAAAATGAAGGATAAGGAGTTGGTGACTGACTTACCCATTGACAAGGTTATCTTGTGTCGAGATCATAAACGTTAATGTCCTCAATCCACTGTGTAAGTTGAGGCAACACTTCAACCATGAAGTCAAGCTTCTCCTGAGGACTATAATATCTTGGCATAGGACTGGCCCATGAACAAGGTGCCCTATAGCCAATCTTGAATGCTTTCATCTATGATGTAACCCTTGAATGCACCATGTGAGCCTCAATTCTTTGAATTTTCTCCAGTAGATCAGCATTTTCAATGTAGTTGTTATCATCATATGCATACCCTTATTCTTAATAAGCTCTATAGCCAAACTGGCTCTGACACTTCTCATATGGATAGGCATAATGGTTCTAGATCTAATCATAATGTTGATCTATAGGAGTTGGGAATACATTGGAGGAGGACTGCACTGCTGTAAGTGTGAATTCCATGAGGGGAATGAAGTCATGATTACACAACTTCACGAATCTAGTGGAATATGAAAGATGTGCAAAGAAAGATGAATGAAGATGGGTGGAAATGGATGGAAAATGTATGTAACTCAAAGAATGGGTCATTGACTAGATGAATTCACCAGATGTACTTTAAATTTGCCTCTAAAGGATGAATCTCACCAAGATCACATCAACTTGATGAAATCAAGTGAAGACCTCTTGGTCCCACCAGGAATGCCAAAAATAATATTGTGGTTGTACTATGGCTTAAGATTTGTTGTTTAGAATGAGACACCTTGAAAATATGATAAAAATAACCTCAGTGTCCCACTCGGTGTGCCAAAAATTTTAGTGTAGAATCACAACACCCCCGAATGGCCTTGGATATGAGTGGGGCATTCATTGTGATTGCAAAACATTGGACCATCTCTTAGGCTATGGGACCTGTGGACCTGAGATGGACCTCCAAAGAAGGTGGGTTCCTGCTTCCTAATCTACCTGCCACAATCTACTCAAGTGTAGACAAAGATAACCTATCCTAATCTAACCATTCTAAGGATACAAGGAGAGAGAAAGAGGGTGAAAGAGAGAATACACTAAGCCGTGATACACCAGAAAATAAAGTGGATCATCATAGATCCAAACTACCTAAAGTGGAGAGAGGTGAGCAGAGGAAGGGGTGGAAAAGATACACCATAGACTAGAGATGAATTTCACACAGAACACCACTTCAAAACCCATTAAGCACAGCTCCAAGAACCTGCAATAAACATCAGAGTATGCACAACATACCCTGTAATGACGAGAGGTAAAAAAAGACAATAAAATGAGCCAAGGATTAACAGATGCATCATGAAACAAATTCTATTTCTCCAAAAGTTACACGGTACATCATCAGTGGGAAAGGGGCAAGAAGATTCCTTTACAGATCCATGAAAAGAGGCTTAGACTCCAAATTTTACCATAATTAAGAAAGAGAGAGGGGGGCAAGAGAGAAACGATGAACAAAATTTGAAAATTCCCCTCCTTTACAATATATAGAAGAATGAGAGAAAGAGAAAGGAAAAATCAAACTCTGTTCCAACCACCCCTATAATGCATTGAGTCAACCTACCACAACCACTCTAGAAGGCATTGAAAACTACATGTTATAGTGATGGGATTTACTGCAAGAACCATTCTTCCATCACCATCCCTTAGAGGGAAAGAAAGAGGCCCATTCTTCATCATGGTGATAGGTGAGAGATTTGATAGTCCCCAAAAATGGTGGGCTGAGGCATTAATGGAGGTAGGTGAGAATCTGGTGCCAAGATCTTTCCAGAAAGTCTTCTCCCATCCAAATCCATGTTTCATGTTGAAATATATGGCTATGTGAAGATCAAGGTTGTGGGTGCGCAATGTTTAAAAGAGTTGTCCATACCAGGTCCACGTGGTAGCCTCTAACATCTTGAGCATTTGGCTCCTACATTTCACTATTAAAACCATGCCGGATTAACACATGGCAGAATGCATGGGATGCTTTGTTTGCTATGTATTCTACCTTAGTCCTTCCCGTTGGAGGAGACGCTATTCCTGGCCTGAGACACGTGGAGGCTTCACGCTCATTTGGAATCCCACTCTGAATTTCACTTTTGAAGTTGTGTCATGCTAACACTTGGCTCCTTCCACTTCCTCTGCCCCTACTTAGTCAATTTAGGCCCACCTTGTCTCCTTTTTTTCCTCTGACCATGTGGCAAACCTATGCTTATTTAGGGAACCACCTTTAGAGTTGGTATTTGAAGCTACACCGAGTCGACATGTGGCACTTTCCACTGGCTCTTCCCCATTTTGAATTTTTAACTATCAACTTTATCCCCTTCTTTGACTCTAGGAAACATGGAAGTTTGACACTTGTTTGGGGTATCGATTTTGGATTCTATCCTTAGAGTTGTGCTGATGAGGCACGTGGCACCCTCTATGGCTTTGTGACTTTTCAATGGCCAATGAGACCCTGCGGGCTTGCGGGCTTGCACTTGAAAACTGTGTCATTTGTTAAAAGTGAACAAGTTTAAAATTTCCCCGTAGACTCGCTGGCCCACTTTTAGACTTGGGAAAAATTTCCTCCTCGGCCCCACAGACCCACTTTTACAATTGAGTCATCCTCGGGCCCGTCGGTCCACATTTTCCACTTGGGCAAAGAAACATCTTCAGGCCCGCCGGCCTACATTTTCTACTTTTCATAAGGAATCCTTCTTGGGCCCGCGAGCCCCAAAATTATACTTGTGCCCCTTTTCAAAAAGTGAAGAATGTCAAAATGTCTCCCGCCATTCCACCTTTATGCAATTTCCATTGGCAAAAATTATTCCCTGGGCCCGCCGGCCCAATTTTGAAAAAAACTCCCTCTAAGGCCCGTTGATAAGTAACTTGCAAAATATGAGAAGTTAGAAGGACTTATTTATATCTCTGGAAATGGGAAGAAATTTCCTATCAGATGGAAATGCTTTCAGGGGACCTTAAGTTCTTGGAATATGTAAAAATTTAGATTGAAGCACAAAAGGGGAAAATGGTGTCAGATGACCCAAAATAAGTGTGAGTTTATTTTGGTCAGCACTACCTTTATTTCAAGTCTAGATCCATGAGAGGCAATGGTTTTTCCATAAATACATTAAAAAAAAACAATCCATGCATAGGTGACTGATGGTGGTATCTTGACTGACTGCGATAACCTCTATGCTACCAACATTTGCTCCACTACCGGTGTTGGTTTATGAGGCATCACTATATTTTTTATTATTATTTTAAAAGAAAAGGATATTGAATTTTTACCAGGATTAACTTATTATTCAATTTTATGATGGCATAAAAGTCTCAAAGGTATCTGATTCATACACAAGCACCAAAAATGTCTTTCAAGTTTTGTAACATTGAGGATTCACAATATATTACAATCAAAACATTGAGAATTCATAACTTTCTTTACTTTCAACGCAAGGTAGTGTTAGTACAGAATAACAATACCCCCAAATGGTGATGTTATGAAGTGGGGAATGTAGTGTGATTGCACATCATTGGACCATCTCTCAAGCTGTGGGACTTGTAAAAACATGAGATGGACCTCTAGAGAAAGTTGGTTCTTGTTACCTAATCTACTTGCCACAAGCTACTCCAGTGCAAGAAGAATCTAAATAATCCTAGTCTAACCATTCCAAGGGGATAAGGAGAGAGAGAAGGTGAAAGAGCCTACACTAAGTGGTGATACAACAGAAAGGGAAGTGGTGAGATACTCTGTTGAGGGAGAATGAAACAGGGAAAAGGGGACTGAGGAAGGTCAGACAAAAGTGACACAAACCCAAATCCAAATCTACCATCGAAACTCCATGAAGCATGACATATTACACCCATAAATGTGAAATACATAAGGGAGAAAACATGAGACAGAGAGGCACACATAAACACAAAAATGATTCCAAGGGTTGAAAGATGCCACAAAACAAGATTTTATTGCTCTATAAGGTGCAAAAACTATTACATGGGTGCTCAGAGGCACAAATATGCTTGTCAGGTGTAGGAAAAGACTTACAGATCAAATGGAGTTGGGAAATTACTTTAATAGAGTTTCCCCACATCCCATAATGTCTCTTCCCTTCTCAAATGAGAAGTGTTATAATATATAGATGATGAAAATCAGAGGGAAATAAGAGAAACTCGAATTTGCTCTTAAACTCAAACCACCAACCATCAATGTTTGTTGTGGATCTACCAAAAATATGTCAAGTCTACATACTATGTCTGTCTGGCATGTTGAAGAAGGAAGAATGATAGATTAGATCAAATATGATCTTGTAGTTAAAGCAATCACATTCTGAATTAATGGCATGATATAAGTTTTCCCATTTTTCACACACCAAACCTCATCAAAATTAAAGTATCAGGCTCTCATGGCATAGACGAGGTCAAGACCTTTCCAATGGTGCAAAATTTGTTGGATTTTGGGAATTGGATTGAAAGATATGTACATTTGAATATTTGATTCAGGTCTATACAAAAATGGTGAAAACTAGTTTAGCAAAATGGGTCCACGGGCCCGAAACTCACTTTGCTCCTTTTGGCACCAAAAATACAAAATGCAAAAAATTCCCCGCAACCTCCCAATTCATTTTTGTCAAAAAACCATCTTCGGGCCCACCGTTCCGCATTTTCCATTTGGATAAAAATTCTTCCTTGTGCCTGCCTTATCGCACGTAATTGTGGCTTGACACGTGGCTCCTTGTGTATTAGTGGAGCTGTAGTTCTTTTTTATACTTTACACCTTTCAAGCCAAAAGTTTGAATTGTCTCCGATGACCCACCTTCCCACTTTAACTTGGAACATGGCCACATGTAGAGTTGGCGCTAGTTTGGGGACTGATTTTGGATTTTTTTAAAAAAGTTACGCCGAAGAGACAAGTGGCACCTTCCATGGCTTGCTCTGTTTCCTTATATTTTGGCTAAGTCCTTTTGTTTGGCGGGGCCATATGTCTAACTTGGGACACGTGGAAACTTCACGCTTGTTTGGAAACCCACTCCAAATTTTACTTTTGAAGTAGCACCATGCTGAAACTAGGCTCCTCCCATTGGCCTGCCTCTGCTTTGACTATTCACCCCCTTGACTCTGTCCCCTTTTGGACCTGGGACACATGGCAAGCCTGCACTCGTTTGGGGACTAAATCCAGATTTTCCTTTTTAAATTACACCGATGAGGCACGTGGAGGCTTCCACTTACCTTTTGTATTTATCTGATTCAAGCCTATTCCCTTTTTAGTCCCTAGACATGTGAAATCCTGGCACTCATTTGGAAGCCCACTCAAGATTTTACCTTTGAAGGAGCATTGTGTTGATACATGGCTTCTTCCATCGAAACCTTTATACTTAATCATTTTAGGCCCACTTTGTTCCCCCTTTTGAATTTTAAGTTGTTGAATTTTCCCCTCTTCGGACT
Organism: Taxus chinensis; assembly: GCA_019776745.2. Classification (NCBI taxonomy): domain Eukaryota; kingdom Viridiplantae; phylum Streptophyta; class Pinopsida; order Cupressales; family Taxaceae; genus Taxus; species Taxus chinensis. The sequence goes on along the minus strand of CM034148.1, from coordinate 135,206,280 downwards.
TGGGACACATGGAGGCATGGCACTTGTTTAAGTCTCCAAGTTTGGCTTCCACCCTTGAAGGTGTGCTATTTGGACATGTGGCAACTTCTACTAGCCTGTGAATTTTCAATTACCAATTTCGGTCAACTCTATCCCACTTTTTTAACTTGGACCATGTAGTGATCTTGTGCTCATTTAGGGGCTACTCTTTGGATGCATCTTTTGTAACTACGACCAGCTAACACACGGAACCTTCTATAAGTCTACTGTTTGGCCCTGAGTCGACTTGTATGTGGCTAAATCTGTAAACCCCAAGCCTTTCCCATTTTCTTTCCTATCGAGCTCTGGGTTCCTTTTGGTATCGTTTGATCCTTCGCAGACTCTTCTCCTCCATTGTAGACTCCCACCATTACCTGATTTTTGGATTTGAATGTGAATTCTTAGGATAGAGCCGACCCTTAGGTATTCTTCTGTACAGGGTCGTGTTTGACCAATTTTACCCGGGAGTAAAATGAGGATAAAAATTTGGTGACTCACGGGGACATTTACCTACTAGATGAAGGGACCAATAGCCTTGAAGTATCCATTGGGCATGGAGTCAAGAATGATAACCTGATAATGATCCTTTTTACTTTGAAACTTCTCCCCGATTTCCTGCATCCTACTGACCATGAAATCACCCCGCTGGGGATTTAGCTATTCCCCAGAATGGACTATCTTGAATCTAATTTTCGTTGCTCTGTATTTGTCTTTTATTTGAAGCTAGCAACTGTTATAGGCAACTATGCATCTCTTTGTCATGAATATTGGAGGGCCCGGCCTCTGCACCTCTGGAGCAATACAAACAAAACTTAGGTACAAAGACAAAAATCATACATGCCTCAAATGAGACATATAGAGTGTGCACAAGCACTTCTTATGCTAAAAAAAAAATCTACTCCTATTCTTATACCAACCCTAACAAATAAAATCTTAAACAAAGCCTACCATAGGATGGGAGAAATAGCTTCCCTTTCTAAAAAGGGGCAGCCATGTGAATGATTTTTCACTGAATGTGGTTGTTGGGATGAGTAAAAAAATGACCTTAAGTCAATCCTCCACCCATATCATCAAGGTATCAACTAGAAACAAGAAAAACACCTCTTCAGTCTACTTCTCACTTGGTTCCCAGAGGTATTTCTGTTGATCCTTGGCACTGTGAGGCTCTCCTTCATTCTTAGAAGCAAACATGACTGGGTGTGGCTTCTCCCTTGGCTAAGATGAAGCTAAGTACCTAATTGGGCAAGGTCTGGTCCTTTGGATATGCCCCTTGCTCTGAATTTCAACTCCAAGAATGGATTATTCTTGCTGACCTTCCTGGGTGGATGGTGTGAGAGGGATGATGACATCCTCTTTCCTTTTCTCTTCCTTCTCCTATGAAGAACATGGAAGACTTATATTTTCCAACCTTGGTTCCAGAGGGACAATATAAGACACAGGATATTGTACTTGAATTATCTCCTTCATGGCAATAAGCTCATGTTCTTGGAAGCTGGAAGATGGAGGAGAAAATGATGTGATCTCCATAGGTTCCTCTCCACCAAAATAATCTTCAGAGTCAGATAGATAATCTTTCTCCTTGTCATCCTGCTACATGTGTTCGACCTTCTCTATGGTGTCCCCCTGATCTTAAACTTGCTCACCATGGTTCCCTTCATATTCAACCATGAAGTTTGAAATATAAAACTCTTTTTCAACATTAGATCCTGAAGGGGATGAAGTGGGAGGAAGAATTGAAGGTTCTTCTGTGGCCTACTCCGCACTTGGAGCCTCCGAAACTGTATGGTCCTTCTCCACAACCAGAATGTACTCCTCTTCTTTTAGATTTGGAGTAGTTCCTTCTTCCCCTGCTTATGCTATAGCTAGAGCTTCCACCACTTATGGCTTGACCTCAGCCTCCTCTATAGTTTAACCAACAAGGGAATCTTTACAAACTCAAATCTAGTAGCCCAACTCTTCAGGTTTTCTATAATTTCTCCTCTGTTGGGTTCCTCTGCTTGTTTTTCTCCTTATCTGGTTTTTTATTATATCTCCCTGACATGAACTTGGGAGAGCAGGAGGAGTGGTGGGTGGGGTATCCACTAGTTTTTTATTACTTTGTGGTGGAGGGGAAGGTATTTCTTTTGGATCTTATGGAGGGGACTTGGATATTGAAAGGAAAAGGAAAGAATAATCGAGATGAGATGGAATAATAGAAGATGGGGAAGGGAAAACAACACTTGGGGCAGCAGGTGAGGAGATTAATTCTTGATCATACTGAAATGAAAAGGTTTGAGGAAGAGGAAACTAAAATATAGGAGTTGGTGGACTTAACCATTGACAAGGTTGTCTTGTGTCCAACTCATAAGCCTCAATCTCCTCAATCCACTGTGTAAGTTGAGGAAACACTTCAACCATGAAGTTGAGATTCTCCCGAGGGCTATAATATCTTGGAAAAGGTCCTCCCCATGGACAAGGTGCCCTGAAACCAATCATGAATGCCTTCATCTATGTTATAGCCCTACATTACACCATGCTAGCCTCCATTATTTGGATCTTCTCTAGCAGATCAGCATTTTCCATGTAGTTGTTTCCATTGTATGCATCCCTTGTTCTTGATAAGCTCCATAGCAAAAAAAATTTGATCCTTCTCATATGGGTAGGCATAACGGTCTTGGATCTTATCATAATGTTGATCTGGAGGAGTCGTGATATACATTAGAGGTAGACTGCACTGCTGTAGGTGTGAATTCCATGAAGCGAATGAATTCATGATTGCAAAACTTCATGGAATCAAAGAAAAATGGGAGATATGGAAATAAAAATGGTGGAAATGGATGGGAGAAGGTATGCAACTTCATAAATAGGTTGTTGACTAGATGGAGTCGCTAGATGTGCTTGCATGTGTGTCAAAAGGCTGAACCTTAATAGGAACACACCAACCTACTAAGATGAAGTGGTAAGGTATCTGTTCCATCGGGCATGCCAAAAAATGTTAGTGCAGAATCAAAGCACCCATGAATGGCCTTTTTATGAAGTAGGGCATTCAATGTGATTACATAACATTGGAATATATCTCAAGCTATGTGACTTGCAAAACTTGAGATGGACCTCAAAAGAAATTCATTTCTTGCTTCCTAATATACCTGCCATAAGCTACTCCAGTGTAGGAAGAATATAACTAATCCTAATCTAACCATTCCAAGGGGACATGGAGAGAGAGAGGGTGAAAGATCCTACACTAAGCGGTCATACACCAGAAAAGGAAGTGGTGAGATACTCTCTTGAGGGAGAATGAAATAGGGAAAAGGGGATTGAGGGAGGTAAGACATAAGTGACACAAACCTAGATCTAAATCTTCCATCAAAACTCCTTGAAGGACAACATCTTACACCTGCAAACATGAAATACATACACAAGGAGAAAACACGAGATAGAGAGGCAAAAATAAACAACAAAATGATGCCAAGGGTTGAAATACGCCACAAAACAATATTTTATTTCTCTATAAGGTGCACAGACTATTACATGGGTGCTGAGAGGTGTAAATACACTCGTCAGGTGTTGGAGAAGCCTTACAACTCAAATGGATTTAGGAAATGACTTTAACAGAGTTTCCCCACATCCCATAATGTATCTCCCCTTCTCAAATGAAAAGTGTTACAATATATAGATGATTAAAATAAGAGGGAAAGAAGAGAAACTTGACTTTTCTCTTAAAGGCGAACCACCAACCATCAATTCCTAATACATATCCATCGATAATCTATCAAGTCTGCCTACTATGTCTGTCTGGCACATTGAAGAAGGAACTATGGCATATCAGATAAAATATGATCTCGTAGTTGAAGTAATCAGATTCTGCATTAATGGCATGATAGATGTTTTTCCATTTTTCACCCACCTAACCTCATCAAGATTAAAGTTTAAGGCTCTCATGGTGTAAACGAGGTCGAGACCTTTCCAATGGTGCCAAATTTGTTAGATTTCGGACACTAGATCGAAAGATATGTCCATTTGAATATTTAATTTGGGTCCATACAAAATTGCAAAAAATAGTTTAGTAGAAAGGTCCACAGGCCCGAAAACTCACTTTATACCTTTCGGCACAAAAAAAAACAAAATGCAAAAAATGCCACACAGCTCCGTAATTCATTTTTGACAAAAAACCATCTTCGGGCTTACCAGTCCACATTTTCCATTTGGGTAAAATTTCCTCCCCGGGATAGCCTTCCCACACATAATTTAGGCTTGGCATGTGGCTCTTTGGGCATCAGCGGAGGTGGAGTTCATTTTTATACTCTACGCCTTTCGAGCTAAAAGTTTGAATCACCTCCAATGACCCAACTTCCCGCATTGACTTGGAACATGGCCACGTGTAGAGCTGGTGCTAGTCTGGGGACCACTTTTTGATTTTAATTTTGAATTTGTGCCAAAGAGAAACATGGAACCTTCCACGGTTTGTTCTGTTTCGTTATGTTTTATATAAGTCCTTTTGTTTTTCAGGGCCATATGTCTGACTCGGGACATGTCGAGACTTCACGCTTGTTTGGAAACCCACTCCAAAAGTTACTTTTGAAGTAGCACCGTGCTGATACTAGGCTCCTTCCACTAGCCTACCTCTGCTTTGACTATGCAACCCTCAACTCTGTCCCCTTTTGGACTTGGGACATGTGGCGAGCCTGCACCTTATTGGGGACTGCGTCCAAATTTTCCTTTTGAAATTACACCAATGAGGCATGTGGAAGCTTCCTCTTACCTTTTGTACTCATCCAATTCGATCTTGCTCCCTTTTTAGTCCCTAGACACATGGAAGCCTGACTTTCATTTGGAAACCCGCTCAGGATTTTACCTTTGAAGGAGCATCGTGTCAACACATGGCTTCTTCTGTCGATACCTTCATACTTTAGTAATTTTATGCCCTCTCTATTCCTCCTTTTGACTTTTCAGCTGTTGACTCTTCCCCTCTTTGGGCCTAGGACACGTAGAGTCCTTGCACTTGTTTGAGTCTCTAGCTTTGGCTTTAACCCTTAAAGGTATGCCGTTTAGACATGTGGCAGCTTGTGCTGGCCTGTGACTTTACAATTGCCGATTTGTGCCCACTCTGTCCAACTTTTTTAACTTGGACTATGTGACAAGCCTGCACTCATTTAGCAGCTTCTCTTTGGATGCATCTTTTGGAACTACATCGATCTGACACATGGTGCCTTCTGTGAGTTTTCTATTTAGCCCCGAGTTGACTCATATGCAGCTAAGTCTTAAAACCTCGAGCCTTTCCCATTTTATTTCCTATCGAGCTCTAAGTTTATTTTGTTGATGTTTGATTCTTTGCAGACTCTGCTCCTCCATTGTAGACTCCCACCATTACCTGATTGTTGGATTTGAATGTGAGTTCTCAGGATAGAGCTGACCCACGGCAACAGTTTAGTGTATGCCCAAGTGGTGTACTAGCACATTATGAGATGTAAGAATGGATGCTCCACCAGATACATCCACTTTTGGACCATAGACTTGTAGTAAAGAAAGAGAAGAAGTTAAATTTTCTTTGATGAGTAGAGTTATTTAATCTGATGAGCCCTCTACCATCCAGGAAGCCCTACAGTCAAAATCTTACAAAGATGTCATGGATTCTGAATATCAATCAGTGATGAAGAATAACACTTGGCAGCTTGTCAATATTCCACCAGGAAAGAAACCCATTGGATGCATATGGATATTTAAAACAAAGTACAAAGAAGATGAGACAGTGGACAAATATAAATCAAGAATAGTAGAAAAGGGGTATGCAAAAAAGGAGGGCATAGACTACGAGGAGACATTTTCTCCCACAACTAGGATCAAAACAATCAGAATGATGTTTTCTCTAGCTGCATAGTTTGGTTAGAAATTCCACCAGATGGACATAAAAAGTGCCTTCCTAAACAGAGATTTACAAGAAGAAGTATACATGACTTAACCTGAGGGATATGTAGTACCTGGTCAAGAAGAAAAGGTATGCAGGCTCAGGAAGTATTTGTATGGCCTTAAACAGGCACCTCAGACATGGTACATGAAGATTGATGAGCATCTCATACAACATGGATTTTTTAGGAATCCATACAATCCTAAACTTTACCTCAAAAAGAAAGGGGGGGAGATTGTGATTGTTGTTGTCTATGTTGATGATCTATTCATCACTGGAAGTTCAGTGAAGATGATTGATGCATCGAAGAAAGATCTTAATGAACCATTCAACATGAAAAATCTCAGGCTAATGCATTATTGTCATGGACTGGAAGTATGGTAGAAAGAGAATCACATATTTGTTTCTCAAATGAAATATACCAAGAAAATGCTCAAGAAATTTAGGACGATGGATTGCACACCAATTTCTAAACCTATGGAGAATAGATTGCAGTTATCTTGTTCAGATCCATCTCTTCAGGTAAATGCCATTCTCTATCAACAATTGATTGAGAATCTCATTTACCTGACATACACTAGATTAGATATCATCATTATAGTGATCTATCTATCTAGGTTCATGAAGGAACCCAAAGTTTGTCATTGTAAAGCAACGAGGCACATTTTGAGATATCTAAAAGGAGCAGTGGATCTTGGCCTAGAATACAAGAAGAATGACAACTTCTTCTTGACTGGATATTCGGATTCAGATCATACAGGTAACATTTGCTGATGGTTCAGTCAATTCCTGAAAATCTTATTCTTCAAATCTCTCCTCTCCTCTATCCATTTCAGCTTGACTTCGCTCAGGAGGAGTCATGGCCATGCTGCCAAAATGTCAGAAGCTTCTTCTTCCATCCTCTCCTGATCACTCCTTCCTTCTGGGATTTCCTTTGACATCTTATGAATTTTTATTATCTGGGGAAGTTCAACATGCCCAGCAATGAATTTCCTTCTAGAGATTCTTCTTACTATTCTTTCTTGCTCTTGTGTGGGTGAGCTATCACCGTTAGAGACAGATATTGGCTCCCTTGAAGCTGATGTAGAAGAAGGAATTTCCTTCATAGGTACAGAAGGCTCTGTTGTTTTTATCTTTCTCACCGACCTTCTTCTTTTTGGTATATTTTATCTCTCCATTTCCCTCTATCCTTTTACAGGGGCATCAATTTCTAGATTAGTTGAAGGAGATAATGGGGCTGGAATTTTTATTCTGATAATATTAGGGGTTTTCTTGAACTTGTCTCAAATTTCTTCTCCGTTCTTCTTTGATAGGAAATGGTGCTCGCATATTAAATGAATTAGACCATGATGCCTAATTGTACCAACACCCCAGGAATACCTCTGAGCCATGGTCTCTATAGAATCAAAAATAAATTGTGGAAGGTTTATTATGTAATCAGGTTATGTGGCTCCATATTTCAGATATATGAGCATTTTTAAGACTTATTTTCCCATAGACCCAAATTGACAATCACAGGTTAAATATTTTACTATCCAAAATGCTACCTTGTCAACGGGTTTGGGAAAACTAGCTCTTTTGACCCCTTTTATGATTTTCTTTGTATTATAGATGTATTGGGGTTCACTTTCTCCTTCTTGCAGTAAGACTTCAACCAGTTCTTTCAAAGTACCCTTGGTAGGTTGTGGGACATATACAATTGGAACTCTAGACACGTTACTTACAGTATTTACAGAAAAAGGAATAAATATATTTCTCACCTTTGTTTTGGATTGTTCTAGGTTTATGAAAAATTCTCTTACCAATTTGTCATTATGCCTTGAAAATTTCTTCAGGAACTCTAGCCATCCTGCATGCTCAAAGATGGATGTCACTTCTTCGTCTGCGAGTAGCTGGGAATCATCCTCTGGTTCATATTTCTTCTTAATCCCCATATCGGCTTGAGGTCTTTCTCTTTTGATTTTATGTGAATTGGTTGCAGACCCTTTTCCTTAGCTGTGGAACTAAAGAATTTGGCTACAAAGCCTTTGTTCCTAGCTGTAGAACCTCAGTTCTTAGCTACGGAAATTTTGAATTCTCTATTCTTTGCTGTAGAATACAAACTTCATTCAATGCTCCTTCCTCAAAATAGCTTTACAAATTATTTCACTTGATTTTTTCAATAATGATTACTAATGATAACCATACCGCCACTTATTCTATCCAAATAATTTTCATGATTACACACTTGTAATCATAATGTATAAATAGATGACTCATCATACCTACTTTTAAATTAAGTCAAATCACACATGCAAACATTTAATCAACCCTAAATATGTTAAAATACATAATTACTGTTGTTGATGATGTAATCCTTTTGCTATAATGACTCGTCATTACTAAAAGTGGAACAAAACATGACTAGATAAGACAACTGGAATTCTAAAGAGTTATTTTATTTGAACTATCCAAAAAAGAGGTTAACCGCCATTTGTTGGTTTTCAATTGACCTTTGAGAGAATTTTTTTTGAGGAAGAAAACTCCATTTTCTGGTTTTCATCTTCTTCCCTTTATTCTAGATCTATCATCTGGTTATTAGATCATTTTGGAAGAACTCGGTTCTTCCATATGATCAAATCCTTTATCTGCTTCAATCTTCCTCAAGGATTCATCCTTAGTGGGAGGCTTCCTATAGAGTTTCAACATATGTCCATTGACCAAGAGTTTTCTACTATTACCATTAATGGGAAGTAACATGATAGAACCATTGTCAGATATCTTCTCAATCTAATAGGGTCCCAAAAATTTGGTTCTCAATTTTCCCTTGAATTGTTGGTACTTAGAATCAAATAACAATGCCAAGTCTCCTACTTTGAATTGCCTTTTCTTGATACGTGTGTCATGCTATTGCTTCCTTTTCTCTTGAATCATCTCTTTCTGCTGAAGTGCTTCCAACCTTAGTTCATCTAACTCATTTTCTTGAAGGATTCTTTCTTTTTGAGTTACATTTAACTCAATTCCCACATTTACTCCTATCCTAAATGTCTGAAGTTCAAACTCTATAGGAAATAAGGGATTTTTCCCATAGACTAATTCATATGGTGAAAACCATATTTTATTTTTCCAAGTTGTATTATAAGCCTAGAAAGCTTCAGGTAGTCTCTTTACCCAATCTTTTCTCCCAGCTTCAACTGCTTTGGTAAGGATGTTCTCTAATTCTAAGTTTGTTACTTCAAAGTTTCCATTTGACTGTGGGTGGTAAGGAGATGGATTCCTATGATTGATTTAGTAATACCTTGTGATAGCTTGGATCATGTTAGACATGAATTGTGGTCCCTGATCTGAAACTATGCTCCTTGGTGCTCTAAAATTTATCATAATTATGTTCCAAAGGAAATGAACAACTTCTTCCTCAGTGGAATTTGTCAATGCTTGCACTTTTGCCCATTTTGTCACATAGTCAATACATATAAGAATATATTCCTTCCCTTGTGAAGGAGGATTAAAGGGACCAAAAAAATCCAATCCCCATCTCTCAAATGAATCAACCACAACTTGCGGCTGAAGAGGCATTTCATTGGTGAAATTTGGTTATCTCATCCTTTGACAATGATCACACCTCTTGATATATCTCTTCACATCCTTTTACAGAGATGGCCAATAATAACCAGTGCCAAGTATCTTATTAGTTGTTCTTTTCATTGAATAGTGTCTTCAAATTGGTTCATCATGACATGCTTTGAAGATGTCAAAGATTTCATACTCTCTTACACACCTGTGCAGGACAAAATCAGGACCACACTTAAATAGCATTCCATTTAACCATTTGAATTGTGCACTAGTTTTAATTAACTTATTTATTTGTTTTCTAGTGAAAGAAGGAGAAAACTTCCCTGTTACAAGATAATTTGCCATATCAGCAAATGATGGTCTACTTGCTGAGATTGCAAATAGTTGTTCATCTAGAAAGTTACCCTTGATTGGATCTTGCTCCCCTATGGTGGTTAGTCTTGATAAAAAATCAGCTACCACGTTAGATTTTCCTCGATTGTCCATAATGGAAATATCAAATTCTTGTAAAAGGAATAAGCATCTAATTATTCTTCCTCTAACCACTAGTTTGTTCATGAAATACTTAATTGCTAAATGATCTGTGTGTAAAAATATCTTGTACCCTGTAATGTAATGTCTGAATTTATTGATTACATAAATCAAAACAAGAAATTCCTTTTCAGTGGTGGTGTAATTCTTTTCAGTGGGAGTAAGATTCATGCTAAGATAGTAAATGGCATACATCTTTCCATCCTCATATTTCTATCCCAATACTGCACCAATGGAATAATTTGAGGCATCTTTTTGGATATTAAATGGATTTTCCCAATTAGGACCTCTCAATATTGGGGCACTAATTAATTTGTCTTTAATTTCTTCAAAATCATGCAGACACTTTTCATCCCAAAGAAATTCACAGTCCTTGGTTAGCAATTTAAACACGGGGGCAACAATTTTACTGAAATATTTTATAAACTACCTATAGTACCCAACATGCCCTATAAATGATTTGATATCTATGGGGATATGAGGAATAGGTAAATCTGAAATGATTCTAATTTTGTTTTGATCTACCTGAATTCCTCTTTTTGAAATATGATGTTCTAATAAAATCCCCTCATCCACCATCATCAAACATTTTTCATCACTAAGAGATATGTTGTGTTGTTCACATATTGTTAACACTCTGTCCAAATTTTTCAAAACATCTTCAAATGTATCTCCATGTACAATGAAGTCATCTATATATACTTCAACATAATCATTTTCTAGATCAACAAAGATTGCAAGTACAACTCTCTAGAAAGTTACAAGATCATTACATAAACCAAATGGTAACACCCTATAGGAAAAGGTTCCCCATGGACATGAAAATGTAGTTTTGTCTTGATCTTCAGTAGCAACCCTGATCTCATTGTACCCACTAAAGCCATCCAAGAAAGAAAAGTATTGTTTACCTAAAAGGTTATCTAGGGCTTGATCTATGAATGGTAAGGGAAAATAATCTTTCATTGTGTCTTTCTTTAGTTCCCTATAATCAACACATATTCTCCATTTCCCATTATTTTTTGGAACAATTACAAGTGGAGATACCCACTGGCTATCTAAGATAGGGTAGATGAAACCTATTTGTAATAGTTTTTCAATTTCTTGTTTGACTATATCCCTTAAAGTTGGGTTAATCCTTCTTTGAGGCTGCCTAACTGGTTTAATGTTTTCAGTATAGATGTGATGAGTGTAGATACTTGGATGAATCCCCTTCATATATTTTTAATCCCAATAAAAATCTTTAATATGATTTTTTAGAACATAAAACAATTTAGCTTCTTCATCCTCCTTCAACCAACTGTTAATGTTTAAAGTTTTACCTGCTTGAATTTCAACAAGCTTGGTTCCAATATGTGATGAACTGATTTGTGGAAAGGGTTTCATTAACATATTTAATGGACATGCATGTGGTCATAGCATATGGTATGTAGCAACATCTCTAAAATTTACTTGAGACATAATACTGGAAAAAGGACAGTAATGAGAATTATGGTACTTATCTCTTTATAGGCCAAATTCCTTGTCATTACTACTTTCCAGAAATTATTCACCACTTCTTGATGTACTTGAAACTAAAGCTACTGATTCATCATCTCCCCACAAGAAATATCATTCCTCCAGAGTGACATCATTTTCAATCAAAGCGAATTGTTGTTTTCATGGTTTTGGAACTAAGTTCGCAGGTTCCAGAACTAAGTTCACAAGTTTCAGAACTAAGTTCACGGGTTCCTGAACTAATTTCACCAGTTCCGGAACTATTTATGGTTACTCCGAGCACATCAAGTTCTCATCCAATGGTGGATTAATCATCTCTTATACTTCTCTTACATGATCCTGTAATGTGATCATAGCTAAAGAAGACAAGTTTTGCCTATTAGTTTCACTTATCTAACAATTCCAAAAATGGCAATTTTGTTTCTTGTCTGACATGGGATGATGGTGCTTCTAATTCTTGATCAATTTCCTTACTTTGACTAAAGGATGTTATGAATTCTTGTGAAGATTTTTTTGGGAGGAATCTACCCTATGAATATCTTGGTCTACTCATATATTTTGTGATATAGCAGGGAAGATACTTTAACTACTAGATGTATGATTTGTTGCTCTTGATAATACTTAATTACAAAGTTCCATGTAGTGTTCCCAGAAAATGGCACCAAAAATGATGGGTGTTGTCATTCCCTTCATTTAATCAACTTCTTGTTCATGTCATATCAAACCAGGTGAGTGTCTAAAGCTATATGCAATAAGAGTACTTTTAACCAATCTAGTAGTTGACTGTAGTTATTTTTGTATTTTCTGGGGGATCTCTTTAATTTCTTAAGGACTTCTTGGTAAAACCTTATTTAAATAAAACTATGAAAACTTTCTAAAAGTAAACACACTGTGCAGAATGGAAACACACTTGCTATTGGAAAATAAACACACTTGCTTATGAAATTAAACACACTTACTTTTGTAAAATAAACACACTCAATTTAGAATGCTGGAAAACAATTGCAAGAAATATAAGAATCTATCTAAACACATGTAGGAACAAGTATACAACAGAGTTTAATTGACATAATTAAAACAATAAAAAATTAATAGATCTAAGCTATTTCCTGAAGAAATATAAATATAAAATAAATTAATATCTTGGTCCTTGGGGGAGTGGGCCCTTGATCCTCCTCGAATCATGATTTAACAACTCAGAATTCTCTCAAATAGGAATGGCTATTTTATTGATAAAAAATTTAGAATTACAAATGTACTGGATCTGAGTACTTAGTCTATTTCTCTTCTCTGTTCTATTCCTATCTCATTCTATATCTTCTATTTCTATATATCCTATCTATCTACTGCATGTTTACTTTTATATACATTTTACAATCACAACTATCTTAATGATTATGATGAAATCAAATCATGCCTAGAATCGATGCTGAGCTAGATTGTGGTTCATCAGATAGCTGTAGGATAAGTCTCCCTGGATCTGCGTTCAGAAATCTTCTCATCCTTCATGATTGAAAGGGTTATAGATGCAACATATCTAGATGTGGTTTAAAATAGATAACTCCCTATCGGTTCCAAAACTTCAAAGAAGTTCACAAACAATAGGAAATTATTTAAGGATCAAAACCTATTAGATATCTGAAGCTATCCCTAGGAGTTCTAGAACTAAGTCCAAAAATTTCTGAACTAAATACCGGAGTTTTGAAACTAAGTCCAAAAGTTCCAGAACTAGATGATGACTGTGTGATGGAGTTCCGTAACTAGCTTGGAAGTTCCAGAACTAAGTTGTGTAGGAACAAATGTTGCTGAAAACAAACTGAATGCTTCCTGATTCATTCCTTGACTGATTTAGACCTCCTTTATTACAAAACTTAATTCAAACACACACTTTTTAGGAAGTTTAGATATTTTAACATTAGAATCACAATCGATCAAAATACAAAAAATTACATCCTAATTCATAGTAGATCAACTAAAATTCACACAATGTAATCAAACTTAATCAAAAGGAGACTAAGATGAGATCATATATTATACATTAATCAAACATATTCTGGCCTCATGAAGAAGACTATGAGGTTTATTTTGTGGGAGGAACAAGTGTGGTTTAGCGAGGTATAAGGGAGGAGGGAGTTGGGATTTGGGTTCCACCTTAAAAAGAAATAGATTACATTTATTTAATCATTATGGGGTGCCATAAGATGTTGGGGAGGCATAAGGGAATGTGAGGAAAAAGGGGTACTTGGTGAGGCATAATTAATGTCATGGTTTTGATGTACTATATTTTGGTGGTTTTTAATTCAGGTGGTGATACCCATTTCCCCTTTTTCGAGGCATAAGAAGCATCCCCCATAGTTTCTTGCTCCTTTGGTTTGCTTGATAAAGTATTAGTATGGTTTGTCATGTTTTAATGTAGTTGTAAACTACATTCTATTTTGAGACTGTGTTTTATTGTGAAAATGTTGGTTGTGTGTTTGTGGAAGCCTGTTGTTTCCATGAGTTGGATCACATTTTTTATTGCTTTGTGGTTGGGTCTCGGGGGCGATTGAAGAAGGATGGCTTCTCCTTTTCATTGGATGTCTTGGTTGGGTGGAGAACATTTTTGTTCCCCTACTCTTGTTGTGATCAAAATTGGAAGAATGAGTAATCTGCATGTTGTTATTCTACAGATGAGAAAAAAGATAGTTTGATAGTCCCTTGTTGCAATAAATTTTATCGTAACCTTTCCCACTTAAAGTGGATGAACTTGTAAATGTTTTGTAATGGAAAGACACTGTGTTGATTTTGAAATTTGCAAAGTGAAATATTAAAGAGATAAACTCTATTTTGTTTTGAAAGAATGTGAAATAAATTGCATTCAAAGAATAAAAGAAGGATGTTACAAAGTTGTCTTTTGAAATAAATCAATGATGTATTACTTTTCTCAAATAGCACTATGGTATTCAAGCTTATCTTTTAAATGTAGTTGTGATCTCTATTTAAATGGAAGAAATGTGTATAAAGGAAGTGTAATACTATGTCCTTTGAAATATGTGAAAATTGAAAATCAGAGATGTATTTTAGCTTTTAAATAGTTGAATTGAATCAAATAAATGTATTAGATTAGAATTGGAACGTATTATAATACTTGGAAGAAGAAAATGGTAAATAAACCCTTTAAAATTTGATCTCTGTTTGCATTATCAAACTGGTAATTATTTAACCCAAAGTGCACAGACCAAACCTACAACAATAAAATCACAAACTAAATGATTAAATTGAAGTATTTTTCCCTAAACGAATCCAATTAGACAAAAATATTTAAAAGAAATCTTTCAAAACTTGGCAAAACCAAGTTCAAAGCTTTCACGATCATTTTGCTGTCAAAATTGTAAAATTTTGAATTGGAATTCAATCAAATAGATCTACCTCACAAACTTATCCTAAATCCACCTAATAAAAATTCTCCATGTCTATTTGACATGTTGAGATAGGAACAAGAAAAATTTGATAAAATTTAATAAGTTCATTTTTACCAGTTTTCACAGTAAAATCCTACAAGTCATTTTCTTGAAATTAACCCCTTAAAATTTATCGAAATTAAAAATTAATGATTCTTAAGTAAAGAGGACGTTGAGAGCTTTCCAAGAAGTCCCCATTTTCCAAAAACTGAGATCTCTATCAAAATTTATGGCCTTCTGATGTTTTCTTTCACTTGGCATCTACAAAAAATTGGGAAAATTTTCCTTAGTAGGCCCTCAGGCCAGAAGTTTTCCCTTAGAGCTTTGGGAAAATTTTTGGAAAAGTTTTCCACCTTTTCCTTGCCACCTCACATCTAATCAGAGGCTTCCATGTGGCACCTTGAGGTGTTAGTGGAGGGGACGACCCCTTTTCAACTTAGCGCTCCGGAAAATATTGGGAAAATTTTCTACATTTTCTCCGCTGGTCCGTCAGCCCATAGCCAATTAGGAGCTTCCACGTGTCATCGCGAGGCATCGACGGAGGAGTGGGTTCCTTTTTTCCTTTTGCGCTCCCAAAAATTTTACTACTTTTTCTTCACCACCCTACCACCCTGTAGCCAACCTGGAGATGCCACGAGGCATCGTGAGGCATTGGCGGAGGCGCGGGTGAAATTTACCCCTTTTGCCTTTGAGGCGATAAAACCTCTTTTATCCCCACTTCCCTACTTTCCTTGCATGGCTTAGGAGGTGGCACGTGTCCCTTGTGGACTCATGGGACCATGGGGACAAAGTTGGATTTTCACCCCGCATGGGAAATTTCAAAATTGTCCCCCCTCTGCCTGCTTTCCCTGCATTGGCTTAGGAGATGCCACGTGTCCATCATGGACTTGTGGGAGTGTGGGTGTAATAGTGGCTTTCTACCCCTTGGGAAAATTTTCCTTCCCATGGCCAGCCAACCCACCATGGGGAAATTTTCCTCCCTATGGCCCGCCAACCCGCCCATGAGGAAATTTTCCTCCCCACGGTCCGCCGACCCGCCCTTGGGGAAAAATTTCTCCCCCAACCGTGCAGGCTTGCTTTTGGGGAAAATTTTCACACCAAGGCTTGTCGGCCCATAACTTGAAAATATGAGGAGTTAGGAGGACTTCTTTATATCAATGGAAATGTAAAGAAATTTACTATTCATTAGGAATGGTTTAGGGAAATTTTGAATGCGTTAATTTAAAAAAAAATCAGGTTGAATCTTTATATCATTTTAGAGAGTGGGTATGGTGAGGAATTACCCTCTGAACCTAATTGAACTTTCTAACCCTACATATTTGGACCTTGTAACCTCTAATAAATGCTAACCAAAGAAAAGTATATTCTAGTAGATTAGAATTATTCTAGAACTTGTTAGTGACAATTGTTGTCTTGTAACCTGGTTGTAGACTCTCTTAAACAAAAAAAATTATTCCATTATTTTCTTAACTATTCCTATGTTGTTCTTGCGTCTCAAGTGGGTTATTTTTAATGGGCATGTCACTTGGTATCAGAGAAGTGGTTCAAAATATTGGGCCATTGGGAACACTAGAAAACTTGAGACATGAACCTTAAACCTAGCAAAATTTTAAATCTAGGAAACAACTTAGTTTAGAAATTACATATTTTAGTAAGCATAGAAACTGAATAAAAATTAGAAAGATGAACTAACTCTCACTCTTGTCTCTGCAAGAGGCGCAAACATGATGAGGGGTCTTTTCACATAGACCTATTCTTACCACCACTAGATCATGCTGTAGTAGCCATCATACCCAAGATTTTGCATACTCTTCAGTATTTTAATGCCGCTCTACATAGAGGATCAATAGGAGGACATGCAGACACACATGATAGAGTCACTTCCATTGAGGGTCATATATCTCCTCGACCTAGCGAGGAGTATGGAGGAGAGAACTTCCATGCAGAGTCAACTAGAGTAGAGTCACCACATAGGGGATAGGGTGACCGAGTTTTAGGACATAGAGAGAGGTCTCCAAGCCCTAGGCTTAGGGATGAGCATACAGAGATACCTAGAGGCTATCAGACCATAGTTGCATATCACATCAGGGAGATCCTAAAGCTTCGGCCATCACATTATTCTAGTGACACAAGTGAATTTTAGGAAGAGGTCTAGTTGGTGAGCTTAAGGAGATGCTTCAAGCTCTATCCTTGTTGCAGCAACATGAAATATCATGTTGTGATCCATTTATTGAGGGATGGAGTTGGTGTCTTATGGTGGATAGAGGAGAAGAAGCTCCATGTTGATTCTGAGATAGTTACCTAGGAGCTCTTTGAGGAGTGTTTTTGGAGCAAATATTTGTCATAGAGGTTATTTCAGCAGTGGATAGATGAGTTCCATGACCTCAGACATGCATCTCTTACAGTGGCTGAGTATTAGAGTAGATTTATGGATCTACTCTAGTATGTTGATTACATGCATGATGAGTAGGTGCAGATCCATAGGTTCATCTGGGGCCTGAACCTAGACATTGTAGGTCCATTACGGATCCATTGTCCATAGACATTAGCTGAGGATGTCGAGAAGGCTTATATAGCAGAGCAGACTCAGGGAAAGACCCAATAGGCTAGATACCGAGTTCAAAGCCACATACAGCAAATACAGGACAACAGATCAAGGGGGTCAGTACCCCTTCCTCGTGGTGGACAGGGTTCAACATAGTCATCTTTTAAACCATAGCAGTAGTAGTAGTCTCGCCAACCTTATAGACCTCCACTGAGATTTGATGCACAAAGAGGTTGGAGTATGGGGCCTCCTACTAAGGGTCCCATCAGGACACAGGGTGTCCAAAGAGCTCACTTAGTAGGAGCTCGCCAGTAGAGACCTCAACATACCATAGCTGAATCATTGGGATCTACACCACAGACATCCAGAGTACCGGCTGGACCTGTTACACAAGGGAGAGGATCAAGAGGTTATTTTGGGTGTGGTGTTACAAGACATTTTTGGAGATACTTCCCACAAAACCATAATAACAAGGGTAAGATGTAAATCTTAGAGCCTATTATTGGTTATATGGGGTGTAATCATAGGATGTACGTAGCGGTTGAGAACCTCCAGGAAGAGCATTAAAGTATAGTTATTGAGACTATAGGTAGCTTTGGTGGTATTCCTATCTTTATTTTGTTTGATTCTGGTTCTTCTGATTCTTTTATTACACCATCTTTAGTAGAGTGATGCAAGCTAGTGGTAGTTAGGAAGGGTCATAGTTGGGATGTTGAGATGGCTTCTAGAGCTAGGATCTCTATAGACTCCTTAGTTAAGGAGTGTGTGGTAAATTTGAGACCTTTCACCACTACCTCGGATCTCCGTATCCTTCCTTTGGGCTCATTTGGAGTCATCTTTGGTATGGATTGGTTGTCTACACACAGGGCCAGAGTGGATTGTTACCACAAGATTATATCTTGTGTAGATGATTTGGGAGTTGAGCTGGTGATTTCAGGGGTTATGAGACCCATTTCTATTCGCACCATCTTTGCTATGTAGCTTAAGCAGTGTGTGTAATGGGGTTGTCAGATGTATGTTGTTACAGTCAGTGACAGATCAAAGGATGGGTCTAGTGGACCATCGCTAGATGATCACCCCTTTTTGAGAGAGTTTGTAGATGTCTTTCCTGGGGAGCTACTGGGTTTACCACCCCCACGTGTGATTGATTTTCATATAGATCTAGTTCTGGGAGAAAATCCTATCTCACAAGCACCTTATCGGATAACCACTCTAGAGTTCTGTGAGCTCAAGTTACAGCTGGAGGGCCTCTTGGAGAAAGGCCTTATATGTCCTGGTGTATCCCCTTGGGGGACACTGGTAGTTTTTGTGAAGAAGAAGGATGGATCCTTAAGGTTATGTATTGATTACCACCAGCTAAACAAAGTAACGATCAAGAATCATTATCCCCTTCTACACATTGATGATTTGTTTGATCATATGAAGGGAGCCACAACTTTCTCTAAGATATACCTTAAGTCAGGCTATCATCAGCTGAGGATTTTGGAGGCAGACATTCATAAGACCACCTTCCATATGAGATATGGCCACTATGAGTTCACAGTGGTACCTTATAGCTTGACTAATGCCCCCAAAGTGTTTATGAGTTTGATGAATGGGGTATTTGGGACCTTCTTAGATCACTTCGTGCTCATATTCCTTAATGACATTTTGATTTACTCACATACGCATGAGGAGCATGAGGGGAACCTTCACCAGGTTCTTCAGTGTCTTTGGGAGCAACAAATTTACAAGAACTTGGAGAAGTGTGAATTATTTCAGACAGAGGTGTAGTATTTGGGTCATATCATTTCTGGGGAAGGTATCATCATCAATCCTTCCAAGATTAGAGCTATTATGGATTGGCCAGCACCCACTAATGTGACTGAGGTGCACAGCTTCATGGGATTAGCAGGTTACTACAAGAGATTTGTTTAGGACTTCTCTTGCATTGCACACACCATCACTTCCCTTTAGAGGAAAGGGAAGAAGTTTGTTTGGTCAGACAAGTGCAAGCAGGCCTTTAGTACACTGAAGGAATGTCTCACTACAACACCTATTCTTGTAGTGCCGGATCCACAGGGTGAGTTTTTCATTTGCACGGATGCTTCTTTAGTAGGACTTGGAGGTGTGTTGATGCAGGAGGGCAGAGTAGTGGCTTTTGAGTCTCACAAACTCAAGGATTACGATATTAATTATCTAACTCATGATCTTGAGCTTGCGGTAGTTGTGCACACTTTGGTTTGATGGAGACACTTTCTTCTCGGTCATAGATTCACACTCAGGATAGATCACTTGAGTCTTTGCCACCTCTTCACGTAGCCCAATTTAAACGCTCGTCAGTGGCATTGGATGGAGTTGATTTTTAATTATAATATGGAGATAGAGCATGTGAAAGGGAAGGAGAATGTGGTGGTAGATGCTCTCAGTAGAGGGAGACATGTGGTTATGGCTACTTCAGTGGGCACAGATTTACAGAGTAGGATTCTTCAGTAGCTTCCTCTTGACAGCTTCTACATTGCAGTTCGAGAAGAGATCGAGTCTTAGAGACCCCTCGAGGGGAAGTTTGATGGTTTCTCACTAGAGGTAGATGGCCTTCTCAGGCACAGAGGTTGGATTTATGTTCCCAGAGATGGAGAATTGAGGCAGGACATATTGACAGAGGCACATCATGCACCCTATTCAGCCCATCTGGGGGTGAAGAAGATGCACACTACTTTGAGACAATTGTATCACTGGAAAGGAATTCGCAGAGACAATGCTCAGTTTGTGTCACAATGTTTAGAGTGCCAGAAAGTGAAGGCTGAGAATCAACATCTTGCTGGCATTCTCTTTCCTCATGCTATACCGGAATGGAAGTGGGACACCATTTCCATGGACTTCATTTTTGGGCTATCGATGTTGAGATATCACCATGACGCAATCATGGTCACAGTTGATAAATTGACAAAAGTGGTTCACTTTTCTCTAGTGAAGACCACTTATACGGCTAGTGCAGTGGCACAGGTATATCTTGATGAGATTGTTAGGTTACACAAGATTCTGTAGAAGATGATTAGTGACCGCGATCCTTTGTATACTTCCCATTTCTAGACTACCATGCAGCATGCCCTCAGGATAAGAATTAACTTCAGCACAACATATCACCTTGAGACAGATGGATAGATGGAGTGGGTGAATTAGATTTTAGAGGATATGCTCAGGATGTATGTGATGGATCAATAGGCTAGATGGGAGGAGTACGTGTACTTGGTGGAGTTTTCCTACAATAATAGTTTTCAGACTTCTATAGACATGGATCCTTGTTAGGATTTGTATGGAAGAGAGTGCAGGACACCTCTTAGTTGGGACAGGTTAGAGGAAAAGGTTTCTCTTAGACCAACTTTGTTGCAGGACATGGAGTAGTAGGTGGTTTTGATCAAACAGAGACTACATGAGGAACAAGACAGGCATAAGAAGTACACAAATCAATATAGGACAGACCATAGTTTTGTTGTGGGCATGAAGGTGTTCCTTCGTTTCAGCCCACATAAGAGTCCTATCCATTATGGAAAACGTTCTAAGTTAGCTCCTAGATTCGCGGGTCCTTTTGAGATCTAAGAGCATATCGACCCTTTGGCCTACCGTCTAACATTGCCACCCTACTTGTCTCACGTACATGATGTGTTTCATGTTTCAGTTCTTAGGAGATATGTTACAAATCCTTCTCATGTGTTAGATTGGACATCATTGCAGGTGCAGGATTAAAGCCAGGTGATGGTGGAGCTCATCCGCATCCTAGATCCCAGCACCCTGAGCCTTCGAGGCAGAGAGGTTTATCAAGTTTGGGTGCAGTGGGATAGATATGATGAGACTTCAGCTACATGGGAGGATGCTACTTTGCTACGAATTCAGTTTCCACATTTGTTCCAATGACTTCTAGGAGGAAGTCGAGTCTAAGGGGAGGGGGATGTAGTGCCCACTTTCCTTTGACACCTTTTTGATACTAATCATGATACTGTTGATTATATTATGGACTTGATTATGGACCTTATTATAGTATGATGATAGATGTTAGATCATGGATTATTGTTGACTTGATTTAGTTATGATGCATGATGATTATTAGAGACATTTTGGATATTGATGATGATATACTATTTTACATGGTTATATTATGGATGTTGTTTCAGACATGTGATATTTGGATATTGTGAGTAGACCTAGAAATGGAAATTATTTGATGATGATATAGTTGTTGAGTAAAATTGTAAATGATATTGTTAGATTGCTTTGATGTTGTTGTGATTCATATATCTAGATGATTTTGGGAATTATATTTATATTATTTTGGATGTTCTGATATGGCCACAAGGCCGAAGGAGGTATTTGTGTTTTACAGGTTAAAATATCACAACAAACATCGAGGGATTGGAGACCAACCACATTGGAATTCTAGATGAATTCAACAAGGTCACCATGGCAACTAGTATTTGTTTGTGCATGTTTGTGTGTGTTAGGGATTGCCATGGGGGGATCACCTTTAAATGTGACCAAGGGGTTTTATGTATTTCTTTTATTTTGTTCCCATTTGTTTATGTTGCATGTGTTTATTTTTTGATGCATTTTCCCCTTTCTTTATTTATTAAATATTGTATTAATATTGTGGGTAAGCATATTGTTAATAGAAATTAATTAAAATATGTCATAAGAAAGTAATTAATAGAGTTGTTGGCCTTGAATTAAAGTGTTGTAAGAGATGTGTAAGTGATGTGTAAGTTAACTTTTGAGTGTGAAACACTCCACCTTCTTGGAAATTCGAATTTTTCCTTGGAGGTTGATTTTGGAGGCTTGTGGGACAAGTTAAACTTGTCACATACCTCTTAAATTTAATTACCAACCATACCTACAGTTGGAGAGTTGAGATTAAAATTTTATAATGCTTTTTGAGAAGGAAAATTGTAGGTTTTAATTGCACTTTTCTTACATGATTTAATTTCAGTCCTTTGGGGTGTGGGTTGGATTTGAGTGTGTAAGTAAACTGTCATATTATTCACCCACCTATTTATTGTGCATTGGAGAATGAAGTTGAATTTTGGGGTTGGGGTTGAGGATGTGTGATGTGGCATCCTACATGGATCCACCTCATCCTCTTCTCTTCCCTATTCTATAAAATTCTAATTCCTTGACTTGTTTTGCATTGCTTCAATTTGGAGACTTCATTCTTGGGATAATTCTTTTGCTATTTTGGGAGCTCTTGCTTTGAAGAAGTTTTTGGAGGGTTGTTACATGCTTGTGATTGGCTGATTTGGATTGTTGGCACTGGGATAAAGCTTGTTGTTTTGGAACTTGGAACAACTCCATCATGGAGAGGTAGGAGCTTGGCTCTTGAAATGCTTCCTTTTTGTTTGTTTATGAAAATTTTAATGTGTGAATGTTTTGGCATGTTTGTGGGTTGTTGGGTAGATGGCCTAGGAATGGTGTAGGAGAAGACTATGGGGTTTATTTTGTGGGATGCACAAGTGTGTTTTAGGGAGGTATAAGGGAGGAGGGATTTAGGATTTGGGTTCCACCTTACAAAGAAATAGCTTGCATTTCTTTACTCATTATGGGGTGCCATAAGAGGTTGGGGAGGCATAACGAAATGTGAGGAATAAGGGGTACTTGGGGAGGCATAAGGAATGTCAGGGTTTTGATATACTATATTTTGGTGGTTTGTAATTCAGGTGGTGATACCCATTTCCCCTTTTGGGAGGCATAAGAAGCATACCCCATAGTTTCTTGATCCTTTGGCTTGCTTGATAAAGGCTTAGTATGGTTTTTCATGTTTTAATGTAGTTGTAAACTAAATTCTGTTTTGAGACTATGTTTTAATGCAAAACTGTTGGTTGTGTGTTTTTGGAAGCCTGTTGTTGCCATGAGTTGGATCACATCATTTATTTCTTTATGGTTGGGGCTCGGGGGCCAATGAAGAAGGATGGCTTCTCCTTTTCATTGGATTTCTTGGTTGGGTGGAGAGCGTTGTCGTTCCTCTACTCTTGTTGTGATCACAATTGGAAGAATGAGAAATCTTCATGTTGTTGTTCTGGAGCTGAGAAAAAAGATAGTTTGATAGTACCTTGTTGCAATAAATTTTATCGTAACCTTTCCAAATTGAAGTGGAAGAACTTGTAATTTTTTTGTAATGGAAAGATGTTGTGCTGATTTTAAAAGTTGGAAAGTGAAATATAAAAGATATAAACTCTGTTTTGTTTTGAAAGAATGTGAAAGAAATTGCATTCGAAGAATAAAAGAAGGATGTTACAAAGTTGTCTTTTGAAATCAATAAATGATGTATTACATTTCTCAAATTACACTATGGTATTGAATTTGATTTTTTAATTGTAGTTGTGATCTCTTTTTGAAAGGAAGAAATGCGTATAAAGGAAGTGTAATACTCTGTCCTTTGAAATATTTAAAATTTTGAAATCAGAGATGTATTTTAGCTTTTGAATAGTTGAATTGAATCAACTAAATCTGTTAGATTATAATTGGAACATATTATAATACTTGGAAGAAGAAAATGGCAAATAAACCCTTTAAAATTTGATCTTTGTTTGTATTATCAAACTTGTAATTATTTAACCCAAAGTGCACATACCGAACCTCCAACAATGAAATAAAAAACTAAATGATTAAATTGAAGTAGTTTTCCCTAAACAAATCCAATTAGACAAAAATATTTGAAGGAAATATTTCAAAACCTGGCAAAACTGAGTTCAAAGCTTTCACAGTCATTTTGCTGTCAAAATTGTAAAATTTCAAATTGGAATTCAATCAAATATATCTACCTCACAAACTTATCCTAAATCCACCTAAGAAAAATTCTCCATGTCTATTTGACATGTTGAGAGAGGAACAAGAACAAATTGAGCAAATTTAATAAGTTAATTTTTACCAGTTTGCACTGTAAAATCCTGCACATCATTTTCTTGAAATTGACCCCTTAAACTTTATCAAAATGAAAAATTAATAATTCCTGAGTAAATAGGATGTCGAGAGATTTCCAAAAAGTCCTCGTTTTCCCAAAACTGAGCTTTCTATCAAAATTTATGGCCTTCTAAAGTTTTTCTTCACTTGGCGTCAAAAAAAATTGGGAAAAATTTCCTTGGCGGGCCCGTGGGCCCAAATTTTTCCCTTAGAGCTTTGGAAAATTTTTGGGAAATTTTTCCAAATTTTCCCTGCCACCCCGTAGTTAATAGAAGGCTGCCACGTGGCACCACGAGGTGTTAGCGGAGGGCCGAATCCCTTTTTAACTTAGCGCTCTGGAAAATTTTGGGAAAATTTTCCACATTTTCTCCACTGGCCCGTAGCCAATCAGGAGCTACCATGTCTCATCGTGAGGCATCAGTGAAGGAGTGGGTTCCTTTTTTCCTTTTGCACTCCCGAAAATTTTTGGGAAATTTTTCTATTTTTTCTCTGCCGCCCCACATCCAATCAGGAGATGCCACATGGCATTGCGAGGCATCGGTGGAGGTGCGGGTGAACTTTACCCCATTTTCCTTTGGGGCGTTGAAACCTCTTTTATCCCTACTGCCCCACTTTCCCCGCGTGGCTTAGGAGGTACCATGTGTCCCTTGTAGACTCGCAGGAGCAAGGGTGCAATGTTGGATTTTCACCCCACACGGGAAATTGGTAAGTTTTCTCCCCACCTTCCCACTTTCCCCGCATAGGCTTAGGAGATGCCACGTGTCCCTCGCAGACTCACGGGAGCACAGGTGAAAAGGTGGCTTTCCACCCCTTGGGGAAATTTTCCTCCCTGCGGCCTGCCGACGTGCCATGGGGAAATTTTCCTCCCCGTGACCCGCCAACTCGCTCATGGGGAGATTTTTCTCCCCATGGTCCACTGACCCACCCTTGGGGAAAAATTTCTCCCCTGGGCCCACAAGCCCGCTCTTGGGGAAAATTTTCTCCTCAAGGCCCGTTGGCCCATAACCTGGAAAATATGAGGAGTTAGGAGGACTTTTTATATCAATGGAAAGGTGAGGAAATTTCCTATTCAATGGGAATGATTTAAGGAAATTTTGAATGCGTTAATTTTGAGAAAAATTAGGTTGAATCTTTAAATGTTATTAGAGAGTGGGTATGGTGAGGAATTACCCTCTGAACCTAATTGAACTTTCTAACCCTAAATTTTTGGACCTTGTAACCTCTAATAAATGATAATAAAATAAAAGCATATTCTAGTAGATTAGAATTATTTTGGAACTTGTTAGTGAATATTGTTGTCTTATAACCTGGTTGTAGACTCTCTTAAACAAAAAACAATTATCCCACAATTTTCCTAACTATTCCTAGGTTGTTCTTGAGTCTCAAGTGGGTTATTTTTGATGGGCATGAAACATATAAACTAGATTGGTACCTTATTCTACTGGTGCTAGTATTGACCCAACATGTGATAGATGTTGTACATGTTGTACCATCTTCTCCTCTTCCCTTCATCTTTTATAGATTAGGTTTATCAACAAAGCCAACAAAAAAATCATTCTGTAGTTATATTGTTGGCAACTTGACACCATGTTCTACTTTTAGATACCCATGTAGTGTATGCATTGTTCATTGTGATATAGCATTGTCATGTTCGATGCAAGGTGACATAGCATTTTTTTTTTCTGGCCTTACATTCACTGTTTTCTACATCACATGTCTGGAAATCCCCACCATATAATAGCTCATCCTTTTTAGATATAAAGACTGGATTCTCTCCTTTCTCCTCTTCAATTTTAAAAATTCCTTGTGTATGATCAAGGTTCACAATATTTCACCTTAAATTGTTGTCTGGTCTGTTAAGAAAATCAAATTTTCCAACAAAAGTTGTTTCATGAAATTTCAAATCATCATATTGTTTGTACTCCACTTCTACCATAGCAACAAAACATTAGTTCTTACATTCATTCTCATAATCCTGAAAACCTTTATATTTTCACAAGTTGCATGCTGACCACTCTCAGCACCGGATTTTTCTTTCCAAGATCCACTGGTTCCCATTAATATACTTCAAACTAAATTTTAAAAAACACACAAAACAAGCTACCTTGTTGCATATTGAAAAATATTGTTGCCATTTATTTATTGTTGTCTTACACTTAGGTGCCTTTGTCTACTAGGATTAGAATTAGAATTTAACCTTATTGCATGTGCCGATATTTAAACTAATTTTGTGCCATATGTCTACCTTCTTTATACAAAATAAGAAATTTCCTATAAATCAACCCCACAACAAATAAAAAACAAAAATTAACAAACGAAAGGAAAAGGTTGTTAGTTCGCATTCCTCCCCTTTCAAGATTAACTCCCAATGTTGTCAACTGAAAACCATAGTCCGTGTCAAAAGGAATATTCCTATTTGGTACACCACGTCCACAAATAAATTCTACTAGATATTATCCCAATTACAAATTTGGAAGCTCCATATTACACTATTATTACAACATTAAACCCTTGCATTAGATCTCAAGTATAAGCCAACTTATGGCTACAAAAATTGATAATCCATTCAATCCCTTATTTATTTGGAACACTAACATACTCGGGTTGTATGCACTATGATATATGTTGAACTCCACTTGTCATAACAATGATCAATGTAAACCTACTTCTCCTAGCAATAGGACAAACAACAAACACCATTCCATATTCACCCAACCTAACTTACAACACATCAAAAAAAAAAACCTCTGAAGTTATCCACCAACACCATACACAACCGCAATCCCCGACCTACATGACTACCCCCACCTTCACTACTTCTGTCGTAGACTTGCTCCCCCAGGAGCAACCACTAGATTTTATTGAGATGTATTTTCAGGAGCACTAAATATTAGTGTAGTAGAAACCATTTTTTATATTTTATAATGTTATTTTTGAAACAAGTAACAAAATTATTCTAATATGTTAGAATTTAAAGAAAAAAAGGCTATTTATATCTCAAAATATATTTTTAAATAAACATATTCAAAATATTTAAATTAATATAAATCTAATTGCAATATGATATATTGAAAATATTACATTTCTTTTGTAAACTAATTTTCCACATTTATAGATGATGAAACAATGAGGATTTGAATGAATGAGAGTTTTAGAGTCATAGAAGCAATTCCAAGATGTATGGTACCCATGGTCACTTTCATTTATATAAAAATCATAATGGGTTAAAAGATTTATGTTATAGGATTTTTAGCGAAACAATGAAGTGTAATATCAAATATACTTTAAGGAATCAGTTAATTAGCATATGATAATAGCTTTAAAAGAGTGAAAAAATAAATTTTATAGGTTTTTTTAGTTTCTTTAATCTATTTTTGGATTGCCTTAGTGATTCCTTAGCCAGTTAGTTTAGATTTGGCTAAGGAATCACTATGCCTTAATGAAACTCATCTTACAAATGAAGAACCACTAAATTCTAATCTTGTTTACTCTATTGTGATAATACCAAATTCAACCAATCAAGAGGTTATTAATGAATGTATGTTGGATATTTCCCCATTGTCTCACATTCAATGGTCACATTCTTATAAAAAATATGGAAGTTGTACTTCCAGTCTTGAGAAATGAAGGTAACGACGAATGGACGGTGGTGGGTAGGAGAAAGAAAGATAAGGATTGATTCTTGGTCTCTTGGTATTGTTATTATTTTATTTGGGATAAAGGTCCAATGTTCTTGTGTTGTGTTTTTGTTGCACTCTAGCTATCAGAAGGTTGTGGGCCTATTTCATTATTTTATGTTTTTGTTGGGCAATTCAATTGCTCCTTTTAGTATTGCATTGCTTATCTAGGTTCTTAGACCCTTTTGGTTTGGGTATCTGTTACTATATCTAGGTTTTTATCCCTTTGTTGTCCATGGGGTATGGTTCGCATAAAAAATCTATTTACCAATAATAATAAAAATATTATTGACATATAATATGTAATGCCCCGCTGGGCATTGGAGTCTTTTTTCTGCCTGCCACCTTGGCCTCCTCCCAACCACCCGGCCTACAAAATTTTTACCACAGCGTCTTGTCTCTCGTTGCGTGCGGGAGACGGGAGTCGGTGGAGGTGTTTTATTCACCAGGATCTTATTTTGATTTCCTCCTTCAATGCTTTGGACGTAGTCTGAATTGACGTGATAGCTGGTAGAGTATGCATGCTACCTCCACCTTCTTGAGTGCTGCGAGGTGTGTTCTTGCTAGGAATCCACAACAATAGCTGGCAACAGTGTATAGCCAGGCAACAGGCATGTCACAGCATGGTAGAAGCTTGTTGAGCACCTCCAACAAGCAGGTTGTCCAACTTTGTTGTTATCTGTTCAGCATTGACCTGCATCCTCAAATTTGGGATTCTCCTTCAAGATATTTGTTTCAAAATCGATTAAGTGATAGTGAGAGTGTTACTAGGAGACCCGATGAAATTTAGTACAAAGATTCTCTATTGATTTCTTACTTGTCTTATGTTGTAACTCAGGGAAGAGCATCTCATATAGGCGGATCCATTTTTTATCAGAATATTCACGAAGCACAAATTGGTTTGCTGTGTCATTTTTTTCCCACTCTGCCCATAGATGTGATCTGTCTCCTTCTTGTGTTTGATTTCGGTGACTTCGGTCACACTTTGGCTCATTTTTGTTGGCCTATCAAGCTTGACCCATAGCAAGTGCTCAACTCGGCGAAGCCAATATAATGGCGCATGCTTTCGTGTAGGTGACAGATCGCACCCACAGGCACAGGAGATCTATGCAATGTTGGAGAAAATGTCTTGGGAGATGAAGGTAGCAGGATATTTTTCAGATCCAGAACATGCACTGAGTTTGTATCTCCAAATTGACTGTGTGACAGTGAGAGTGCTTCCAGCAGACTTGATGAAATTTATTTACAAAGATACCATACTGAGACCTTACTTGTTCTACGATGTAACCCATGGGAGAGGATCTCATAGAGGCGGATCTGTTTCATATCAGAGTTGCGCAGTGAAAGGAATGGCGCCCAAAGCTCGGTTTGCAACATATAAGGTATGCTGGATGTCTGGTTGCTATGATTTTGGCATACTTCCTGCATTTGATACTGTTGTTGAAGATGGTGTGGATGTGCTTTCCCTTTCTGGGGCGGGGGTGCTGTGCCATATTATCTAGATAGTAATGCAATGGGTGCGTTTGGGGCTGGAGAGGGGTGTGTTTGTGTCTACTTCTGCAGGCAGCGAAGGTTCAGGGGAGCTTTCTGTCACCAATCTGTCACCTTGGGTGACAACAATTGGGGCGAGGACTTTAGACAGGGATTTCCCTACAAACATTATTTTTGGGTAATGGAAAATCTTCAGGGGAGTGTCTTTGTACAGTAGAAAGGCGTTGGGGTCTGATTTTGTGCCCTTGATCTATGCTGGAGACATCTCTGTTGGAATTATCACACTTTCAAGCTACAGCTGAAATGTTTACACTGAGAGTTTGATGTTGTCCTCAGATCTGATGAAGGAAAAGGTTTATATATCACTACGGTTGATACCTTTCAGAGCCGGGAGCATGAAGTAATCATTATGTCTTGTTTTTGAGCTTCAAATCATGGAACTTGCCTTGTATTGGATGCCTGCGTTAAGTATGGTGTGAGGAGAATTATATATACAAGCACATATAATGTTGTGTATGCGGGAAAGGAGATTGTTAATGGCAATGAAGCATTGCGATATTTTTTCTCTGGAGGATCATGTGGACCCCTATGGGCATAGTAAAGCTTTGGCTGAACAGTCAGTCCTCAAAAGTAATGGTAGATCGTTGAAGTATGTCTACCAGCAGCATCAATGCAATTGTTTGGTGATTCAGTTGTCTTTCTTTGCGGTTGACAATAATATGAAAATAGTTATTAGTAAAGTCAATAGTGAAATATTTTGAGACATATGCAGCCCAAGTGACATTATGTACAACATATCTCCTCTATTACAAGCTGAAGTATGTTCATCTATTCTACCAACCTAAGATTGGATGTCAGGGGTGCCAGATTATATTCCATCTTGTGAGTGCATGCATGGCCAACAATTTGTCACCATTGAGCTCCCTCATGGCTCTTCTTTATATGGCACTGGAGAAGGTAGTGTTTCCCTCGAGCGAACAGGTAAGCGTGTCTTTACGTGGAACACTGATGCTTGGGGGTTATGGTGATAGTACGACATCTCTATATCAGTCCCACCCATGGGTGTTGGTTGTTTTTCCAAATGGGGAAGATTATGGGATTCTAGTTGACACTACGAGGCAGTGTGAGGTGGATTTGTGAAAGGACTCAACGGTTAATTTTTATGCCCCATCAGTCGATCCAGTTATCACATTTGGCCCATTCACATCGCCAGCAGCAATACTCACATCCTTGTCTCACGCTATTGTTTTATGCTAGCCCGTGTGGAGTCTGTACGACCTGTTGAAGCTGGAGAAACAGGAAAGATATTTCTACACCTTTCTACTGTTATTTTATTTAAAAATATTGTGAAATCGAACCACTTTTCCTTGCATTGATTTGTCAGTTGGATGTCATGATGGGAGATTTCCCTTTTTTCTTGTGTCTTCTTGTTTTAGCTTTTATCGATGAAAAAATGTGGGTCGAAAGGATGCATGTGCCCTCTCCTTTGAATGTTATGTTTCTCTTACTTGAATGATAGACCTTCATCTATTTGTTTATGTATTAATTATTCTCTGCGCGTTTGAGTTGCAAGTTGTTATGTTGATTAACTAGTATTTTCGATATCATGGAAGTAAGTTACGATAACTGTGAAGCTCCTCCCTAGCACCCAAGTTTCCTTTTGACATTTTGTTAGCTCCTTCGCAAGTCCCTTTGATAACCTTTTGGCATCGAGAAAGAAAGGTTGTAGGATTGTGTGAGCAATGCGTGGGGCTAGCCAGCTTAGAGTTTCGGTATTAAAACTGGTAGAATGAAAAGGTTTGTGTGCAATGTGTTTTTCCGTCTCGCGGGTTTAGACTCTTATACTATATTTCATCTTGTTTCTAGGCTTTTAAGGCCATCCTCAGGAAGTACCTTGACCATCCCTATCAACTTGAACCATAACTAGCCTTTCGGATCAACTAAGCTCGAGGTTTCATTGTGCGAATCCAGTACCTCGTTGACACTGGAATAGTTCTGGTCTAATCCCCCTCTTAGAATTATTGTTGATGGCGCTCTTCTATTTTTCCTAACTGGCATTATTTTCTCCCTTGTAATGTTAACGCTATTAATTAATATTGGTCAATTTTTATGCACGTAATTACTGTAATAGTTTGTGATGGAAATTTCCTTAAATGTGATTGACCATCGGGAAAAACTCAGCTTTCGTGTGATAATCTTATGAATTCATAGCGGAAGGTTTTGTCTTGATAAAGTCACTTAGAAATTATGCTTGTATCTATTGTGCGACGGTTGACTGCATTACCAAGGGTTGCCGTAAAATTTGGTTGTTTTGGGATATGGGTAATTTATTTTAAATTAACCAAACATTAGTATTGTAGTGGAGGTTTGCAAATCCTTAGTGTTATAAAATTTGTTGATGACATTATTGTATACTCTTGTGTGACGGAACCCCCTTCTTCTCTCGCATGCTTGCTACTAGCCTGTAAGACTTTGACCCTTCTTGGATGATTGGAAAATCTTGTAGTTAATGGTCAAAACTAGTATACCTTGCCTTCGCTTCGAAACTTATGTTGTGTGTATACTCTATTTGATTTCCGGTTTGAAACTCAATTATGCATGACTTTTAGTGTTAATTGTTGAAACCCGTGGTTCCCCTTTCTTGGGCCGATCAACTCTTGTTCTTTTAGAAATATATTATTTTAGTCTATGCGTATGGTACCTTTGACAAATTTTCTAGATGGTTGGTGTATGTATATCAAATCTCAATCTTGTAACTATTTCCATTTACTTACTTGATGGGAATTTTGTTCTTTGCTAAATTGTTTATCTCTCCTTATAGGGCCAAGGGCCATTCTCATACGATTATTACTTTCATTGCTTTTTACTCCTAACTGAAGTACAAGGTCTTCTCCTTCTTTGATTGGCATGATGAAGACTTTATTATAACTTGATGTGTTGATAGTGTTTAGAGGTTTGAACCAATTCTTGTAATAAAGTGCTTCCTTTTCGTGATATTGTTAGATAATAGTTATGGTGGTTTTGTGTAGCCTTATCTTGCTCAGTTCTCATGAACTGACTCTTGTAGAAAATTTGTTGCAGATGGATTTTGCACATAGATGAGGGATAGATTTGTAGACTTTTGTCATCAACCTCAGTTGAGAAGATCCTTTACTCGAAACCTTTTATGTTGTTCAACTTTTGTTAACGTCCAGTGGAAAGTTTAAAATAGGATTAATGTCTTAGTATAAAGTATTGTGGACTTTGTCATCTAAACTTTGGAAACCTTGTATTGTTTGACCATCATTGAAATTATAAGAAAATTTGGTTATTGTGGTTGAGTGACTTGTGGAGTATCAGTATTTTAAGAAATGATGTAATCTTGTTTTGTTCTCGTAAATGAGTGTTGCTTCAACTTTGCCTTGAGAATAAATTCTGAGTTAAACCTTGCCATGACTTAGTAAAAAAGTGTCATAAGTAAACTAACATGGGATTGTTTAATACTTCTGGAAGTTAAATTAAAAGTTGCATTCAAATAAAGTAACGTAGGGGTCACCAACTTGAGAGCAAGAAATTCTTTAAGTAATCAAGGGCAAGACTATCATTGCAAGTAACATTATATAACTTGATACCCTAGCTACACTAAGTGAACACTATCCCTTTCATGGTGGAATTCTTAAAAACTTAAAGGAAATCTATGGTTAGTTCTGGAAGATAATAAGATTTAATAAACAGGAGAAAACAATTTTGAAACCACACAATCTATCTCTCAGCCATTTGGAAAGTAAATTCTCTTACTCCTTGTTAATACTTTTAGCGAAGCCTAAGTAAAGTTGTTAAATCTGGTTAAGAGCCCTAGCTTCAATTTAATACTGGCAATAACTGATGAGGTCCTAAAAATGTTTCATCTCGACCTTCTCCCTCTAACCCTTTTTCAAGGCACCTTGTATCTCTTCTCTTAAGTGTGTTGAACTTAAAACCATGTTGTCTTGTGGGCAAGAATGAATCTTAGTAGCATTAGTGGTGAGCAGATGGCCTTGTGGAATTGAAATTCTCCTTTTTCTTGATAAACGAATTAAGCAAATAAAGGTCATAATAGAAAAGATTTAAAGATAATTACTCTGTGTAAAAAGAATAAATTTAACTTGGTAAGATGAATTGTATGAATCATATCTTGAGTCTCCTTGAAAACGTAAGCTAAGAATTGCAAGATGTCCTTTTAAAATAAATAACCCTCAAGAATATCTCCTTGTGGTTGGCCCTAACTGTAAGTGTGTTCTGTGATTGTACTTCTATGTTGTCTTATCAAAAAGAAAAGTAAATTGTCCTTGATATGTGTGAACGTTTCCGTGCTGCCTTTATGGCCATCCTTGTATCAAGTTGTTCACAGTGTTAGTTGTATACTTGGTGACGACATGTTGCGTCATGTTATGTGTCAAGCAAGTCAAAAAAAAAAAGTTATCCTGTATTTCACTGTGTTGTCCTTATGTTGGTATTTTTGGTGTGTTACACTTTGGTATCAGAGCATAGGTTCATGCTCTCGAACCTATGGGCCAGATTGGTGTTATATGATGATGTTACATGGTGGTGGTGGTGTTACATGATGATGATGATGATGTTGCATGATGGTGGTAGATATTGGAAGAGTAATGTGCTTTAAACGTGATGTGATTATTATTGTAAATGTGATATTGTGAACGCACGTGATGTGTA
Source organism: Taxus chinensis (assembly GCA_019776745.2). Lineage (NCBI taxonomy): Eukaryota > Viridiplantae > Streptophyta > Pinopsida > Cupressales > Taxaceae > Taxus > Taxus chinensis. The sequence goes on along the minus strand of CM034148.1, from coordinate 135,172,032 downwards.
TGTCACCTTGTGCATGTTTGTGATCATGTTGATATGTTTGGGGATGGGAGTATTCTCTCTCCTTCTTGTGGATTCTATGAAGAGTTCACGTGTGAATTACTGTTTGTGATGTGTGAAAAGAATTATAATGTGGATGACATAGTGTTGGAGCTTTGTGACATATTGTGCTATGTAGGTGTATCAATGTGTTGTATGACTAGATTGATGTTAAAAGAAATGAGTTGTATCTTGATGTTTTTACCATGTTTTGAAGAAATGTGTGTACCACCTTGTTATGTTGCAATGGATGTTATGTTGTGATGTACTATGTTCATCGTATGTATGACTGTGCAAATAGGTAATGCTTCATGTTGTGATTTTGGGTCATACGGTGAGTGTATGAACCCTATCGTATGGTGATTGCGCTTTGGGTGCAGAATGTGGTAAAGTGATGTATTACGCCCTGTGGATGTATGATTGTGATCTACCCTGTATACATACCATACGTGAGACGTTATGGTAGTTACGTGTGTTCCACCGTTATGTTAGTGATGTTGTTGTATGTTATGTTGTGAACCTTACGCTAACCGATCCTGAGGGAAATCGGTAGAAGTGTATGTTGAGAGTGAGGAATGGTGTACCATGGGTCAATAACTTGAGCCAAAACTCGGTTTAGTAGATAACATGTGATTCTTTCCTCTCTCCCTATGTGGTTGTATGTATGCAACCTAAGTGTAACTATGACTATGTTTAGCCTTGTCGAAGTGGTGGCGGGATGATTCAGATGGAGGTGATGACAGTTGTATTATTGATATGTATTTTATGAGCTGAGGCTCGATGTTCCAAGTGCTAGCAACTCGTTGAGTACCCCTTTGGTGGCTAGATAAGGCCACACAGTTATCGTAATGTGACATTGTTATAAGTTGATTTTATTCGTAAATTGAGCTTTTTACTTTATTTTGTAAGGACCAGCAGCTTTTCTTGATTGCCATGCTTTACAATTTTGGGCATTTCCTTGGTTTGTGGCACTAACATGGGGATTTTGATACTAACTATGGCTATTTGGCCATTTATTTTGCTTGATTTGGGGTCTTCTTTTAAATTTGGAATTCTTACCGCCTTGCCCAAGGCTTGTACTTTGCCACTTGGCACTTTGGATTGGATTGTTGTGCTGGTTCTATTGTCGTGATGTGTGGAATAGGGTCATAGGATGCACCATGGATTGGTTGGACCTATGGACCCGCTTCGTTGTATAGGGGTACACCCCAAGGAGTACAGATAACTAGCGGGTTGTTGAACCACGCGTTATTATGTCACTTGGGTTAGGAGTGTTCGAACTCTATGTGTCTTGGACCATAGGGTCAACCGGCCTCCTTGAGGGAGGCATAAGAGTTTGAGGGAGGCATAAGAGACTTGAGGGAGGCATAAGAGTTTGAGGGAGGCATTATGATATTTGTCTGTATGGTTGATGTTTCAGGATATATGTTGAGTTATTGTGATGTTTGGTAGTGGTCTTTTGATGTATGTGTTACTCATGTCAGATGGATATGTGTTGTGATGTTGTGGTTATGTCATTGATTCCCTTGTGGACACTATGTACCTGTAGCATGGTTTGGTGTTATGTGAGTCTTTCATTGATGCAAATTGAGGGAATGTCTGGTGGATTGTAGTACTCTTTTGTTTGAGTATTTTGTGTGTCAGTCATTGATGTGTGATGAGTACTATGTTATGTGGACTGTGCCTATTCTATTCCGTATTTGAGTAACCTTTTGTGGTGTAATACAATCTTGAAGTATATACTTGCGTGCTTGTGAATCTGTAGGGTCTTGTGAACCTGATAGGGTGTTGTGTTAGCAGTTCATGTTGGGCACCCACAATAAAGAATGAACCAAAACTCTTCAATGATGAAATTTTAAAAGCAATTAAACCAAGAATAATGCTAATGGAAAGAGACTAATGAAAAGATGAACAAGAAAGAACTGCCAATCTTCACAGAACATTGGAAGTTAAAAATTCTACCAAATGTTCCTAAGGCTACCTTGTGACCGTGCTTTAAACAACTAAAATTTTAAACCATAGAGTGTACTCTCTCCTGTGCCTGTTCTTGGTTGCGAACCTTTTCTTTCCGTTGTGTTATATCGCATCGAGGACGATGCTTTCTTAAGGGGAGGAGAATGTAATGCCCCGCTGGGCATTGGAGTCTTTTTTCTGTCTGCCACCTTGGCCTCCTCCCAACCACCCAGCCTAAAAAATTTTGACCACACCGTCTTGTCTGTCCTTGCGTTGAGGGAGACGGGAGTCAGTGGAGGCATTTTATTCACCAGGATCTTATTTTGATTTCCCCTTCAATGCTTGGACGCAGTCTGAATTGACGTGATAGTTGGTAGAGTTCTCTGTTACCTTCACCTTCTTGAGTGCTGCTAGGTGTATTTTTGCTGAATCCACAAAATTCATTAGTTGGCAACATGATAGCTAGGAAACAAGCATGTCGCAGTGGTAGAAGCCTAATTGAGCGCCTCCAACTACGTAGGTTGTCCAACTTTTTTCTTATCTGTTCAACATCGACCTGCATCCTCAAATTCAGGATTCTCCTTCAAGATATTTGTTTCAAAATCGATTAAGTGACAGTGAGAGTGTTACTAGGAGACCCGATGAAATTTAGTACAGAGATTCTCTATTGATTTCTTACTTGTCTTATGTTGTAACTCATGGAAGAGCATCTCATACAGGTGGATCTGTTTTTTATCATAATATTCACGAAGCACAAATTGCTTTGCTGTGTCATTTTTTTTCCACTCTTCCCATAGATTTGATCTGTCTCCTTCTTGTGTTTGATTCCGGTGACTTCGGTCACACTTTGGCTCATTTTTGTTGGTCTATTAAGCTTGACCCGTAGCAAGTGCTCAACTCGGTGAAGCCAATATAATGGCGCATGCTTTCGTGTAGGTGACAGATCGCATCCACAGGCACAGGAGATCTATGCAATGTTGGAGAAAATGTCTTGGGAGATGAAGGTAGCAGGATATTTTTCAGATCCAAAACATGCACTGATTTTGTAGCTCCAAATCGACTGTGTGACAGTGAGAGTGCTTCCAGCATACTTGATGAAATTTATTTACAAAGATCCCCTACTGAGACCTTGCTTGTTCTACGATGTAACCCATGGGAGAGGATCTCATAGAGGTGGATCTGTTTCATATCAGAGTTGCGCAGTGAAAGGAATGGTGCCCAAAGCTCGGTTTGCAACATATAAGGTATGATGGATGTCTGGTTGCTATGATTTTGGCATATTTCCTGGGTTTGATACTGCTGTTGAAGATGGTGTGGATGTGCTTTCTCTTTCTGGGGCGGGGGTGCTATGCCATATTATATAGATAGTATTGCAATGGGTGCCTTTGGGGCTAGAGAGGGGTGTGTTTGTGTCTACTTCTATAGGAGGCAAAGGTCCGAGGGAGCTGTCTATCACCAATCTGTCACCTTGGGTGACAACAGTTGGGGCGAGGACTTTAGACAGGGATTTCCCTACAAACATTATTTTTGGGTAATGGAAAATCTTCAGGGGAGTGTCTTTGTACAGTAGAAAGGCGTTGGGGTCTGATTTTGTGCCCTTGATCTATGGTGGAGACATCTTTGTTGGAATTATCACACTTTCAAGCTACAGCTGAAATGTTTGCACCGAGAATTTGATGTTGTCCTCAGATCTGATGAAGGAAAAGGTTTATATATCACTACGGTTGATGCCTTTCAGAGCCAGGAGCATGAAGTAATCATTATGTCTTGTGTCTGAGCTTCAAATCATGGAACTTTCCTTATATTGGATGCCTGCGTTAAGTATGGTGTGAGGAGAATTATATATACAAGCACATATAATGTTGTGTATGCGGGAAAGGAGATTGTTAATGGAAATGAAGCATTGCGATATTTTTTCTCTGGAGGATCATGTGGACCCCTATGGGCATAGTAAAGCTTTGGCTGAACAGTCAGTCCTCAAAAGTAATGGTAGATCATTGAAGTATGTCTACCAGCAGCATCAATGTAATTGTTTGGTGATTCAGTTGTCTTTCTTTGCGGTTGACAATAATATGAAAATAGTTATTAGTAAAGTCAATAGCGAAATATTTTGAGACATATGCAGCCCAAGTGACATTATGTACAACATATCTCCTCTATTACAAGCTGAAGTATGTTCATCTATTCTACCAACCTAAGATTGGATGTTGGGGGTGCCAGATTATATTCCATCTTGTGAGTGCGTGCATGGCCAACAAGTTGTCACCATTGAGCTCCCTCATGGCTCTTCTTTATATGGCACTGGAGAAGGTAGTGGTTCCCTCGAGCGAATAGGAAAGCGTGTGTTTACGTGGAACACTAATGCTTAGGGGTTATGGTGATAGTATGACATCTCTATATCAGTCCCACCCATGGGTGTTGGTTGTTTTTCCAAATGGGGAAGATTATGGGATTCTAGATGACACTACGAGGCTGTGTGAGGTGGATTTACGAAAGGACTCAATGGTTAATTTTTCTACCCCATCAGTCGATCTAGTTATCACATTTGGCCCATTGACATCGCCAGCAGCAGTACTCACATCCTTGTCTCATGCTATTGTTTTATGCTGGCCCGTGTGGAGTCTGTACGACCTGTTGAAGCTAGAGAAACAGGCAAGATATTTCTACACCTTTCTACTGTTATTTTATTTAAAATTATTGTGAAATCGAACCACTTTTCCTTGCATTGATTTTTCAGTTGGATGTCATGATGGGAGATTTCCCTTTCTGCTTGTTTCTTCTTGTTTTAGCTTTTATCGTTGACAGTATGTGGGTCGAAAGGATGCGTGTGCCCTCTCCTCTGAATGTTATGTTTCTCTTACTCGAATGATAGACCTTCGTCTGTTTTTTTATGTATTAATTCTTCTCTGCGATTGAGTTGCAAGTTGTTATGTTGACCAACTAGTATTTTCGATATCATGGAAGTAAGTTACGATAACTATGAAGCTCCTCCCTAGCACCCAAGTTGCCTTTTGACGTTATTTTGTTAGCTCCTTCGCAAGTCCCTTTGATAACCTTTTGGCATCGAGAAAGAAAGGTTGTAGGATTGTGTGAGCAATGCGTGGGGCTAGCCAGCTTAGAGTTTCGGTATTAAACTGGTAGAATGAAAAGGTTTGTGTGCAATGTGTTTTTCCGTCTCGCGTGTTTAGACTCTTATACTATCTTTCATCTTGTTTCTAGGCTTTTAAGGCCATCCTCAGGAAGTGCCTTGACCATCCCTATCAACTTGAACCATAACTAGCTTTTCGGATCAACTAAGCTCGAGGTTTCATTGTGCGAATCCAGTACCTCGTTGACACTAGAATAGTTTGGTCTAATCCCCCTCTCAGAATTATTGCTGATGGCGCTCTTCTGTTTTTCCTAACTTGCATTATTTTCTCCCTTGTAATGTTAACGCTATTAATTAATATTGGTCGGTTTTTATGCACGTAATTACTGTAATAGTTTGTGATGGAAATTTCCTTAAATGTGATTAACCTTCGGGAAAAACTCAGCTTTCATTTGATAATCTTATGGATTCATAGCGGAAGGTTTTGTTTTGATAATAGTCACTTAGAAATTATGTTTGTATCTATTGTGTGACGGTTGACTGTGTTACCAAGGGTTGCCATAAAATTTGGTTGTTTAGGGATATGGGTAATTTATTTTAAATTAATCAAACATTAGTATTGTAGTGGAGGTTTTCAAATCCTTAGTGTTATAAAATTTGTCGATGACATCATTGTATACTCTTGTGTGACGAAACCCCCTTCTTCTCTCGCGTGTTTTCTACTAGCCTGTAAGACTTTGACCCTTCTTGGATGATTGGAAAATCTTGTAGTTAATGGTCAAAACTAGTATACCTTGCCTTCGCTTCGAAACTTATGTTGTGTGTATACTCTATTTGATTTCCGGTTTGAAACTCAATTATACATGACTTTTAGTGTTAATTGTTGAAACCCGTGGTTCCCCTTTCTTGGGCCGATCAACTCTTGTTCTTTTAGAAATATATTATTTTAGTCTATGCGTATGGTACCTTTGATAAATTTTCTAGATGGTTGGTGTATATATATCAAATCTCAATCTTGTAATTATTGTTAATTTACTTACTTGATGGGAATTCTGTTCTTTGCTAGATTGTTTATTTCTCCTTATAGGGCCAAGGGCCATTCTCTTACGATTGCTTACTTTCGTTGTTTTACTCCTAACTGAAGTACAAGGTCTTCTCCTTCTTTGATTGGCATGATGAAGACTTTATTATAACTTGATGTGTTGATAGTGTTTAGAGGTTTGAACCAATTCTTGTAATAAAGTGCTTCCTTTTTGTGATATTGTTAGATAATAGTTATGGTGGTTTTGTGTAGCCTTATCTTGCTCAGTTCTCGTGAACTGACTCTTGTAGAAAATTTGTTGCAGATGGATTTTGCGTGTAGATGAGGGATAGATTTGTAGACTTTTGTCATCAACCTCAGTTGAGAAGATCCTTTGCTCGAAACCTTTTTATGTTGTTCAACTTTTGTTAACGTCCAGTGGAAAGTTTAAAAGAGGATTAATGTCTTAGTATAAAGTATTGTGGACTTTGTCATCTGAACTTTGGAAACCTTGTATTGTTTGACCATCATTGAAATTATAAGAAAATTTGGTTATTGTGGTTGAGTGACTTGTGGAGTATCAGTATTTTAAGAAATGATGTAATCTTGTTTTGTTCTCGTAAATGAGTGTTGCTTCAACTTTGCCTTGAGAATAAATTATGAGTTAAACCTTGTCATGACTTAGTAATAAAGTGTCATAAGTAAACTAACATGGGATTGTTTAATACTTCTGGAAGTTAAATTAAAAGTTGCATTCAAATAAAGTAACGTAGGGGTCACCAACTTGAGAGCAAGAAATTCTCTAAGTAATCAAGGGCAAGACTATCATTGCAAGTAAACTTTATAACACGATAACCCTAGCTCCTCTAGTGAACATTATGCCTTTCATGGTAAAATTTGTAAAATGACCCTAAGGTGAAATGAACTGTTAATTGTTTGAAGATAATAAGATTTAATAAACAGAGAAAACAATTTTGAAACCACACAATCTATCTCTCAGCCATTTGGAAAGTAAATTCTTTTACTCCTTGATAATACTTTTAGTGAAGCCTAAGTAAAGTTGTTGTTAAATTCTGGTTAAGAGCCCTAGCTTCAATTTAATACTGGCAATAACTAATGAGGTCCTAAAAATGTTTCATCTCGACCTTCTCCCTCTAACCCTTTTTCAAGGCACCTTATATCTCTTCTCTTAAGTGTGTTGAACTTAAAACCATGTTGTCTTGTGGGAAAGAAGGAATCTTAGTAGCATTAGTGGTGAGCAGATGGCCTTGTGGAATTGAATTTATCCTTTTTCTTGATAAACGAATTAAGCAAATAAATGTCATAATAGAGAAGATTTAAAGATAATTACTCTGTGTCAAAAGAATAAATTTAACTTGGTAAGATGAATTGTATGAATCATATCCTGAGTCTCCTTGAAAACGTAAGCTAAGAATTGCAAGATGTATTTCTAAAATAAATAACCCTCAAGAATATCTCTTTGTGGTTAGCCCTAACTGTAAGTGTGTTTTGTGGTCGGACTTCTATGTTGTCATGTCTAAAAGAAAAGTAAATTGTCCTTGATATGTGTGTACGTTTCCGTGCTACCTTTATGGCCATCCTTGTATCAAGTTGTTCACAGTGTTAGTTGTATACTTGGTGATGTCATGTTGCGTCATGTTATGTGTCAAGCAAGTCAAAAAAGAAATATCATGTATTTCCCTATGTTGTTCGTGTGTGTGATTATTTGGGTCGTTACAAGAGTAAAGCATACAAGAGTGAAATGATATTTGAGGTTAGGTATAATGCCACTGTTGGAGTCCTTATAACTCAATTAGACATTTCCTTGTATTAAAAGTAACATGAATTTCCTTGGAGAGATCAACTGCGAGAAAACAAAAGATATTTATAAATCTAAACAAAATTTCTTGACTTGGAAATGTTGAATGGCGATACCGTGATTGAAGAAGGTTTATGGGAAAATTTTATCTTGAATGTAAATTTTCCTTCAATACTAAGATTTATTTCCTGACATCACGTCATATTCACTTGTGTAGCAAGGGTAAAATTTAAACATTGAATAAACGTTCGAGAAGCATAATCTTAACTTAAGAACATTAGAATTGGGAACTTTATATCCAATTTCAAATATGACTAATAAATGTAAGTTGTATGGAGATTGTTGTAAGGGATAAAGAGCCAACTTAAATGATCGTGAAATGAATTTAAGAATCTGTAAGTGGAAAAAGGATTATGAGACACTCGTCCTATTTGGTAGGAATTTAATAAAGGTTGTACAACAGTATGAATGACTGTGCCAATAGTGTAATGCTTCATGCGGGGAATAAAACATCTGATAATCCATACGGTCAGTGGATGAAGCTTAACAAGTATGGTATTGTTCTGCGAGCATAATTTTTTTTAAAGTGATGTAAAATATGTTTTGAAATGACATGATATGATCGAGGTCTATATAAGTCCCATATGTAAGACAGACTGAGTAATGAACACAATGTGGTTTCAGCGTTATGTTTCTGATGTTTGGTTTCATGTTATTGTTGTGTTAGTTTACGAGCATGGCAACTAAATTAATGGCTGATCCAGAAGGCAGTCGTATGTTGACAGGAGGAATGGTCTCACCATCGGTCGATTCAAATTGAGTAATCATTTTTTTGTATTTAAGTTAACACTTTTATATTAATTAAATTTCTATCCTTCTGTGGTTGTTGTGTGCAACCTTAGTGCAATATGATCTTTGTTTAAAGCCTTGTTATCGTTTGGTAAGAAGATGATTCAGATGGAGTTTCGTTGTCCATTGTCATTTTTAATAGTGTTTTAAGTTTTTAAATTTTTGCTCGATGTTTCGAGTGCTAGATAAGTCGTTGATTACACCGTGGAATTTGACATCGATACAGCGCAAGTCAAAATCTATCAAAATCATATAGCCACAGTATTTAGGTTTATATTTTAATTTGCACAATTAACATTAGTGGGCATTAAGATTAATATTCCGTTTTGTAATTACCAGTAACTTTTCTTGATTAACAATTAGCATCATAGAAAATCGAGTGGGCATTTCATTGGTTCGAGGCACTAACATGGGGATATTGAAAAACACAAATATGGCTATTAAGATCTCCCATCTATTCCGTTTGATGATGGGGTCTTCATTATTAAATGTTGGATATACTTACTGCCTTGTTCTCTATGCTTATAATTCATGCTACTAATGGCATTTTTGTATTGGATATGTTATGCTCGTTCTATTATCTTGATAGTTATTGAATATCACACAATGGGATGTTCTTAACACCGCCGGGTAATAATTGGACCTAATGAAATTCTACATCATAATGCGGTGTATTACAGGCAAGATCCAAGGAGTACAGAGGACTAGCATCGTTGCTTCCACGTAGTTGAAGTTGTGTGCTTTCCTTCCGTTCAAGAGTGAAAGAAATCTATGAGTCTTGGACGAGTACGACAAATCGATATCCTTGAGTGTTGTTTTTCAGTTTGAGGTAGGCATAAGAGTTTGAGCGAATCATACAGAGTGGATGTGGATGCATAAGATTCCCTTGGAAGTTGTTGCATAAGAGTTTAGAGGTACGATTCCCAAACCAGAGACTTGAGGGAGGCATAAGAGTTTGATGGAGGCTTAAGAGACTTGAGGGAGGCATCAAGAGTGATCTGAGGGAGGCTTATGATACTCTTGTCTGCACGTTTCATGGATTTGAGTTAAACAGAGGTTTGGCAGTGGCCCTAAAATGTATTTACAAACTAGCATGTCAAATGGATATGTCGTCCTCACAATATTGTGGATTATCGGTCATTGATTTTGGGAGCACTATGTACCATTGCACTCGCTGCTGTTAGTGAATTTGAGCATTGATGAAGAACGTGAGGGAATGTCTAGAAGCGCATCTATTCAATCCTCCTTTTATTTCGCCCAGGTATTTTGGAGTGTAAAATTATTTGAAGTGGTCGGATGAGGTTTTATCGACAATACAAAGTGGTTCACTTTCCCTATCCTATTCCCTCAGTTGGAGCGAACCTTTTGTAAGGGTATTACAAGGGCTGTGAAGAATTTACTGGCGTGCTTGAGAATGGGTTTGGAAGTCTTGAGAACCCGAATTACTGGAGTTGTATGGTGAATTAGCAGTTGGGGATGGAAATTGGGATCCCACAATTTATATGTGAATAAACTAAAGATCCTCATTTGTTGGACTTATATCAGAAATCTTGACACTTGGAAGGGTAATGATAATGGCCGAGAAAGCCATTTGGTCCAAGAAACCATGAAGTACTTGCCAATGTTCACAGAACATTGGTCAAGTTAAGAGAACACTATGGCATATGGTTCCCTCAGGCTAATCTCATTGTTGCCATCACTTTACATCAATACTCATAGTCTTTAAAACCACTAAAGTGTTCGAAAGACATCTTTATTCAGAGCATCCATGAATACATGCCTCCAAATGAAGTCATTCCGCTGTGTTATGTTCATCGAGGACGATGCTTTTCATTAAGGGGAGGAGATTGTAGTGCCATGATGAATATTGTGATAGTCATGCCACCTACAATAGTGCTCTCTCTTTCTTGAGACAAAGGATAGCATATTAAAAAGTAGTTTAGGGTTTTACATGTGTGACGTTGTAGTTTCATTAATAAGTTGAATAACATGTGTTGTATGTGGACATGTTGACATGTTTCCTAAATGTTTATGTACTATATTTGTTCAAATATTAATTTAAAAATATGATCTATATATTATGTTATTTTAAAATTGTAGACAATTAATTTTCTTATGTAACTATTTAATTACTTTGGTGTTAGTTTATTTAGATTTGTTCTGATCAACAATTTGTTTAAAAATAGTATATGTATGTATATATGTATGTATGTTTGTATATTTTGTGTAATGCCCCAACCGCGTGACGTTTAACCCTGTCTTTGTCTCGGTGACCACTATTGCTGAGTGTTGAATGGTTGTGTGTGCTCCCGTTGACTATTAGTTGACTTAGACCTTGTCACAGCGAAGGATTAGCAATCCTCCCTCTTTACCGTGCCTTCTCGTGTCATTGTTGATGCTTTCCCAGTTGCTAGCCTCCACAACGTCCTTTACAATTTGATCCTATTAAAGGCAAATCGTGTTCTCGATTTTTCAACCTTGACTGTCAGTCGTTATTAATATGACTTATAATTATTTTTAAGTTTAAATAATAATAATGATGATGATAATAATAATATTATTATTTAATTGTGCCTCATCAAAGCTGGAGGAGCATGCAAGATAATTATACTCTTTTCTACTTTTACTAGATTTAAAATATCATTAAATCGAACCACTGTTTTCTTGAATTGGATTATCATTTGGACGCCTTGCAGGAAGATCCTATATTTTCCTCTTGATTTCTTCTTTCTTGTAGCTATTATCATTATTAGTGTGTTAGTGGAAAGCATACATGTGTTCCTCTTCTCTGGGTATTATGTTTTCTTTCCCGTGTGATCGACCTTCATCCATTTTTTTACGATCTTCCTTTCTTCGATTGAGTCTCCAGTTTGTTATGTTGTCATAGCTAGAATTCTCTGTCGTAAAAGTAAGCCTGCGATAACTATGAAACTCTTTCTAATCACCCAAGATTTTCGGCTTGTGTCGTGCTTTGTTAACTTTCTCTCTCAAGCCCTTTGATAACCTTTTTGATCCCGAGAAAGAAGGGTTGTAGGATTGGAGTGATCAATGCTTGGGCTAGCCGGGTTGGAGTTTTGGTACGAAAAAAAAACTTTTAGAATGAAAAAGTTTGTATGTGTGTAACATTTTCCTGACCTTGCGTGTTTAAGTTTCCTATTTATCATTCAATCTTGTTTCTAGGCTTTTAAAGCCATCCTCATGAAGTACCTTGACCATCCCGATCGACTTGAACCATAACTAGCTTTTCAGATCACTTAAGTTCAAGGTTACAATTGTGCAAATACAGTACCTCAGATATTACACTAGAATTGCTTTGGTCTAATTCCCTTTCGGGAAGATTTTTGGCTGGCATAATCTGCTTTTCCTAAATTATGGTTATTCTCTTTTATAATTGTTAATGTTTTTAATTAAGATTGGTCGGATTCTATTGCACGTAAATACCTTAATGTTTTGCAATGGAAATTGATAACAACATTATTATCCTTTGGGGAAAACTAATCAGCTTTCGTAATCGATAATCTTATGATTTTATAGCGGAAGGTGTTGTTTTGATAATGGTCACTTAGTAATATATGTTAGTACCCATGTTGTGCGAATGGTTGATTGTGTTATCCAAGGGTTACCTTAAAATATTGGTTGTTTTGAGAAATGAGATCATTTCATTTTAAATTAAACCAAACTTTAGAATTATTATGGAGGTTTGTAAATCCTTAGTGATATAAAACCTGTTGATGATGTTATTGTATGATTCTTGTTGTAACGGAATTCCCTTCTTTCACTCACTTGTTGTTATTAGCATATACACGACTTTGACCCTTCTTGGATGATTGGGAAATCTTGTAGTTAATGGTCAAAACTAGTATACCTTGCCTTCGCTTTGAAACTTATGTTGTATGTATACTCTAGATTTATTTCCGATTACATCATTCAAACTCAATTATACTTGGATTTTTGTGTTAATTTTGAAACCCGTGGTTCCCCTTTCTTGGGCCGATCAACTCTTGTTCATTTTAGAAATATAATATCATAGTCTATGCTTTGGTACCTTTGATAAATTTTCTAGATGGTTGGTCTATATATATCAAATCTCAATCTTGTAATTATTTTAATTACTTACTTGATGGGAATCCTGTTCTTTGCTAGATTGTTTATTTCTCCTTATAGGGCCAAGGGCCCTTCTCGTACGATTGTTAAACTTTCGTTGCTTTTGAAGTAATGTTCCTAACTGAAGTACAAGGTCTTCTCCTTCTTAGTCTGGCATGGTGGAAACTTTATTATAACTTGAGGAGTGTTAGCTAGTGTTTAGAGGTTTGACCCAATTCTTGTAATAAAGTGCTTCCTTTTTGTGGTATTGTTAGATAATAGTTATGGTGGCTTTGTGTAGCCTTATCTTGCTCAGTTCTCGTGAACTGACTCTTGTAGAAAATTTGCTGCAAATGGATTTTGCGTGTAGATGAGGGATAGATTTTTAGAATTTTGTCATCAACCTCAGTTGAGAAGATTCTTTGCTCGAAAAACCTTTGTATGTTGTTCAACTTGTAGTTAACGACCAGTGGAAAGTTTAAAAGAGGATTAATGTCTTAGTATAAAGTATTGTGGACTTTGTCATCTGAACTTTTGAAACCTTGTATTGTTTGACCATCATTGAAATTATAAGAAAATTTGGTTATTGTAGTTGAATGACTTGTGGTGCATCAGTATTTTAGGAAATGATGTAATCTTGTTTTGTTCTCGTAAATGAGTGTTGCTTCAACTTGGCCTTGAGAATAAATTCTGAGTTAAATCTTGCCATGACTTAGTAATAAAGTGTCATAAGTAAACTAACATGGGATTGTTAAATGCTTCTGGAAGTTAAATTAAAAGTTGCATTCAAATAAAGTAATGTAGGGGTCACCAACTTGAGAGCAAGAAATTCTCTGAGTAGATCAAGGGCAAGGCTATCATTGCAAGTAAACTTTATAACACGATAACCCTAGCTCCTCTAGTGAACATTATGCCTTTTCATGGTAAAATTTGTAAAATGACCCTAAGGTGAAATGAATTGGTAATTGTTTGAGGATAATAAGATTAAATAAACAAGAGAAAACAATTTTGAAACCACACAATCTATCTCTCAGCCATTTGGAAAGTAAATTCTTTTACTCCTTGATAATACTTTTAGCGAAGCCTAAGTAAAGTTGTTGTTAAATCTGGTTAAGAGCCCTAGCTTCAATTTAATACTGGCAATAACTAATGAGGTCCTAAAAATGTTTCATCTCGACCTTCTCCCCCTAACCCTTTTTCAAGGCACCTTATATCTCCTCTCTTAAGTGTGTTGAACTTAAAACCATGTTGTCTTGTGGGAAAAAAAATGAATCTTAGTAGCATTAGTGGTGAGCAGATGGCCTGGTGGAATTGAAATTCTCCTTTTTCTTGATAAACGAATTAAGCAAATAAAGGTCATAATAGAGAAGATTTAAAGATAATTACTCTGTGTAAAAAGAATAAATTTAACTTGGTAAGAGGAATTGTATGAATCATATCCTGAGTCCCCTTGAAAACGTAAGCTAAGAATTGCAAGATGTCCTTCTAAAATAAATAACCCTCAAAAATATCTCCTTGTGGTTGGCCCTAACTGTGAGTGTGTTCTGTGATTGTACTTCTATGTTGTCTTGTCAAAAAGAAAAGTAAATTGTCCTTGATATGTGTGAACGTTTCCGTGCTTCCTTTATGGCCATCCTTGTATCAAGTTGTTCACAGTGTTAGTTGTATACTTGGTGACGACATGTTGCGTCATGTTATGTGTCAAGCAAGTCAAAAAAAAAAAGTTATCCTGTATTTCACTGTGTTGTCCTTATGTTGGTATTTTTGGTGTGTTACATAATATTTCTAAGATATTATATTGATTACAATTTTGTTATTACTAAATCTTTAGTATGATTAAAATATTATGATTTTGTGAATGATTTCTTAAAGAAGAGGAACACGATAGATAATCAATATCATATCTAAAATATACCAATAATTATTAAACATTATCATAAACATTATAATTTTCCACAGCTTCAACTCCGTTTAATAATTATTAGGAAACCATAGACTTTGTAGCAATGAATATGCAAACAATCAAACAAGAAAACAACTATTTAAAGAGATAAAGAGAAGATAAATATCCAATATCCAAAATACCAAATAAATATTAGGAAATTATAGACTTTGTAGCAATAAATATGTAAACACTTAAATAAGAAAATAACTATTTAAAGAGATCAAGATAAGATAAATATCCAATATCCAAAATACCAAACACCAAGAGACAAACACTAGATTTATATTGTAAAATCTTAGCCGAGTCCTTAGAAAAAACCACTGTTCAAAATATCAAGATTTTAAATTAACTCAAGATGAATAGATAACAAAAAAATTATTGAGAGGCAGTTTTTTAAGTTCTAAACATTAGTGATATCAAGATTTTAAATTAACTCAAAATGAATAGATTACAAAATTTGTATTGAAGGGTATTTTTTTGGAACACTAAACATTAGTGTAATAGAAACCATTTATTATAATTTATAATTATATATTTGAAACAGGTACCACATTTATTCTAATATGTTAAAAGTTCAAGAAAAAAGCTTAAAATTTATATTTTAAAATATATTTTTAAATATATATATATATATATATATATATATATATATATGTTACTATAAATCTAATTGCAGTATGATATATATTGAAAATAGTACACTACTTGAGAAAAATAATTTTCAACATATAGAGATGATGACACAATAGTACACTGCCTAGGACGTTGGACAGAACGTAAGAGTATAGTAACGGCCAGAATGACAAAGATTTGGTTCTGAGAATGGCATTGCTTGCGCGCATGCCTTTCTGAATGCGGACTCGAACTCGGGTGGACTGCATGTGAAAAGATATGTATCACATGAACCATTACATGTTACAACCATACCTTCTTTATTTCTCTTTTGTAAATGCTTTGGACAAACAACACCAATATCGGCTGTGCACGCCTGAAATCCACAGTTCTCTTTTGTAGATGAAGGAACGATTGAGATTGGAAGATTATACCCACTTTCTAAAGTAACGGAGAATGCCTCGGGCTCGATCGTCACCTGTGTAACAACAGGCACAATCTTAAGATCCGCAGGGGGCTTTACACAGATCAATTTTCCTGCACAGTCACCTGAATCGCAGTGACCTTCTCCAGAAGATTCGTTAAATTTGCATCCCACCCTTCCCCAAATTCGTCCATGCCATGACTTATCAAACAAAATGGAGGAAGTCTCGCCCGGTTTTAATAATGGTCGGTAACCTTCGAATCTACCGCTCCCTATGGCTGGCCACACTGAAAAATTGCAATTGTTTTTCATGTTGATCGTCTTTTTAGAAGTATCTGCACAAAACACAGATGTAATCGTCTGTTGGAGAACAATCAATCCAAATTATTATATAACTAACAACATTATGTAACCACAATTAAAAGAATGACGAAAACTATTAACATTCGTTGTATGGGAACTAACCCTACGTTTTTACACTCGTTATTGGAATCAATTAAAACCCACACCTATCAATAATAATATAAGTACTATATAGATCGTATGGAAAGAAAATGAATAGTTTTGTCACAACTATATAACCTGCACAAGAAGTCGGCCAGAGGAGGCATAAGTATATTGACAGCATCATCCATGTCTTTGTGGAAACAATCTTCATTTTTGATGGAAATGCTTCAAGAATGCCTGCAGCTTACATTACATATAGGAAAAGTTGGCTACTTATAAGAAAGAGAATGAGTTGTCAAATATGTTTTTTTCCCTTTGCCTTTTTGCATGAACGTGAATGTTTGTCACAGTCTTAATAGGGAAACATTATCTCAATAAAGAATATATTGCCGCAGTAAATCCCAATAAGATCGGGCGAAAAGCTCAAAAGATTTTAAACTCATTAAGGCAATTCCAGATAAAGTGGAAAAAATAAATAAAACAGACAACGAAATTATATAGATCTAAGATATTTTTAAAACGAACATCCATAACGCAATGGGGCAGGCTGGCAGCATCCTTTCGTATTATAGATATTTTGGACATTTAGCAACCTAAACCATAGGTTGTCCTTATCCATTCCAAATAATTAAGAAGCCTTTAACGCCTACTAGTGGCTATTTAGAGTACAATGGATTTAAAAGTATAAATTTTTAGTAGAGAAATTGAATCTTAAACAGACATTGTTATTATGGACCATCCACTAATTATTTTTTTTTGTTTTTTAAAAACTAGCAATCCTACATGAAATGTACGATGGTAACAACAAGGTGATATTTTCAAATAGTCGAATGAGAGAATGTGAGAGAGAGAGAGAGAGAGAGAGAGAGAGAGAGAGAGAGAGAGAGAGAGAGAGAGAGCGCAGGGTTTGAGTATTGAGAAGTGCAAGGGTGGGGAATATGGAATGAGGAAACAAGGTGAAACTTGACCCTACAAAAATGACATGAATTTCTTATCAATCCTTTGAAGGAGAAAAGGGGTGTTGTATAAGAGAAAGTGGTAAGTTTTTATAGATATATTTGCGAATGCAAGGAGTAGTAGAAAAATATTTTCGAAGTTAAAATTCATTTGTAGTTTCAAAACATGTATTTATTGGGCCACGATGCTTGCTTCATGTAGCACTTTGTAGACCTCGTTTTAGCTGTGAGATGCGGTAAATGCAAGAAACAATTGATATAAAAACCACTAATAAAGGGAAGGCAAAGCGATTGATTCTATGTCTGTGTGCTCCAAATTATATAAAGGGAACATAAAACCTTTTATTCAGACACCACCCATACATGACGTAACAACACAAAATTAGATGGTCCATGTCCTGCAAAGAACATAATATGATGGATTATTTCTACCTATTGTTGTGTCCCATGTAAGGGGCATACATGGATGACATGTAATTTTTTATATTGAAATACAATGCTAACATCAACAACTACCGAAGAAAACCTCATGAAAATAACGAAATCCAAGACACACCTTGCATGAATTTTATCTTTGCCTGTAATAGTGGTTTTGAAACCCTAGGGAATGCCTAGATTATGAGAATCCCCAAGCATGCTACGTTGAACAGAACTTCCCCTAGACCAGACGTCAATCTTGACCAAAGCATATACAACAAGTGTTCTTTGTGGGTGACAATCATTTTCCAATACTACCCTTCAACAATACAAAACAAAGTCATTAATATCAAATACTTTGTATTCATCTAATTATGTTTATATATACTAATATAATTTCCATATAAATCTATATGAAAAATGATGGTCACATTTTAAATATACAAATCACATGTGGTGGTTATTTATACATATTGTAACTATTTTATGTCTAAAATCGCAATAAACATCTAAAAAAACAACAAATTTAACACTTGACATGTGGCACTATTCATGCATAATTGTTTACAAGGACATTGTTCATTATGTTTATTGTTCACAATGTTCAATATGTAATGCCCCGTTCATCGTTGCTCCTTTGCTTCTGCGATGACCGTGCTTCTTATAGCTGAACGTTGTTGCATTTCCTTTGAAACGTTGGTGTTTCGCCTTGTCGAGTTTAACTGTTGGTTGCTAGTAATAATGATAATAATAATAATAATAACGACATTATGATTGTATTTCGATCAACGTTTGTATTTTGATTTGTCTTTTTGTCGATTGTTATCGACATCATCCTTTGATATCGTTAAACCATCCTATTGTTTTGCTTGTCGCTTCCGCTGGTCGAGCCTCGTTGCACAAATGAGGAAGAGTATGATTTGTGGTGGTGCCATGGATTGGAGGTGGTTTTTAAATGGCGTTTGGACTCCTCCCAACCCCCGAGCTGCAAACAGTTATGGTATTTAATGTTTTTCCCTTGCGTGAGAGAGATGGGAGTCGGTGGAGTCCTGAATTTCTTCACCTTGATCTCATTTGGATCCTTTTATTCAATACATATGGGTGGTTGAGTGTTGGGGCAGGTTTTGTGGGAATGAAGGCCACCTGCTTCTTTAATTATTTCTTTTCTGCTTGGTTTATCCCACGTGCTGTGGGTAAGAAATATCTCTGCCCTTTTTGGTAGTGGGCTGCATACTTTAATTTTAAATGTTCCAACAAATCTTTCCCTGATTTTCTTGTTGTTTTTTACGTGGAGGGTTGGTGTTTGTGCAGGACTTTTT
The DNA here is from genome assembly GCA_019776745.2 of Taxus chinensis. Lineage (NCBI taxonomy): Eukaryota > Viridiplantae > Streptophyta > Pinopsida > Cupressales > Taxaceae > Taxus > Taxus chinensis. Next base: position 135,153,063 of record CM034148.1, on the reverse strand, counting down.
GTACTCCTTTTCACCTGCTACAGCCTGCATTTATTTTTCTCTGGCGCTGGCCGCTGAGCTTTCAATCAGATTTTATTAATTGTTCTTCCCTGTGTTTACCTTTTACCTGCTCCGGCTCAGCGTTCTCTGAAATTTTCTGTAGTGACTCAACTTTCTCTGCAGTATTTCCATCTATGATCACGGTCTATGCAAATTTCTGCTCGGGATTTTGCCTTCTTTGCACTCCATGCACTAGACTGCTCGGCCTCCACATCCTCTGCATTTTTCTACTCGGCCTTTACATCCTCCTCATTTTTCTGCTTCGCCTCCCCATTCTCTTCTTCTTTCGGCGCTGAAGCTACAATCTCATCAACTTTCGGCTGGGCCGCTACTTTCTCCACATTTGTGGCCTCGTCCACTGAGTTGTCGGCATTTCTCTTGCGAGTTTTCTTTGTGGACACTGGTTGCTCCGATATTGTCTCCTCGATGTTTATTATCTCTGTATTTCTCTCGGCGGCCTCTGCTGTCAGTATATTTTTCTGATCGGCCTCAGCTTCAGTGGGATCGGCATTTTTGTTGAGCTCTGCCTCCTCAGGTACTTGTTCTTGTGTTACAGCCACCATTTCTTCCTCTACTTGGAGCTCGGTAATTTTACTTGGCGTCTTGCTTGGTGTCTTCCCCTTTCTCTGCACCATTTTGATATACCTCCAAAGCTTAAGATTAAACCTTTGAGTACTACTGAGAGAGTTGGTGGAGCATTTTACCCATCTCATACTACAATACTAGGGACGACTTGCTGCTACTGGATCCAGAAGGATATTACCCGCTGGGATGCCTTATTATTAAATCCAAAAAAATTGTACTCACTAGATTGTCTCTTTAGATGGACATAATCTAGTTTCAGTTGTTTTCAGATTTAGGGCATTGGCTTTTTAAAGTGGCAATGGATAGACTAGTTGTGGTGCAGGTTTGGCATAGGTCAATAAGTGGCTTATGGAGTGGATATTAGAATCTGCATGTTCGAGTATTATCCACAGCTTTTGGCCTGGCAATGTTTAGGAGTTCGATGAAGGATAGAGGAATTAAAAAGAAACTTGGATGTAGTTGGATTAAAGGAAATGAAATGGTGCATGCTTTTTGTGTTGGTGACAGATCACAGCCATGGGCACAGGAGATCTATGCAATGTTGGAGAAAATGTCTTGGGAGATGAAGGTAGCAGGATATCTTTCAGATTCAGAACCTTAATGTATGTGTTGACTGCCACACTGCACCAGGTTTTGTCCAAGATTGTTGCAAAGTAAATTGTTGTGAGAGATGCAAAGCGGTTCCATCACTTTAAAATAAAAAAAGGAAAATGTTCTTGTAGAGATTATTGGTAATGCCTGGTGAAGCAATCTAGTGACTGGTCAGCCTTAATTGAGGATGCTGAGTCTAGGGATTGTTTTATGGATATGGAGTCTGTACCAAGAGATCCTTTTTTTTGGTTTTAAACCCTTCTTCTTTTGCTTCGTCTCAGACTAGGGCTGCTCCTAATATGAGAGCACCAAGGTTAGGAGGTCCAATTCAGAAAACAATCACATGCATATGGAGATGGTGGAGGTGTTGGATGAATGTGAAGGATCAAGTTCAATTGCCAAAAAATGGGGCCTACAGAGGTTCTAGGGCTAATTTGGAGCGGTGTTGGGAGGATGTTGGAAAGTATTTTAGACCACCCACCCTGGCCGTGAACTCCTACCTGTGCCAACGTGAAGATGGTCGATGTTTGGGCGCCCAACGAGCTTGAAGAAAATGGAATTTAGGCTTGGATTGTTGTTGCTGATCTGGACGATGTTGAATCTGGAGAAAAAGGCAAGATATTTCTACACTTTTCTACTGCTATTATATTTACAATTATTGCGAAATCAAACCACTTTTTCCTTGCATTGATTTGTCAGTTGGATGTCATGATGGGAGATTTCCCCTTTCTTCTTGTCTCTTCTTGTATTTGCTTTTATCGTTGTCAGTATGTTGGTCGAAAGGATGCGTGTGCCCTATCCTCTGAATGTTATGTTTCTCTTACTCGAATGATAGACCTTCGTCTGTTTGTTTATGTATTATTTCTTCTCTGCGATTGAGTTGCAAGTTATTATGTTGATCAACTAGTATTTTCGATATTATGGAAGTAAGTTACGATAACTATGAAGCTCCTACCTAGCACCCTAGTTGTCTTTTGACGTTTTTTGGTTAGCCCCTTCGCAAGTCCCTTTGATAACCTTTTGGCATCGAGAAAGAAAGTTTGTAGGATTGTGTGAGCAATACGTGGGCTAGCCAGCTTAGAGTTTTGGTATTAATACTGGTAGAATGAAAAGGTTTGTGTGCAATGTGTTTTGCCATCTCACGTGTTTAGACTATTATACTATCTTTCATCTTGTTTCTAGGCTTTTAAGGCCATCCTCAAGAAGTATCTTGACCATCCTTATCAACTTGAACCATAACTAGCTTTTCGGATCAACTGAGCTCGAGGTTTCTTTGTGCGAATCCAGTACCTCGTTGACACTAGAATAGCTTTGGTCTAATCCCCCTCTGTGAATTATTGTTGGTGGCGCTCTTCTATTTTTCCTAACTTGCATTATTTCTCCTTTGTAGTGTTAACGCTATTAATTAATACTGGTCAGTTTTTATGCACGTAATTACCTTAATATTTTGTGATGGAAATTTCCTTAAATGTGATTATCTTCGGGGAAAAACTCATCTTTCTTTTGATAGTCTTATGGATTCATAGCGGAAGGTTTTGTTTTTATAAGGTCACCTAGAAATTATGTTAGTATATATTGTGCGACGGTTGACTGTGTTACCAAGGGTTGCCTTAAAATATGGTTGTTTTGGGATATGGGTAATTCATTTTAAATTAACCAAACATTAGTATTGTAGTGGAGGTATGCAAATCTTTAGTGTTATAAAAATTTGTTGATGACATTATTGTATAATCTTGTTGGACGGAACCCCCTTCTTCTCTCGCGTGTTTGCTATTAGCCTGTAAGACTTGGACCCTTCTTGGATGATTGGAAAATCTTTGTATTTAATGGTCAAAACTAGTATTCTTGCCTTCGCTTCGAAACTTATGTTGTGTGTATACTCTAATTGGTTTCCGGTTTGAAACTCAATTATGCATGGATTTTTGTGTTAATTTCTGAAACCCGTGTTTCCCCCTTCTTGGGCCGATCAACTCTTGTTCTTTTGGAAAAATATTATTTTAGCCTATGCGTTTGGTACCTTTGATAAATTTCTAGATGATTGGTATGTATATCAAATCTCAATCTTGTAATTATTGTTTAATTACTTACTTGATGGGGATTCTATTTTTGCTAGATTGTTTTCTCCTTATAGGGCCAAGGGCCATTCTCATATGATTGTTACTTTCATTGCATTTGCTCCTAACTAAAGTACAAGGTCTTCTCCTTCTTTGATTGACATGTTATAGACTTTATTATAACTTGATGTGCTCATAGTGTTTAGAGGTTTGACCCAAATTCTTGTAATAAAGTGCTTCTTTTCATGATATTGTTAGATAATAGTTATGGTGGTTTTGTGTAGCCTTATCTTGCTCAGTTCTCGTGAACTGACTCTTGTAGAAAATTTGCTGCAGATGGATTTTGCGTGTAGATGAGGGATAGAATTGTAGACTGTTGTCATCAACCTCAGTTGAGAAGTTCCTTTGCTCGAAACCTTTGTATGTTGTTCAACTGTTGTTAACGTCCAGTGGAAAGTTTAAAAGAGGATTAATGTCTTAGTATAAAGTATTGTGGACTTTGTCATCTGAACTTTGGAAACCTTGTATTGTTTGACCATCATTGAAATTATAAGAAAATTTGGTTATTGTTGTTGAGTGACTTTGTTGGAGTACCAGTATTTTAAGAATTGATGTAATCTTGTTTGGTTCTTGTAAATGAGTGTTGCTACAACCTTGCCTTGAGAATAAATTTTGAGCTAAACCTTGATATGACTTAGTAATAAAGTGTCATAAGTAAACTGACATGGGATTGTTTAATACTTCTGGAAGTTAAATTAAAAGTTGCATTCAAATAAAGTAACGTAGGGGTCACCAACGTGAGAGCAAGAAATTCTTAAAGTAAACAAGGGCAGGACTATCATTGCAGGTAAACTTATAACATGATAACCCTAGCTTCTCTAGTGAACATTATTCCTTTTATGGTGAAATTTGTAAAATGACCTTAAGGTGAAATGAACTGTTAAGTGTTTGAATATGATAAGATTTAATAAGCGAGAGAAAACAAAATTGGAGACCTCACCATCTTTCTCACTGCCATTTGGAAAGTAAATTTATACTCCTTGTTAATACTTTTAGCGAAGCCTAAGTAAATTTGTTGATAATTCTAGTTAAGAGCCCTAGCTTCAATCAAATACTGGCAATAACTAATGACGTCCTAAAGATGTATCATCTTGACCTTCTCCCTCTAACCCTTTTTCAAGGCACCTTGTATCTCTTCTCTTAAGTGTGTTGAACTTAAAACCATGTTGTCTTGTGGGCAAGAACGAATCTTAGTAGCGTTAGTGGTGAGTAGATGGCCTTGTGGAATTTAAATAATCCTTTTTCTTGATAAACGAATTAAGGAAATAAATGTCATAATAGAGAAGATTTAAAGATGATTACTCAGTGTAAAAAGAATAAACTTAGCTTGGTAAGATGAATTGTACGAATCTTATCTTGAGCCTCCTTGAAAACGTAAGCTAAGAATTGCAAGATGTCCTTTTAAAATAAATAACCCTCAAGAATATCTCATTGTGGTTGGCCCTAACTGTAAGTGTGTTCTGTGATTGGACTTCTATGTTGGCTTGTCAAAAAAAAATGTATTGTCCTTGATAGGTGTGAACGTTTCCATGCTGCCTTTATGGCCATCCTTGTATCAAGTTGTTCACAGTGTTAGTTGTAACCTTGTGACGACATGTTGTGTCGTGTTATGTGTCAAAGCAAGTCAAAAAAAATTTATCATGTCTTTTACTGTGTTGTTCGTGTGTGTGTGATTGTGGGTTGTTATACTTGGTATCAGAGCGTAGGTTCATGCTCTTGAACCTATGGGCCGGATTGGTGTTGTACGATGATGATACATGGTGGTGGTTGTGTTAGATGATGATATTGCATGATGATGATTTATATTAGAAGAGTAATTTGCTTTAAGCGTGATGTGATCCATGTCGTAATTGTGATATTGTGAACGCACATGATGTGTATGTCACTTTGTGCGTGTTTGTCATCATGTTGATGTGCTGGGGATGGGAGTGTTCTCTCTCCTTCTTGTGGATTCTATGAAGATTTCACATGTGAATTACTGTTTGTAATGTGTGAAAAGAATTATAATGTGGATGACGTAGTGTTGGAGCATTGTGACATATTGTGATATGTAAGTGTATCAATGTGTTGTATGATTAGATTGATGTTAAAAGAAATGAGTTGTATCATGATGTTTTTATCTTGTTTTGATGAAATGTGTGTACCACCTTGTTATGTAGCAATGGATGTTATGTTGTGATGTACTATGTTCATCGTATGTATGATTTGTGCAAATATGTAATGTTTCATGCTGTGATTTGGGGTCATGCGGTGAGTGTATGAACCCTATCGTATGGTGATTGCACTTTGGGTGCAGAATGTGGTAAAGTGGTGTGTTACACCCAGTGAATGTATGATTGTGATCTACCTTGTATATGTACCATATGTAAGACGTTATGGTAGTTATGTGGGTGCCACCATTATGTTAGTGATGTTTTTTTATGTTATGGTGTGAACCTTACGCTAACCGACCCTAAAGGGAATCGGTAAAGTGTATGTTGAGAGTGAGGAATGGTGTACCATGGGTCAATAACTTGAGCCGAAACTCGGTTTAGTAGATTACATGTGATTCTTTCCTCTCTCCCTATGTGGTTGTATGTACACAACCTAAATGCAACTATGACTATGTTTAGCCTTGTCGAAGTGGTGGTGGGATGATTCAGATGGAGGTGATGACAGTTGTATTATTGATATGTATTTACGAGCTGAGGCTCGATGTTTCGAGTGATAGCAACTTGTTGAGTACCCCTTTGGTGGCTAGATAAGGCCACACAGTTATCGTAATGTGACATTATTATAAGTTGATTTTATTCGTAAATTGAGATTTTTACTTTATTTTGTAAGGACCAGCAACTTTTCTTGATTGCCATACTTTACAATTTTGGGCATTTCCTTGGTTTGTGGCACTAACATGGGGATTTTTGATACTAACTATGGCTATTTGGGCCATTTATTTTGCTTGAATTTGGGTCTTCTTTTAAATTTGGAATTTTTACCCACCTTTCACAAGGCTTGTACTTTTCCACTTGGCACTTTGATTGGATTGTTGTGCTGGTTCTATTATCGTGATGTGTGGAATAGGGTCATGGGATTGCACCATTGGAATGGTTGGACCCTATGGACCCGCTTTGTTGTATAGGGGTACGCCCCAAGGAGTACAGATAACTAGCGGGTTGTTGAACCACGCGTTATTATGTCACTTGGGGTTAGGAGTGTTCGCAACTCTATGTGGTTTCAGGACCCTAGGGTCAACCGGCCTCCTTGAGGGAGGCATAAGAGTTTGAGGGAGGCATAAGAGTTTGAGGGAGGAATAAGAGTTTGAGGGAGGCATAAGAGACTTGAGGGAGGCATAAGAGTTTGAGGGAGGCATAAGAGAATTGAGGGAGGCATAAGAGTTTGAGGGAAGCATAAGAGACTTGAGGGAGGCATAAGAGTTTGAGGGAGGCATATGATATTTGTGTGTATGGTTGATGTCTGGGATATATGTTGTGTTATCATGATTGTTTGGGTAGTGGTCTTTTGATGTATGTGTTACTCATGTCATATGGATATGTGTTGTGATGTTGTGGATATGGTCACTGATTCCCTTGTGGACACTATGTACCTGTAGCATGGTTATGGTGTTATGTGAAAAACCTCATACGATGAAAATTGAGGAAATGTCTAGTGGATTGTAGTACTCTTTTGTTTGAGTATTTTGTAGGTCAGTCATAGATGTGTGATGAGTACTATGTTATGTGGACTGTGCCTAATCCATTCCGTATTTGAGTAACCTTTTGTGGTGTAATACAGTCATGAAGAATATACTTGTGTGCTTGTGAATCTATAGTGTCCTTTTTGAACCTGATAGGGTGTTGTGTTAGCAGTTCATGTTGGGCACCCACAATAAAGAATAAACTAAAACCCTTTAATGATGAAATTTTTATAAAGAAAATTAAACTAAGAATAATGTTAATCGGAAAGAGACTAATGAAAATAATAAATAAGAAGGAACTGCCAATCTTCATAGAACATTGAAAGTTAAAATTTCTTACCAAATTTTCCTAAGGCTTCCTTGTGACCGTGCTTTTAATCAGACTGAAATTTTAAACCATAGGGTGTACTTTCTCCTTTACTCTGTTCTTGATTGCGAACCATTTATTTTTCGTGCTGTGGTATGCCGCATCGAGGATGATGCTTTTCTTAAGGGGAGGAGAATGTAATTCCCTGTTCATCGCATGCGACTTTGCTTCGGTTACGTCCCGTGTTTCTTATAGCTGAACGTTGTTGCATTTCCTTTGAAACGTTGGAGGTTCGCCTTGTCGAGCTTAACTCTTGGTTGCTAGTTAATGCGTTCCACCCAACTGAATGATAGATAACGACATTATGATCTTACTCTTCGATCCTAGCCTTTGCGCCTTTATGATTTGTCTTTCCCTTGCCTATTGCTTATCGACATCATCCTATATGAGCTATCGTTCAACGAGTCACTAAGTTGGCAGGCATAAAGTTTCTTGTCGCTTCCGAATTATCGAGCACTCGTTACGCAAGCTACAGGAAGAGTATGATTTGTGGTGCAGCCACGGATTGGAGGTGGTTTTTAAATGGCGTTTGGACTCCTCCCAACCATCTGAACTGAAGGAACAGTTATGGTATTTAATATATTTCACTTACGTGTAGATGCCTTTCAGAGCCAGTGGAGTCGTGAGGTAATCATTCACCTTGCATCTATTTGGATCCTTTTAGCTTCAAATGCGTATGGGTGGTTGAGCTGTTGTAGCTAGGTCTTCCTGGGAATGAAGACAAGATACTTCTTGAATTGTTTCTTTTCTGCTAGGACCTTTATTCCTAATTGACCGCAAGGGTAAGAAATATCTCTGCCCTTAATGGTAGATAGGGCTACATAGCTTTAATCTCAAATGTTCCAAAACATATTTTCCCTGATTTTCGTGTTGCATATTTAGGATGGAGGGTTGAAGTAAGTTTATGCAGGACTTTTTGTACTAGGTTGTCAGCTGGCTAGTGGGTGGAAATTTATGTTTTTCTCTGGCACTTGCCGCTGAGCTTTCAGATGGGAGTCGGTGGATTGTTCTTCCCCTTTGTTTACCTTTTACCTGGATCCGCATTTGCGATCCTTTATTCAATGCGTATGGTCTGGGAGCGCACGTCAACTTTCTTGAGCTGCAGGCATTTCCATGGAGGGAAAACGTGTTTGTGCAAATGTTGTTTTGGTCCTTTTGCGCAGTTCTGTTGCACTCCGTTCACTAGACTACACGAACCTCCACATCCTCTGTCCATGGCGTCTTCTTGGCCTTACATCCTCCTGCCTTACTGTGATTCGCCTCCCCATTCTCTTCCTGTTTTGCGTGCTGAAGCTAGAATCTCAGCAACTTTCGGCTGGGCCGCTACTTTCTCCAGGCATGTGTGGCCTCGTCCACTGAGTAGAAGCCATTTCTCTTGAGCGTATCCTTTGTGGACAAGCAGGTCGCTACCGATATTGTCTCCTCGATGTTTATTATCTGTATCAGTTCTCTCGACTGCATCTGCTGTCAGTATATTTTTCGGGATCGGCCTCAGCTTCAGTGGGATCGGCATTTTTGTTGAGCTCTGCCTCCTCAGGTATGTGACCATGTGTTACAGTGACCAGTTCTTACTCTACATGAGACCTCGATGAAATTTATTACTAAGATTCTCTGCTTGATTTCTTACTTTTTCTCTGCACCATTTTGATATACTCATGGAAGAGCATCTCATAGAGGCGGATCTGTTGAGTACTACTCAGAATAGTTCATGAAGCTAAAATTGCCTGTGCTGTTACTACATTTCTGGGGTCCACTTGCTTCTAACGTAGGATCCAGAAGTGATTATGTACTCGCTGGGATGCCTTGTTATTCGATTCCGGTGAAATTCGGTACACACTAGATTGGCTCGTTTTTGTTGGCCTATCAAGCTTGGTGGTATCAAGACTGTTATCAGATTGTGAATGGATCACTCGGCTTTTCATGTGGCAATGGATAGACTAGTTGTGGTGATCCTGGTTGGCTCGGCCATAGCCCAATAGAGTTGGCTATATGGTGAGTTAATGTATAGAATCTGCATGTTCGAGTATTATCCACAACTATTGGCATGGCAGACCTTCCTAGGAGTTCGATGAAGGATAGCTTGGCCGTAAAAAGCAACGTGGATCAACTTGGATTAAAGCCAATAAAATTGCGCATGCTTTTTGTGTTGGTGACAGATCATACCCATAGGCACAGGAGATCTATGCAATTTTGGAGAAAATGTCTTGGGAGATGACGGTAGCAGGATATCTTGTCAGATTCAGAACATGTACTGAGTGAACATGGAAAGTAAAAGTATTCCTCTGCCACACTGCATGAGGTTTTGTCCAAGATTGTTGCAACGCAAATTGTTGTGAGAGAGGCAAAGCGGTTCCATCACTTTAAAAAAAAAGGGGGGGAATGTTCTTATAGAGAGTATTGGTAATGCCTGGTGAAGTAATCTAGTGATTGGTCAACCTTAATTGAGGATGCTGAGTCTAGGGACTATTTTTTTTTTGGATATGGAGTCTGTACCAAGAGATATTTTTTTTTGGTTTTAAAGCCATCTTCTTTTGCTTCGTCTTAGACTAGGGTTTCTCCGAATTTGAGAGCACCAAGGTTAGGAGGTCCAATTCAGAAAACAATCAGATGCATATGGAGATGGTGGAGGTGTTTGGATAAATGACAAAGGATCAAGTTCAATTGCCAAAAAATGGGGCCTACAGAAGTTCTAGGGCTAATTTTGGAGCGGTGTTGGGAGGATGATGGACAGTATTTTAGACCACCCACCCTGGCCGTGAACTTCTACCTGTGCCAATGTGAAGATGGTCGATGTTAGGGCGCCCAACGAGCTTGAAGAAAATGGAGTTTAGGCTTGGGTTGTTGTTGCTGATCCGGACAGATGTTGAATCTATAGAAAAAGGCAAGATATTTCAACACCTTTCTGCTGTTATTTTATTTAAAATTATTGTGAAATTGAACCACACTTTTCCCTTGCATTGAATTGTCAGTTGGATGTCATGATGGGAGATTTCCCCTTTCTGCTTGTTTCTTCTTGTATTTAGCTTTTATCGTTAACAATATGTGGGTCGAAAGGATGCGTGTGCCCTCTCCTCTAAATGCTATGTTTCTCTTACTCGAATGATAGACCTTCGTTTGTTTGTTTATGTATTAATTCTTCTCTATGATTGAGTTGCAAGTTATTATGTTGATCAACTAGTATTTTGGATATTATGGAAGTAAGTTACGATAACTATGAAGCTCCTCCCTTGCACCCAAGTTGTCTTTTGACGTTTTATGGTTAGCCCCTTCGCAAGTCCCTTTGATAACTCTTTTGGCATCGAGAAAGAAAGGTTGTAGGATTGTGTGAGCAATGCGTGGGCTAGCCAGCTTAGAGTTTTGGTATTAAAACTGGGTAGAATGAAAAGGTTTGTGTACAATGTGTTTTTCCGTCTCACATGGTTTAGACTCTTATACTATCTTTCATCTTGTTTCTAGGCTTTTAAGGCCATCCTCAAGAAGTATCTTGACCATCCTTATCAACTTGAACCATAACTAGCTTTTCGGATCAGTTAAGCTCGAGGTTTCATTGTGCGAATCCAGTACCTCGTAGACACTAGAATAGCTTTCGGTCTAATTCCCCTCTCAGAATTGTTGTTGGGTGGGCGCTCTTCTATTTTTTCCTAACTTGCATTATTTTCTCCTTGGAAATGTTAACCGCTATTAATTAATATTGGTCAGTTTTTATGCACGTAATTACCGTAATAGTTTGTGATGGAAATTTCCTTAAATGTGATCAATCTTCGGGGAAAAACTCAGCTTTCATTTGATAATCTTATGGATTCATAGCGGAAGGTTTTCTTTTTGATAATGTCACTTAGAAATTATGTTTGTATCTATTTGTGCGACGGTTGACTGTGTTACCAAGGGTTACCGTAAAATATGGTTGTTTTCGGATATGGGTAATTTATTTTAAGTTAACCAAACATTAGTATTATAGTGGAGGGTTTGACAAATCTTTAGTGTTATAAAAATTTGTTGATGACATTATTGTATACTCTTGTTGGACGGAACTCCCTTCTTCTCTCGCGTGTTTGTTACTAGCCTGTAAGACTTTGACCCTTCTTGGATGATTGGAAAATATTTGTAGTTAATGATCCAAAACTAGTATTCTTGCCTTCGCTTCGAAACTTATGTTGTGTGTATACTCTAATTGGTTTCCGGTTTGAAACTCAATTATGCATGGCTTTTTGTTTTAATTTCTGAAACCCGTGTTTCCCCTTTCTTGGGCCGAACAACTCTTGTTCTTTTGGAAAAATATTATTTTAGCCTATGCGTTTGGTACCTTTGATAAATTTCTAGGATAACTGGTATATATATCAAATCTCAATCTTGTAATTATTGTTTAATTACTTACTTGATGGGAATTCTGTTTTTGTTAGATTGTATGTTTTTCTCCTTATAGGGCCAAGGGCCATTCTCATATGATTGTTACTTTCGTTGCATTTTGCTCCTAACTGAAGTACAAGGTCTTCTCCTTCTTTCATTGACATGTTATAGACTTTATTATAACTTGATGTGTTCATAGTGTTTAGAGGTTTGACCCAAATTATTGTAATAAAGTGCTTCTTTTCATGATATTGATAGATAACAGTTATGGTGGGTTTGTGTAGCCTTATCTTGCTCAGTTCTCGTGAACTGACTCTTGTAGAAAATTTACTGCAGATGGATTTTGCGTGTAGATGAGGGATAGATTTGTAGACTTTTGTCATCAACCTTAGTTGAGAAGTTCCTTTGCTCGAAACCTTTTTATGTTGTTCAACTATTCTGTCAACGTCTAGTGGAAAGTTTAAAAGAGGATTAATGTCTTAGTATAAAGTATTGTGGACTTTGTCATCTGAACTTTGGAAACCTTGTATTGTTTGACCATCATTGAAAATTATAAGAAAATTTGGTTATTGTTGTTGAGTGACCTTTGTTGGAGTATCAGTATTTTAAGAATTGAGGTAATCTTGTTTTGTTCTTGTAAATGAGTGTTGCAACAACCCTTGCCTTGAGAATAAATTTTGAGTTAAACCTTGATATGACTTAGAAATAAAGTGTCATGAGTACACTAACATGGGATTGTTTAATACTTCTGGAAGTTAAATTAAAAGTTGTATTCAAATAAAGTAACATAAGGGTCACCAACTTGAGAGCAAGAAATTCTTTAAGGTAATCAAGGGCAAGGACTATCATCGCAGGTAAACTTTATAACATGATAACCCTAGCTCCTCTAGTGAACATTATTCCTTTTATGGTGAAATTTGTAAAATGACCCTAAGATGATATGAACTATTAAGTTGTTTGAAGATGATAAGATTTAATAAGCCAGAGAAAACAAAATTGGAGACCTCACCATCTTTCTCACCGCCATTTTGGAAAGTAAATTTATACTCCTTGTTAATACTTTTAGCGAAGCCTAAGTAAAGTTGTTGATAATTCTGGTTAAGAGCCCTAGCTTCAATTAAATACTGGCAATAACTAATGAGGTCCTAAAAGATGTTTCATCTCGACCTTCTCCCTCTAACCCTTTTTCAAGGCACCTTGTATCTCTTCTCTTAAGTGTGCTGAACTTAAAACCATGTTGTCTTGTGGGCAAGAACGAATCTTAGTAGCGTTAGTGGTGAGCAGATGGCCTTGTGGAATTTAAATACTCCTTTTTCTTAATAAACGAATTAAGCAAATAAATATCATAATAGAGAAGATTTATAAGATGATTACTCAGTGTAAAAAGAATAAACTTAGCTTGGTAAAATGAATTGTATGAATCATACCTTGAGCATCCTTGAAAACGTAAGCTAAGAATTGCAAGATGTCCTTTTAAAATAAATAACCCTCAAGAATATCTCATTGTGGTTGGCCCTAACTGTAAATGTGGTTCTGTGGTTGGGCTTCTATGTTGTCTTGTCAAAAAAAAAGTGTATTATCCTTGATGGGTGTGAACGTTTCCGTGCTGCCTCTTGTGGTCAACCCCGTAACAAGTGGTTCCTAGAGTTAGTTGTAACCTTGTGACAACATGTTGTGTCGTGTTATGTGTCGAAGTAAGTCAAAAAAAAATTATCATGTCTTTTACTGTGTTGTTCGTGTGTGTGTGATTGTGGGTTGTTACACATTATGCATATGCACTATGCACACTCTAGGAACTAACACATGGAAGAACATGCGTGAATCCCATTCTCATTTTAAAATAATGATATTTTATTCATAACTAAGAAAGTATGACGTTACACTACATGACCAATAAATAAATTTATATCAAGAGTGTGACAAGGAGGAAAATGTTAATGTTATTGAAACTAGAGACATTTTTTGATTAAGCCATGGTTGTTATCTCATTACTGGTGAAAATTACCAGTGAAAATGAGAGTTACTTTTGTGGACATGGACGCATCTCGTATTGTCAACCATATTTAATATATATCAAACTCACTATTTTGTTGGGAAACACATCGAAGTAGATTTGGTAATAAACATGGTGCACCCATAGAAATCCATGGCTGCAACCACTGTAGGATTGCTCTTAATGGGGTTGTTGAGTCCCATTATTGCAACCAATGGAAGATCAGAGGCAAACTTGAGAGGAGCATCACTGATTCTTGTCAAAATCTAGTGTGTTATAACCGTTTTCATGGCCACCTTCACCGGAGGAATATCTAGTCTCCCTATTTCTAGTAATAGAATGATAGCTTCAATTTTTTGGGAACTCAATTCGAAGGGAGAGTATTCTTGGGGATGACATTAATGCATTTCTTGAGCCACTTTGCAAAGAAATTTCAACTTCTTACCGACAAACCGTATCTTTATGTATACATGTTGTGCACCACCGGATACCTCACCATGCTCGAAGATTTGGTCATTTCTAGGGTCTACCCAAGTGATCAAATGTAACACTTTATAGGCACACTTTTAAGTTTTAAGATCGAGTGATTGCAAAAAATCAAGTGAAGAAGGAGCAATCGTTGATAATTGAGCCCATCCTCGAAATGGACATATGAATGATAGGAATATTTTGTCTATCAATTGATATTTGTAACTATATTATTTTACTTTATTATGATGCTTCTTTTTTTGAGAGAGAATATGATTAAATAAGTATTTAGTAACATATGTCCACTTAATAAAAATTATGTAGATAAGAATATTTTCGTATTATATTTGTGTGTTTGTGTGTGCACGCGCATGTGTGTGTTAGACACAAACAAATATTATAACAATAACATAAAATAAAATTGGATCTCTTTATTCTACAGAGAAAAATCAAGAATGCGGTGATATTTGTTTATAGTGGGGGAGAATCAATACTCAATAATCATAAAAAATATGATTATTGTAATAATTAATTCTAATTGCTTAAAATATTATTTAAAAATTGCGTTAATGATAAAGTTTAAAATAATTTATTATTCCCAAGTAAAAATCAAGAAAAAATAATACTTTGCTAAAATATTCATTTCAACAATATTAAAATGTAAGACCCAATAAATAGAAATTAGAAACAGTGATACATTCGACCTGGTTGTAATGCAGTCTCGATTCCCACCATAAACAAATAAAGACAAATATTTCCCAACTGATCATCGCTGGCACAATGGAAGAAACGAAGTTGAGGTACATGCAACTATCAAAATATGTTTAAATATTAATGTGATGCATGATCCTTATTCCGAAGAGGAAAATGAAGAATGGAGTGATATCTCTTTATACAAAGGGGGAGGAATCAATACTCAATGATTATGAAAAATATTATTATTGTTTAAAACATTATTTTAAAAATACGTTATTGATAAATATTAAAAATAATTTACTTGTTCCCAAGTAAAAACCAAGAAAAATAAATACTTTGCCTAAGTATTTATTTCAACAATATTAAAACGTAAGATCAAATAAAATAGAAATTAAAAAATTAACATGTTTAAAGACTAATGCACGACATGATCCTTTTCAAGATGAAGTGATTTCTCATTTCTCTTTTGTGTGAGTCGAAACCTAAACCATTACAAATCCTCCCCTCTCAACAAGTTTTTAAATTGTTGATTTAAATATCTATACTCAAAACACATTCAAAATCAAAGAGGAAGGATTAGTATATTGGTAGCAGCTCCAAATTTTATAAGACAAAACAGACCTGTCATTTGTAATTGAGACTCTTTTCTTTCACAATTAAAGCATCCAAGCCCATTGAAGGTAGCTCCCCGCAAATCAACTTTAAAAGGATTCAGCTTACCGACTTCTTTCAAATTATTTCTTAGAAGTGTAGTTTTACACTTGGTATTTTTCGCTGCACCACTAGTGCAATATATATAAACATTCCAACACTATGCATTATCATAACCACGTGCTCCCCCGCATTCTTGATGCATGGAGCTCTTCTATTAAACCTTGAAACCTTTTGCAAGAATACCAATGATAGAAGGAATCCTCTCACCAGCAGCATCAAAACGATCTGGTAAATCCTCTTTCAAAAAGACCTTGAGATGCATCAAAAGCATCGGAAATATAAATTGAAAGTTTCAGAATAAGTTAACAAGCAGGCTAACTTTTAATTAGATCTCGTGAAAGAAATAAAAGTGACAAAACAGATAAATATTTTCCTAGTAATTAATTCATGTCAGACGTATTTTCTCTATCTGGCACCTTCAATGTTGTTCTAGCAAAAATGGTCCAAGCTATGAAAGGAAAACAGTCATCACAAGACATGGGCTAATGGGTAAGAAGAAAGGGACGTCATTTTAAGCACAATAAAGGAGTATTATATTGCATTTAAAATTTTAAATATAGTTGTAAGGAAAGGTGGATATAGGTAGGAGTAAAAACTACGTGCCCCTAAATCCATGTTTCCAAGTGAGTATCAAGGAAACCTTTCTAGTTTTGAAATGCTACAGAATTTAAGTTTAATATTTTCTAGCCTTTGAACTTGAGATTTATTGGTAACTCATCTGATTTAACTTGTTTGTGAATTTCTATTTACGTTTGCCTTGTTACACATGAAATTGGGAACTGTTTCCCTTGGAATTGTTTTTCTAAATATTCATTGAGAATGAAATGTGGAAGATAACAAACCCAAAGATGCTGCAATTTATGGGAACAGTGTATGACCTCCTTGAAATCTCTGCCGCCAATTATAGCAAAGCTGAAATTCAAGAAAGTTAAATTACAGCAAACTGGATAGATGGCGGGCTGGCAGCTGGGAACAATTTCTCGAAATCTCAACAAACATTGAAGCAACTTGCGATTTCCTAATAGACCACATAATTTATCATGTTCTTCTTGTAGAAACTTAGAGCCACAGGAAGTTGTTTCAATATAACACTTATTTCATTAAATCGGGACTTATTTTAGTCCAAGCAACTAAAACATATAGCCAATATTGGAATCTGATATCAGTATTTTTGGATTCTAAAATGTCAAATATTGGAATTATCTGCACTCTAAAATCACACATATTGGACTCCAAAATCGCACAGGTTGGATTCCAATATCGCATATATTAGAATCCAAAATCACATATATTGGAATCCAAAATCACCTACATTGAAATTATATTCACTCCAAAGTTCGATATATTGAAATCCGGAAAATCAAATATTAGAATCCATTATATGGGTGAACGTCAGCTAGGAATTATTTATGATTTGTTATGTACATAACATGTTTATTTTTAATAAGGGCTAGCGGCTGCCAGTCATTATTTATGCTATGTTATAAGGGCTAGTAGCAATAAACCATTATTTATGTTATGTTATAAGGGCTAGCAACCCCCAACCATTATTTATGTTATGCTATATAGTCTAGTTGATGTTAGACATTATTTATGACATGTTATATATAGAACATGTTTATGATAAATGTGGGATAACAAACATATTCTCTTGTCCTTCAATGGTTGCAACAAAGGCCACGACATGATGTTATATTTGAAGTCCGTTTAGACATCTTTTATCAATTTTATACATGCTAGCAACCACTACGATAATGACTTTCAAGAGATGTGAGATGCTTCCTGGTTAATTTACTATGATGTGATTGAACCTTGCTGCAAGTATAGAATGATTGAAGATATTATGAAGAAACTAGCAGTGGGGGTCGATCCAGACTATGAATTAAATGTATATATCTATTGCATATTTCAGTACGACTTAATTTTATCTGTTAAATATTTTGGTAGACTTAATCTTAAAAATCCAGTTCTTTTAGTATGGCATCATTATTGTTGAGGGAACCATAATAAAACTCATAGAATAGATAAATATCCTTTCCAGTCACAGTCCTTCAAGAATCATATATCTGAAACCTACACTACTCACCATAGAGAGAAAATCAAATAATAATTTACTTTATAGTACTTGCTACTTCCATGATTTGATGAGAAGCATGTTAGAGCCAAAGAAATTTTGGTTTACATTGAAGCAATATTGAGCTAAATGTGAGATAAACTCTTTATGTTAAGTGGAAATAAGTAAAATTCTCCATAGAAAGAAGGAAATATGCCTATTTTAAAGTATTCCTTACTTCAATTTAAAAAACAATTGCCTTGGAGTCAACCATTCCACTCAAAGAGTGAGATTATTAATTTTACCTTAGGTAAAAGAGGGTTGAGGGGACAGTTGACAATTTTTGCACTTGTCCAAAAATGAGCAACTCGAAACTTTATTTTAGATGGATGGAATTTATGGATGAACCTAACTAAGGGGGTGAATACAATTTTCATTGTGTTTTCAGTTGTAGTAATTGATTAACAACATGTAATTTGTAGCTATGTGTTTTGCAGTGGAATGCAACACCTCACATAGGTTGTCATTCCATGTTCATCTTCAACAAGGAAACATAGAATATCTGAAGGACCAATGTATATCCTTGATGAAGGTGGCAATCACAGGATATGTAGCATTTTACATTCCATAACAACAAATATAGTTGCTGATTGCAAGTTGCAGATGTTCATTATTAAGTTACAAGCATTTTCATTTTGGTAATTTCCTATGTTTAAGTGTATTAAGTATATTATTGAGTTGTTTAAGTCATTTCACAATCATATCATATTAAAATTTCAAAGAAAAATGAAGTACACAACTCAATTACAGAAATAATATCATTTATTCATGAGGAAATTCAATGTTTCCCACACAAGCCACGGGATGTAACTTATATGTACTAAAATAAGAGATACGTGTGTATAAAGCTAAAACAAAGGGAATGTACAAGGAACCCATCATTGCCTTGGGCCTTCCTATTGGTATTTATTGTTCCAGCATCAGCTCCATATCTACATCTTCTTTGCATCATTCCATTGTGTCAGTGTACCTGAAAAGAGGAAAATAAAAGACATCAATTATTCAGATTAGGGTTAAATCTGCATGTCTGTGCTATTACCTTCAGAAAAATGAATCTCCTAAGATCAAGAGGCATAAGGTACATCAAAGATGACACTAAAATGAAAAGTACTATCTTGCAAAAGCACATATAATTCTCAGATTCAAGACATACAAAGAGAAAAGATAGAAAATATTAACTATGGAATACAAGAGAAGCTAAGGCCTATTTTTATCTAACTATTTTTTTTAAATGTGCAGGTACAAGAAAGAAGGAAAATAAAGTATTGACTGTTGTATTCATGAAAACATAAAAAAAATTCCAAGAAATTAAGTATTGATGATACCATAACAAGAATAAATCGTTGCATAATACTTTATGAACATTCAAATCAAAGCAATGTATATATTCCCTACATGATCTAGAGCAATCATTGTTTCAGTTTAGATTGAATGTATGAGTACAATCCTAGAACATAAAAGGTTCGAGTTTAATATACAAGAGAAAAAGAGCTTACAAGTGATATGCACACTTGAAGTGTACCCGATCAAATGTGAAAATAAAGTAAACAACAAAATTTGTGTGTACTCATCAAAAGGAATAAAAAAATTTATATCACAATAATTCATAGCTTTTCGTCTAACTGAAATGATGAAATGTTGTTATAGTACCAAGAATCCTAAGAGAAATCTCACCTTCAACATTTAAGAGAAAAATTCAAGTAGTGAAGATACATATCAACAATTGCAAAGAAGAAGATATCAAGCTAGTTGTACAAACATAGTATAGTCATGCTCTACAAATTTAAAATGAATTCCAAGAACATCAAGGCTTGAGGGAACCAGCAGGAACACTCAATAGAAAGAAGATGAGTATTCTCAAAAGATGAAGTCAAAATAGAGAATTCAAAATCTCAAGTATAGATTTAAAATCAATACAAACACATAACAAATTCAGAACTACGTGCAATCATGCATATTTTCTACATTTATGGCAATTATAAAGCCCTGAAGACGTGTAAGAAAATTGTTGCTTGGTAAGTTTCTATAAGGCAATAATGCTCATGAGCTTCAAGTGGTTATAAAAATTCAAATCCAACAAACATTTCAATGTATTCAAAGCTTAAATGTGTATGCCAAACTCATAGCAGTGAATTATGACATCAATATATAAATGAAAATAGCTATATAGTCCACAGAAAACAATTTAAGTAAACATATTACAATCTTCAATATGGATGCATAGTTTAGAAAAAGAGTAAATTAGTTACTACCTTGCAAGATATATTTACTTTAGGTGTACTCAAATATTGAACAAGAATGAGTTAAATGAATGCCAGAAAGAATCATAGCACATCAAAGTGAAGCAGTTCCAAGCAAGCACAAAATAGTTTAGAAATTGTTTCATTATTTTTAAGGTTTTATCTGAAGCATGGAGAAATTAAACATGGATAGTGATTCCTCAAGCTCAGAGCATGAAGCAAAGAATGATTAGAGAAACACCATCAGTACATTACATTTCAGCATTTTTGAAATAAAACATTACAACAATTATAAGGTTAAAGAAAGGACAATTCACAAAGTAAGAAGTAGTGGTGGAATTTCATTTATGGTTTCAGTTAACATTACCAGATTTGCAAAGGGGTTGTTGTCAAGATTCACTAAGCATTAATGTACAATGACATCTCAAGAGTTTTCATCTAGTATTAAAACAGAGTAGACCATTTCCTTAGCAACTTAAGTCTATTGATTGTCTTTCAAACAGTCAAATTAAATTACCAATCATTCCTTTAAAAGAATGCACTCATGATTGAAGAAGCAGTTTGTTTGAATGACTAAGAGTCTAAGGAAATCAAAGAGAAGAGAAGCAAGACTTCTATCAAATGCAATTCCTTGCATAACAGATCTCTAGAGTACACCGAACAAATTTTCAAAGTTGTAGAAGGTAATATAAATGGCATAACATCCAGTTCAAACTTACAACAACATGGTAGTAGAGTTCAAAATATAGAATTGAAGTTGTAAAGGAAATACTTAACAATAATTTCTCATAGAATAAATATTCTATCAAAAGAAAACATATCCATGCTTGAAATATCTATATACTATCAAGGAATGTATAATATTTTAATAATTTTTCAGAAAATATGTCAAGGAATGAATACAAAGGAAAATTGAAAATAAAGTCGAGCCACGAGGTAATGGTTTTGAAATGTAAACCCCTGAGATCGATAATAAGAAATAAATAGACAACAAACTCAGAATGATGGCATGAAGCAAATTCAAAAACCCATTTCACTAAGTCACAAATTCGAAGACGCATGTAATTTCGAAGCTCGAATATATTGGTATTGGCGTTCAAAATAGATCTACAGATCAAAGGAAAGAGAAAAAAGACAAGTTCATAGATAAAATGAAAATACGCAGCAACTAATTGCTCATTCCCAAAACATAATACAGAGGAACAAAGTAAGAGCTCGAAAAATATAGACAGTTTTGCATTGAGAATTTAAACAAGTAAAACCCAGATTTTGGTATCTTAAAAACTCTGAAAATTCATTATATGCCACTGCCGTTTATAGTTTTCATAAATTTTCACAAGGATTTCAAAAAGGAGCCAAACTTGCCAATTTTAGAAAAAGAATTGAGGAAACCCTTCAAAAGTTTGATTGCATAGACAAAAGAATGATAACCGAGAAACATTCACAGGCTCGAAGTTGAATGTCGTGGATTTTTATACATAGAAACATAGAGATTCAGGTTATACAACGTAAAAAATGCAAAAAATGTAAATATTTTTAAGGATTATAGTTATGTCAAGAAGAACAACCTTGAAACAATAGCCTATAGCTTAAAAAGGTAGAACCTTACCTTATTTTCGTCAAACGGTGGCCATTGCAATTTTGCACAGGGTTTCTGTTACGGTAATATCTGAGTAATAAAAATTGTAAAGCATTGAGCTATACTAGATGACCACACTTCAGATCTCATCAAATACCAAAGTATGTATGCACAAAAAATAGATCAACTGAGCTCAAAAATTTGTTTCATGGCGGATGCCTCTCAGTAATCATAGAAAACCTCGAGTGGTTTAGAAGACAACAAAGGAAAAAAAAATCCATACTCATAACTCACATAGGCTGAAATTGTAGAGTTTAGAGCTTGAAAAGATCATAATAATGACACCTAGAAAAAAAAATTCCATGGCTTCACCCTTGAAAATGACAAAGTGAAATGAAACGATCAAGCCTAGGATTCGAAATAACCTTTCTCACCAACCAAAGCACTAAAGAACCTTACTCACCATAGAGTTAGCGATCAAAAAATAATATTTCAAAGTGCCACGATCAAACAGTGTAGATGAAAACTCTAGTCAACTACCCTGCCATTCAAGTTTAGAGAATCGATGGTCCACATCATGCAAGTACCATAATCGATAGACAAGATCCTCTATAACTTTCAATGCAAAATCCATACTTACCAGAGGTAAAAGAATCAACAGAAAAGGTCAAATGGTACAATTATCATTTGTCAATAAAGCACCAATCACCAACTTCAATACAAACCCCAAACTTACCACATAGTTATATTAACTCTACCATAGTTCTGCAAGTATGCACATGGCACACAAGCAACGAAGACCTAACTTAAAAAAAGTTAGTTTTCCACCGATAAAATAAGGTCTTGTTCATCACGAAGAGGGAACCAGCCCCATTTAACATAATAATTTACTCGACCTTATCTAAGGTCTAAATGATAATGTTATTATGCCACAAAGTATGCAAAAGCCAAAAAATTAATTGATCAATGGGTTGAATCCTCGTGAAAAGGGGGCCAATTGATTAATTACATAGTTTATTTTGACTATAGCATATGTGCTAGATAATTCCTAAGGAGGGTCAAGATTAATCATCTTTTTTGCCATGATGTATATGCAAAAGAAACCAATCAAATGCTCAAGGTCATGTGGACCTTAATTTTTCCAAAGTAAGCCATGATTTAAAGGTGTCCAAACATGTATTGGTATTCATGCTATGATTAATTAAAAGAGGTCCAATATTATCATTGTCAAGGGTATATACCATTATATGTAGAAATATGAAGATATGAGCTAAACAAAGGTTTGGAATGGAATCAATAATAAAGTGTATGCCAAGAAGGTCAACATCATGTACCACATGCAGTTATCTTAATTTTCACAAAAAAAACCTTATTATTTGCAAAAAGGAGAAGAATATCATTTTTGGCATGTACACATGCACATGTGTTCCCCACAATGGGAGAAACTTTTTTTTTGAATAAAGGAGATTAAATGCATTGTTTTTGCAAATATTGTAATTTTGCATGCCTTAACAAGAGAACAAATCTAAAAAAGAAGACATAAATATCCTTGCAAGTGGATGGGGAACACAAGTGTCAACATCAATAGAGATATGATTAATTCAATCATACAACATGAAGACAAAATAATGCACTCGCATTGGAGAAGGCTTGCACATCAAGTAAGTGGCTAATATTAGCGAACATATTCATGCAAATATATTAATTGGATTAAAAATAGAACAATCAACTATACTTTAACCAAGGTGTATTTTTGAAACTAAGGCGACTAATGCCTCATTGTTATCAACAAGTCTATTTTTTCTTCCTTTATTTATTCATGATAAAAACATAAAATTAGCATGTATGGGTGAGTATAGACTAGAGTCTATTTTTAGGAGGAGTTGGGTGAAGTATTTTTCTTATATATTGTGTGCACTAGCAAGGCATAAGAAGGAATTTTTCATACAGGAGTGCAAAAGCATATTTATTTCCATTTTTTCCTTTGAATGAGAACCAGTTATTGCCTTTGCAATTATTTGCAGTGGTGTGTGTTATCCATATTTTGCCCCCCTGGAAAAATATTTGATCAGCTATGACCCCACACAGAAAGAATCAGAGAGAAAGCATTTAAATCTTGGAAACATGTTGCAGATGGATTCTACAACGGAATGACGGGGCCTGCAAAAAGTTTAAATGACCCTGTGCAGAAAGAAAGAGAAGAAATGGCTTTGTCACGCAAATTCATGTCTTAAATCTATTTGATAGACTTGAGAAGGCTCTCAAATAAAAAGGAAGGTTCACGAAAGGAGGGTGAGTAGTGTCAGTGCCACAGAGAAATCAGGAGCAAGAAGGGGAGAAAATGGTGAAGTTTCGAAGTTTTTCAAGCTCAAGACCATTCAGGAAAGAGTCCAAAATCGAATAAGTATGGAGGAAGTAGTGGAGAGAACCACGTGTCCTAATGATGCTCCTCCAAAGGTGAATTAAAATAATAGAAGCTCAAACAAGCGCCACATCTCCACGTGTTTCAGGATGAAACGGAGGTAGGGGTAAATGGTCAAACAAAGTCAAAAGGAAGACAGGGCGGGCCTCAAAATTGGCTAAGTATAAAAGTGTAAGTGGGGAATGGCTAGTTTAATTGTGGTGCATCTCCAAAGACTCAGTCCCATGACATAGACCCAAATGACACAAGCTCGCCACATAGCCCAAAGTCCAAAAGGGGTAAGAGGGACCATTGAAAAGTCCACAGACCAGTGGAGGCCAACAAATGTCAACTCGACGCTCCTCCAATGGTAAATTTTGAATCATGCTCTTAAGCAAGCGTGGTGCCACCACATGTCTAGTCTCAAAAAGAACAGAGTCAATTGAATAGTCAATTCGTTGCGCTAGTTCAAAGATTGAATAGAGAGAGGGTTTCCAAATGAGCGTTAGACCGCCACGTGTCCCAGGTCAAAGCGGGCCATTGGGGGGAAAGGTGGTTTTTTGCCCCATACTATCCCAAAAGGTGTACAAGTTGCAAAATGGGCCGCAACTCCACCTAAAGGGAAAAATTCAGCGTTTAAACTTGAGTCAAAGCCAAAGAGGGGAGTCAGAGGAAAAGGAAAAAATGTTCCTTTTGCTAAAAAGGAACAAAGGTAAAGATGGAAGAGCACTCCCCCAGCCAACCAAAGCGTGCCATGTGTTAAGGCAGAGATTTGGGGCCGCGGAGGTTTTCTCCATTTTTCATTTTGTGGAAAAGGGAAAAAGATAAATTACAGACCCGC
The DNA here is from genome assembly GCA_019776745.2 of Taxus chinensis. Classification (NCBI taxonomy): domain Eukaryota; kingdom Viridiplantae; phylum Streptophyta; class Pinopsida; order Cupressales; family Taxaceae; genus Taxus; species Taxus chinensis. The sequence goes on along the minus strand of CM034148.1, from coordinate 135,128,302 downwards.
AAACTTTATTTTCCCTAATCTAGATGTCACGTGTCCCATATTAAAGGGAACCCATTTTTTGAACAGTTTTCCTGCCCATTTGTACAGACTCGATAGAAACTTCAGAGGGGCATATCTTTTGACTCAGGGCTCGAAATATTGCAAATATGACACTGTTGGAAGCGTCTCGATGTCTTGTATGCCGTGAAAAGATAAAAAATCATTTTTCTTAGGCCTTGGTAGGTGAACCATGGGGAAACGTCTTCAGGCATTTAATACAGAATCTAGATTTCTCAGCTACCAGATCTAATTCACTTCGATCCGCCATTCTTCTTCAACATGCTAGACAAATAGAGGGAGTCAAAATCAATAGATTTGGGGTATATTTGAAATGGGGAATTGATTAATGTCATTTGTCTCTTCAAGACAGGATTCAATGTATATCCTGGGGTGTTTGAAATAGGATTCAACTTTTCCCTCTTCTTTATCTTTTATTTCTATATATACTATAACACTTCTCGTTTGAAAGGGGGAGAGATTTTGGGCATAGAGAAACTCTATCAAATTTGTTTCTTAACGCTAATTTTGAGTGAACCTTCTCCTACACATGGAAAATGTATTTGTGCCTCTATTGTAGAAATGTAATGGTCTGTGCACCTTCTAGAGCAATAATTTTTTTTTTTTGTGGTTTTCTTCAACCCTTTGCATCATTTTGTTGTGTCTTTGTGCCTCTCCCTTCTAGATTTGTTTTTCTGTGCATGTATTTCACATTTACAGGTGCACAATGTTGTGTTTCATGTATTTTTTACTTCTTTCTGACCTCCTTCATCTCCATTTTTTATTTTTCTTTCTCCCTCAATAGAATATCTCACTTCCTTTGCTGGTGTATCACTGCTTTAGTGTAGGCTCTATTTTTTCCCTTTTTCTCTCTCCTTGGTTCCTTGGAATGGTTAGATTACGTTACATTTAGTTTTCCTGCACTAGAGTATCTCGCGGTAGGTAGTTTAGGAACAAGAACCATCTTTCTCTGGAGGATCATCTGAAGTTTGCAAGTCGCACGTCTTGAGAGATGATCCCATGTTATGAAAATCACACTAAATGAACCTGCCTTAGAAAAGTAGTTCCAACCACTCATTTGGGGGTATTGTGATTTTGCACTAAAAGTTTTGGCACACTAGGTGGGACTAGAGGTCTTCACTTTATTTCATCAAGTTGATGTGCTCTTGGTGGGATTCATCCTTTTGAGGTAATACAAGCACATATAGTGACTCCATCTTGTCAAAAACCCATTCTATGAGTTGCAGAACTTTTCCATCCATTTTCATCCATTTCCTCTTCCATCTCTTCCATTTTCTCCCATTCCACGAGGTTGTATAATTATGACTTCATTCCCTTCATGGAAATCACACTTACAACAATATAGTCCACCTCTAGTGTATTTCCCAACTCCTCCAGATCAACATTGTGATGAGATCTAGCACCATTATGCTTACCCATATGAGCAGTGCCAAAACCAGTTTGACTATGAAGATTATCAACGACAAGGGGACACATATAATGATGATAGTTATGCAGAGGATGCTAGTATATTGGAGAAGATTCAAACAATTGAGGCTGGCATGGTTCAGTCAAGGGGCATAGCATAAATAAAGGCATTCAAGATTTTTTCCATGGCACCTTGTCTATGGGAAGGCCCTATTCCAAGACATTATAGCCCTCAGGAGAAGCTAGACTTCATGATTGGAATGTTTCCCCAACTTTCACGGTGGATTGAGGGGATAGAAGCATATGAGAAAAGTCTAAATCAACCTTGTCAATGGGTAATTCATTCAATAACTCCTTGTCTTTCTTTTTCTCCCTCTCAAGCTTTATAATTGTAGCATCCTGTATTTTATAGCATCCCCCGGGAATCAAGTTTGGGAGGCTTAAACCTTCCATGCTCTTAATAGGAGGAAGAAAGGAAAGGGTAGAAAGATATCACCATTTCTCCTGTGCCATTCATCCAAGAAGGTCCACAAGAAAACTCCATTCTTGGAGTTGAAAATCAGAACAAGGGGCACATTCAAAAGATCAGACCATGCCCAATCAAGTACTTGGCTTCATTGGAGCCAAAGCAGAAGACAAAACCAGTCATGCCTACTTCAGTGCATGAGGATGAATACTAAAGCACCAAGGGTCATCATCAATACCTCCAGGAGTTGCATGCAAGTCAACTTGAGGAGGTATTTTCCATTAATGTTGGTACCTTGACGATTTGGGTGGAGGAATAGATTATTGTCAGTTTTTCACTCATATAAGAAGTTATATTTAGTTTCAAATCATTTTCATGGCTGCCCCTCTTGAGAAAGGAAAGCTACTTCTCCTTTCCTGTAGCAGGATTTGTTTATCATTCTTTCTCTCTGGTTAGTGTAGGAGTAGGAGTACACTTTGTTTCCAGCCAAAGAAGTGCTTATAAACAATCTACATGTCTCATTAGAGGAATGTATGATTTGGTATATGTATATAAGTTTTGTTCACATTGCTCCAAAGGTGCATAAAGCCAGGCTCTTCAGTGTTCATAGTAGGGAAACTCATAGTTACCTATAATAGTTTCTATCTTCAAAAGAAAGAAAATGCAGAGCAACTAAATTAATTTCAAAAAGTCCTTTTTAGGGACAGATGAAAACCCCAGAGCTAGAACAACTTTCTACTCTCAGAAATTCCATTTTCAATATTTTCTTATGAAAATTGAGAGTGCATACTCAACGTCATAAAAAACATAGAAATTCATGCATTCAAGCTCACACTGGCTCAGGGATAAGATCTTCAAAAGTTCAAATGAGTCTCGATTCTATCAGGCATACTCCATACCCAATGGATGCTTCAAGGCCACTGGTGTCTTCATCTAGCAAGTATATGTCCCCGTGAGTCACCAAATTGTTATCCATATTTCTGCCCCCTCAGAAAATATTGGATCAGCCACAACCCTGTTCGGAAAGAATCAGAGAGAACGCATTTGAATCTTGCAAACAGGTTAAAGAGGGACTCTACAATGGAATGATGGGGCATGCAAAAATTTAAATGACCTTGTGCGGAAAGAAAGATAAGAAATGACTCTGTCACACAAATTCATGTCTTTAATCTATTTGACAGACTCGGGAAGGATCTAAAATGAAAAGGAAGGGTTGAGGAAGGAGGCCCAGTAGTGTTAGTTCCGTAGAGGAATCAAGAGCAAGAAGGGGAGAAAATGGTGAATTTTAAAAGTTTTTCGGGATCAAGATCATTCAGGAAAGAGACCAAAATTGACTAAGTATGGAGGAAGCATCAGAGATAACCACGTGTCTTAATGATGCTCTTCCAAAGGTGAATCCAAAAAAGAGAAGCTCAAGCAAGCGCTGCATCTCTATGTGTCTCAGACAGAAATGGAGGCAGGGGAAAATGGTTAAACATAGTAAAAAGGAGGACAGGCTGGGCCTCAAAATTGGCTAAGTATAAAAGTGTACGCGGAGAATGTGAAGTGTTAGTGTGGCACATCTCCAAAGATTCAGTCCTAGGATGGAGAGCCAAATGAGCGCAAGCTCGCCACGTAGCCCAAATTCCAAAAGGGGTAAGAGGGACCATTGAAAAGTCCATAGAGCTGCGGAGGCTGACAAGTGTCAACTCGATGCTCCTCCAAAGGTAAATTTTGAATTGGGATCTCAAGCAAGTGCAGTGCTGCAACATATCTAGTCTCAAAAGGAAGAAATTCATTTGAATAGTTAATGCATAGGCCAGGCCGACGGTGGCTGCCAAGTGTCTAAATGGTGCTAGTTCAAAGATTGAATAGAGAGAGGGTTTTCGAATGAGTGATAGACCACCATGTGTCCTAGTTCAAAGTGGGCCATCGAGGGGAAAGTTGGTTTTGTGCCCCTTGATATCCAAAAAGGTGTAAAAGTTGCAAAAAGGCAACAACGCCACCCAAAGGGAAAAAGTCAGTGTTTGAACTTGAGTCAAAGGTAAAGCAGGGAGTCAGAGAAAAAGGTGAAAATTTTCCTTTTGCCAAAAAGGAACAAAGGTAAAGATGGAAGCGCACTCACCCAACCAACCAAAGGGTGCCACGTTGTTAAGGAATAGAGGCAGAGCTTCAGGGCCGTGGGGGTTTTCTACGTTTTGCGGAAAAGGGAAAAGATAAATTACAGACCTGTAAACCTGATTTTTCCCTAATTTGGTTGTCACATGTCGCATATTAAAGGGGACCCATTTTTTGAAATGTTTTCCTGCCAATTTTTACGGACTTGATACAAACTTAGGAGGGGCATATATTTCAACTCAGGGCTTCAAATATTACAAATTTGACAGCATTGGAAGTGTTTCAATGTCTTCTACACCATGGAAAGATAAAAAATCATTTTTCTCAGGCCATGGTAGGTGAACCATGAAGCAACGTCTTCATGCCATTAATACATAATCTGATTTTCTCAAATACCAGATCTAATTCAATTCGATCCGCCATTCTTCTTCAGCACGCCAGACAGACAGAGGGAGCCAGAATCAATAGATTTGGGGTGGATTTGGCATTTGAATCTTCAAGAGAGGATTCAATGCATATCCTGGGGTGGTTGAAATAGGATTTGAATTTTCCCTCTTCTCTGTCTTTTCTTTCTATATATAGTGTAACACTTCTCGTTTGAGAGGGAGAGACATTCTGGGCATAGAGAAACTCTATCAAATTTGTTTCTTGACACCATTTTTGAGTAGCAAACCTTCTCTTACACCTTGTAAATGTATTTGTGCCTCTATTCTAGAAATGTAATGGTCTTTGCACCTTCTAGAGGAATAAAAAACATGTTTTTGTGGTATTCTTCAACCCTCTACATCATTTTTTTGTTTCTTCGTGCCTCTCCCTTCCAGATTTTTTTTTCTATGCATGTATTTCATATTTGCAAGTGCAGGATGTTGTGTTTCATGGAGTTTAATGCCGAATTTGAAGATCTAGGTCGTGTTACTTCTCTCTGACCTCCCTCATCTCAATTTTTTCTGTTTCTTTCTCCCTCAACATAATATCTCGCTTCCTTTGCTGGTGTATCACTGCTTTAGTGTAGGCTCTATTTTTTCCCTTTTTCTCTCTCCTTGGTTCCTTGGAATGGTTAGATTAGGTTAGATTTAGTTTTCCTGCACTGGAGTAGCTCATGGCAGGTAATTTAGGAACAAGAACTAGCTTTCTCTGGAGGATCATCTCAGGTTTACAAGTCCCACATCTTGAGAGATGATCCCATGTTATGCAAATCACACCAAATGAACCTTCCTTAGAAAGCAGATCTGACCACTCATTTGGGGGTGCTTTCATTCTGCATTAATAGTGTGTATCTTTCCATTAATTCTTGATAATTTTATTTCCTTGATTAATTATTTTACCTTACTTCAAATTTGGTACTTTCTATACAGTCTTAGTGTGCATGTTAGCTATTGTGTAGTTATGATTTATTCCCTCAACAAACAAGTGTTTTCCTTAGGATAAAACTGAAAAACTCATTGGTTCGTTCATCTGCAATTTGTTCTTAATTTTATTGTGCTTATACTCAATCAAAGGCCTCAATAATTTTGGGGTATCAGCCCCATTTCAATTTAGTTACAACAATATTTTTACTCTCAAAACCCCAAAAAAATTAGTTTAGGATACATCAATATGGAACCAGCCTTGATACCAAAGATTCACCTCAACAATAGGTATACCGATAGACTTGAGGTGTTTCCATTGTATCTACGCAAGTGAGATATAAACCAAGATTATAACTCCTGCTTTCATCTCTCACCAAGGGTGCACTTGTGAGAGATAATAAGGACCCTACCTCATACATAAAAAAACTCCCAAATAGAGCAGATGTTCAATACCGAACCATACAAAAATATAGTCTGATCCAAAATGAATCAAAACTAATAGCAAGTACAGTAAACTCATAGAAATAAAAACATAGAACTAAAAACACTAAAGAACAACCTAACATCAAGCACTACTTTTTTATTTTCTCTAAATTTTCCACCAGAGTGGCCCATTGCTTACCCAATGATTCAATGTTAGTGCCTAGAGTGGTTACATTAGCTTCAGATAGTTCCATTTTTCTCTTCTTCGATGTCCCATGCAGTTCACATTTTTCCGTAGGCATTAGCCAGCTATCTGAGAGTTTGAAGGTGCTTTAAAGTACACTTGACATTGAGAATACTCCATTCAGTGAAGTTTTAAACCCTAGCCTTAAGCTGATCCACATCACTATTTAAATTCTTATAATTTTCTTGTGGAACCTCCATACTGCAACCCTTTATGACTTGAGGCACATCCTTAACTTTCATATTCATGACATGTCAGTCATTGAGGATAAACAAGATAGTTCTTTTAGTAATATGAGTTTCATATTTCATTATTTTAAGGTCTGTAATCAATTTAGCAAGATCAACTCCCTCTTCCACACCACCTTTTCTAAGCTCCAGTTGGGTATTCTCCTAGGTTTCAACTAAAACCTACCTCCTCTGTTGACTCGCTTCCCCATTTTCAGCCTTCTTAACAGCCACCACCTTCATGTCACCTTGTTTTATGTTCCAGATCCCTTATACTGCTTCAACTTTCTCAACATTTTGATCATCCCCTTCACTCGACTCAGGGTATTTGCTAGACTACTCATTCTCAAAATTAGTATCATCTTCAACAACATAATCTTCAAAATATTTTGACCGTACACTATCCTAATTAACCATTTCATCCATATCCAATATTTATCTCTTTATAATGGCCATGATAAAACCCTGATGCATGGAAATACTGATTTTTTCTATTTTGTAGTGGTCTAGGGTAGCACATAGAGAACAAAGTATATAGTATGGAAAACTAAAACTATGCACATGTCTGAGGAAATTGAGCATGGGAAGATGGTAATCATAGATAAATTTTTGGAATCCCTATAAATTGAAATATTGTATTATGTTAAGGTATACTTCGTTGAATGGGGGAGGTAAGGAATTACTAAGAAATCCAAAAAACTAGGGGTCAGTTTTTCCTTAGCTTGCAGAAATAGCTTCATTTAATCCGCTGAATCCTTTTTGGGTTTATAGACTTCTCTTCCTTCCATGGGAATGACCATAACATAAGTAAGCATGTTGAATGACAATTAAATCTTTACTCCCTATAGAACCACATTGCCCCCTATCCATTTCCTGGTCAGGTGCCATGCCGATTTGAAATCCTTACTTAGCTGTTTATTGTACCCCTCAAAAATATTTAAGAAAGGGGAAAATACCATATAGTTGAACACCTCCATATCCTCAGATATAAGATCATTGAGATCCCAAGGCTCAATGAAAACCAAATATTCCCCCATATTCCTATTAACAGCCAAGCTATCATGAAGAAAATATAATTGTTTAATACTATACAGACATGACCATACAACTTCAATACCACTACACCAAGTAGAAACATAAATCCCATATTCCTGGGGAAGAGTAAATTTGTATTAACATAACTTAATAGAGGAATAAACCCAAATTCCAAGAGAGGAATAAACCCAAATTACAAGAACATTAACATCCCCTTAATAAACTATTTGTGCACCGCACTGCAGTTGTAAGGAATTCCAAGAGAAGAATAAATGTCTATGATGCTTGCTATACAAGAAAATTAACCTCCCCTTAGTAGTTATAAACCCTAGTGCCACTCACATTAGAAGAACATTAACATCTCCTTAATAGTTATAAACTAGGATTCTAATAGAGGAATAATCCCAGAAGACAAGTTTAAAAAAAAAAAAAAAAAAAACAAGGATTACAAGAACATTAACATCCCATTATAAGTTATAAATGTGTGACATCATTCATCATCAACCCCCTGTGCCACCTTCCATCATTCTTGTGTACCTCGAAAGAAGAGACATGAAATCACTGCAGAAATTTTCCTCCCACACTTGATACTTTGAATGATAATTAAAATTCTCCCACTCCCCTTGTCAAGAGGATATATTTTTGTAATTAAATGTACATATGAAATAAATTAAAAAACCTTTTCTAAAGGTAAAATTATGGTAAATCATTTTAAGAAGAATTTGAATTTTGTTGTAATACTATCCATTATGGTGGAATCCCTAATTCACAGAATAATTCATTGCAAATTAAAACTATTTTCATGATATCTATGAACACACTGATTGTTGAAATGCATGATAATTTTTCAATTCTTTATATACCTTAAACCGATGTGAACAATTTTTTCAATGAACTGATTGAAGTCAAGAGCATAATATGACCTTAAAAAATCAAAATAAGAGACTTAATACTTAACACTCGCTAAGTAATGTCAGTGTAGCTTATTGAGGTAAATTAATACTAATCAAATAAGAATTCACCAGAAATAAAAATGTTATGTACCCTTTTTATATATAAAGATATATATTATCATTTAAATCCTTTACTATATTATAAATTTCCAAAATATAATCACACATATTATACATATAAAAATTATTAAGATAGTCAGGAAAATTATACAGAAACTTCTTGTCAAATAAAGTTTGGGAAAAATTAAATTATTTTCTTTTTTAGATAGTTAAACACTACATGCAAAAACTAAAAATGAGTATGAAAGGTAACGAGGCCAACATGTAATAAAATAATCAGGCTTGAAAGAAATATAGATCTTTTAATACAAAAAAAGATAAAAAATGATATAGAAAGCATATGGTTCAACCCAACCAAGTATTGCAATAATATTGAGAATGACAAAGGCCATGTCAGCAAAACACTTCAATTATTCTATGTGTTCAGGAGGGGGTAGGGTATGTTTTATGAGAGTGACCAGGCCTAGGGATGACACACTAGAGATAGAAGCTCCATCAGATTGATAGATGCTTTGAAAAAATTCAAAAAATTGAAGTAAGAATTGAATTTGCAATTAAAGGGCATCACATCCTATTGTCAACCCAGAAAGGTAACGGACAAGGATAAAAATTTGCAAAGATAAATGGAAGGCATACTTCTACTAGAGTTTAGACCAAACCAACCTAATGTTCTCTGTAAATGAAATGGGACATGATCACCATGACCATCACTTTATTTGCACACAACACCAAGTAATTGAACACGAAGATACCTAAAATCTCAGAGTTTATAAGAGATCTCCTGGTGCTCTAGAGATAATCCACACCCAGGATGTTAAAAATCATCATAACATCTGTGGAGTCTATGTGAAAGACATTGCGAGGAAAACTGTCAAACACATTAGAGATGAAATTCATTTCCCGCTTGTTGATGCACCAGAGGATGAAAGGAACATAGGTACATGCCATGAGAGTGAAGAGAAAAAAAAAGACAAAAATGAGAGAAAACGAGTGAAGACAGGAAAAAGAAAAACCCAATTAAATAGTCCATCAAATCATGTGAGGAAGGTCGAAGCAATAAAAATAGATGGCTTCATTAACATTTTTTGATGCATTAGCTAGATTATTTCATGAAAAGTATATTATATTATATTAAATGCAGCATGATACAATATTCTCTCAAAAATATAAGTAGGCGGTATGAGATCGAAAGGAACAAGCACACTAGGCCAAGCTTAGCAAAACAAGATAACAAAAACTATAAGGGGGTCTTAGGAAAACTGAAAACAAAGGTGAGATTATGAATAAACACACGTTATACAAAAAGGTGTTATCTATTAAGTCTTCTGCACCACCTTTGTAGCTAGCCAGGATAGACAACTCGTCTCCACCAGATTTTGAATGATTAGCCTTAGATCCCAGTGGGAATCAAAGGAGATGCCTGCAAATTTCACTAAGGTTCAGTTGGTTTGAAGTAGCACCAAAATTTTTATACTCATGGAGATAGAGAGCACACTTGTTAAGGAAAATATTCCTATCTTATATACATTTAAGTGAACTTAACCAATAAATTACTATTACAAATATAATTAAACAAATGTGTTCGTTAAAGTGGATACCTATTGAACGTAATCAACAGAGGATAATATTTTTTGAGAGGGAAAATGTATGACATTGTTGGGGAAATCGATCTTCGTTCACAAATCAGCAAGACACTCTCTTAGGAGAACATGTTTCTTAGAAGAACAAAGAAAAACTTAAATCCTTTGTATCATCATTTATATTAAAGCTAGTGGAAGAAATCAAACAATATAGAAATTCAAAATCTTGCATTGTCTTAAGGAGTAAAAAAATCAGAATACAAATCATCTACAAAAAAAGCACAGGAGTGTCTCATTCGTCTCTAAGAATAAGATTATCATAACAAAAACCATTGAGATTATTGATATCTCTTCGTGCGTCCTCCCTATTGAAAAAATTAACAAAACAAAAACCCCTACGACCCCCCATTTTCTCATCCATGACCAAGGAGACACATCTGATGTGTCCAAACAACTTGAAAAGTTCATGCAAATCAACATCTATTGTGTCATCGAGCAGATTGGTAACTCGATCGGAATTTTGATCATTTTTTTGGCATATGGTTTCATCGGAGTGGTCCAAAACACCCCTATACTAGTAGGGAGATAGGTTTATCACCCAATAGTGGAAGAATTGGTAGTTCTAATAGTACTACTTTCACCTGTGGTGAGGCCTTCAGTGGCCTTATCAATTTTTAGTATGTTTTTTGCATTGATAGAGGTGAGATCCTTATAAGTCCATTTTGATGTCCAATGACCACCCTTCTTACCGTAGATATGGAAAACCATGAGCACCACACCATCCTTGGATCCAACTAGGGTGAACACCACATCTCAACCAAATTTTGAATCATCGGATATGGATCCTAGTGGGTGGGGGTGCTTGAGAAAGATTTCTTCTAAGGAGATTCTTGTAAAGTTCACTAAGCGTTCCTAGTTTGCAACACCACTAAACTTGCACCACTCGTGGTGCTAGAGATTGCACTTATTAAGGTGTTCTTTGAAAACTTTCTGGATGCACATGGTAGTGGTGTGAACCACATTCTAGACATGCTCATTGAATGTCATTTTCATCTGGCCCTATGATATTCAGCTATGACAGATGAAAATCCACATCTTAATTATCCTCCTCTTTAACCTCCCCCCATCACACTCTGTCACATGCCATAAATGTATCTATTTTATACTAGCTAGCACCCGCTAGAATCTATTTGTTACCTTGGAATAACATTTTTAACAGTTTTAAAATGTATAACCCATTTCCTGTAAAGAGTTCAATATGTAATGCTTGTCTCATTCTCCTTAATCACTCAAATCACTAGTTATTATAGTAAAACCCTCCAAATAAATACAAGAATACTTATGCTCATGTAAACTTCTTGTCAATATTTTCGAGTTAATATTGTTTTAGGTTTTGAGGGGTCAGAGGGCTCTATATTCAATCAGTTACAAATCTTGAACAATTTAAGGTTACGGTCCCATCGAGTCTTCCTATTTTATTTAGATTTAAGTAAATTTAACTAGTAAATTACTATTTCAAATAAAATTAAATAAATGTGTTCATTAAAGTAGATACCTTTTTAATGTAATCAATAGAGGATAATATTGTTTGATAGCGATGACGTTTGACATTACAGGGGAAATGAATCTCTGGGTGCATGTTAGTAAGACACTGTCTTAGTAGAACATGTTTATTAGAATAGCAAACAAAGAAACTCAGATCCTTTGTATCATCATTTACATTAAAGTTAGTGGAAGACATCAAACAATGCATAACTTCAACATCCTGCATTTTCTTAAGGGTTAAAAAAAGTAGAACATAAATCATCTAGAAAAATACCACAAGAGTGGACCATTTGTCTCTGAGAATAAGATTATCATAACCATAACCATTGAGCTTATTGATAGCTCTCTGTGTGTCCTCCCTGTTGACGATATGAACAAAAACAAATCCCCTGCTAACCCCCATCTTATGATGCATGGCCACATATACACACGTGATGTGTCCAAATGGCTTGAAAAGCTTGTGCAGATCAACATCCATTGTGTTGTTGAAGAGATTGGTTACTCGATTTAAATTTTTGTCATTGTTTTGGTGCATGGTGTCACTGGGGTGGTCCACGACACCCTTAAGATTGGGAGGGATGTAGGTTGATCATCTAGCAGTGGAAGAAGTCCTAATACCACCATAACTGCTTATAAATGAGGTGAGGCCCTCAGAGGCCTTATCCATTTTTAAGGTGTCTATGGCACCGATGGAGGAAAGATCGTTGTAAGTCTATTTTGATGTCTTTTGATCATCTTTCTTACCACAGATATGGAAAACCATGAGTACCACACCACCCTTGGAGCTAGACAAGATGGATAGGGCATCTTCACTAGCTTTTGAATCATCAGCCTTGGATCCTATTAGGTGGTGGCGTTATAGCATGATTTATTGTAAGGAGATGCCTGTAAATTTTGTCGAGGGTACTTTGTTAGTAGCAGTGCCAAACTTGTACCACTTGTGGTGATAGGAATCACACTTGTTAAGGTGCACTTTGGCCAGTTCTCGGATGATTTTCATACTATTTTGAAATACCTTCTGTCCATGCTCATTGAACTTGTATTCCACAATCTTATTCACACCATTTTCATCTAGCCCAATGATATTTGGAGGTGGCTGATGAAAATTTAGGTCTTCATTATCCTCCACTTTAAGGTCCCCCCATCACACTCTATTGGATGCCATCACTATTTCTATTTTATACCAGTTGACATCCGTTAGGCTCTATTTTTTTCCTTAGACTAACATTTTAAAGAGTTTTTGAATGTCATTAATATATGTTTTAAATGTATAACATGTTTCCTGTAAAGAGTGCAATATGTAATGTTTGTCTCATTATCCTTACTCATAATACAACATGTGTCTCGAGCATGTGTGTGTATCATTATCCTCTTACTCAAGGTCGATGTATCTCACTCTTTTAGATGTAATCATTATTTTCCCTAGCTCAATAAAATGGCAAAGAAGTTAAATCCTCAAGCATCCAGAGAACAATTATCACTAGTTCGTAGAAACTCAAATATTTGGCTATCAGAGTAAAACCCTACAAATAAAAATGAGAATACCTATTTCACAAATAATGGTTTTTTTTTTTTGTTTTAACGCATCTCTCTCCATTCTGAGATCATAAATCTATGGCTAGATCTTGGGTCTCACATTTTTTTGCAAGTAATACTAGGGAACCTCTGAAGATTATTCCCTCTTAGTGGGGGAGATCCAAAAGTTGCAATCCCTGAGGGAAGGGTGAATAGAGTGAGAAATAGTTTTAAAAGTGTAGTGATGGGAATATTTGGAGGTTTGAGAACGAATATGCACCTTTATAGGGACTAGTGTAAGTGGAAATGGTCCTGTAGGCTGGAAGTGCGGGCCCTCGGAGTGGACAACTTCTTTTTCTGCTTCCAAAATGATGAATATTTATAAAAGGTACATATAAAAGGGCCATGTTTTTTTGGAAAAGCAGCTCTCAATAATTTTCGATGGTGCGTTGGGATGAAATCAAATTATTTCACCTTTCTTCCTTTATGGATTCACTTATTTGGGTTTTTTTTTGAGTTTTGGTACTCGGATTTTTTACTCGACATTTCCATGTATATGAGGGTGCTCATCACTATTGATCAAAAGATGAAGGCTCACTCTCACCTAGTGTTTGCTAGGTTTTGAATAAATGTGCTTGTTTGTGCTCAATTTCCTAGCATAATCTTTTTGAACACTTCAAAATACAAATTCGAGAAATAAATCATTATAGAGAAATCTCAAGTCATCTATGAGAAGTGTAAAAATACAAGGTATGAGGCTAGGTATTGTTTTTGCAATGGATTTCCCTCTACATTGGTGCATCCTATTGATCAACAAGAAGATTTGGAACCACTTAGGGGGTCACCTTTTGGAAAGGTTATTAAGGGGAGGGCAGTTAAAATCATGTTTCTAAATCTGGACAGGAGCTCTGTGTGGGTACTCCCAATATGCAATAAAATGGTGATATTCCTGAAGACGCCAAGAGTGAGAATGATATGCAAGACAAGGAAGAAGATGACGTGGTTGTTTTCTTGTAGTTTAATTCAAATACCAGGACCTACAATAAAATCAATCTACATAGGAAAGGGGTCAATGCGGAGGATGGGATGCAATATTACTTAGAAGAAAGTGTCGAAAGGGTGTCATGCCATGTTGGAATGGTGGAACACCTAGAAATTTCAAATTCAAAAAATAAATTAATGTTAATGGGGTCCTGTCAGGTAATAGGATAGGGTGCATTGAAATCTTGAGGAATGGTAAGATAGTTTGAAATAAGGGTAAATTTGAATCTAGCGACAATATGGATGATCTAATGGTCGAAAATTATTTTGATAGAAGATTTATTAGTAGTTGCTTGGATGTTTTGACCCTTGAGACAATGTGGAATGATGGAAGAAGTTTTTTGGACATAGGATTTGATTCATAATTTTTGGATGGGTGGACTAAGGTCTTCTTGAATAATTATTTTTTTTTGCATTCAAAACAGGTACTCTTAATTCATCTTAGTTCTTCATGTTCTTTTTGGAACCCTCTTGGGTTTATCCCTGGTTGTTAGTGTTTTTTTTCTTGGGATTCCCTTGATGACCTCTTATTTTTGGTTTGTTATTAGGTTACTGCTATTGGTAGTGGCCTCATCTTTTGTTCTTCCTTGTTATATCATCTCTCGATTTGTATATAGGTTTTTTTGGTCCCCTAAAAACTGAACCATATGTAGTCTATTAAAAAAAAATATGTATGATCATGTAAACTTAATATTAAGGGTGGACAACACGTCTCCACTAGATTTATGATTAAGTTTTTGTTTGGAATAAAAAACATATGTTTTTTATTTTCATTTAATCCCCACAGATCTTCCAAATCATCAGGGACCAAAATACATAGATTAACACTTGATATCATAAGACACTCTCTTGCAAGAACATGTTTCTTACAAGAACAAAGAAACAAAATCAAATCCTTGATATCATCATTTACATTAAAGTCGGTGGAAGACATCAAACTTTACAGAACTTAAACATCTTGCATTATCTTAAGGGGTAAGAAAAGTGGGTAAGTGCAGGAAGTTGATGGACAAATATAGGGTCATCTGTGGACATCATATTGCAAATAACAACATAATATCAACTTCTAGGGATTATTAGCAATACATACACTCAAAATTAGACAAAATTATATTAATATGAATCATAGCATCCGGAATCTAGTTTCTAAAATACTAATTTTTGTAAAAAATGGACAAGATTAGCTATATTAAACACTCAAAATTCAATGACTTGGTATTTTTTTTTTAAAAACACCGATAAGATTATAGTCCGTTTGCCCACAATTTGGATGACCAAAAATTGATATATATTTTTTTCCTTTGGTGAGAAGTTATATTCCACTATCTATATTGGGATGGATTTTATTTTGTATTTTTTTTTAGTAATATTTTATTTTTTATGATTTTTTTCCGTGAAAGTGGTATGAAAACATAAAGAAAAACAGAGCACTTTCCGTTTGCCCGCCATAAATTCATCAAAAAATATTGAAATCAAATACCTTTTTTTTTTAACATGTATATAATTTCACTACGGTTGGGATGGTATAATTTTTATCACATTCTGATTAGTGAAAAAAAATTTGCAGTCTTAAACGTAGACATAAACATTCATAGGAAAAAAGTGTCTTAAAGACCTACTATTAGTAAAAAATTATAAAATTATATTTATCCTCTTCTATTCACTTTAAAATTAGTATTTCTACAAAGCTAATAGTCTCCCCTACGCAATGGTACCATTTTTACGACATAGTTTTAACTTTTCGGCATGGTTCAAGTCTGCGGAAGACTAAATTTGATGTTTTGCTGTTTTTAATGTAAAATTCAGGATTTGATGTCCACTTAATTGTCCCCCAACTTGGTGCACTTACCCAAGTAGAATACAAATCATCTAGAAAAATATCACGGGAGTGTCCCATTCGACTTTGAGAATATGATTATCATAACCATAACCATTGAGCTTAGTGATAGCTCTCTGTACATCCTCCCTATTGATGAAATTAACCAAAAAAAACCCCCTGCTAACCCCAATCTTCTGAACCATGGACATGTAGACAAATGTGATGTGTCCAAATGACTTCAAAAGATCTTGCAGATTCACATCCATCGCTTCCTCAAATATATTGGTAACCCGATAAAACTTTTATTCATTCTTGCGGTGTATGGTGTCACTGGAGTGGTCCATGACACCCATAATACTGGGATGGACGTAGGTTGATCACCCAATAGTTGAATAAGTGGTAGTACCATCCATGCTGCTTCAACCTGCTGAGGCCCTTCACAGCCTTATCCATTGTTAAGGTGTCTATGGCACTAGCGGTAGTGAGATCCTTGTAAATAAATTTTGATGTTTAGTGATCACCCTTCTTACCTAAGATAAGGAAAACCATGAGCACAACAACACCCTTGGAGCCAGCCAGGACGAACAACTCATCTCCACTAGATTTTGAATCATCGGCCTTGGTTCCCAGCGGGCGCGGGTGATCTAGCAGGATTTCTTCAAAGCCTAAGATGCCTATAAAGTTCATTGAGGATTATTTGTTAGTAGTAGTGCTGAAATTTAACAACCTATGACACTAGAGATCACACTTGTTCAGGCATGATGTGGCCACTTTACAAATGCATGTGGTAGTGGTGTGAACCACCTTGTAGTCATGCTTGTTGAAGTTTTATTCCACAATATTCTTTGCACTATTTTTCTCTGGCCCAATGATATTCAGTGGTGGATGATGAAAATACATGTCTTCATTATGCTCCTTTTCAAGCTCCCCCATGCAACACCTGCTAAAAATCCCACTCAAGACCCAAGAACAACCTAGGTTTAGCTAGCAAAATTATGGAATAATTCTTTTTTGAAAAGCGTGACCACTACTAGGCTTCAAGCAATAGTTGTTACAACAAGGATTCAAATTTAATTAAAAAATTACTAAATTAAATTTTCTCATTGTAATATAGATTGAATCCATATTAAAAAATTAATGAGTATAATTAATCCAATTATAGTTAAATTTCTCTTAGGAGTTAACTTAATAAGTAATTAAATTAACATTATAGTTAAATATTCCCTAATAAATTTTATAGGGTCAAAGCGCCAAAGGAATTAAATACCTTAGGTATTTAATTCCACCATGTATAAAAAATAAACAAAGTTCCTATTTGCATGGGATATAAAACTTTCCCTTATCCCCTAACGTAACCCCTAAAAAGGTCAACCCATGCTTTAGAGTTAAACATTTAAGTTAATAAGGGGCAATTTCCCAATTACGCACTCTCACGCTCATATTTGCACTTCAACATGATTTTTCATATATTTAACACACTTATGGTTTACTAAAAACATTACCATTAGATAGGAAATTTCTTCCTCTTTCCAATGATATAAATATGTCCTCCTAAATCCTCATATTTCTTAAGTTACAGGCTAGCGGGCCTGAGGATGAAAATTTTCTCTAAAGGCAGGCCTGCGGACCTAGGGAAGAAAATTATCCCAAGCCGCAAAAGACTCATGGCACACTATTAAGCCCACGCAGGAAGGAAGGTAATCAGAGGAAAATTGGATTTTAACTCTTTTTGTTTAAAAAGGAAAAAAGCTTCAAAAACACCCACACCTCCACCGACGCCAAGGGACGCCACGTGTCCTGCCCAAAATCTCAAGCAGGGGAGTAGACCGTGGAGGAAAAATTAGAAATATTGGCTTATGTCTTAAGAAATGTGAAGGATAAAAATAACCCATGCCTCCACTGATGCCTAAAGATTCCATGTGTCAGACCCATAGTGACAGGCGGGGAAGCGGACGGGCGTGGAGACTTAATATTTTTCACCCTTTTTTCTAAAAAGAAATTTTGAATGTGCGGGCCCATGAAGGCATTTTTTTCCCCAAAACTGAATTGGTGGGGTTGCGAGGCCGTGGAGGAATTTTTGAATTTTTTCTTTATTTTTCAAAAAGTGCCCTAAGCAATTTTCGAGCCCGCAAGTCTGATTTACAAGAAATTCCCTTTTCTTTTTTCTTAACCAAGCAAAGTAAAACCTTTAGAAGGCCATAAATTTCGACTGGAAGCTTAGATTTTGGAAAAAGAGGACTTTTTGGAAAGGTATCGAACTCACCTTTGTATAGGAACCATCAACATTCATTTGTGACAAACATAAGTGGGTGAATTTGACAAAAATGTCTTTCTTGCCATTAAAACGTGAATTAAACTTCTTAACTTAACAGAGTTAATTCAATCCGCCATTCTTTCTTCTTTAACATGTGAAATTGACATAGAGGATTGCACTTGGAAATATTTGGATGGAGTTTTAAGGGTTTAATTGATGGGTTGAGTTACAAAATGATTTTTCCCTTTTTTTTACTGCAAAAGTCCGAGTTTTTGTCTAGTTCGATTAATTGAAGTCTAGAAATTTTTCTTGAGCAATACAAATTATTTTGGTATGAATTTTGATCATCCTTATTTCATTTTAAGTATTATTTTTTTCTTTCATAGTTGCAGGGTACTCTATATATTTTTTTCTGACATTTATTGCAGGTTTGAAACAATCTAATAGAGATCCATGTATTTTAAACTGGATATTTATCTATTTCAGTTGCCATGCTTTAAACATTTAAGTTCATTCCATTATAAATTTGTAATTTTCAACTTTCTTTCAATCAATATGTGAAAAGCAAGAATGTAATTCAATTTTCAAAATGTGCATTTCGAATGAAACAAAGAAATGTAATATTTATTAACATGTATTACTTATTTAATTTTCAAACAGAGATTTCACAATATATTTCAAACACATATTTCAAATGAGAACCATACCATTTGTGGTAATTAAGAAAACTTCTATTGAACTCCAATAATTCTTTTACAACTTCCTTTTTCATTCATCAAATAAAAATTACATAATATACATCTTTCACATTCGAATGTAGAATCCATTTCGAAAATAGAGAAAATTTCCACCAAAAATAATATTACAATGCCATCAACTTGAAGTGGGAAATTTTTACTACAAGCAAACCCCAAGGGGACTACAAAATCAAGAACAGTAACAAGAAGATCCACCATATATATTTTGGGTCACAACAAAAAGGAGGAGAGGCAATGCTCTCCACCCAACCAATAATTCCAATGAAGATGATAAGCCTTCCTCCTCATTGGCCCCCGAGCCCAAACCACAAAGCAATAAGAAATGTATTTCAACTCATGGAAACAAACAGACTTCCATAACACAAAAATAATTTTCACATATAAAACACAGTCCAATACATACTGGAGTTTACAACCACATGAAGAAAAAAAAACAATACTCAGGCTTCATCATGCATGAGCCAAAGGAGCAAGACCTATGGGGGAAGCTTCTTATACCTAACAATTGGGGAAATGGGTCTCCACCTTAAGATAAACTCGCCAATATATATATATATATATATATATATATATATATATATATATATATATATATATATATATAATTTCAAAATCACTACATGCCCTTATGCCTCGCCAAGTACCCCTTATACCTCCCATTCTCCTATGCCTCCCCACACTCTTATGGCACCCCATAACGAGTAAATAAATGCAAGATATTTATTTTACAAGGTGGAACCCAATCCCAAACTCCCTACACAATAACACTTATACCTCCCCAAAACTCTTATGCCTCCCCACAAGATATCCCCATAGCCTTCTCCCACACCATACCTAG
The DNA here is from genome assembly GCA_019776745.2 of Taxus chinensis. Classification (NCBI taxonomy): domain Eukaryota; kingdom Viridiplantae; phylum Streptophyta; class Pinopsida; order Cupressales; family Taxaceae; genus Taxus; species Taxus chinensis. The sequence goes on along the minus strand of CM034148.1, from coordinate 135,108,634 downwards.
GTAATCTACCCAACCAGCCAACAACATACCAAGATATTCAAAGCATTCACATATGCATAAATAAAGGAAGAACATTTTAAAGAGCCAAGCTCCTAGCTGCTCTCCATGGTATAGTTTGCCCCAAAAAGTTTAACAACAAGCGTTTTTCCAATCCAAACAGTCCAAAAGCTCCAGAAATCCATAAACATTAAACAAAAATCTCTAACTCTCTTCAAAATTACAAGAGCTCTAAACAAAAACAAGTCGCGAAAATGAAAATCACCAAAAATGAAGTAACCCGCAAAACAAGCCAATGAATTCGTATAAATAGAAAAGGGAGAGAGAAGGATGAGGTGGGTCCATGTAGGATACCACATCACACATCCTCAACTCCACCTCACAAGCCAACTTGAAACTCTAAAGAACAATTAAGAAGGTGGGTGAATAAATGACATTTTACTTACACACATAAACTAAGTCCACACCCCAAGGACCAAAATTAATTTCATGCAAGAAGGTGCAATAAAAATTTATAACTTGCCTTCTAAAAATACATAATGAGGCCTAATTTTTACTCCCCAACCAATAGGTAGGGTTGGTGTAACAATTTAAGAGGTGTGGGACAAGTTTAACCTGTCCTACAAGACTCCAAAATCAGCCCCTAAGGAAAAATCCGAATTTCAAAAGGTAGGTGGAGTGTTTCACACTCCAAGTTAATTACACTTTACTTTAAACACATAACCTAAGAGCCATTAGCTCTAATAAATGCATTCTTTTAGCCCGTTATAATTTATTTAACAACATGATTACTCACTAATCTAGACACAAACAAAATAAATAATAAGTGGGAAAATACATCACTAAAATCCACCTACTAAATTCAAAGAAAGGAAACCAAATAAAATAATGCACATAACCCCTTGGTCACATTTGAAGGTGATCTCCCCATGGCAAAACCTAACAACAATACAAACATACACAAACAAATACACATTTCCATGGTGACCCTTGTTGAATTCATCTAGAATTCCAATGTGGTTGGTCTCCAATCCCCTGATGTTTGTTGTGACATGTTTACCTGAAAAACACAAATACCTCCTTTAGCCTCATGGACGCATCAAAACATCCAAAATAAATATGAAATATAACCCAAAATCATCTATATATATGAATTGAAACATCAACCAAGAAGCACAATCTCCTTTACATTTCCATCCATAATCATATGATCACAAGATTAGTTTTCTAGTTTTACTTGATATGACAAAATATCACATGTAAACAAAGAATATATATATATATATATATATATATATATATATATATATATATATATATATAACCATGCCAAGTAGTGTATCAACATCAATATAACATGTCTCTAATAATCCACATGCATCATATATGAATCAAAATCAACCACAGTTCATGGTCTCTAACATCTAACATCATGCCAAATCAATAGCTACAATAATGCTCATAAGTATAGTCGATAGTATCATAATCAACAAAAAAAATGTGTCAGAGGGAAGTGGGCACTACATCCCCCTCCCCTTAGACTTGACTTCCTAATGGAAGTCACTGGAATAGGTGTGGAAACTGAATTTGTAGCAAAGTATCATCCTCCTATGTAGTCGCAGTCTCATCATATTTGTCCCACTGCACTCGAACTTGGTCAATCTCTATACCTCAAAGGCCTATGGTCCTGTGCTCTATAATACGAATGGGCTCCACCATCACGTGATCCTGATCCTTCACCTCCAAAGAGGTCAAATCTAGCACATGATAAGCGTATGTAACATATCTTCTAAGTACTAAAACATGAAACACATCATGGATGCGAGACAAGCTAGGTGGCAGCGCTAGATGGTAGGCCAAAGGACCGATACACTCCAAGATCTCAAAGGGACCTACGAATCTAGGAGCTAACTTAGAACCTTTTTCGTAATAGATAAGGCTCTTATGTGGCCTGACATGAAGTAAAACCTTCTTGCCCACATCATAACTATGGTAGGTCCTATGCTGATCTGCATACTTATTCTGTCTGTCATGTGCCTCCTACAGTCTATGTCTAATCGTAACCACCTACTACTACATGTCCTGCAATAAAGCCGACCCAAGAGAAACCATGTCCTCTAACTTTTCCCAACTAAGAGGTGTCCTGTACTCTCTATAATATAGTTCCTGGAAAGGAGCCATGCCTATAGAACTCTGAAAACTATTATTGTAGGAAAACTCCACCAAGTACAAATACTCCTCCCATATCGACTGGTGATCCATAACATACATCCTAAGCATGTCCTCTAGGATTTGATTCACCCTCTTAGTCTATCCATCTATCTTGGTGTGATACGAAGTGCTGAAATTGATATTTGTTTCGAGGGAATTCTGCATGGTAGTCCAAAAGTGGGAAGTATATAGAGGATCGTGGTCAAAAATGATTTTCTGTAGAATACTGTGTAATCTAAAAATCTCATCTAGATATACCCATGCCACTACATTAGCTGTATAGGTGGTATTCACTAGAGAAAAATTATCGACCATCATTGATTTATCCACCATAACTATGATGGCGTCATGGTAGTATCTTGACAATGGTAGCCCAACACTGAAATCCATGGAAATGGTGTCCCATTTCCATTCCAATATAACATGTAGAAAGAGAAGGCCAGCTGGATGTTGATGCTCGGCATTAATTTTTTGACACTCTAAACATCATGACACAAACTGATCCATGTCTCTACGAAGTCCCCTCCAATGATACAACTGTCTCAAGGTGGTGTGCATTTTCTTCTCGCTAGGATGGGCTGAATATCTGGGAACATAAATTTGGCCTTTGTGCCTAAGAAGGCCATCTACCTCCAATGAAAACACATAAAACTTCCCCTTAAGGGGTCTCTAAGACTTGATCTCCGCTCTAGTTGCAATGTAGAAACTATCGTGAGGAAGCTACTATAGAATCCTACTCGGTAAATTTGTGCTCACTGAGGTGGCTATAACCAAATGTCTCCTCCTGATGAGAGCATTTGTAACCACATTCTCCTTCCCTTTTATATACTCTATCTCCATATCATACTCACAAAGAAACTCCATCCAATGCCATTGACGAGCATTGAGATTGGGCTGCGTGAAGAGGTGGCGAAAACTCAAGTGATCAGTTCTGATTGTGAATCTTTGGTCAAGAAGGAAGTGTCTCCATCGAACCAAGGCATGTAAAAATACCACTAGCTCAAGGTCACGAGTCAAATAATTGAGCGTAAAATACTTGATTTTGTAAGACTTGAAAGTAAATACTCTACCCTCCTGCATCAACACACCTCCAACTCCTGCCAAAGAAGCATCCATGCATATGAAAAATGCAGCCTTCACATCTGAAACTGTAAGAGCAGGTGCTATCATGAGGCATTCCTTTAGTGTCCTAAAGGCCTTCTCACATCTGTCTGACCAAAGAAACTTCTTCCATTTTTGCTGAAGGGAAGTGATGGGGTGTGTAACCTGAGAGATGTACTGAACAAATCTCCTATAATACCCTGCTAAACCCATGAATTTGTGCACCTCTCTCACACTAGAGGGTGTTGGCCAATCCAAAATAGCTTGAATTTTATAAGGATCGATAGTGATACCTTCCCCATAAATGATGTGGCCCAAATACTGCACCTCCATTTGAAAGACCACACCCTTCTCCAGGTTCTCGTAAAGCTGATGCTCACAAAGACACTGAAGAGCCTGGAAAAGGTTCCCCTCATACTCCTCATGTATACATGATTAAATAAAAATGTCATCAAGGAAGATGAGCAAGAAGTGATCCAATAATTTCTTGAACATCCCAATCATCAAGCTCATAAACACTGCGGGGGATTTTTTCAAACCAAAAGGCACCACGGTGAACTTGTAGTGGCCATATTTCATATGGAAGGTAGTCTTATGAATGTTTTCCTCCATGATCATTACTTTGTTTAGGTGGCGGTAAACAATACACAACAACAGAGATCCATCCTTCTTCTTTACAAATACCACCAGTGTACACCAAGGGGATACACTAGGATGGATTAGGCCTTTCTCGAAAAGGCCCTCAAGTTGCAACTTGAGCTCACAGAGCTTAGGGGTAGTCATTCGATAAGGTGCTCGTGAGATAGGCTCTGCTCTCGGAAGAAGATCTATATGAAAATATATCTCACATGGGGGTGGTAACCCCAGTAGCTCCCCTGGAAATACATCAAAAAAATCTCTCAAGATGGGATGGTCATCAAGCGATGGTCCACTAGACTCATCCTTCTATCTATCACTAACTGTGACATCATACATCTGAAAACCTCATTACACACACCACTTAAACTGCGTGGCAGAGATGGTGTGAATGGAAATGGGTATCGTAACCCCTACTATCACTGACTCAACTCCTAGATCATTTGTACATGATATAATCTTATGGTAACAATCCACTATGGCTCTTTGTGTAGATAACCATTCCATGGCGAAGACGAATCCATACGAACCCAACGGAAGGATACAAAGATCAAATGTAGTGGTGAAGGGTCCCAAATATACTACATACTCCTTAACTAAGTAGTCTACATAGATTTTGTCTCCAGAAGCCATCTTGACATTCCAACTAAGACCTTGCCTAACTTCCACCAGCTTGCATTGCTATGCCAAATATGGTGCAATAAAAGAATCAAAAGAACTATAATCAAATAGAATGGAGGTAGGAACACCACTAATGCTACCTTTTGTCTTAATCACGGTACTCTAGTGCTCAGCCTAGTGGTTATCGACCACTACATCAATGTGATGACCATGTCCCATGTCACCAATAGTAGGCTTTGAGATTTGTCTCTTACCCTTGTTACTATGGTTCTGTGGGTAGTCTCTCCAAAAATTTTCAGCAACACCATAACAAAAAAAACCACTCGATCCTGTCCCATGAGTAGCAGGTCTAGCCGGTACTCTGTAGGTCTATGTTGTGGATCTTGATTATTCAGATGTGGACTGTTGAGGTCTCTACTGACAAGCTCCCATTGACTGAGCTCTCGGTGCACCCTATGTCCTAATGGGACCCCTAAGAGGAGGCCCCATACTCCGACCCCTCTATGCATAAAATCTCTGTGCAGGTCTGGATGGTGGGAAAGATTGTTTTTGCTACTGTTATGGTCTAAAAGATGACTATGATGAACCCTTCCCACCACAAGGAGGAGGATTTGAACCCCTCGACCTGTTGTCCTACATTTGCTGGATGTGGCTCCAGACCCTGTCTCTAGCCTTATGTGTCCTTCCTTGAGTATCCTCTACTATATAGGCTTTCTCAATGGCCTCATCTAATGTCTGTGGACAATGATATGCACTACACCTCCAATGTCTAGATTTAGGCTCCAGATGAACCTGGGGATCCGTACTTTCTCATCCTGCATGTAGTCAACATACTGGAGTAGGTCCATAAATTGACTCTCATACTTGGCTACAGTCAAAGATGCCTGTCAGAGGTCGTGAAACTCTTCTATCCTCAGCTAAATGATCCTCCATGACAAGTACCTACTATTGACCCACTCCTCAAAGAGATCCCAGGTAATCGTCTCTGAATCAACATCAAGCTTCTATAGTTCAGTCCTCCACTAAATATCAGCTCCATCCCTCAGAAGATGGATTGTAACATGAGCTTTCCTGTTGCTAGAACAAGGGTAGAGCTTGAAGCACCCAATCAAGCTCACTAACCAAGCCTCTACCTGAAATCCACCTGTGTCACTAGAATAATGAGATGGTCGTAGCTTCAGGATCTCCTTGATATAGCTTGTAGCTATATTCTAGTGACCCCTAGCCCTCTATGCATGCTCATTCTTAAGCCTTTGGCTCTGATACCTATCCCTGTGTCCAGAAGTCCAGTCTCCATGGCCCTTCTACTATGAATCTGCTCTACCAGATTCCACATGGGAGTTCTCTCCTCTATACTGCTCACTATGTTGAGGAGATACATGAGCCTCAACGCGTGGCTCCCTATCATGTCTGAAGGACTGTACTCTTACAGACCCTCTGCATAAGGTGGCATTAACATCCTGAAGCGTCTATAAAGTATGGTGTAGAATGGTTTCTATAACATGATCTAGAGGTGAAAAGTCTAGATCTATTTGAAAGGACCCCTCGTCTTGTCCACACCTCCTGCACAGACCCAAGAAAGAGTTAGTTCATTATCCTAGGTTTTATTCAATTTTTCCATGTTTATTGAAATATGTCATTTTCAAATAAAGGTGTTTTCTAGATTTAAAAGTGTGCTAGGTTTAATATTCATGTCTCAAGTTTTCTAGTGTGCCCAAGGGTCCAATATTTGATCCCATGACTCTAATACCAAGTTTAACGCCAACTAAAACTCCCACTTGAGACCCAAGAACAACCTCGGTTTAGCTAGCAAAATTATGGAATAATTTTTTTTTTAAAAGCATGACCACTACCAGGCTTCAAGCAACAATTGCTACAACAAGGATTCAAAGTCAATTAAAAATTTACTAAATGAAATTTTCTCATTGTAACATACATTGGATCCATATTACAAAATTAATGATTATAATTAATCCAATTATAGTTAAATTTCTCTTAGGAGTTAACTTAATAATTAATTAAATTAACATTATAGTTAAATATTCCCTAATCAGTTTTAGAGGGTCAAAGGGCCAAAGGAATTAAACACCTCGGGTATTTAATTCTACCAGGTCTAAACAATAAAAAAAGTTCATGTTTACATGGGATAGAAAACTTTCCCTTATCCCCTAACATGACCCCTAAAAATGTCAACCCATGCTTTAGAGTTAAACATTTAAGTTAATAAGGGGTCATTTCCCAATTACCCACTGTCAGGCTCATCTTTGCACTTCAACATGATTTTTCATATATTTAACACACTTATGATTTCCTAAAAACATTACCATTAGATAGGAAATTTCTTTCTCTTTTGAATGATATAAAGAAGTCCTCCTAACCCCTCATATTTCTTAAGTTACAGGTCGGCGGACTTTGGGAGGAAACTTTTCCCTAAAGGAGGGCCTGTGGGCCTGGGAAAGAAAATTTTCCCAAGCCACAAGGGACATGTGGCATGTTGTTAAGCCCACGTGGGAAGGCAGGTCATTGGAGGTAAATTATATTTTAACTCTTTTTGTTTAAAAAGGCAAAAACGTTCAAGAACCCCCATGCCTTTGCCGACGCCCAGGGACGACACGTGTCCTGTCAAAAATCTCAAGCATTGGAGCAGACCATCGAGGAAAACTTAGAAATATTGAATTATGTGTTAAAAAGTGCGAAGACTGAAAATAACCCGCACCTCCACTGATGCCTAAAGATGCCACGGATCAGACCCACAATGACAGGCAAGGAAGCAGACCGGCAGTGAGAATTAAGATTTTTTGTCCTTTTTTCTATAAGGAATGTTTGAAGGTGTGGGCCCGCGAAGGCATTTTTTTCCCAAAAATGAATTGGTGAGGCTACAGGGCCATGAAGAAATTTGTGAATTTCTTTCTTTTTGCAAAAAGTGCCCTAAGAAATTTTCGGGCCTGTGGGTTTGATTTACAAACAATTCCTTTTTCTTTTTTTTTTAACCAAGTGAAGTAAAAACTTCAGAAGGCCATACCTTTCGAATGGAAGCTTGGATTTGGGAAAATGAGGATGTTTTTGGAAGGGATCAAACTCCCCTTTGCATAAGAACCATAAAAATTCATTTTTGACAAACATAAGTGGGTGTATTTGACAAAAATGTCTTTCTTGCCATTAAAACGTGAATTAAACTTCTTAACTTAATAGAGTTAATTCAATCCGCATTCTTTCTTCTTCAACATGCCAGGATGACATGGAGGATTGCACTTGGAAAGGTTTAATTGATGGGTTGAATTTCAAAACGAGTTTTCCCTTTTTTTTACTGTAAATGTCTAAGTTTTTTTCTTTTTTGATTAATTGAAGTCTGGTAAATTTTATTGAGCAATACAAACTATTTTGGGATCTATTTTGATCATCCTTATTTCCTTTGAAGTTTTCATTTTGTCTTTCATAGTTGCACGGTACTTTGCATATTGTTTTCCAACATTTATTACAGGTTTGAAACCATCTAATAGAGATGCGTGTATTTCAAACTAGATATTTATCTATTTCATTTGCCATTCTTTAAACATTTAAGTTCATGCCATTCTAAATTTGTAATGTTCAACTTTCCTTCAATCAATATGTGAAAAGCAAGAATGTAGTTCAATTTTCAAAATGTGCATTTCGAATGAAACAGAGAAATGTAATATTTCTTCAGAGGTATTTCTTATTTAATTTTCAAACAGAGATTTCACAATATATTTGAAACACATATTTCAAATGAGAACCATACCATTTTTGGTAATTAAGACAACTTCTATTGAACTCTAATAATTATTTTACAACTTCCTTTTTCATTCATCAAATACAAATTATAGAATATACATATTTCACATTCGAATGTAGAATCCATTTCCAAAATATAGAAATTTTCCACCACAAATAATATTATAATTCCATCCACTTGAAGTGGGAAATTTTACAAGGAAACCCCAAAGGGGCTGCAAAATTTTTCTTCATCGTCAGCTCCAAAACAAGAATAAGAAGATCCACCTTATATCTTTTGGGTCACAAAAAAAGGAGGAGAGGCAACGCTCTCCACCCAACCAAGAATTATAATGAATAGGAGAAGTCATCCTCCTCATTGGCCCTCGATCCCCAACCACAAAGTAATAAGAAATGTATTTCAACTCATGGAAACAAATAGGCTTCCACAACACAAAAACAATTTTCACATATAAAACATAGTCCAATACATACTGTAGTTTGTAACCACATGAATAACAACAAACAATACTCAGGCTTCATCATGCACAAGCCAAAGAAGAAAGACCTATGGGAGAAGCTCTTATACCTCCCAATTGGGGAAATGGGTTTCCACCTTAAGATATACCCACCAATATATATATATATATATATATATATATATATATCATTTCAAAATCACTACATTCCCTTATGCCTCCCCAAGTACCCCTTATACCTCCCATTCTCTTATGCCTCCCCACACTCTTATGGCACCCCATAATGAGTAAAGAAATGCAATCTATTTCTTTTACAAGGTGGAACCCAATCCCAAATTCCCTCCAAAATAACACTTATACCTCCCCAAAACTCTTATGCCTCCCCACAAGATATCCCCATAGTCTTCTCCCACACCATACCTAGGCAATCTACCCAACCATTCAACAATATACCAAGATATTCAAAGCATTCACATATGCATAAATAAAGGAAGAACATTTTAAATAGCCAAGCTCCTACCTCTCCATGGTAGAGTTTTCCCCATATGTTCAAGAGCAAGATTTTTTTTAATCTAAATAGTCCAAAAGCTCCAACAATCCACAAGCATTCAACAAAAATCTCTAACTCTCTTATAAATTACAAGATCTCCAAACCAAAAAAAGTTGCCAAAATGAAAATCACAAAAAATGAAGTAACCCCCAAAACAAGCCAAGGAATTCAAATAAAAATAAAAGGGAGAGAGAAGGATGGGTCCATGTAGGATGCCACATCACACATCCTTAACTCCAAAGCACAATTAAGAAATTTGGTGAATAAATGACATTTTACTTACACACACAAACGAAGTCCACACCCCAAGGAACAAAATTAATTTTATGCAAGAAGGTGCAATAAAAACTTGCAACTTGCCTTCCCAAAATACATAATGAGACCTAATTTTGACTCCCCAACCAATACGTAGGGTTGGTGTAGCAATTTAAGAGGTGTGGGACAAGTTTAACTTGTCCTACAAGCCTCCAAAATCAGCTCCTAAGGACAAATCCGAATTTCAAAAGGAATGTGGAGTGTTTCACAATCCAAGTTAATTACACATTACTTTCATCACATAATCCAAGAGCCATAAGCTCTAATAAATGAATACTTTTGACCCATTATAATTTATTTAATAACATGATTACTCACTAATCTAGAAAAAAATTTAAAAAAAAATAAAGGGGAAAATACATCACTAAAATCCACATACTAAATTCAAATAAAGGAAACCAAATAAAAGAATGCACATAACCCATTGGTCACATTCGAAGGTGATTCCTCCCATGGGAACCCCTAACAATAATACAAACATACAAAAAGAAATACACATTGCCATGATGACCCTTGTTGAGTTCATCTAGAATTCCAATGTGGTTACTCTCCAATCCCTCGATGTTTTTTGTGACATGTTTACATGAAAAACACAAATACCTCCTTCAGACTTATGGCCGCATCAAAACATCCAAAATAAATATGAAATATAACTCCAAATTATATATATATATATATATATATATATATATGAATCAAAACATCATCCAAGAAAGCAAAATCTCCTTTACAATTCCATGCATATTCATATGATCACAAGATTAGTTCCATTTTCTAGGTTTATTCAATATGACAAAATATCACATGTAAGGAAAACATATATATATATATACACACAATATATATATATGTACATATATGTGTGTGTGTGTGTGTGTGTGTGTGTGTGTGTGTATATAACCATGCCAAATAGTATATCAACATCAATATAACATGTCTCTAATAATCCACATGCATCATATATGAATCAAAATCAACCACAGTTCATGGTCTCTAACATCTAATATCATGCCAAATCAACTGCTGCAATAATGTTTATAAGTATAGTCGACAGTATCATAATCAACAACAAAAAGGTGTCGGAGGGAAGTGGGCACTACATCACTCTCTGTCATACGTCATCATTGTTTCTATTTTATATTTGTTAGCATCCGCTAGGATTTATTTGTTACTTTCGAATAATATATTTAATAGTTTTAGAATGTCATTCCAAACCTTTCTAAGATTTTTGAGTAATTTATTTTCCATTCCTGGATCATCGATAAATGGTTCGTTTGGTCACAATGAAATCTTCCTCTATGGTCATGATTTACTCTTCCACACAACAATAAATCGATTTTTTTAAAAATAACGATCTACAAAATAATAAATCGAAAATGTTTCAGTTCTATACATGCTAGTAGCTGCTAGTCTTTATTGTTTCTTTAGAATAAGGTTTTATCATTTTAAAATTGTCATTAAGATTAACGTATGAATATCAGAAAAAAACCATTTTCTAATTTCAGGGAAGCCTCCATCGATATGTAGAACACTAAGCATAAAATGTTTCTATTTTATATGGTCTAGTGAACACTAGGATTATTTATTTCTTCCGAATAAGGTTCCTATGAATTTAAAAATATCTTAAATATTAAACCATGCATAATTAGGGAAAAAAATATGTTTTATTTCAGAGAAGCCAATATGGATGTGCGAAATTTTTTTTTAAGCTATGTAGGTTTGGGAAAACACGTTCTTTTATTGGGCCATGATCCATGATTATCTCTTCACCCAAATTAGAAAAAATGTTTTTGTTTCCCAACAAAAGAAAAAAAAAATGATTGTGCATTGTGAATCTTTAGGAACCTTAAGATAGTTACTTTATTCCATAAAAATGCACAATGCATTGTTGGATTTGGAAGAAAAGTATATAATTCAAATGTCAATTGTGTGTTTGAAATTTTTTAATGATCTACACATGTGTTTGTGTTCTCCTGCATGTTTCAACCATGTACATAATTCAATATAGATTTTTGAATCAGTCTTATTGTTTCTATCAAATCTCCAATATGTTGGGATTTTAAGAGTAATTTATTATTTGTCATTGTGTGATAAGAATTTCACGTCATCGATCAAAATTATATTATTTTGACCATAGACATTACCATAACTTTCTACTATCTACTAGCTTTTTAAATTTGAAATTGCTCTCTTGGCATCCCCAAATGAGCCTAAAGTGTTTTTTTTGCAGTCAACTATATTTTTTGATGAACATGTATTTCATTGTTATTGAATCCATAAATTAAGACCATAAGGCAGTATCAAAATATTTTTACGTAGTATTTATCAATTCAGCACTAAACTCTAATTCAAACTATTCATTATCCCAGGATCTAAAATATGGAACCGTATTACGAGGTATTTTATCACCAATACTAGAAATTTGAAACAACAAACCTTCAACTCCCAAAACTAGTAATTTCTGAGGTTTCCCAATAGGATCTATAAGAATAACTTAGAATCAATGTAAGCTTCCAAAAGTGATTAATAACAAGGCATAAAGTATCTAATCACAACTCAAAAACAACTTATAAAACTATAATATCATCTCAATCACGGTGAAGATATAAATACTACCTAATTTTAAATTTGTAATCTCAACATATAAAATAAAGAGTGACCATATGACTGTATGAATCAATATCATTGTAATTTTTTTTTGAAATAATTAATAGTTATATATTTTCTATTTGCTGCAAATTTTTTATGCCCTCCGCAACACTAAAACCATGACACACTATTTGTGTTATGTTTATGTATAAATTGATCATCAACCACTTATCTTTGAAACAATTTTCTTCATTGGATTTCTTGCCCAACATAAAATTTTTAGGAAGGTTTCCCTTTGGGCCCATTGTAATACACAACATGTTTCTAAGGCCAAAAGCAATACCATTTGTACTCAAAATATTTTGGAGATATTTTTCTACAATTTCATCTTCTACATAGCAATGTTCTTTACCCAAAATAATATATGGTTTGAATTCAAACACTATTTTTTTCAAATCCTTAATCATATTTTAAACTTCGGCACAAGAGAGATAGCAAGACCAAAATCCCACTTCACAATTCTTTTCCAATATCTTTAAAAATTTCTTGAGCCCACCTCGCAAGTTGAGAGTCTCCTTATCGAACTTGACTTTCAAATATTTGTAGGATTGGTTTTTATAATAAAGTGAACCCTCCAAATCTAAAATAATAAAATAATCCTTTAGCCAACTGCAAAGAAGTAATTTTTTCTCAATTGTCGACAATTTGATAATAACCAATTAAAATAATCAAAATTTCAGTATATCAACACTTACTGATTTAGAATCCATCTTGGATTCCCTTGCACTCCCCCTCTATAGGTTCTTGTGATGCTCGTTCTATTTAACAACACAATAATCAATTATAAATTTTAAGTCGATGTAAAAAAATACATGAAATAACTCACTTTTATACAATATTGCATAGATGTAGTTTTATCTTAATGACCAGTAGGCCTAAACCATTAATTCTTGGACTATATTTTGGTTGAAAGTCTATGATGGGCTTAATGACTACTAATAGCCAACTCTATAGAAGTAAAATTTTTTCGATTTTCCATAAATAAAAATTAACCAATAAACCAAAAATTTACTCAATTCATAATAAATCTAATTGAAAGATGCATGTTAATGACCTCTAGGGTAATACATATTATAAATAAACTACTTCGTTTCAAGTTCCTTCAATTATGAGGTTCTTATAAATGGATTTATTTATAACTGTATATGAATATCATACCATTTTCCATCTACAAGGTCATGTGTGACGTGCCAAAAACCTCCCCATTTGGCATCAAATATGAAAAAATGAAGTTATTAAAAATTTTGTAAACACTGACAATCAAAAACATCTTGTAGCCATAAATTTATAAAACGAGTATTTCTCACTCACCTTTTATAGATTCTTTGGATTGATGGTCAATGACATACGGGGAAGCAAGTTGAATTGGTTACGACATACTACAATCCACATTGTCTCTTCTATTTGTATGTGGAGAGGAAGAGACAATTTCTTCCTCTATTGTTTAGTTATTTGCATAAATAATGTATGTATCAATTTAAATGCATTAAAATAGTATAATTGTTTAAAGTGATCTTAATTAATGTACCTTTTTTCAAATGAAAATAGTAATCTTGTAAAAACATTTCTTGATCATGTGATTCGATAATAAAAATTATAGATAGACCTGAGTCAACTAAAGCATGCACTGCAACACTATTGCCATACAACACTATAATATGAGAATTATTATAAGTGAGTAGAGTGAACATATGAGACCCAAAAAAATAAGATCTCTTGTAAAGAAAATCACGTGTCTTTTGTCATACTCAAATTTCACTTGCAGTCACCATTTGGTGTGGAAGTTAATCCATCCAATCCATGGTGATTTCAGCTATATCCTGATCATCAACATCACAATTGTCGACATCATTTATTGTGTACATAAGACACAAGCTCTTGAATTTTTCACTACTATCATAAAATCTCTAATAGCCTTCCACAACTAATTCCCCCTTGCCTTTCAGTGTTTGCATGTATTTTTCTAATATCTTACTTTACATTTTTTGAATAAGCAACGGGTAAGAGAACAATAATTAAACAATTTAATAGATTAGATCTAACAAATTTAAGTAGGTCCATTATTACATCAGAAGTGAGTACACTAGGAAAATTGCAGAAATTTGTTATTACACATTCTATATTGAATGGATTAGTTTACGAAACAAAAGGCAATGTTGACTGAAGCTAGAAGGGATATACACATTGATAGGAAAAGTCTTCGGTGTCTTCCATACTTTTTGGAATATGTTATTTTATTGATATCACATAGTTGTCTATAATTTCCTGAGCTTTTGCGAGGAGAACCTCTGCCACTTAAGCATCAAATTTTGATTTTTCCAATTTTTCACTTCCTCTTGAATTAGCCTTTCTATTTCCTTTAGTTTCTTATCCCAAGCGTACACAAAACTAAAATTAGTGACATTCATGCACACGATATTTCTCAACAATATTTTTTTCAATCCATTCTTCTAATAAATTATTAAATGGATATTTACTTTTCATATATTTTAGAAAATTTTCTCTCATCCTTTTGTCATCTTTTACTCTTTAGTAGTAAGTATCTAAATTCTTTGCTATGAATCCTACTTCAATAAAGCAAGTTATCCATAATTTCCCTACTTGAAATTTTTCTAGTAGAATTGATATCTCCTTGTCAATAATTCCTCTTACAATCCTGGATTAATTCACCATGATCATTTACAATAAATTTAGTTGAAATTTAGGTTATTTATCCTTAAAAGGAGAACAAGCCATCCCAGCCAATTTAAATAAGTCATTGGTTGTTGTAAATTTTTTCCATGTGTCCTCAGGTTAATATAGAAATGTCATTTTGTTGTGAAGGGTCTCTATCTTAGACACTTTAAAAATACCAATATATTGTATCTCGAAACACTGAATTGAAAGATGAAATAGTGTATTTATTTTATGCATATTACAAAATTAAATTTTAAGAACAAATGTACTAAAATTAAGTTTGTTTACCTTCAAATCGTCTAAATTTGAGTTTCCTTCTCCGAGCCTCCGAGGACATCCTAGGTATCTCAAAATCATTTCATCCATGCAAAGAACATCAATTAAGTTGGTATCAATCCAATTTTCATTTACATCATTTTTCTACTAGAAAATTTTAGCAATGACTTCACAAGGAGCATGTGAAGACATAATCTGATCCTTTCTAAACTACATCTTAATATGGAATAACTTGTATTTACTTTCAGCTAAAATTGTTTTGGGCACAAATGGCATGTTGACCTTCATGAATGTAGAAATTCACTTCATCCCTTTTTAGGACATATCGATCCTCGAGTTACACAATTTCATTTATTGAAGGTAAAAAGGGAAAAAAAGTACATCCCTCAGTGGAGGAATAACATTAATTAGCAATGAGTAGACAAGAAGTTCAACATTCTCATCATGCACAACATGCAATTGATATTCTGGAGGTGCCAAATGGAACCTAGAAACTTCAATTGGAAAAGCTTCACCATTGCACAAAAGTGATTTTAATTATTCAACATTTGAAGTTTCTGTTTTCTCAAATATACTTGTAACTTTCTTCAACAAAAAGCTGATTTTTTATACTTTTTAAGCCCTTACAACTTTGAATTAGATGGATCTATCTCTAATTTTTTAAAATAAGATCTCCTCGGTGTTGTAAATAGATTTTCATATTTCTGTGGAGAAAGAAAAAAAAACTTTTCAGAAAATGACAAATTGAAGAGGTATCCTCGGTTATTTACAATTTTTTGAATACCAAATTCTTGTTATTATGAAAGTAAAGTCCATTTCCATAGTCTGTTTTGTATGACTATAAGAAATTCCCCTAATTCCATCCATATTTAAGATAAGAGAAAACCTTATTTTCTCAAGAAGCCTTCATTTCTAGTTTCTTGAACAATGAAACTTCCAACTCCATGTAAATAATAAGACACTTATTCATTACGATATCAATGCATTCAACCTGAATACACAATTTTTTCCCATCTATAATTTTTAAATTTACTACTATATTGAATTCACTGACAACGTCCTCATTAACAAAAAATAACCATAAATCACCGTGGTAATTTTCTGAGGGATGCGTTTCTACAAACTAATCATCGTCTCTCTTTTTCCAATCATCTTCTCCTTCAATCAAACAAATTTGCATAAATGGAGTGTGGCCAATGGAAGACATATTACTAAAAAAGGGAATTAAACAAATTAATATTTCGTAAGTAATTGTAAAGGAAAAATATTGTTTCTCAATAGTGCAATAGAAACAAGATGCCGTATCTTAATGTCATTATATTCATAGATTAAAAATCAATAGGAATAAATTTTTATAGCATATTGTTCACCAGCCATACTTCAATCCTCATGTAGTTACAAAATACAAGAAAACATTAATAAATTATTTTGTTATGCGTTGTAATAAGAAATTTAAACAATTAGTCGCTATTAAATTTTGTTTGTTTGAAGCAGTGAACGTTTTTGTAATAATTGAAGACTAGTGGCTGCTAGCATCTATATATTTCCATCACTTTAAAAAACATATTTGAGTTACACTACATCATTCTGAAAACCTGAAATCCAACATGGGTGATAAAGGTTGAGAATTGATTATTTAAGAATAACTATTATTACATATTGTGATGTGTTTTTATATTGTAATTAGGTTCTTTTTATAGTTCTCATAATATATATCATGTATATCACATAATTGAAATTGAATAGTATAAAGGAAAATTTCTAGCAGCCACTAGGTTCAATTAGTAATCAAAAGTTATGATTTCCTTGTATCAACCCTGAATAGTTTATTATTTTAAAATTTGTGATCGAATATAAAATAAATCATGGAAAACTATGACGTCTGCTAGGATCATTGTGGAAGCTAATCTACCTAACGAGCACTAGGATTAATACTACGTGTTTGACTACGTGTATTGTATTCTCTTGAATCTATATTTTAAATCACATGTATTTAGAAAAATTCATAAAAAAAATCTTTTCTTCAATTCTTTTTTTGTCTTCTCTTGTCTTTGAACATCAAAGAAATGTAATAAGCATCACCCCTCATGATTGATAGTCTTGTAACATTTAAATAAAATAATGGAGCATAGTTAGTTTTCAGTGGAGTTGTTACTACTTATTCCGTATAAAAGACAACAAATATCCTAGCAGCCACCAACATCAAGATAGTATGTTAGGCTAGGAATAACATGTAATAAAGTTCAAATATTCGTGTGTTAATTACATCTATTCAAGAAAGTCATAAATATTTTTTAATTACGTGTATTCAAGAAAGTGGTAAATATTTTTATTTTCTTGTAATATTAATTGTCTTCTTTTGTCTTAGAATAAGAAAGAAATGAAAGTTCTTAGCGACTGCTATGGTATCAATGAAAGCATTTAGCGACTGCTAAATATTTAATCAATGAACAATTAATTATCTACATTATTTACAAATATAAGTGTTGGACCATCATAATAGAAGTATATATTTTAAACCTGAAGATGTATCCTTTTAATATTGGCGTTGCATATTTTCAGAGATTAATTGTTAAACAAAATAGTCTGTAACAATTTACTAAACATCGAGGGTAAATATGTACATGAACCTTTTTCACTAATAACGAATCAGAGGTCATGAAGATCAATGATTTTTATGTTTACCAATTTTTTTTTATGAGATGGCTAGTAGTCACTAGCCTCTAGAATATCGAGGAATCCATTTTAACGATGCAAGAAACAATCTCAACAGCTTTGTTTTCATTGTTTGTAATTATTTTATATTATCTGGACTATCCCTGGTAAAGCCAAGTCCTTGAACACATACCTTCTAGAAGGCCGATGCCTTATTTAGTTCTCATTTGATATTTTTTGCATAAAATGTAATCTATATATTTTCATATAAACAAAATACTTTACGACCAGTAAGCATCATTACTTAATGAAATGTAAGCGCTATTAGTTAAGGCTGGTAATAAAGATAGACACATAGTTAGGAATGTTTACATCATAGTAGAGAAAATGAGCCAGCTATCATGATTTTTAATTTAAGAGGTTGCCAAAGCCACTTAACAATCATAATTTTTTTTGTAAATAACATTAATAGTTCAGGATTTTCTTAATATGCAGATTTTCTTTTACAAATTTAAATTATGTGGAGAACATATTTTTAAGTGATTTAAAATAAGTACTTTTAAATAAAAATTAATTTAAGGAAACCCATAACTTGAGAATAAAATCACCTTTTATGGGTTGTTTACGTGTCACCATTTCATTGGATAATTTATTGATGAGACTTGATGTGACTTACTTTACTGACTAGTTTTTAATTAATTTTATACATGAATTCAAGAAAATAATGGTAATGTATTTCACATACCTACTCACGATCATTGACCCATGCAAGATTAGTTTCTCCTTTCCCCTAGCACAAGTATATCATAGTAGAAGAAGTATCCTAAAAGTTTGTATGGCGTGATAGCCATGAAAAAATAATAGGTTACTAATGAATATAAAATAAATAAAATATAAAATGTATAGATTAGTAAGTTTAAGCGTTAGAACATTATTGTCCCTGGATAATGACTCACTGATATTATTGCAATGTTTTCATAAAACATAGACCTTTTTAGGGAAAATCAATCTTGTAAAAATTCCCTTAATGCTCTTAATCCAAATTGGACCATTCTTATCTAATAAGGAGTCTAAGTAGGCAGATTTTGTGATAAGATTTACAATATGTGTTGATTGGCTTGATTCACCTTTTCTAATAAACCTTTATTAAAGCATGGAAAGATTGTAAATTTCAAGAATACAATGACATATTCACCCCATATATTTATCTTATCACTCAGCCTTATTTTCACACCATTTAGACGAGATTTCATTTATTTTAATGGCCGAACCAATGTTTCCTTTCATGAATTTTCCGTGGCTCTGAAAATGGGAATACCAAAATTTCCTATCGTTGTTTGATATCTTGTTTCGATTGAATAAAGAAATTGGTTGTAATTTATGGAGTTCTTAGATATGATTATCCTTCTCTAGAGGGATGTCTGAGGGTAAATAATGAAGTTTTTTTTAAGTTTGTTTTCCAATTCTTATCAAATCTGGACCATCACATGATCAATCAAATGTATAGGGTTGGCATAGAAGTGGAAACAGACAAAACGTTTAGTGTTTCATGGTCCTTGATTTCTGATGCTTGCTACAAGAAGGTTTGGTGCATTTCAGATATCTTTACAAATTTGTAAATATTTTATTTATATTGTGATGAGACTTGATAGTGACTTACACTCCACTTTACTGACTTGGATGTGTTTTCTCATTTAACAGGAATTGGAATGTTGGTATATTCTTTTCCAGTAAGGTCATGAGGTGTACAATTGGTTAAAGAGTAAGGTTGTTGCTGGAAAAGAGCATTTTTTCAAGAACCACCAATGGAAACATGTGTTTCAGATATGTTATGCTTCTATTCACATACCGATGGACTCACATTGTCATTAATTATTTCACCCATGAAATATTAGTTGCTCCTTTCCCCTAGCACAAGTATATCATAGTAGAAGAAGTATCCTAAAAGTTTGTATGGCGTGATAGCCATGAAAAAATAATAGGTTACTAATGAATATAAAATAAATAAAATATAAAATGTATAGATTAGTAAGTTTAAGCGTTAGAACATTATTTTCCCTGGATAATGACTCAAATAGTAATGAATTAATTATTGGAGTCGACACTGATATTATTGCTAATGTTTTCATTAAAACATAGACCTTTTTAGGGAAAATCAATCTTGTGTGATTAAAATTCCCTTAGTATGCTCTCATTAAATCCAAATTGGACCATAAATCTTATCTAATAAGATAGCTACTAAGTAGGTAGATTTTGTGATAAGATTTACAATAAATGTGTTCATTGGCTTGACTCATCACCTTTTCCAATAAACCTTGATATTAAAGCCGATGGAAAGATTGTATTAATTTCAAGCATACAATGACATATTCACCCCATATATTTATCTTATCACTCGCCCTTATTTTCACACCGTTTAGGTTTCTTTCACGAGATTTCATTTATTTTGTAATGGCCGAACCAATGTTTCCTTTCATGCAATTTTCCGTGGCTCTGAGTGAAATGGGATTTTATACCAAAATTTCCTATCATTGTTTGATATCCATTGTTTCGATTGAATAAGAGAAATACCTGGTTGTAATTAATGGAGTTCTTAGATATGATTATCCTTCTCTAGAGGGATTTTTGAGGGTAAATAATGAAGTTTCTTTGAAGTTTGTTTTCCATATTCTTATCATACATCTAATGAAGGATTAGGATTTGGAGATGGGCCATCACATGATCAATTAAATGTATAGGATTGGCATAGAAGTGGAAATAGACAAAACCTTTAGTGTTTCATGGTCCTTGATTTCTGATGCTTGCCATAAACAAGAAGGTTTGGTGCATGTAGATATCTTTACAAAGTTGTGCAAATAGTTTAATGTCCTATATTGTTTCTTATTTAAAGTGAACAAATGGGACAAGACACTAGCGATCAGTTGTAGGTCACTCCACTTTCCTGACATGGATGCAATGTTTTCTCAACTTTAACAGGAATTGGAATGTTGGTATATTCTTTGCCGGTAAGGTCATGAGGCATACGATTGGTTAAAGAGTAAGGTTGTTGCTGGAAAAGAGCATCTTTTTCTGGAACCACCAATGGAAATCTTTTTCAGGAATGTTAGAGTGGAGGTTAGGAAAGGTCATGTGTTTCAGATATGTTAGTGCTTCTAAAATATGTCAGGTTGTATCTTTATTTTAGTTTTTGTATAGCATTTTCAGCTTCATTGTTATCGAATCATAGTGTCAGGCTTACTAGTCTGGGGTTTTTTATATTCCTAAGCACTTGTTTTCTTGGGATTGGAGCTTCCTTTTTTCACAGAAGTATTGTTGTATTGTTCTATTTTTTAGACTGATCCTCTCATCTTATCTATAATGTAAAACGAAAGGATCCCTTTTACCCTCCTTTAATTATAAAAAACAATAAATCATTAGTAGAATTTTATGTTATGTGTTGCACTAAGCAATTTAAACAATTAATTGCTATTAAATTTGGTTTGTTTCAATTTGTCAAATTTTTTTTTTTAAGTGAATACTAGCTGCCACTAATATCTATATATTCTAGGATATATTTCCATCAATGTAAAAAAATATCTTTATAACTTTATTTTAGAGGGTCCTTCATGCAAGACAAGAATTATTCTAGTAGGCGCTAATCTTAAGACTTTGTTATGTTACACCAATGGCATGAAATAATCTATGAACTTAGTACCCACTATCCTTCGAATATCATGTGGTAGAATTTGAATAACATATTGAGCTCAATGGCTACTAGGATGAAAATTTCTATTTGCAATATGTGTAAACATGAAATTCGTTAAAATTTGTACAAAAACTAATAGGGCTGCAAACCAAGTAAACCCACTTAGAAACTGACGCAAGGATTGAGAAACAATAATTTTTATGTAAATACCAATTTCCTTCACAAACCGACAATACCAGTAGAGTCTAGGAAAACAGGAGATGAAAGCCCAAGAAAATATAACTTCTGCAGTTAACGACCTTCATCAAGCCCCTCATAATAAGAAACATGAACGTCTGAAGAAAACCGCATCAAAAATGTATTCCTTGAAGACAACTCAGCTATCACCCTCCTTGTTTCGTCTATGCCCAGCCCCTCTCAACTAATGTCATGCAGCTATTGAACCATACCAAAAGCCTCCAACACTTCAACCATGTTTACCCAGTGTTAGGGTTTAATGAAGTGAAGGGGAATATCTCTCACCTCATAAATATTCTACCTAACTGGAAGAAGTCAAGACATGAACCAAGAGGTGAATTCTAAACTAACTCAAGATTTTGTTGAATCATCATAATTACATCCCAGACAGAACCTAACACCTCCCTGAAGATAATGCTAATAAAATCTCAAAAAAATCCATCTCATGCTTCATGCATTATAGGAGAAGGAAAGGATGTTGATGGAACTCCATAATCATCTCTCAGAACTCCACACCACTTCCAGCCACCATGAGAAAACACAAGAATGAAAAGGAAGCCAGGACATAGAAAATTAATAACACCTCGCTCCACCTTGCCAAGATATGATCTCTGTGAAATATTTCCACATGTCAGCTCACCCCAATGTGATCAAGCTATCTCTCTTAATGATTCCTTGGTTAGCCAAGAAATCAGAGACACAATTTTCTTCTCTATAGTTATGGTTTAAAACCTGCGTAGGGATTTTTCTCAACCAATGCAAAATATTGGTGATCTAATAATTTGAATTCCAAGACAAAGATTTTCCCTTTCAAACATTAGTTAGTACCACCTAAGTAATCACCTTGAATTTCCAAAGCTTCACATCCAATGTTGATTGCTAGTTTGAAACCTTCCAGTAAAGCTATTACTAAAATTTCATCTAGATCTCTGATTAGACACCCCGCTCCTGATAGACTAGTGTTTCCTTTTAAGGCTCTGTTAAAGTTAAGTTTTTAAAAAGTGGAAGGGGGTGGAAAATTTATGATGGTAAACAATTTTATTATACTAGTTCTATGAACTGGAGTGGTTGACGAGAACTTTCTCTAAGCGGGAAATTGAGATGGGCTTCGGTCCTTAATTTCTGCCGAGTGATTCACATTCGAAGTGCTCCACTATGTTCTTATTGGTCCATATGGATATTTTTGGACCCTACCTCAAGGTGTCTCGATGGCCACTTATTGCATGCATCTAATGAACTCAATGGGAATGGAACTTGGGTGTATGATTAAAAAAATACTTAAATTTTTTTGATGGTAAATACTTTTATTGTACCAGAGCTATGAAGTGGAGTGGTGGAGGATCACTTTCTATAAGAAGGACATGGATGTCGGCTTGGGTCCTTAACATCTGCCAAGCAATCCATATTCAAAGCACTCCGCTATGAACCTATTGGTCCATATGGAGAAGTTAGACCCCTACCTCAAGGTTTCCCCATATTGACTTGTTCAAAACATCCAATGATCTCAATGTGAATGGAACTTTGGCTGATGATTACAAAATACTTGTAAATTTTGATGCTAAATGCTTTTATTATACCACATATATGAACTGGAGTGGTGGAGGAGCACTTTCTCTAAGCTAGCCATGAAGGTGGGCTTGGGTCCTTAATGTTCACTAAGAGATATGCATTCAAAGCACCCTATTATGTTCCACTTGATCCATGTGGAGAAGTTTGAACCCTACCTCAGGGTGTTCCCATGACCACTCATTAAAAGTATCTAATGGACTCAATGGAAATGGAACCTGGGTTGATGATTAAAAAATACTTAAAAAAATTTGATGGTAAACACTTTTATTATACCATATCTATTAATTTGACTGGTGGAGGAGCACTTTCTCTAAGTGGGACATGGTGGTGGGCTTGGGTCTTTAATGTCCACCAAGTGATCTATATTCGAAATTTTTGGCTATGTTCCACTTAGTCCATATGGAAATTTTTTACTCCTATCTCATGGTGTCCACATGGCCACTTATTGGATGCATCAAATGAAATCAATGGGAATGGAAATTAGGTTGACGATTATAAACTACTTATAATTTTTGGATGGTAAACACTTTTATTATACTAGATCTACGAACTAGAGTAGTGGAGGATGAATTTCTGTAAGTAGGACATGGAGGTGGGCTTGGGTACTTAAGTCCACCGAATGATCCACATTTGAAGTGCCCCACTATGTTCTTCTTGGGCCATATGGAGAAGTTCGAACCCTACCTCAAGGTGTCCCCATGGCCACTTATTGAAATCATCTAAGGAACTCAATGGGAATGGAACTTAGATTGATGATTATAAAATACTTTTAAATTTTGGATGGTAAACACTTTTATTATACTGGAGATATTAACTTGAGTGGTTGAGAAGAAATTTCTCTAAGAGAGACATGGAGGTGGGATTGAATTCATTCTGCATTTGAATATCCATCTATTCATTATTAATTTTCCTGTATGGAAGGCAACAACTATCCTAAAATCCACTAACCTGAAGACTCTATGATGTTGTATATTTTCTAATTCGAATAACATATTGAACCCAGTGGCCACTAGGATTAAAATTTAACACAATGGCCGGTAGGCTTAAATTTTGGTTTGGAATTCATGCGATATGTTTTGAATATCCTACTTATCTCAATGGTTGTTACACTTAAATTTTTGTTTGGAATCAGGAGTATTCAAGAAATAATTGTAGTGAGTAACCGTCATAGTAGTCAGCAGTTTTTGAAAATAGTCTTTTAAAATTTAAATATTATTACGAGAAGCATAGTTATATTTTCAATTGAGTCATTGTAAATTGTCCTAAATGCAAGAGTAAAAATATCCTAGTGGATGCTAACCTCAATCCTCTGTGATGTTGCAACAACAATAATTTGAAATATATATTTAACCCAACAACTGCTAGGCTTAAAATTGAACACCATGGCCACCAGGCTTAAATTTTCATTTGGAATTCATGGAATATGCTTCAAATATCTTACTAAGCTCAATGGTCGCCAGGATTAATTTTTCATTTAGGATCATGAGTATTCAGGAAATAAATGTAATGAGTAACCACCCTAATGGTCACTTGTCCTTGAAATTAATCTTTTAAAATTTAAATATAATTACAGAGAGCATAATTAGATTTTAAATTAAGTCATTACAAATTGTCCTTAATGTAAGACAAAATATATTCTAACGACCACTAACCTCAACCCTTTGTGATGTTGCATTAATGCTGAATCAAAAAGCATATTCAATCAAGCAGCTGCTAGGATTGAAATTGAACATAGCAATCACTAGGATTAAATTTTAATTTGGGATTCATATGATAGAATTAAAATATCCTATTGATCTTAGTGGTTGCTAGGATTAAAAAATTTTTGGAATCACAAGTATTCAGGAAATAAATGTAGTGAGCAACAACCCTAGTGGTCGCTAGTCCTTTAAAATAGTCTTTTAAAATTTAAATATAACTATGGGGAGCATAGTTAGATTTTAAATCGAGTCATTATAAATTATCCTAAATGCAAGGCAATAAATATCCTAGTGGCTGCTAACCTCAAGTATTTGATATTTTCCTACAATGATTTGTAATTAACTTATAGAGTAGTGATCGCTGGGACTATCATGTAATAAAATTTGAATAACATGTTGTACTTAGAGGCCTCCTGGATAAAAAATTAGTGTTGGAGTTTAGTTTTATTTTGAGTTTGTATTTGTTTCATTAATCAACGCCTTGAATGTAATACATGAATTATCCTCTTGGCTGCTAATATTAATTCTTTATTATGTTACACCAACGTAGTATAATATTCTATGACATTAGTGGATCCCAAGCTTCGAATATCATTTGATAGGCTTCAAATAACATACAAAACTTAGAGTCCAAAATGTAAATTTTTTATTTTGAAATATGTGTATTCTGGAAGAATGTTTAAATTAATCTTTCCTTTGAATATTTTTTGTCTTGGAACATCAAAGAAAGAAAGTAAACATCCACCCTAGTTGTCGCTAGTCTTAGAATTTAGTAATGTAACATCTAAATATAATAGAGGAGCTAGTTAGTTTTTTAGTCGAGTTGTTACTAATTGTCCTCTATGCAAGGAAGCAAATATCCTAGAGGCCGCAAATCTCAAGTCATTTTTTGTTTCGCCAATGCTATTTACTAATCTTCAAAATTAACGGCCACTCAGCTTTGAATATCATGGTAGGATTCTGATAAATTAATATGGAAATCTAAATATAATAATGGTGCTTATCCTGGTTTTCAGGAAAGCCATCCTAGTTGTATCATATGTGAGTCAACAAGACTCTTAGTGGTAACTAGACTCTGTTCTTGATTGCAAAATGTATTCAAGAAACTCTTTAGTATTTTCTTGTCTTGGAATATTTGTTGCCTTGTGTTTTTTATAATAGCTAGGCATTGTCGTAAACATCGAGCTTAGTGGCTTCTAGTCTTGGAATATGTTATTTTAGAATTAAGAAACTGTTACTTTATATTGGCTCATTTACCAAGTAATTTGTTACTAATTGTAATTGAAAAATATGTTTGTAAACATAATGATTAACAATTATATTTAATAATATTTACGAGTACATATAAACGGCTTACCTTTTACTAAACATAAAAAAAATTGTAAATAAAATGCATTTAATTATTTCTACATGGGAAAACACATATAAAAAACTATATATATCAACGTGGAAATCAAGTGAGAATCAAATATTGAATAATTAGTCACGACTATTTCTTTCATATTAAACATATCATTAAAGGAAGTCAAAATGATTACATAAACTATACAAAATCAAACCATTTCTATTTATAAAAAAATTATATGTTACTCATTTTTTTATATTAGAGATAGATTTCAGCACTTACGGGAAAAAATAAATGGACAGAGATGAATGAAATATCAACAAAAAAATCTAGAGAGAAGGGCTGAAAAGGGAACCCATTTAATATAAACGAATACTAGAGCTACATGTGAACATACAAAATGGGTTTTCAGAAGGAATAAATATTTTAAAAGGGATTACAAAATATCCATTCATGGATGGACAAATATGTGGTTTCAAATAGAGCAACGCATTTTGACAAGAAGATGGAACATAACTGCAAATCCGCCAAAGGGAAAGGCAGGGATGGATTGTGGTGTAAAACAAAAGAACTAGGTGAATACATAGTGGATGTAAGTTCCCGCCATTAACTATGGTACATACACAATAACATAGAGTATTTTGATAAATACATGTTTTAGTTGTATTTGATATTTTCATATACTTGATAATTTCTGTTAAAGCTTTGTATTCTTTCTAAAACATAGTATTAGTAAGATTATATCTTCAACCTGTTTTTCTTGTCTCTTTTGATTTTGTAATTTGTGGGCCTTGTGATCTACACTTGCACTCATGATCTATCCACAATCATTATTTTCTATCTTGTTTGTGTGCCCCCAACGTGATTACAATCATTGCCTCAACTTATCGTTCAAAAAAACCTCTAGGTATCAAGCACTCAGACCAGTAAATTAGTTCTTATGCATGTTGTATTATGCTTTCAAGAGATCCTTTTCTATGATTAAAAAATAAAAAGAATACCTAATATATATTTCTCTAGTTTTTTTTTCCAAATGAATTTAACAAAATAAATTCATAAATTTGAAAAAAAAGTGGAAATAGGAAATCTCAAAATTTGAATTTCCCCTTCTTAAAGTGAAAGTGTGGGATTTTGATATTTCAAATATTGGAATTTAATGTGGGTTATATTTCATATAGAACTTTGAATTAACTTGTCATTAATGTTTTAATTTAATTCGGGGCATATCGTGGGATACGACGAAATAAAGTTGATTAATTTTACCTACTTTAGAAACAAGTGGGAAAGCGACAAAAGTTTCTTTGTGAACACTCGGGAAAACCAAAAATATTAATTCAAGCATAGAAAAAAACTATTTAGAAAATAGAAGTGAACATTAGGAAACATTTTTTTAAAAATTTTAATATGGCGATATACACCTAGTTAATTATTATTTTCTATTGACTGCGAATTTCATATTTTTTAATTATAATATGTGTTAATTCAGGGGATAGCATGGGATTCAAGGAAATAAAATTTATTAATACTACGTACTTTAGAAACAAGTGGGACATCAAAAAAAGTTTCTTTGTGAATTCGCAGAAAAATGAAAATTATTAATTTCGGCATGATAAAAAAACATTTTAGAAAACATAATTGAACATTAGGAAACAAAAAAATCAATTTTTAAAAAGCGATATACACCTCGTTAATTATTAATTTTTATCTAGTATGGATTTGGTATTTTATAAATACAATTCAAGTTAATTCGGGGAATAGCATGGGATATGAGGAATTGAAATGTATTAATACTACATAATTTAGGAACTGGTAGGACAACGTCAAAAGTTTCTTTGTGAACTCGTGGGAAAACAACAGACTTTAAGTTAAGAATAATAAAAAAAATTATAAAATAGAAGTGAATGTTACAAAACAAAATCAATTAAGAGTACAATATACGCTTCGTTTATTATTATTTTTTATCGCATACGAATTCAATATTTTTTAGCTATCATCTTCGTTAATTCAAAAAATACAATAAAATGCTGTATCTTGCAAGTTTTAACTTGTTAATTACACAATTATATAATTAACACATTTATTAAGAAATTTTTAATTACTGATAGAATTAAGAAATATTTTTTACTTATAAAAATATGCATTATTAAGTTGTAACTATAATTCATTAAAATGTTGCCATGTGGCATGAAATTTCTAGTATATCTCTTGAACATTGATATTTTGGAGTTATTTACATTTTAACTAAAATATAATTTTACGCTTCACCCTAATTTAAGAGTACCTTATAGATAAGAAATAAAATAGTGACTGTTAAGCTCCATTATAATTTTATTTTTGCAGCACCGAACTCAAAATAATAAATACTTAGATTTTATAGCGGATCAAGGTATTCTCTTCAACATGTGTTAATGAACAACTCTACATGTCGTATGTTGTCCATTTATTTGTCGAGCGAAATCCTAGTGGTCGCTAGCCTCTATAACTCCTAGGTTTCATTCCCAGCAATTTAAGTAAATAAATTTACAAATTTCAATCACTAGTATTTTCATCAACTATAATCTTATCTTATTGACTATACATTCCTTCCACAAAAAAATTTAGAACTACATACCATTGAAAGATTTCTCAACTTATATATTACTCATAAGTTATTTTGTCTCTAACACATAATTTATATCAGTTCGTATCAAGTAAAATACTTAGCGACTGCTAAGCTCCATTACTTTAACAAGATCAATCAAACAGTGGGTGTGAAATAAAATGCTTAGTGACCAATAAGCTTCAATACCTACTAGAAGGAATGATTACGTTGTAAATACACTAAACAATTTATTGAGAACATAGATGCTCTATGGAGTTAAAACTCTTTTATGTAAGAGTTGTTATGATGAAGACTGTCGTGACCTACCCCATGAACCCTAGATCCCAAATCAACTGTAGAATCATCTCCTTTAGTGTCGGTGATGGCATTGAAAGGTACAGTGATGAAGGCTATCCTCCCTTTAGCGATGGTGTTGACCAGTGTGGTGATGAAGACTATGTCTCTGCTCTATAAAATGACCATGCTCTATAAAATGACCCTACTCTATAAAATGACAAGAATACGGGGGGAATAATTGGAGGCTCTGCTATGCAAAATGGCTTGGAGTTTCGTAGTGCCCATTAACAATCTCTCAATGACCACTCTGACTTGATTCAAGTATTTTTTCACTCTGTGGGAGGTAATACTTTGTGCATTCAAATCCAACAGAAGGCTAAGGGTATAAATTTGAATTTTATTCTTGCCCATAAGTTACACATTGGGATAGGGATTTTTGGGCTAGTTTTTGCTGGTAAATCCCTTGCAGATGACTCTATGCTCCTATCCTATGAGATTTTCCTTGACTATGTGATTAATATGACTGACATTTCTTTGTGAGGAGCCAAGGTTTGAAATTTTGTTCCTTTCCGGGAGGTACTCTTAAAAAATAATTCTTCTTTGAATCATCCCTCAGCCCCTTGCCCCTACTTAAATTTCTAAGAAAGCTACATAAATCCTAACCTTGGAAATACGGGATGAATAACACCTAGATCTACAACAAGAAATTAAATCACAGAACTTGATATGTAAATTTAATGGGGTTTGTCCAGCATCCAATGCAATCATACAGTGGATTCATACCTCTTGGATAAAAAATTGTTAAATTTTCCTTTGTGCATGAGGATTCTTCATGGTTCTTTTCCATGACCTCAAGGATTATATGAGAACCCTTGAAGAGGGCCCTTGGTTTTGGGTTTCGGCTAGACTTTTCACAACCCCGTGGTTTCCAAATTTTTATCACAATACCTTCTCCATCATGAGGGTTTGAGTTTGGGTACATTTACCGAATCTTCCCCTTCACTTTACCTATGCAATGAAGGAAATTTGTAAATTTCTTGGGCATTTCATCAAAGTAGACAACCATAGGCTATGAAGTGGTCTGATAACTTATGTTAGGATATGCATTGAAGTTGATATCAGTAAGGGTATACCAGACTAGATTAACCTCAAGATGGGAGATACAACCTCCTCTCAGATTATTAACTATGAAAATACTTCCTTTAGATGTCAAAATTGTAGAGAAATGGGTCACCTACATGCAACTTTCCCTCAAAAGAAAACCAAGGCTCCTCAGAAAAAAGGATCCATTCCAACAAATTGGAGTCTACCCGACCTAGAAGAAGAGGAACATGTTGTCACTTAAAATCAAACAGTTGTTGTAGATCCTTCAGTCTCATCCTCTACCCAAACAACTTCAGATACTATACCTATAGCTTCTACTCCTCTTGGTTTAGATGGTCCCCTAGACAGTGGGAATTCTATGGCTATTACTCCATCTTTGCATGGACCTTCTCTGAAAATTAAGAGTCCTCATGAATCCGATCACTCTTATTCAGACAAGGAGAGTGTCCTTCCTCTCATGGGATATTCATCCTTAGATATTATGAAGTACAATCCTCTTAATGCTGATATGCTTCTAGAAGATAATTGGTAAACTGTTCAATCAAAAAAGGAAAAGAAAGGTAGACACTGACTAATCTTTCTTTCCTCTCTTCTTGATATCTTGCTTCTCCTCTTTCTATCTGGTTTTGTAGCCTTTTAAGGCTGCATCCCCCCATCTAATTTTTCTTCCCACTGGTACTTCTTATCATAGATGTTTGACTGGTGTTTCTTTTCTTTGTTACTCTTGTTTGCTGTTGTTAGAGGACTGCAACTGCTCGTCTTGTTTTCTTTTGGGTTTCTTTGTTTTTTTCCTCTTGTTTATGGCCTTCTTGGTCCTTTTCTCACTTTGCCTATGAGCTTCTTTACTTCTATGCTTCATTGCTATATATGGCCTTTGGGGCCCTTACAAAACGATGTAGGTCCTCCCAAAAGCCCCACTTTACCCTTTTTCCAAAAACATAGATACTTTATGAAAAAACCATAGTAATAGATATTAGTGGTTGCTCAGAATTTTTCATAATGTATTTTGAAGGCATATATGTGAGATATGAACAATTTTTATTATTGAAATCTATGGAGGTGTTTTCATAGTCAAGAAGAAAGATGATTACTAAAAATATTTTTAGGGTACTCATATAAGACCATAGGGAATGCTAAGCACACACCTTTGCATATTTTCCTTTTTTACACATCGTTTTGAATCAATAAAAATGATTACCACCCGCTAAGCTCTTCTACTTGTCAGGAGGAGTAGATTAGTGGCCACTAGGCTCAACTAATTTTTAATTTTGAATATAGAGATCGAACAACATTTCGTATTAAATAAAATTCTTAGCAACCGGTAAGATTGATTACTTACATGAAGGAATGATTTGTCGGCATTTAGGCTAAAAAATATCTTATTTCGAACATAGTACTCTAATAAAAAATCATAGTAATAGATATTATTGGGCACTAGGCATTTTTGTGAAATTTTTAGATGCAAAATTTGTGACATATAAAAATTGGTTACTATCAAAAGCTACGATGGTCTTTTGAAAACGTAATAGATTAGTGGCCTCAAGGATAATCTATTTATTAATTTAAAAAATAGAGATAAAAATTAGTTTGTATAAAATAAATGCCTAATGACCACTAAGCTCAAATGCTTGAAGAAAATAACACTCTATGATTATTGTTTATTAATAAATGAGAAAGGAATAGATTAGCGGCCACTAGGCTAAACTGTTTGTTAATTAATAAAATAGAAATAAAAAAAGTTTGTATTACAAAAAATGCCTAGTGACCACAAAGTTACAATACTTACATAACATTGCACTTAGATAATAGATAACACGAATGAATGAAATGGCGTCACAAGGCATTTTTTATGTCGGTTCGTATGAAATTAAATTTATAACGACCGCTAAGCTACATTAGTTACTAAAAGGAGTATATTGGCTCTCACTTGGTTTTATTGTTTCTCTTTTTTAAAACTATCGACCTAATAAAAATCATTGTCTATATTTGTGAAAAACATAATATTTAGAGAATATTAATAGATGTACATATTTTAAATGTGAATACATATCATGATCATCTATGCTTGGCATATTTACAGAAATAACTCATTAAACAAAATAGTCCTAAACATTTTACTAAAAATGGAGGGAAAATATGAACACGAGTTTTGCTCAAGAATGAATGATCCAAGACTGTGAAGATAAAGGCATGTTTTATTTTTGCCAATTATTCATTGATGAAAAGGCTATTGGTTGCTATCCTCTATATTGTTGATGAATCTATTTTAACAAATGCAAAAAAACAATCTCAACAGGTTTAAAGTCATTATTTGAAGTAATATTATATTCGATGAACTATCTGTAATGCCCCGTTCATCGTTTCTCCTTTGCTTTTGTGACGACCGTGTTGCTTAGTGTTTAACGATCTTGTGCTTCTGCTGATCTTTGTTGGTTTTTCCACTTTCCGATCACCCTGTTAAGGTAGATTGTGTTCTCACAGCCTAGTAGGCAGCTAGATTGGTGTTTGGGTGTTGTTAGGGCGTGTCCTGTTAAAAGGAATACCCATAATAATAATTATTTAAAAATAAAATAAAATTGTCCACCTTGACTACTGACCATGGTGACTATAATTGATAATTATTTTGTAAGCCGTAAAATAATAATAATGATGTAAACCTAGTGACCAATAGGTTCTCAATATACCCATATGTCTTTTCATTGTTACTATTGTAATTCCTCCCTAAGATTACATCTTTTTCAAAACAATAACATCAATGACATACTTTAGGTCAATGACATCTATGATATCAACTACAAGGTATAGAAAGCATTTTTTTTCAATGGAATATTCGCAAATAACATAGTTAATGTTAATATTAATAGAAAGCATTATATTTAAAGAACAATGTCAGGAACATAGACTAGGTTCCCACCAACCTTTATATCTAAATAACAACAATTAGAATCTATTGAATCTTAGGTTCCCAGCATATGATTGTATTTTCATTGTTATAATTGTATCTGTGTCTTAATATTACACCTCTTTTAAGATAAGGATATCTATAAAGTTCAACATTGGAAAGCTAATGGATGTTAGGTTTAAAGGGGGTAATTTATTGTAGCACAATAGATCCACCTAAACATGAAAAAAAACTCTCAAATTCGAACATTAAAAATATAGTACTATGAAGGGAGATGTTGGTTGAATAACCATCATAAAATCATTTCAGAAAGGGTCAACCATCAAATTTAATCTGCATAATACATACATGAACAGTATGCATAAAAATTTTGTATGTTCCCATACAGTACAGGGTGTAGATTCATCGTCTTATTTCAACATGGAATAAATGAAACATGATATGGAAATTGCAAGGAATATGATAAATCATTTCTACGAAATATCCATTGTGGAGGTGATTAAACTTTTTTATTGGAAAATATGGGGGTAACTTTGATGGCCACCTGCCAGTTCATTAACTTCTTTTTCTAGACATGTTGGACTCCTTCTTGCTGGTGGCCACACTTCATTTATTAATTCTGATTTGCAAATCTTCTTTGTTTCTTGTTGACTACCTGCAATATCCTTCTCTGACCGCGTGAGATTTTTATTTTGATGGACTGCATGTGGAGTGGTTGAGAGGCCTTGGAAAACTCTATTTTCCTTTGCTGGGCACCTATTCCCAAACTATCATTTGGACCTGGTTGCGTGGGCAGAGAGATCAGCAAAATCTCTTTTGTCAAGGCGTTTTTCTTCATGGTTCCTCTTCGGCGCATCCTTTTTTTGTCTTCCCTGGCTGCAATGAAACCTCTTCACACCTTATGCTGGTGCGCAGATCCTGGATGCCTTCCTTCTTCTTGCCCTGGCCGTGTGGGGGAAAAAGGAGCACTGTTTTCTTTTGCTGGCCATGCACATCTACCAGCTAGTGAAGTAGGCATGTTTCCTCCACTTTCATTGGGTGCTGCGACGTGTGTTCTTGTCGAGGATCCTCAGCAACAACCTGCAACAGTATTTAGCTAGGTAGCAGGCATGTTGTAGTATGGTAGAAGCCCTTTTAAGCACTTCTAACAAGTAAATTGTCCAGCTATGTTGTTATCTATTCAGTGTCGAATACATCCTCGAATTCGGGATTCTCCTTCAAGATATTTCTATCAAAATCGACTATGTGACAGTGAGAGTGTTACTAGGAGACCTGATGAAATTTATTGCAAAGATTCTCTATTGAGACCTTACTTGTTTTATGATGTAACTCATGGAAGAGAATCTCATAGAGGTGGATCTGTTTCATATCAGAATATTCTTGAAGCATAATTTGCTTTGCAATTATATGAACTTGCTGGTAAAGGCGTCCTGATCAGGTTGACCTGTTAGCTATTTTTTTCACCTTTGTTTTGTGAATTTCCAGCAAGGGATAGCAGCCCGTGAGACTACATCTCTTTGAGGCAGTTTTTCAAACAGTTTGCTTCCTCGTGGGTGCTTCCACACCATACAAAACAAAACAAAAAAATTGATTTTGAATTGTGCTGGATGGATGTCCATGTTCCACTATAAATTTCCCTTTTGACACGCATTGGGAGGATGTTGGCAAGTATTTTAGACCACCCACCCTTACCGTGAACTCCTGCCTATGCCAACGTGAAGATGATCGATGTTTGGACACCCAACAAGTTTGAAGAAAATGGAATTAGGCTTGGGTTGCTGTTGTAGGTCCTATTTCAGTGTGTCCTGGTCTTGGGAAGCGCATTAAAGGCATGATAAGACTAACCCTCTCTCTTAATGATTTATTTCCTTTAGCTTTTGGAAAAATCAATCTTTGGAATTTTGTTCAATTGCTGTAGATGTGGGTTTCTTTTGGAATGTTGATGTGTTTTTGTTTTACTAAATAAGTAGCATTTAGACTCTGGATATTATATAACGTGTATTTACATATATTGACTCCTTCATGAAAGAGATGCCCAGAAAGATATGGGTTTCAATGAATTTTAATCATAATTGCATGAGCTGATCTCTCTCCGCTTTCCAGTTTATCTTAATTACTGTTTGACAAGAAGAAATATCTCTAGTGATTCTCACTTATCGATCTTATAAAGTTGGTTTATCATTTTTCCATTATTATTCCTGTGAACAGTGATTTCTATAGAAAATATTGGGGTGTGTGAATGAGATTTAGAATATTCCTTGTATTGTTTTTATTATGTAGAACATGACTTGAAAATAGGAATTTTCTTGGAAGACTGTGTTTGTCTTTTAATGTGGGTTGATAATGATATAAACCCCTTTACAATTGGGGGCTTCTATTTGGGGAGTCATACTGATTTTACTGGTCTTTCTAGATACTATCTGACTCCTTTGATTATCGTTTACCTTGGGGATTATTGAAAACCCCTCACCAGGCCCTCTACTATTATTATTACTATGAGCTTATTTTAGATTGCAATGCTTCTGAAGCATGTGTTAATGGGTTTTTTTAATTTCTGTGTCCTTTTTGAATACGATAAGCACTCAAGACGTTAGCTTGTGGATAACTATATGGCTTAATTTTGAGGCACTACTTGGATCTTCGAATCAGTTAAAGTAATATTGGATACATCGAACTCTTATGAATGTGTACATCCTTCAAGTTTACTGACATGTGATGGCCCTCAGGCATATGAATTCAGGCAATGCTTGAAATATGAAATTAAAAATTTATCTTATACTTTGACCTTGAAGCTTGTCGAAAGACTTTTGGTAGGAAAATAGATGAATAGGGAAGTTAAGATAACTACCCTAAAATGGAGTCATGCATATCCTTAAGTAAAGGTGACAGCTACCATAATGGGACTGTGCATACCATGTATGAAAGTAAGGATATAAGTCCACCTAAAATTATTTAACTTCATTTTTTGTAGAACAATAATTAATACCCAAATATTGGGGTATGCAAGTGGAGGTTGAATTATATAACTTGATATATTATGTTATCAGGTAACTAGTAAGGATAAATATGTTATTTCAATACTTGGTTAATGAGTGGAATATTTTCTAGCATTTACGATGATTATTATGTTAGCTAAAAAATTGATACTTGCATCTCAATTGAGAGTTGAGATAATGTTGATACTTGTATTTATAGTGGCTTGGACCGTGCTTACATATCTTAGCTAGTCAAATGTATCTTTGGCATATTACCAACAGATGACAGTATTGTCGATCATAACTCATTCTCATGAGTTGGACTCTTTTACTAGAAGAAATACATAAGACATGGTAATAAGCAACGCAAAAAGATATCTAAATAATATATGAACTTGCTTATTGGTGAAATCTTTGTTAACGTAAATATAGTCTTAAAATTTTTGGGATAATTAGCAAAATTATACTTACATATCATTGATTATCTATTAAGGTTCGATACTTGGGTAATATTGATGAATAATATAAGATTGATACTTGTATTTATTATATAAACTTAATGTCGTTGGTGCTTTTATTTAATTGAAAGATAATATTGTTGGATACTTATATATGTGAAGTAGGTCGAGGGTATTAGGTGAGCATTATTATTACTACTGTAATTTAAGTATGATTGATTGCATGGTTAAGGTTGTATATCTAGTCACATGGAATTGTGTTCTTATCTAAGCAGATCTTAAGGAAGTGAACATTAATGAGTATGAAATGTATTATCATGAGATGTGCAGTTAAGTTTTAAATGTATGTTAGAAATTTATTTGATAAGGAGTATTGCAAACTTTCATTTATTTAAATGCTAGATGGCATAAATTATTAGGTAAGGTATATATCTTATCATGCTCAGTTCTAGCGAACTGACTCTAGTAAATATTTGTGCAGATGGATTATGCGAGTAGATTAAAGGAAAAGAGTGTAAAAGTTTCATCAGTTCAAATTATGAAGTTATTTGTAGAAAGTTCAATACGTTGTAAATTTTGTAACTTTGCTTGCAAGGAGTTTAGAAGATCTCTTGTCTTGGTATGTTCGGAAAAACTACGTGGTGAAGTGTTTCTTTCCCTTTTGTTGTTAGACTAGTAACTTACCTTGGTGAGAAATGATATTCAATCATTACATTGGCATAAGTATTGTAAAACCTTGTTTTTGAGAATTAAGTGTTAAGTCAAAACTCTCTGACACCTTGTAATGATGTGATATAAGTAAAATTAAATGGAGTGGTTAACCCTTATAGAAGTTAACTAAAATATATATATTCAGATAAATTAATGTAGAGATGACTTACTTGAGAACAAGAGATTTCGATGTACTCAAAGGTGAAACTATCCTTGTAAAGTAAAATTTTATAAATTGATATCCCTAGCTAAACTAGTGAACACTACCCGTTTTGGGTGAACTCTTAAACAAGCTTAAGGGAAAACAATGGTTAGTTTCTGGAAGATAATAAGATTTAGCAAGTAGGAGAAGACTTTAAGTGAACTACTCTACAGTGTATAAGAAAATAACTCAATTGGTAAGAAGAAATTGTGCGAATCATATATTGAATCTCTCTAAAAATATAAGTCATGAGTTAAAGGGTGTTTTATCAAAATAAATAACCTTCAATCATTTCTTACTGTGGCTTGCCCTAGCTGTGAGAGTGTCATGTGGTTGGACTTCTATGTTGTTCTGTCAAAGAAATAAAAGTGTATTATCCTTTTGGGTGTGAACGTTTCCGTGCTGACCTTGTGGTCATCCCCGTAACAAGTGGTTCCCAAAGTTGGTTGTAACTTTGTGATGACATGTTGTGTCATGTTATGTGTCGAAGCAAGTCAAAAAAAAAGTATCGTGTCTTTTACTGTGTTATTCGTGTGTAAAATTTTTGGGTCATTACACTTGGTATCAGAGCGTAGGTTCATGCTCTCGAACCTATGGGCCGGAGTGGTGTTGTATGGTGATGTTACATGATGGTGATGGTGTTACATGATATTGTTTCATGGAGATGATGGTATTGCATGATGATGATTTATATTGGAAGAGTAATGTGGTTTAAGCGTGATGTGATTATTGTCGTAATTGTGATATTGTGAACGCACGTGATGTGTATGTCACTCAGTGTGTATTTGTTATTATATTAATGTGCTGGGGATGGGAGTATTCTCTCTCCTTCTTGTGGATTCTATGAAGAGTTCACGTTTGGATTACTGTTTGTGGCATGTGAAAAGAATTATAATGTGGATGACATAGTGTTGGAGCATTGTGACATATTGTGATATGTAGGTGTATCAATGTGTTGTATGACTAGATTGATGTTAAAAGAAATGAGTTATATCATGATGTTTTTACCATGTTTTGAAGAAATGTGTGTACCACCTTGTTATGTAGCAATGGATGTTATGTTGTGATGTACTATGTTCATCATATGTATGATGTGTGTAATATGTAATGATTCATGTCGTGATTTAGGGTCATGCGGTGAGTGTATGAACCCTATCGTATGGTGATTGCACTTTGGGTGCAGAATTTGGTAAAGTGATGTGTTACACTCAGTGAATGTATGATTATGATCTACCTTGTATATGTACCACCATTGTGTTAGTGATGTAGTTACATGTTATGTTGTGAACCTTATGCTAACCGACCCTGAGGGAAATCGGTAGAAGTGTATATTGAGAGTGAGGAATGGTGTACCATGGGTCAATAACTCGAGCCAAAATTCGGTTTAGTAGATAACAACCTGTGATTATTTCCTCTCTCCCTATGTGGTTGTATGTATGCAACCTAAGTGCAGCTATGACTATGTTTAGCCTTGTCGAAGTGGTGGCGGGATGATTCAGATAGAGGTGATGACAGTTGTATTATTGATATGTATTTTACGAGCTGAGGCTCGATGTTCCAAGTGCTAGCAACTCGTTGAGTACCCCTTTGGTGGCCAGATAAGGCCACACAGTTATAATAATGTGACATTATTATAAGTTGATTTTATTCGTAAATTGAGATTTTTACTTTATTTTGTAAGGACGAACAACTTTTCTTCATTGCCATGCTTTACAATTTTGGGCATTTCCTTGGTTTGTGGCACTAACATGTGGATTTTGATACTAACTATGGCTATTTGGCCATTTATTTTGCTTGATTTTGGGTCTTCTTTTAAATTTGGAAGTTTTACCGCCTTGCCCAAGGCTTGTACTTTGCACTTGGCACTTAGATTGGATTGTTGTGCTGGTTCTATTGTTGTGATTTGTGGAATAGGGTCATGAGATACACCATGGAATGGTTGGACCTATGGACCCACTTCGTTGTATGGGGGTACGCCCCAAGGAGTTACAGATAACTAGCGGGTTGTTGAACCAT
This sequence comes from Taxus chinensis, assembly GCA_019776745.2. Classification (NCBI taxonomy): domain Eukaryota; kingdom Viridiplantae; phylum Streptophyta; class Pinopsida; order Cupressales; family Taxaceae; genus Taxus; species Taxus chinensis. Next base: position 135,068,954 of record CM034148.1, on the reverse strand, counting down.
GCGTTATTATGTCACTTGGGTTAGGAGTGTTCGAACTCTATGTGTCTTGGGCCATAGGGTCAACCAGCCTCCTTGAGGGAGGCATAAGAGTTTGAGGGAGGCACAAGAGACTTGGGGGAGGCATAAGAGTTTGAGGGAGGCATAAGAGACTTGGGGGAGGCATAAGAGTTTGAGGGAGGCATAAGAGACTTGAGGGAGGCATAAGAGTTTGAGGGAGGAATATGATATTTGTGTGTATGGTTGATGTTCTGGGATATATGTTGAGTTATTGTGATGTTTGGTAGTGGTCTTTTGATGTATGTGTTACTCATGTCAGATTGATATGTGTTGTGATGTTGTGGATATGTCATTGATTCCCTTGTTGACACTATGTACCTGTAGCACTGTTTGGTGTTATGTGAATTTTTCATCGATGCAAATTGAGGAAATGTTTGGTGGATTGTAGTACTCTTTTGTTCAAGTATTTAATATATCAGTCATAGATGTGTGATGAGTACTATGTTATGTGGGTTGTGCCTATTCCATTCTGTAATTGAGTAACCTTTTTTTTGTGTAATACAATCATGAAGTATATACTTGTGTGCTTGTGAATCTATAGTGTCTTTTTGAACCTGATAGGGTGTTGTGTTAGCAGTTCATGTTGTGCACCCACAATAAAGAAATAAACCAAAAATCTTCAATGATGAAGTTTTAAAAGAAATTAAACTAAGAATAATGCTAATGGAAAGGAACTAATGAAATAATAAATAAGAGGGCACTGCCAATCTTCACAGAACCTTGAAAGTTAAAATTTATACCCAATGTTCGTAAGGCTACCCTGTGGCCGTGCTTTAATCGACTAAAATTTTAAACCATAGGGTGTGTTTTCTTCTTTATCTATTCCTTGTTGCATACCATTTCCTTTCCTCTGTGTAATGTCGCATCGAGGATGATGCTTTCTTAAGGGGAGGAGTATGTAATTCCCCGTTCATCATTGCTCCTTTGCTTCTGCGATGACTGTGTTGCTTAGCGTTTAACGATGTTGTGCTTCTGCTGATCTTTGTTGGTTTTGCGACTTTTCGATCACCCTATTAAGGTAGATTGTGTTCTCACAGCCTAGTAGGCAGCTGGATTGGTGTTTGGGTGTTGTTAGGGCGTGTCCTGTTAAAAGGAATACCCACAACAATAATTATTTAAAAATAAAATAAAATTGTCCACCTTGACTACTGACCATGGTGACTATAATTGATAATTATTTTGTAAGCCGTAAAATAATAATAATGATGGAAACCTAGTGACCACTAGGTTCTCAATATGCCCATATGTCTTTTCATTGTTACCATTGTAATTCTTCCCTAAGATTACATCTTTTTCAAAACAATAACATCAATGACATACTTTAGGTCAATGACATCTACGATATCAACTACAAGTTATAGAAAGCATTTTTTTTCAATGGAATATTCGCAAATAACATAGTTAATGTTAATATTAATAGAAAGCATTATATTTAAAGAACAATTTCGGGAACATAGGCTAGGTTCCCACCAACCTTTATATCTAAATAACAACAATTAGAATCTATTGAATCTTAGGTTCCCAGCATATGATTGTATTTTCATTGTTATAATTGTATTTGTGTCTTAATATTACACCTCTTTTAAGATAAGGATATCTATAAAGTTCAACATTGGAAAGCTAATGGATGTTAGGTTTAAAGGGGGTAATTTATTGTAGCACAATAGATGCACCTAAACATGAAAAAAAAATCTCAAATTCGAACATTAAAAATATAGTACTATGAAGGGAGATGTTGGTTGAATAACCATCATAAAATCATTTCAGAAAGGGTCAACCATCAAATTTAGTCTGCATAATACATACATGAACAGTATGCATAAAAATTTTGTATGTTCCCATACAGTACAGGGTGTAGATTCATCATCTTATTTCAACATGGAATAAATGAAACATGATATGGAAATTGCAAGGAATACGCTAAATCATTTCTACAAAATATCCATTGTGGAGGTGATTAAACTTTTTTATTGGAAAATATGTGGGTAACTTTGATGGCCACCTGCCACTTCATTAACTCCTTTTTCTAGACGTGTTGGACTCCTTCTTGCTGGTGGCCGTACTTCATTTATTAATTCTGATTTGTAAATCTTCTTTGTTTCTTGTTGACTGCCTGCAATATCCTTCTTTACGTGAGATTTTTATTTTGATGGACTACGTGTGGAGTGGTTGAGAGGCCTTGGAAAACACTTTTTTCCTTTACTGGGCACATGTTCCCAAACTATCATTTGGACTTGGTTGCGTGGGTAGAGAGGCCAGCAAAATCTCTTCTGTCAAGGTGTTTTTCCTCGTGGTTCCTCCTGGGTGCCTCCTTTTTTTTTCTTCCCTGGCTGCAATGAAACCTCCTCATGCCTTATGCTGGTGCACAGATCCTGGATGCCTTTCCTCTTCCTGCCCTAGCCACATGGTGGAAAAAGGAGCGTTGTTTTCTTTTGCTGGCTGCGCACAGCTACCAGCTAGTGAAGTAGGCATGTTTCCTCCACTTTCATTGGTTACTGCGAGGTGTGTTCTTGTCAGGGATCCTCAGCAACAGCCTATAATAGTATTTAGCCAAGCAGCAGGCATGTTGCAGTATGGTAGAAGCCCTTTTGAGCGCTTCCAACAAGCATGTTGTCAAACTATGTTGTTATCTATTCAGTATCGAATACATCCTCGAATTCAGGATTCTCCTTCAAGATATTTTTATCAAAATCGACTATGTGACAGTGAGAGTGTTACTAGGAGACCTGATGAAATTTATTGCAAAGATTCTCTATTGAGACCTTACTTGTTTTACGATGTAACTCATGGAAGAGAATCTCAGAGAGGCGGATCTGTTTTATATCAGAATATTCTTGAAGCACAATTTGCTTTGCAATTATATGAACTTTCTGGTAAAGGCATCCTGATCAGGTTGACCTGTTAGCTGTTTTGTCGACCATTGTTTTGTGAATTCCCAGCAAGGGATAGTAGCCTGTGAGACTACATCTCTTTGAGGCAATTTGTCAAATAGTTTGCTTCCTCGTGGGTGCTTCCACACCATACAAAGCAAAACAAAAAAATTGATTTTCCATTGTGTTGGATGGATGTCCATGTTCCGTTGTAACTTTCCCTTTCGACACGCATTGGGAGGATGTTGGAAAGTATTTTAGACCACCCACCCTTGCCGTGAACTCCTGCTTATGCCAACGTGAAGATGATCAATGTTTGGGCACCCAACAAGTTTGAAGAAAATGGAATTAGGCTTGGGTTGCTGTTACAGGTCCTGTTTCAGCGTGTCCTGGTCTTGGGAAGTGCATTAAAGGCATGATAAGACTAACCCTCTCTCTTAATGATTTATTTCCTTTAGCTTTTGGATAAATCAATCTCTACAATTTTGTTCGATTGCTGTAGATGGGGGTTTCTTTTAGAACGTTGATGTGTTTTTTGTTTTACTAAATAAGTAGTGTTTGGACTCTGAATATTATATAATGTGTGTTTACATATATTGACTCCTTCTTGAAAGAGATGTCCAGAAAGAGATGGGTTTCAATGAATTTTAATCATAATTGCATGAGATGATCTCTCTCCCCTTTCCAGTTTATCTTAATTATTGTTTGACAAGAAGAAATCTCTCCAGTGATTCTCGCTTATTGATCTTATAAAGTTGGTTTATCATTTTGCCATGATTATTCTTGTGAACAGTGATTTCTGTAGAAAATATTGGGGTGTGTGAATGATATTTAGAATATTCCTTGTATTGTTTTTATTATGTAGAACATGACTTGAAAACGGGAATTTTCTTGGAAGACTGTGTTTGTCTTTTAATGTGGATTGATAATGATATAAACCCCTTTAGAATTGGGGGATTCTATTTGGGGAGTCGTACTAGTTTTACTGGTCTTTCTAGATACTATCCGACTCCTTTGATTATTGTTTACCTTGGGGATTATTGAAAACCCCTCACCAGGCCCTCTACTATTATTATTACTATGAGCTTATTTTAGATTGGAATGCTTCTGAAGCATGTGTTAATGGGTTTTTTTAATTTTTGTGTCCTTTTTGAATACGATAAGCACTCAAGACATTAGCTTGTTGATAACTATATGGCTTAATTTTGAGGCACTACTTGGATCTTCGAATCAGTTAAAGTAATATTGGATACATCGAACTCTTATGAATGTGTACATCCTTCAAGTTTACTGACATGTGATGGCCCTCAGGCATATGAATTCAGGCAATGCTTGAAATATGAAATTAAAAATTTATCTTATACTTTGACCTTGAAGCTTGTCGAAAGACTTTTGGTAGGAAAACAGATGAATAGGGAAGTTAAGATAACTACCCTAAAATGGAGTCATGCATAGCCTTAAGTAAAGATGACAACTACCATAATGGGACTATGCATACCATGTATGACAGTAAGGATATAAGTCCACCTGAAATTATTTAACTTCATTTTTTGTAGAACAATAATTAATACCCATATATTGGGGTATGCAAGTGGAGATTGAATTATATAACTTGATATATTATGTTATCAGGTAACCAGTAAGGATAAATATGTTATTTCAATACTTGGTTAACGAGTGGAATATTTTCTGGCATTTACGATGATTATTATGTTAGCTAAAAAATTGATACTTGCATCTCAATTGAGAGTTGAGATAATGTTCATACTTGTATTTATAGTGGCTTGGACCGTGCTTACATATCTTAGCTAGTCAAATGTATCTGTGGCATATTACCAATAGATGACAATATTGTCGATCATAACTCATTCTTATGAGTTGGACTCTTTTACTAGAAGAAATACATAAGACATGGTAATAAGCAACCAAAAGGATATCTAAATATTATATGAACTTGTTGATTGGTGAAATCTTTGTTAACGTAAATATACTCTTAAAAATTTCGGGATAAATAGTAAAATTATACTTACATATCATTGATTATCTATTAAGGTTCGATACTTGGGTAATATCGATGAATAATATAAGATTGATACTTGTATTTATTATACAAACTTAATGTCGTTGGTGCTTTTATTTAATTGAAAGATAATATTGTTGGATACTTATATATGTGAAGTACGTCGAGGGTAGTAGGTGAGCATTATTATTACTACTGTAATTTAAGTATGATGGATTGCATGGTTAAGGTTATATATCTAGTCACTTGGAATTGTGTTCTTATGTAAGAAGATCTTAAGGAAGTGAACATTAATGAGTATGAAATGTATTATCATGAGATGTGTAGTTAAGTTTTAAATTTATGTTAGAAATTTATTTGATAAGGAGTATTACAAACTTTCATTTATTTAAATGCTAGATGGCATAAATTATTAGGTAAGGTTTATATCTTATCATGCTCAGTTCTAGCAAACTGACTCTAGTAAATATTTGTGCAGATGGATTATGCGAGTAGATTAAAGGAAAAGAGTGTAAAAGTTTCATCAGTTCAAATTATGAAGTTCTTTGTAGAAATTTCAATGCGTTGGAAATTTTGTAACTTTGCTTGTAAGGAGTTTAGAAGATCTCTTGTCTTGGTATGTTCGGAAAAACTACGTGGTGAAGTGTTTCTTTCCCTTTTGTTGTTAGACTAGTAACTTACCTTGGTTAGAAATGATATTCAATCCTTACATTGGCATAAGTATTGTAAAACCTTGTTTTTGAGAATTAATTGTTAAGTCAAAACTCTCTGACACCTTGTAATGATGTGATATAAGTAAAATTAAATGGAGTGGTTAACCCTTATAGAAGTTAACTAAAATATATATATTCATATAAATTAATGTAGAGATGACTTAATTGAGAACAAGAGATTTCGATGTACTCAAAGGTGACACTATCCTTGTAAAGTAAAATTTTATAAATTGATATCCCTAGCTAAACTAGTGAACACTACCCGTTTTGGGTGAACTCTTAAACAAGCTTAAGGGAAAAAAATGGTTAGTTTCTGGAAGATAATAAGATTTAACAAGTAGGAGAACACTTTAAGTGAACTACTCTATAGTGTATAAGAAAATAACTCAGTTGGTAAGATGAAATTGTGCGAATCATATATTGAATCTCTCTAAAAATATAAGTCATGAGTTAAAGGGTGTTTTATCAAAATAAATAACCTTCAATCATTTCTTACTGTGGCTTGCCCTAGCTGTGAGAGTGTCATGTGGTTGGACTTCTATGTTGTTCTGTCAAAGAAAGAAAAGTTTATTATCCTTTTGGGTGTGAACGTTTCCGTGCTGACCTTGTGGTCATCCCCATAACAAGTGGTTCGCAGAGTTGGTTGTAACTTTGTGACGACATGTTGTGTCGTGTTATGTGTCGAAGCAAGTAAAAAAAAAAGTATCCTGTCTTTTACTGTGTTTTTCGTGTGTGAAATTTTTGGGTCGTTACACTATCCTTGACAAAGCCAAGTCCTTGAATACAAAATTTTGAAAAGGATGACTAACGACTATAATATTTGCAACCGATAACTGACGTTAATTAGTGAAAGGGAAGGATTTACTATTGCTATGATCGAAAATTTCTTATAATTAACGTAGCCACTTAGTATGGTAATGTTAGATCATCGTAACAGATGTACCTGAAGACATTCTCTTTTCTTCTTCACCTTTAATATTTTCTTAAAATCATGATTTAAAGAAAATATACCTTAAGTATCAACCACATACAGGGGGTGAAGGTGAACAAGATTCTCGGAAAATATTAAATAACATAATTCTATTATATTGATGAAATCATTATGATATAGTATGCCCAATGGTACATTTGTTAAAATAAAAAAACTTGTGTAGGCCTAGGAAATTCATAAAATTAGGTACAAGTGTTATATGTGTGTGTCAGACTCTCTTCAATCCTTGAAGCAAGTTTAACAAGATAGCCAAAAAAAAAGGGTGACCTTCTTCCATATGCTAATCATATAATTAATGACAGGATTAACAACTAGAATTTTTATTGGAATGTGTTTCTTGGATTGATTAAAGTTTATAATGTTTATTTATGTAGGGGAAGTGTTGTTATGCAAATATTTTGTAAATTTCAAGAATTCATTTCATAAATGAGGAAGGTGGTATTACAGAGAATATTGAAAAGTGTATTGAGAAAATAATTTTAGTGGAAATCATGTTGTGTATAATTTGTGTAGAAGGAATTTTATTTAACCAAACCTGTTGATTTAATATTGTATCGACCAATTTTTTCCAATATAGTGGTTCGTATTTCCTAGCTATATGATTTGTATCATGAAACAAGATGGTATGGAAGTTTTAGACTATTTTAATAAAATTTAATGTAATGAGTTATTTTTGTTCAAGACCACACTGATATTTTTTATTTCGAAGGAATGTAATAGAAGCTAATTGTCTATCCTCAACACTTGTCTGGCTCTTTATGGCATTATCAAGATCTATGCACTGCTGGTCAGTAATTCATAGTTGATGCTTAAATGTTTTGCTTTTATGTCTTGTGATGTTTTGTAATCAGATCTACTCCTATGATTTTTGTCTACCTAGTTTGAACTCATGGCTTTTGGGCATGGTTCAATACCAACCAATGTTTTGGTGAATATTCTTATATCATTTAACTTGTTAATAGCATATAACATGTTAATCATAAATAAAACACATTATCAATACAAAATTAGTAAATTAAAATTATGTATAAAAATTATTGAGATTACGCGAAGGACCAAATATAGAATTTGTATTTTTTAATGATTATTAATATTCTGAATATTAAATTTTGTAGTATCATGATATTTATTACTGAGGTTGTCCCCGACTGTAGATTACAGACCCTACTCCCACCAAATGTAAATTAATAAATTTATGAATGAATAAATTAAATTGCTATAACATTTTTGGTTCGTCTCTATTGAATTTAATAGTAATGAATTAATTATTCGAGGTGACTCTCATATTATTGCTAACGCCGCCATCCAAAAACTTGGGTGAATAAAAATCCTTTTTACACTTTCATTAATTATAGATTTCATATTAAATGTTATATATGGGGAGGCTACTAAAAATGTATATTTTATAGAAAATCATGTGATAAGATTTGAAATAAATATTTTTCTCGCTCAGACTCATCAACATTTCAAATAAAGGTCGATATTAAAACCCCTAGCAAGCTTGTAATAATTACAAGTATGCAATGGCATAGTCACTCCACATATTTACTGATCCTTTCCACCTTATTTTAACACCTTTCATCTTTCATAGCCTCTCCAATGTTTCCTTTCATGACATTTTCCACGTCAGTATGGGAAATAGCATTTTATACCAAAATTTTGTATTGTCATTTAAATTCCATTTTTTCAAATTGAAACAAAGAAATACCTTGTTTATTATGAGGGAGTTATTAGAGATGATTATATTTCTCTAGAGGGACATCCAAGGGTAAATCCAGAAGTTTCTTTGACGTTTGTTTGTCATATTCTTATCATACAACTAGCAAAGGATTGGGCTTTGAATATGGGTTGTCACTAGGTCAAGAAAATGTATAGGGTTAGCATGGAAGAGGAAATGAAAAATACCACAAGTGCATCATGACCCTTTATATTTGAGCCTCATTATAAATAGGAAGTATTTTTGGATGTGGTTCTTTTTTCAAAGTTGTAAAAATAGTTTGACGCCCTAATGCGATTTGTGTCTGGTGTGTCTAAATTGAGTGAGACACCAAGGGTGGGAGAAATTTGTCTCACATTTCTTGAACTAGATGATATGTTTGATTTACTGCAACAAAAACCCATATGTTGGGATCTTCTTCTCCAGTAAGTTTGCAAGGCATACGATTGATTAAAGAGTAAGGTTTCTCCTAGAAAAGAACATCTGTTTCCGGAATTACATGCGTAAATGATTTTCATCCCCATTAAAGTTGAGGTTACAGAGGTGTCATATGATTCAAATAAATGATTGCTTCTAAAAGAATTTAGGCTATAACTTTTTTTTTGTTATATAACATTACCAATTGCATTTTAATAAATCATCTTGTTTGTCTTACTAGTTTGGAGATTTTTTGTATTCCTAATAACTTGTGTTTTTGGCATAGCCCTTTAATCATTTTTTCACAAAAGTATTGTTGGATCCTGTGAGTTTTTATACTGCTCCTATCATTGTATCTATAATGTAAAGGGAAAGGGAACCTTCAACACTCCTTCAGTTAATTATAAATAAAAACATTGTTGTGCATTGCACTATGCAATTTCAAATATTAATCACTATTAAACTTGGTTTGTTTTAAGATGTCAATTCTAGAAGGGAAGACTAGCAGCCACGAGCATCAATATATTATGGAATATCTTTTTGTCAATGTAAAAAACAATCTGTACAACTTTAGGATAGAGGAGATAATAGTGGATTGATGATTATCTTCCCATCACTTTCAAAAAAAATTAGTTACACTACATCATTGTGGAAACCTAGAGGTCTACGATTTCGATAGATATGGAGGTGTTTGAGAAAGTAATAAATTTCATTCTTTTTCCCTAATAATATAAGATACTATAAATGTCTCTATTTATTTTACAGAAATATCTCTTACAACAATCTCTCTGGGGAAATTCCTGTCACTAATTTTTTTTCATGTTTTCCTCCATACAGTTGTAGATATAAACACAAATTTTCTCTGCATACCAATTCAATTTTGTTTTTTATGGTTTTTTAGATAGTAGCACCAATTAAATTATGCAATAAATAGTTGTCTTCTTTTAAATAGCTCGGGTTCTAGAGACATTCTTCTATTGTCACGGAAATATGGAAGACTTGGATATGTATGATGATGTCTAACCAAATTGTGGCCCAATGTAATGAACAACATCCATCTCAAAACAAACAATTGTTTGCACCTGTTAGGTTTAATACTAGTATTGTGCATAATTATAGCTTTGCACCATTCAAATTATGCAAAGGTATTTACAAAAGGCTCTACAAGAAACATGGAGAAAGGTGTTACAACTAACATGCAAAGACATGATTTTAGATTGTATAGATTATCAGATGAAAAATAAAAAAGCAATATCATATTAAAATTTCTTTATTGACACATCTATTTGTTACAATTAGGTTCTCCAAGGTTATTCATAATGCACATGAACATGGCTCTTTACATGTACGACAACATAATCAAAATCACAAAAAATCTTAAAGAGAAATTTATGTAATTGGATATGGTGCTACATACAATCTTTATAAATGTGATCTAAAGAATTATAAGCCAATTTCTATAAAGATAATGTACAGTCACTACCCACTAAGCTTATTTACATTTGAAGATGATGTGGAAACAATTTGAAGCATCAAGCATTGGAATCTTGAGAGTCAATATGGATGTTCTCTTTCTCCACTTGGAAACCTAATGTTTTATGATTACATGGTAAACATAAGTTTGAGAGACATCCTATAGGTTGAGTAAAATGATTATTTTAAGAAGAAAAATGAATATGCACATCCTGCATTCAATTTTTTAAATAGAAATGTCCAATCAATCTCTAATCTTCATAGTAAAATGGATATTTGGAAAATCTAACAAATGTTTTATTAATTTTTATTTTCGTATAGGATCATCAAAGAAGATTAATCTAGAATGTAACAATTGGCTGAAGATTTCTCATGGTGCTGAAGAGGGATATCCATATCTTCATTATGATTGTAACCCATGCATTTTTACAGGGATGTGAAGAATTCTTACATTCTTTTTAATTATAATTTTGACACAAAATTTTCAAAACTTGGCATTTCCAATTGCATTTCCTCAGCTGAACACCACACCTTTGCCTATGTCATGGGTACCATTTGTTACATTGACCCATAATATGTAATAACATAAAGGATGAATAATAAATATGTAGTACACACTTCTATTGCTACCTTCTCGTAAATACTATTCTCTACTTTGATAGCAACTCCACTTTACTACTTTACTCAACACTACTTGTATTGAAACCAGTTGTCACGTTCTAGAGGTAATAAATGTATTCAATTTTTGTGCAAATGAAATTATCCACAAATGGTAAAAACTCCTCATATAAGATTTACAACTGTATATGTATAAATTTGTAAGAAATTTAAAATGTATAGATAGAACCTTTCAATGTAAAGATGATGAAAGATCTTTTTTGTTATTTCTAGACTTAGGAAAAATACAATTGTGGCACAAGGAGTGTTTTGATTGATGTAAATTATTAAATAATGGTTCAATGTATCTCCAAGGGTGTAAGAAAACATTTATCACAAAAAATTTAATTGCATTGTGTTAAGGATTATCATTTTCTTGCTCATGGAAGTTACTCATTGTTTATACGGAGAATGGAACAATTTACAAGAATAAATTCTACTATATTTCAAAGTAATAGAATTTGTGATATACATAAACTCCCAACTTTGTTGTTTGATTTTAATGATTACTCGCACATATAGTTTATAATAATAAACACTAGTGAACTTTTACAATCTAGAAAAACAATACTTGAGTTATTACAAGGTATATTTTTTCGTGAGAAAGTAATTTTATTGTGAGTTCCATCAGAAGTCAAAACGACACCACCAACATATAAGTCTAGTGTCAAATTAAACGATATGTGCATATTACACATTGTAAGTGCGTGCCTCACACTTTTAAAGTTTGAGATTCACACTTTAAAAGTTTGAGTGTGAGACTTCACACTTTCTGTAGTGCCCACATTTTTATAGCATTAGTTATCTGTTGACTTCCTTATTCATAGACATGATTTGATAGGGATTTGACATATTTTGGACATTATGTTATGATATTTGACCCACTTAGACATGTATGGTGATTTAGGAGCGTAGTGCCAATTTGAATTGATTAGTATGTTGACACCTTTTCATTTGATGTTGCGGATACTAACTTATTGCGATATTTTTTGGGCCTAATTGATATATGTTGGATACTTAGTTTAGGCACATATCTAGATTATATGGATGTATGTCATTTATATTCATCTCTATGGCTAACTCATAGTAAATTGTGTGTAATTATGCATGTTTTTGCATTTACGATTCTGTGATGATGTTATGATATCATAGATTTCATTGATCACTTATTGAGTTGTTGATTTACAATGTATCAGATGGGAGCATTTAATGTGTGTATTGAGTGTGTAGGTGATAGGTCATAGGACAGCGTGAGTATTAGGGTGGCTATGCAAATTGTGCACAAGTGGCCCACGGGGATAAGTTCTATCCATATTAATTGTATGAGGTCTTGGTGTATATTTTATTATTTGGGAACCATGAGTGACCCTCATTTGTAATGTAGTATGTCAAAAAAAATTAATTTGTGTTTAGGTTGTGCTTTTTCGTAAGTAAACTTGGTTTGGGCACTTAATGGCTCCCACTTGCATTATGACTTGTATTTAGATAATTGTGCATTAATTAGAGATGATTAGGGTCACATGTTAACCCTTGTGTGCACCCCACATCTTCTACATGTGTGCCCAAATGTTCCAAACCCGAAATTGGGCTATTTATGGCATTTTAAGTGACCCTGTTTTAGTTTTGAGAGTTCACTTAGCATGAAAATAAGCCCTTGGACTCTACCTAATAGGTAGCGGGCATAATTTCAAGGCATAGAGGGAGTTTCCCTCCCATTTTACCTCTCTTTTGTCACCATCCATGTAAGATGAATTGGTATGTGTGTTTTGTAGAAAGTTGCACAATCTTGTTTTATTTTCATTTTTGGCTTTTTGGGAAGGAAGTGTTAAAAGTGATTTTTTCTTTTATTATTATTTTTTTCAGAATCTTTGACTTAGAGGGAAGAGAGGGGTGACACATGTCATCCCCTCATTTCTAAGGAAATTGGTTGGCTTCTCTTCAAATTCTTCCTCATGGTGGAGAAAGAGGACTTTTGCTTTTGGCTTTAGCTTGGTGTTTGGGGACTTTTGGAGCTAGAGCTTTCTTATATAAGGAAGTTGGAAAATCTTAGAGTGTTGGAGGTAGGCTGTTGAGCTCATTTTATGTTTATGTTATGCTAGAATTTATCCTTGCTTATGTTAAAAAATGTGTTTTGTTTCATGTGTGTTTGTTGCTTGAGTGTGTTTTTATGTATTATTTTTCTCCATACATCATATGGTTTGATGGATTTTAGAGTTTATGGGGGAAGAGAGAGGGATTTACCCTCTCAAACTTCATGCATTGATGGGAAATCCATGTAGGTTCTTTTTACTCCCCTCATATGGTTTGAGGTGGGGAAAGTGGTGCATATGGTTTGAACACCCTTCCTCATTCTTGGAGAGGAAACCTAATAGGTTTGAAAATCCTCCCAAGAAGGATTTTGGTGAATGTGTGGAGTAATAAGGAGGGTTTGTTAATTTAGAGGATTAATTAGGTTGTGAATATTCTTGTTGTGTTCATCCTATGGTTAGAAAACAATTTTGGCACCTTTATATATCTCATTTTCTCTTCCCCATTTTGGAGGATGAATTTGGTTTTCTCCTTCTTTCCTTATTTGCAAATTTTGATGATTTTCTTAGAGTTTGGATTGTCTTGAATGTGAAAATATAATTTTGTTAAGTCTCCCTATATCTTGTGCACAATTATGGAAGATGGCTCTCTCTCCCATGGGCTTTGGGGAGGCTAGCATGTCTTCCAACCTTGGAAAGGCATGTAATGATTCCTAAACATTACGTGGTAAAACAAAAAATTTCTCCTTGTGTTGGTTTCCTTAAAATTATTAGCTTAGCTTAATACATTCTTCACTCACCACGTTGTGTAACCGTGTAACTGTTTTGTCCTGTGTAACTATTCCTACTCCCTGCTCCATCCTTATTCATTCACCTGCTATCATTGGTATCAGAGCTGGTGAATTTTATATGCGAGGAGAGCAATAGTTGCTTAGACTTGTGGGTGTAAACCTATAGATCTTCCATCTTCCAACCTGTGTGTCAGACTGAGAATTGTGTGGAAGGATGTGCGTGGAGTTCCTGTGTGGAAGGAGAGAAAATGTTGCTGTGCATGGAGTTTTGCCATGTGTGGAGAGAAAACATTGTTATGCGTGGAGTTTTGTTTGGTATATTGAAACCTGCAGATTTTGTTGTTTTTTTTCTTTGGTAGTGTGTGATATCATTGGAAGTTTCCTTGATTTCTTGCCTGAAAGGATAAATTACAGTGACCTGTAAATAATAAGGAGGTCTGTGTTGAAGAAGAAGCATGTGTGGAAACCTCCAAACCTGCACACTTGTTACGAAGCAAGGACAACCATAAGCCTACGCTGCCAACAAAAGAAACTGCCAACGGAGAGTAGTCGTGACCTGCGTGGCACGTATATGTCACAAATTTCAGATGCACAAAGCACCGCGAGCAATGCACCAAATATTTGGGCATTGACTGACAATGAAGAAACCACTGGACTATTCTTTGCCTTGGTCAGCGAGCTCCATAACACTGGGAATATTCTCTTTGACGAGATTATGCACCGAGGAATGTTGGAGTATTTTTGGTTCGACGTTCGATGTCAAGCACGGTGGATTCATGTAGAACTTGAACGTGGCTATGATGTAGATGATGAACGTGAAGTAGAATTCCCATAGGAGCATCCGCGTCTCACTGCACAAGCCTATAGAGCCCATCTTCACGATAGATTCCTTTAGTAAGCATTGTAGCCATTTTTGAAAAAAAAAAAATACAATTTTGAGTTTTTGAAAATGTCTGCTCCAAAGATATTTCTATCTGATGCCCAACTCTTGAAAGGGCCAAATTTCACTGCATGGAAGATGAAGATGCGGACGATTCTTCAATTTGAAGATCTTTGGGGGATTGTTTCTCCCACAAACACTAATCTATTGGCTAAATATGAAAAGGCCGATGTAAAAGCACTAATGCTTATCACCCTGAGCCTTTCTGATGAGGTTCAACCTTACATTCAGGAAGCAACCACTTCCTCACAGCCATGGACCATGTTGTGTACCATCTATGAAGCCAAGAATCTGATGATGAAGTTGCATCTTCAGACTAAGCTTCACACGATGAGTATGCATGATGGCGAATTAGTAGAAGCCTTCTTGCGGCGTGTGGCCGAGTTACGTGCCAAATTTTCTACTCTTAGTGAACCGGTGGACAAAAAGTTGCTAGTCCTGCTCACCTTGCGAGATCTTCCTTCCTAGTTTCAGACAATGATCACCATGTTGACCATCACTCAACAGAAGGTGAGTTTTGCCACACTGGTGAATTATCTCTAGCAGGAAGAAGCCATGCAGAATGTTTAAGAAGCCTTCGAAGACAAGGCTCTCATCATGAGGCAAAAGCATAAGCCTCATGAAGGGCAGTCAGCCCCACAGAATCAGAAGTAGCATCCTCAGCAGCCACCACAATGGCCACCTCAGAAGCAGTAGAACAACAAGGTAGATCGATGGTGCCACATTTGCTCCATGGATACACACATGACTGGGAACTGTTATTGCAACAGTCACAAGTATGGAAACTCTAGTGAAGAGATCTCTTCAGGCCAAGGATATTCCAAGAAATCCTGATGGTGTGCTTGTAATCAGAGGTAGAAGGGTCACATTACTACTCAGCAGGATGCCACCTCCAATGAAGAGGGTCCAGACATGACTCATTTTGACATTGTTCTAGTCTCACAAAATTCACAGCCATCAGAAAATGTCTGGTTAATTGATTCGGGTGCCAGCAAACACATGACTGGTAATAATAAGTTGTTCCATACTCTGAGTGACCGGCCCACTAGAGATCGGATCACCATCCCAGACAATCAAGAGTATATTGTGGGAGGGATTGGTGATGTTTTCATTCCTCTTGGGACACGAAGATGTACACTCACAAAGGTGCTTTATGTTCCCGGTTTGACTTCAAATCTTTTGTCTGTAAGTCAACTTCTTAACCATAGAATGCAGGTTGAATTCTTTGTTGAGAAACGGGTCAAGTCCTGCATCATTTCCCAGGGAGAGTCATTCATTGCTCAAGCATTTCTAAAGGGACGTCTATTTGCACTGGATGCGGTCACATCATCCAGCGTTGCTCTCTCTGCATCAACGGCAGAGTCCACTGCACTTTGGCACTTTCGATATGGTCATCCTTCTGCCAGGGCTCTGCATCAACTCAGTGCGAAGGAAATGGTAAGAGGGCTTCCTTCACTCTCCCATTCCTTACCTGTTTGCTCGGGATGTATTGCAGGAAAACAACATAGAGGTCCATGTTCAAACAGAGCTCTTATCATTCTACAGAGCATCTTCAGGTCGTTCACACCGATCTGTACGGACCCCTGCCAGCTAGCTTTCAAGGTTTTGTGTACTTTCAGCTCATCATTGATGATTACTCACGGAAAATGTGGGTATATTTCCTTCGGAAGAAGAGTGAGGCACTTGCAAATTTCCAGACCTTCTACCAGTAAGCCACCAGGCAGTCTGGGAAGCCTCTTCTTCTACTTCGCGTTTAGATCGAGAGGGGGAATTTGTCTCAAATAAGTTCTTAGAATACTTGAAGCAACATGGCATTTAGCAACATTTGATTACACCCTACATGCCCCAACAGAATGGGATTTTCGAGTGACACAATAGGAATTTCATGGAGATGGTTCCTTGTATGCTCTCAACCACCAAATTGGAGGATCAATTTTGGGCAGAAGCAATCCAGACAACAATATATCTACTCAACTGGGCAGCCATGAAGATCTTGTAGAACAAGACACCGGAAGAGGTATGGACTGGTCGTAAACCTTCTATTCATCATTTGAGAGTTTTTGGTTGTACTGCATATATGCATATTCCAGATGAGAGAAGGAAGAATATTAATCCAAAGACACTGCCATGTCTTTTCTTGGGGTATAGTACTACCTCAAAGGCATATCATCTCATGGATCCTGAGATGAAGAATATCTACGAGAGTCAAGATGTGGTGTGTGATGAGTCATCCTTTGACTCCCTGTCACACAATGGAGATCTAGTACCAACCTCATCAACTAGATTGCTGACACATCCAAATGATGGGCAAGATGATTATTCTTAGAGAGAAGAAGAGCTGAGTGGAGACTTGTTCGTTGATCTAGGCACACTAGAAAACACATCTTCACATCAGTAGCAATAACACCAACATCTGAAATGGGTCTAGAATACTATCAGGGATGCACACCTGAACTCACTTCTAGGGACTTCTACGGGAATCAAAACCCGAAGTCAAGCCAAACATGAGGTAAATTTTACACTTGTGATTTCAGTTGTTGAAAGCACCGAACCTGACACTGTTCATGAGGCATTAGACCAACCACAGTGGAAACAAGCTATGGATGTTGAATATGATTCTCTAATTTAGAATCGGAGGTGGGAGCTTGTCGATATACCTCCAAGTAAGAAATCCATTAGCTGCAAATGGATTTTCAAAACAAAATATAAGGCAAATGGTTCAATCGACAAAACAAAACATGATTTGTTGTAAAGGGTTATGCTCAGCAAGAAGGAATTAAATATGATGAGAACTTTGCACCCACTTCGAAGATCAAAACCATTATATTTTTCTTTTCCCTGGCACCACAAAATGGATGGAAACTTTAGCAAATGGATGTTAAGAGTTCTTTTCTAAACGGTGATCTAAAAGAAAAAGTATACATGGCCCAAACTAAAGGGTTTGTAGACGAGCATCAACCACACAAGGTATGTCGTCTAATAAAGTCTCTTTATGGACTCAAACAAGCACCTAGGGCATGGTATATAAAAATTGATGATCATCTGATGCAGCATGGATTCACCCGTAGCCCCTCAGATACAAATTTGTATATCAAGAAGGTGGGAATAGAGATTATCATTCTAGTTTTGTACGTAGATGATCTTATGATCACATGAAGTTCTAACAATCTTGTGGATGATGTAAAGAATGATCTAAAGAAATCCTTCAACATGACCGATTTGGGGCTACTTCACTACTATCTTGGCTTAGAGATATGGTAGAAGAATAATCATATCTTCATCTCCCAGATGAAATATGCCAAGACACTCCTAGAAAAGTATGGAATGCTAGATTGTAAACCAATGTCCAAACCTATGGAAAAAGGTTTGCAATCATCTAGATTCTAGGATTCACCGCAGATAGATGGCACTCACTACAAGTAGCTTGTGGGGAGCCTCATTTACTTGACTTATACCAAACCAGATCTTTTCTTTGTAGTGAGCTATCTCGCTAGATTTATGCAGGAGCCAAAGAAATGTCATTAGATAGCAGCAAAGCATGTGTTGAGATATGTCTGAGGTATAGTTGAATTTGGTCTAGAGTATCAGAAGAACACTCAGTTCTTCTTACAGGGATATACAGACTTGGACTATGCAGGATCCGTTGATGACAGGAAATCCACTTCAGGGTATGTTTTTCATCTCGGATCTGGACCTATCTCGTAGATTAGCAAGAAGAAAATTTTTGTTTCCCTCTCATCAACGAAGGCTGAATAATGCACCGCAAAAGGAGCTATGTGTGAAGTGATTCGGCTACATTGGATTCTTGCAGATATAGGGATTCCTGAAGAGAAACCTCCCATCATTCACTGCAACAATCAAGGTGTGTTGAAGCTTGTGAAGAATCCTATTTTTCATGAATGTACAAAGCATATTGAGGTGGAATGTCACTACATTTGTGAACAGGTCTTGAACCACTAAATTCAGCTCCAGTACTTCCCTACTGATTTTTAGGTTGGAGATATTCTCACCAAGCCTCTCGGCAAGGTGAAGTTTGATTGTTTAGAGGATACATATGTAGGAACAATTTATTAAGGGGGGGAATCTTATCTTAGCTTAATACATTCTTCACTCAAAACGTTGTGTAACGGTGTAATTGTTCTTGCTCCCTGCTCCATCCTTCTCTGCAGCCTATATATATGGCTCGCATGTATTTTCACTATACGCATTGAATAGAACATTATTCATTCACCTACTATAAAAAATGCATTTAAATTTATATTTGAAGTGGAATATGGTTGGATTCTTTTGTCATGTTGGATTCTCATTGTCTTCTCCTTCCTTTTGTGGACACCACTCTCTTTGAAATCTCTTGGATATTGTTATATGGGGAGTTCATTGTCTTCTAAATACTACCTCAATGTGAAAGGGATCATTTGAAAACTTGAGACACTTTTGTTGAGTAATATACTTAAAACTTGTAAAGAAGCTTTGTAATATGCCTTCTTAAATATTTTAGGTATCTTGGAAAAATGGTATTGGGAAATTAAGTTCATTCGAAAAGAAATGTTGCAAAAGGAATGGTTCCTTTAATATAAAATTTTTGTAACTCCAAGTTGAAATGAAAGTTTGTTCATTGGAAATATATATTTCATTTACAAAAAAATCATATTGTAATGTGTTTTGGTACTAAAAGAAAGTGTGACTTCATCCTTGTTGGATCTCCCTCATTTGTAAATCTGATATATTTATTTAGTTAGAGCATTAGTAAATTAACCTAGTCATAACTTGGTGATTGAGAATTTGAGTTTTGGAATGGTATGAAATTTTTTTTTGTTCCTTTTTGTGTGAAACTTAATAAATAAGTGAAAAAAAGAGAGAGAAAACAAATTTGAATATGTATTAATTATTTCTAATTTTAATAAATGTTTCAAGCTTTTCTTTAGTTGAAAGATTTAGCTTCATTCTTCTTCTTATCACACACACACACACACACACACACACACACACACACACACACACACACATATCATTTGTATGAAGATGCATGACAACACCTTAAGTTTTCTTACTCCTCAATAATAACAAAAAAGGGATAATACTAGATTTAATATAGTTATATTAAATAACTATATTTTATTCCTACAAAATAACATTTACTATACTATGATCCATTAGTATTTATATTACAGTATGTAATATACATATATTATATTTAATATATTATAATATAAATTTATTATACTATATAAATATATTACATCCTATACATTATAATATATGTACAGCTACATATACACACATACACACATATGTATGTATACACACACACATACATTACACACACATAGACAGATGTATGTACTCAGATTTACAGTATGTTTGTATATCTACACACACACACACACACACACACACACATATATAACATTATATAATAGTAATATTTTAATATTTATTAATAAATAAAAATTTAAACAAAAAAATTTAATATTTTGAAGATTTCGGTGAAATATATTTTTTCTTTTAAATCTTAACAAATAAGACATGGGGAGAGTCAAACCCCTCCCCAATTTGCGCCAAACCTAAACTCCAAACTCTACGGCCATTCCCCCATCCATTACTCCATCCATTTCTCCCCATGCACCAACTCCAATCCCTTCCCAACCTCCAAACGCATACACCCCTGCGTTATTTTGGAAATCCCTCCACTCATGCCTCCTTCCCCAAAATCCATGGCCAACACCAAACTTCCACCCTAGTTCACATTAAAACCACTGATCCTTTTCTTCTATTTCTCAAGAAAAACAATGTTTTAAACAATACATTTCCATATACATATAAAGATATGTGCTTTAGGAAGATTGTATTTCAAAAAATACATATATACATTCAGACAATTGGGGCATCCAACCATTAATCCGACAAAGAGATTGTGTATAAAAGATACTTGTAAAAACAAATAATAATATGAAGAAAATAAGGGTATTATCCATTTACTCCTTGAGATCAAGCTCCATAGCTCTCTAAGCAACCTGCAAATGATCAAGCAAAACAAAATGAGAAAGGGAAGGAAAATAAAAGAACACAAGGATAATTTAGGGCATCCTTAGGGGAAAAATAGATCAAGGGATGAACATAACTTAATGATTATATCACCTAGAATTAACACTTCATAGTTTTAGGTGATGGAGAAAATTATGCAACAAGTGAGTGTCTAACTAAAGTTTAGGATGTGTATGAGAGCAACACACAGTTAAAGCATTCCTGGAGAGCTACTTAGATTGAAATATCCTGCAGGTATTACCTTGCTAAGTGACGAGGGGAAGCAACATCACGGTATGGTCCAACCAAGGAAAGAGGATATCCATAAACATTCCTCCATATCCTGGAAGATATGTTGCCTAAGATTTCCAATTAAGCCTGAGGTCACCAAATGGCCTATGTTGATAAACCATAGGGTGCCTCCATAAGATTAATAAAGATAATATGGAATCGAGCTCAGTAGCAAAAAAAATCATACACATGATGAGCTATAGAGGCAAATTAGGGTACATATAATTCCTCAATGGGGTTCCAACAATTGGGAATTACATGCATTAATGTTCTAGGAAAGAAAAGAATTTACGACTAGAACATATTAGTCTTATCAATGGTGGTAGTTTATAGGTGTCTAGGGTAAGAGTATTTACACTATTAGAAGGTGTCCAATAGCTGCCACCTTTGATAAGATGCGGGGCTCAAACATTTAGAGGTCCAGGCTTGCACTATGAGAGTATAAGGCTCATTAATTATTCTACAGTGTGGGGATAAATTCACTTTGAAAGTATGAGGCTCTAAAAATTTCATGACATGCAGGGCTCGCACTTAGAAAGATGCATTATATTTGTACTTTCATTGTTTGATGTAATAAGGGAGGTATAGTCATTTTGAAACTACGAGGCTCTTGAAGAAAGTGCGGGCTCTCTAACTTTCAAGAGTGTGGGGCTCACACTTTAAAAAAAAAAGGCTCTTAATACTAGTCTAGCAGTGTGAAACAACTACATTCTTTCATGATTGTATGGCTTCGGCACTTATATCGCAATGGGATCATGACTTTTAATAGTATAAGATCATGTGAATTTTACAAAGATAGCGTAAAACATGTTCATGTTAATAGCTAGATGGGCTCATGAATTATAATATTTAGTGACCGTTTACCTTAGATTTATTCTAATGACTTATAAGAGTTAGCGACCAATCACCTTACATTAAGGCTCATGAATTATAAGATTCAGTAACCACTCACCTTACATCAAGGCTCATGACTTATAATTGTTAGCGATCAGCTCAACCATTCAAGTTGTAGTCAAATCGGAATCCAATTTTAGGGCATACCGATATTGAAATTTAATAATAGCAATCAATGGTAATTTACTTATATATTCTACTCGTGTTTAATCCAGTAATAATTATCCGTTCATATTCCAATATCATAAAACACAAGTTAATCCAGTATACATAAAAATAGAGAATGGATTTCTTATAAGTTTTCAATAATTAATGCATTCTTTATATTCACTAGAATATGTCCCATATCTTAGTGTCATTAAGGGTCATCATGTGACTAAACTAAGGTGCCATGCTGTTGATGAATTCATTAGAGCTATTGTATAAAGACAAATCGATTCAACACTAGATTTTTTAGGAAAGGAGTCAATGCAACTAGTCTTTCTAGTTCATCAAAGTTTATTGGGAAATTGAAAAAATCAAAATTAAGTGATACCAAAGAAGTTGTTGACTCAGGAAAGTAGCTAATCCAGTCAACACGGGTGTTAATTACTTAAACATTGATCTGAGTGAGTTATGTTAAATATTTGTAGAAATAAATAAACTTGTTTGAACTGATGTGTTTGTAAGATACTATCATCTATAACTCTTTATATCCTAACCTTTCAAGTAAATAGTAAATATACATTATAGATAATAAAAATTGAGCATGGTTGACATGATAAATTGATTTATCGTAATCCTAAGAATAAAAATGTTTCATACAAGAAATGGATGGAAGAAAATCAATGTTTAATGATTTGGACCTAGGTAGATATGTAAATTAGAAAATCTTAGCAATGCTCCCAAACAAGTACTTATAAGAAAATTATTCGAAGAAGACATGAATAAATTAGAAATTTGACTTTATTGCTCTTCACTTCTATAGTTATTATGTGATTCATGAGAGAATAACAACTGAGAAGGTGTACTAGCGAGCTACTGGAAAATACTCACAATTAGAACATATTGGAGCATTGTGACTAAGGAATACTTACAATATTTTGGAAATCTTGTTTTCTGAACAATCCATGGCTGAAAAAACTATACTATTGCTCCTAATTAGGTTGTTGAGTCTTGTAATTGCAATTGATGGAAGATCAGAGGAAAACTTAAGAGTAACATCACTGATCCTTGTCAAAATATGGTGTGTCATAATCATTTTGGTTGCCACCTTTACCAGAGGAATATCTGCCTATTTCTAGCGATGGAATGAGAGGTTCATTTTGTGGGGAACTCAATTCACAAGGGAAGCATTCTTGGGGAAGGTGTTAATTCATTTATTGATCCATTCTATAGAGACATTTAACAATATCACTGACAAAGTGTATCCTTTTGCATACATGTTGTGTACTGCGGGATACCTCCTCACCATGCTTAGATATTTGGTCATTGCTAGGGTATACACCAAGCGAGAAAATGTAACAATTTTAATGCACACTTTTCTATTTTAAGATAGATTGATTGCAAAAAATCAAGTGAGGATGGAACAATCGTTGAGAATTGAGCCCATCCTTAAAATGGACATATGAATGACATGAAGATTTTTTCTATCAATTGATATTCTTTACTATATTATTTTAATTTTTTATCGTGTTTCTTCTTTCGAGAGTGAATATAATTAAATAATTATTTAGTAACATATGTCAACTTAAAGAAAATTAGTAGATAAGAAGATTTTCATATTATATGTATAGACACAAATAAATAGTGTAAGAATAAAATAAAGTAAAATTGGATCTCTTTATTCCAACGAGGAAAGTCAAGAATGAAGTGATATATCTTTATACGGAGGAGGGAAGAATCAATAATCCATGATTATTAAAAATATTATTATTGTAACAATTAAATTTAATTATTTAAAAACATTATTTAAAAAATACATTATTGATAAATATTAAAAAAAATTAATGTCCCCAGTAAAAACAAAGAAAAAATAATAATTTGCTAAAGTATTAATTTCAAAAATATTAAAATGTAAGACCCAATAAAATAGAAATTAAAAAATGGTGAGACATTCAATCTGGTTGAAAATAGTCCCGATTCCCGCTGTTAATAAATAAAGACAAATCTTTCCCAGGTGATCGTGGCGAGAATGATGAAGGAGACGAAATTGAGGCAAATGCAACTGTCGAAACATGAATGAACATGTATAATGATTAATATTTTACATGATCCTTATTCCAAAGAGGAAAATGAAGAAGCGAGTGACATGTCTTTATACAGAGGGGGGAAGAATCAATATTCAATTATTATTAAAAATATTATTATTGTAATAAGTAAGTCTAATTTTTTAAAGGATTATTTAAAAAATATGTTATTGATAAATATTAAAAATAATTTACTTGTTCCCAAGTAAAAACAAAAATTAATACATTTCTAAACTATTCATTTCAACAATATTAAAATGTAAGATCCAATAAAATAGAAATTAAAAACAAGTTGATACATTTGGCTTACTTGTAAATCTGTCTCGATTCCCACCATAAATAATTAAAGATAAATATTTCCCAACCGATCATGGATGCAAGCCTGGAATTTGATGGTCTATAGACCGTTTTTTGGTATTTTAACCGTAAATTACAATTTGATAAAAAAACAAACCCATCAATTTAGCCAAGTAATTTTTTAATAAAACTATATTTCAGCAAGTTTATATTATTTAAAAACCGTAAAATTCCATAATAGTCAAATATAATATATAAGGTATATTACTATATATATATGAAATCGGATTGTATTTTATTCATTTTACAAATATTCTATAAATCATATTGATAATGATTTTTAATAATTCCCAATTTAAATTTAGAAACTAAAATAAGTTTATGTGATTAATGAATTTATTAAACTCAGAGTTCACACATTGTCTTTTCTTTCTTCTAAAAACATATAAGTTTCTAATTCAATGATATTGCGATTGTATTTATTTTCATTTTGTCATTACCAGTTTCAATCTACAAGTTTCAATTTAACTTTTATGCAAGTTTCAATTCAAAATTTTATTGTTGTAGGAAAATTTAAGGAATCTTGTTATAGACATCCAAGAAGAAGCTTGAGATACATACATCAATACAGGTACATGATTATTATTTTGAATAACATAGAATTATTACATATTACAATTTCATTTTTCTTGAAGCAAGGAATGTAAACTAGAGGTAAAATTGGGCCTTCAGTAGACTAGACAAAGATATTTCAGTTGGGTTTTACAAAATATATAAATATATTTATGTGACATATTCATCTCATCATCTACTTTTGAAGGCAACCTTTTTTATCTCTAAACAAGAACATGAACCAACATTTCTAAATACCTGAGATCTTTTCCAATATCATTTTTGCCACCACGGAAGAATTGGTTGATTAAGCCTTGCAGACATACATGTTTATCGACAAATCACATATTTAGATTGCATATGTGCTTTCTTTTCAACAACTTTGAAGCTAGACTAAAATCAAGGGTATTTCCTTCTAAACTTGCCATGGTAAAAAATGGATTGGGTTTTTAGATATATTTTTGAAAAATACCCTCCTTGAAATCAAT
This sequence comes from Taxus chinensis, assembly GCA_019776745.2. Lineage (NCBI taxonomy): Eukaryota > Viridiplantae > Streptophyta > Pinopsida > Cupressales > Taxaceae > Taxus > Taxus chinensis. The sequence continues at coordinate 135,043,447 of CM034148.1, read as the reverse complement.
ATTTTTTGTTATTAAAAAATATAAAATTACAATTCATCAGTTGTTGTTAATGACAACAATGATAAGAGGTTTATCATTAGCATTGAGTGCTTCATAGTTGGGAATTAGGATAGATTGTAGGCCTTGCTACCACGATTGCTTCTGCTCTCATAATTTACTATTCTTCTTCTTTACTGGCCTATTGTTATAGGATTATTTATCCAGTCAGATTCGCCACTCAATAATAAAATACCAAAAAATTAGAGAAGGAAAATCTTTAAGCTGGTAAACTTCCCTTCTCATTTTAACATCTAAATTTCTGTTTTACAATACCCACAAGAAAAATTGGATTTATCACGTCTCATTTAATGAGTTTATAATTTAATTACTAAATTTAATTTATAAATATATTTAATATCGTAAAATTATTTTAAAATGACATATATAAATTAAGATTTTTCGACAATTTAAAATTTTACTAAAAACATGAACTGAAAGGTAACTATATCATGAAACCGTCATGAAATTTCCTTTTGACAGGTAGGGGTGACCATCAAATTCTATGCCTAAATGGATGGCACATGGAGGAAACGATGTTGAGGAAAATGTGACTATCAATAGATGGAGGAACATGTTTAAATACAAATGTGACTATCAATAGATGGAGGAACATGTAGAAAAATTAGACCTACCATCTGGGATTGAGACTCTTTTCTTTCACAAAAGCATCTAAGCCCATTGAAGGTAACACTAGACAAATCAACTTTGAAAAGATCTGTTTTACTGGCTTCTTTCAAATTATTTCTTAGAAGTGGAGCTGTACATTTGGTATTTTTGGCTGCACCACTAGTCGAATATATATCAACATTCCAACAGTATGGATTATCATAACCACGTGCTACCCCAAATTCTTGATGTTTGGATCTCTTCTCCTTAACAATATTTTTGCAATTTTATTTGATGAACATTACAGATTATTTACAATCAGAAAAAGAAAATAAAGAGAAACGAAAACTAAAAAACTTTGTCTTTCCTTTGAGGATCACTGACTTTCTCATGGAGACCTCTTTACCATTTTCTTTGCGGAAACAACACAACAACTCCTTATGAACATCTCATTCATCGTAAATGATTTAATTTTGTAACATGCCCTATAGACTATTGAAATTGCATTCATGTCCCTGTGACATTTCACAAAGGCTAAAACATGTTTCAATGCCTCATAGAGGAAGGAGGTATAGGTTTTTGTTCTCATTATCTGACGCCCAAACTGTGTTGTTATTGCTTCTATCATCATCATCCTCTTCCTAAAATTTTCACTACTTTGTTTTCACACCCAAGGGTTCTCACTCTTGTTGTAAAAATTTAGTGCCAAAGACAACCAGTAAGGGAAAGCAACCACCAAAATGAAAAAATAAAAAACACACACACAAATTATATATTATATTAATTCAAAAAATTTATACAATCACAAATCTACTGCTCTATTTTCTTTTCCTTACAAAAATTCCTCTATGATGCTGCATAGTTCTCTTTGTAAAAAATTCCACTTTTTTGTATTTTTCTTTTTTATATTTTTCTTCTTCCTTCCTTGTGTTTTTTCTCTCTTCTCTCTATATTTTTCTCCTCTTTTGTTTCTTTTTGTGTTGCTGCAATTAAAATTATACTCAAAATCCCCTTTTATATCATTGCCATATATAAAAATATATACTCCTTTGTTGTTAAAAATTATGCTCCCAAAATGGACCTGAAAACATAGTAAATGTCACATATAATATATATATATATATATCGTGCCTCCATAAAATAAGTCACAGCCGAAAAGAAATCAGACTCCTAAAGAATCTTCGGAGTTTCACGTCCATGGGAAGTTGAAGTGCTTTTCCCTAGAGGCTTAGACCCAAAATATAACGTGGAACAATCACGTCCATCCAAAAAGGGCGGACCTTGAATAAAATAAAAATTTTTCACTTCTAGGGAGGAGAAGCAGAAGAAATTCCATGGAGTTCCACGTGGAAAAAAAATGCGGGGGTAGTTCTACAATGACCGAAATATTAAATCCTTCAGCGAGGTGGTTGGAGGAGCAGGAGGGATGAATTTTAAACTTTTTTCTATGGCTCAAGATTACAACTTCATTTAATAATTATAACACTCCCCCTTAATCTCGATCCAAAATCTATTTGAATTTCTCGAGTTAGCTGGTACATTTATGATGCCCAAATTTTCTCTCAAATACTCGAACCTTACCTTTGATAGTGGTTTGGTTAAAATTTCAGCAAGTTTTTGCTCTGACCTGTAAAATTTTAGCTCAATTTTTAGTTTCTCAACCAATTCATGAATGAAATGATATCTGATTGGAATAGAATTGCTTCTACCATGAAAAACATGATTTTTGGACAATGCAATTGAAAACATATTATCACAAAAAATCATAGAACCTCCTTGTTTCTTTTCATAAAATTATGAAAGGATTAGTTTCAACCATATCATCTAAAAAATAGAAGAGTTTTCTGCAATAAACTCTACTTCTACTGTAGAAAAAGACATTATTGACTTCTTCTTCAAAGTCCATAAAATGGCTACAGATCAAACATTAAACACATAAACAAACATGCTCTTTATATAATCTAAACTTCTTTCCCAATCACTGTTTGTATAGCCAACTAATTGAAAATCACTATTATAAGCATATAAAATTCCAAAATTGTTTGTTCCATTTACATGCCTCAGTATTCATTTTCCTAATTACCAATATGTCTCTTTTGGTTTCTCCATGAATCTGGAAATTATGTTGATTGCATACATAATGTCTCATCTTGTTTTAGTTAAATACATAAAGTTTCCTACCATACTTTTGTACCTTTTAGGATATAAATTATGGCTGCAATCTTTTTTATTCAATTTTAGACTTATTTCTGCTAGTGTTGATGTTGGTTTGCAATCTAACATTTTAAATATTTTCAAAAATTATTTATTAAATATATTTGTTTGACATTTTTAAATTCAGCTTCAGAGAAATATAGCCTAGTGGGCTGAATGCCAAGTATATTAGATTCTACATAATCCTAATGTAATGTGTTGGGAGTTAATCTCCCCTTTGTCCATCGATACATGTAACATGCATGCTATTATTAATAGTGCTTCAAAGTTTTCAATATTTATTGTGACCATCTTACCATATTTCAAAACTATTCTTAATATATCATACTTCTTTGGTTTGAATTATTTTACTTAGAGTGTGGGCTCAATACTTATGTTATCTGAAAGCCATGTAATAATTACGATAGTAAGTTGTGTTTTTTTGTCTCAATTCCTTGCTAATTGTTTCTAATCCAGATAACAGCATAATAATATAATTTGATAAATGTTTCTTTCATGAAAATTACAAATCCATTAAAAAGGAGGGCATTGTAGTGATCCCAGAAAAACTTCTAATACTCAACAAAAGTTATATTCTAGAATATTAGATGTGACATCCATTTTATGGACAAGTATGCCTAGCTGATGATTGAGAATATTATAAGGAATAATATTATTCTAAATTAAATTAAATTATCATGTCTTCCTTACGACACAAATTTTTTTTTTTAAAAAAAATGTTAAGCGCACATATGTCTATATAACCTTTAACAACTCATGTCTATATCTGTAACACATCTATTCAATATTATGATTTATTTGTACCGCTCCCTTTCTCCTATTAGAAACCCACTTCACATCCACTGACTTTCTTATGCTTCAGGAAGATGTAATAACACGCCTTATCAGAATTCATTGGAAATATGCATGCATTTCATGCAAAGATGACTCCCAAATCATGTCTGTGTTATTGAGTAACGTAAGAAGAAAAATAGCTTTATATGCTCAACCGTTTGGTGTAAAAATATAAGTACAATTAATCATGACACTTTCATTTATGTCAAACCTTAACTGATCATGGATGTCTTGTACTTTCCTCATTCTGATAGTAAAAAAATTTATTTTTGATGTGTAACTCTGGTAATGATGATTATGATGCTTCATTTTTAGGTCACAACTGAAATAATTTTTAATCATTGTTTCTTTATTAAAAATGACCCCTGTTGTATAAAAAAATATTTCAACTTGGTACATTGTTTTCTTTCTTCTGTATCTTCTAGTACTCTAGGTACTACATCCCTCGATACTTACTACTCCATTTCCATATTTGTGGTTTATTTGATTGCAAGAAAATACTTGTCCATCTTCTGACAAGATGATTCCTCAATAAATTAAACATCTCTGTTGATAAACAACTCCTTTGTAACTGGGTTTTAAAAATTGTAATTTTTTGATTGCTCATTATATCCAATGAAAATGCACTTCGATCGTCTATCATCCCATTTTGATATTCTTTGCTTTAGCACATTTTCATATGCCATATAGCCAAAATCTCTCAAGTGTTCATGCACTTGGATGTCATTCCACATCCATTCTTCTATCAGGTATTGCGATTGTCCCAACTGCTTCTAAATAGAATTGGATCTTTAAACAATACTCTAGCATTTAACATAGTCCTTATCATTTCTTGAATGAGGATTCTATTATTTCTCTCTGTTACAGAGAATTCAAAATTAAGAAAAATCGTTTATACCTTGTTATGATATTATTAAAAACAGTGATGACATTGAGGTCCTAACAGAAGTTTCCAAAATAAAAAAATATAATAAATTCTACACAAATAAATGTTCTCAATGATCTTTACTATAAGTGTAAATATATGTTTGTTAACTTATTAACTAGTTATCTCGGTGTAATTGTACAATTGATTATAGGTGATAACTTATTCAAGAAATAAATTTATCTTTCTATTGAAGTCATCAATCAAGGTATTTGAAAGATAACAATTATGGAGACATGTAGGTAGAATGTAAAAATACCATATCCCATATGATTTTCAAAAAAAAAATTGATGAGCTATTCTATCTATGAGTTCAATTTCAAATAAGAAATGTTAGGTCTATGAAATTAAAACTTAAACCTCGGCTTTATGTAATGCCTACAAGAAAACCTAGTCTATTTGTTCAATTAACAGGTAATCACTTTAATGATGTGATAGATAAAGGAGAAATCATAGTCCATCAAAACTTTTAAGTGCACATTTACTTGACTATTTCAGAGAGTGGCATTGGTCAATATCTATAATACTTAATGAAAGATTAGTGCACCTAATCAACATCCTTTTTTTCTCTTCAAAGGAAAAATAATTGTTTGGTCTCATATGTGATATTACAATCATCTGGTTTGATTTAACATTTTATTAAAACATATTGCATTCTCCATTTTGATAAATTAACCTAAAATCCATAGAATAGTAAATAGATATATTAATGATTACTGTGTTAACATATAAATAATTCATAATCCTAACAAATAGCAAGGTTGATATGTAATCTGCTTCCAATTATTTATCCTAGTAGACATATTTTGAGATAAATCTATTTAAAAGATGTTGAGGGGCGTCATTCTTGAGGTACCTGTTCTATTTATGTTTGAAATTTAATAAAAGCTCTTCAAAATTCGATACCTTTGGACATATTTGATCATAGATTAGTATATGATATCAGGTATGGTCCAGTACATTTTTTTATTTCTATAAACACTATCTAAATAGCTTGAATTTAATTTCTTTGCTAAGTATCATCAGAATCAACAAATATGACTCTATAGGAAATACATATCCCATTCTTATAAATTGTTAAAAAAAGTTTATATTTCATTTTGCTTTATAATATTCAGAGAGTCAAGAGTATTATCATCATAAAATTTTTAAAAATTATATTCTTTTTTCCTCGTCTCATTGACATGATGACCAAAATTTTTGCAGTCCACCACAAAAAATATATTGATTTAAAAAAAGTAGTGAAGAACCAGACGTCTGAAAGTGTTACAAAATAAATCCTCTACCTATTCCTATTGTGACTATGTGGCTCTTGATAATGAATGATATCTATTAAACATTATTACTGGTACTATCAATTCATCCTCTATAATAAACAAAATAGATGAAAAAATGGCTATTAAAATACGATCTTGGGAGGTTGGATTGTGCCTCGTAAATGCCATAAAACAATATTTTCATCAGAAGAGCTAATGATGAAAAACTCATTCTAGTTGTGTAGGAAGAGGTAGTGCAAGGTACCTGTTAGGAAATAAGAGATACAAATATGTAGAAACAATCCCTTACAGAATCACAATAGTAGGAAACTATATATGCAGAATTATACTTACAGAAATCTCAACATCATAAAGTGCAGAATAATGCACAACACAGAAGACAAGACAAGATTTAACGTGGTTCACCCAATTTGGGTTATGTCCACCAAGAATCACTTGCATCAAATTTTATTATCAAGCCACCACTCTCTCAATAAAATACTCTCAAATCTATTCTCTTAGCTATGAACTCACAACAAACTTCTACAGATGTTCATAGCCGACATCTCAAAACACAATCTGACACCCAATGTCTTAACCTTCGTTCCCTCTTGATCACCTCTTGATCATAAAGACTCATATAATGTCTTGAACAACTGCTTAAGATAGTTTTACAAGATACCCTAACACCTGGGTAAATATAGGATTACAATCATTTTAAGAATTTTTAAACCCATTCCATAGAACCTTGAATGTTGCGATCAAAAAAATCACCACATGCTGAGAAGAGCACGTTTCCCAATATGTAACGGGTGCATTTTTTTGAGGCATATTAATAGTAACGACATAGCAACAGCACAACAATGACATAGCAATGTCATAGCAAATGACGACGAGGATACATCCTAAAGTGTACAGTACTCTTACCATGTATGAGTCTTCAACACTTTCACACATTGATTCAAGAAGACCATAAAATAGGCTCCATAACCTAACAATCTCCCACTTAGAGACTAGTTTTCCTCTAAGCAAAGCTTCTCAACCCTTCACTAGTCAACTGTGAAGACCAACCAAAGCTAAACACAACTTCAGTTTTTCCCTTGTGACCACCTTGGTCCTCATGTCTGCAGAATTCTAACTGATATGAATATTCTCCAACTTCAATTTCTCTTCCTCTAAAGCTGTCTTGATGAAATGGTACCTTAACTGTATATGCTTTGTCCTAGAGTGGAAAGCAAAGTTCTTAGCTAGGTGTATATCACTCTGACTATCACTATGCAGTCTTTCAAACTTCCTGCTTTTTTATGACCAAAACTCATCAAGTAATTGTTGTATACAAAATCATTTCCTTGCTTGCCTCTGTGGTAGCAACATAGACTCAGCCTCCGTGGTTGATAAAGCCACCAACCTTCTGTAACTCGTGAAATCTAGCTTACTGTTGTATCCACCTATAGTGTAAATACATAACCTATTGTGCTCCTCCTGCTGTCTATATCTCCAGCCATATCTGAATCTACATAGCCACGTAATGTAGTTTCTGATCCACTGAAACACAATTGTGCCCCCATGTTCCCTCACAAATACTAAAGGATCCACTTTACTGCCTGCCAGTGATCTCTACCTGGATCACTCATAAATCTACTCACCACTCCCACTGCATGGGCAATATCACGCCTAGTGCACGCCATGGAATACATCAAACTACCAACTACTGATGAGTAAGGTACCTTAGACATTTGGTTTATCTCCTGCTTTGTCTTGGGACACTGCTCCTTTGATAACTTGAAAGTGGCCTGCAAAAGGAGTACCTAACCGGTTTAGCATCCTGCATATTTAACCTCTCCAACACTTTCTTAATGTACTGTTCCTTAGATAAAGTCAACTTCCATTCCTTTCTATCCCGAGATATCCTCATACCAAGGATTTGTTTGTCTGCCCCCAAATCCTTCATAGCAAAGGATTCACTTAGCTACTTCTTTAGTACTTTTATTTCTTGCATGTTTTTACCTACAACCAGACATGTCATCCGCATACAGGAACAAAGGATAATATAACTACCATCCTCAAATTTCTTTGATATACACGCAATGGTCAAAATGACATCTAATAGTAACTCTTGATCCATGCATGAAGCTATCCAAACTTCTTATACCATTGACGTGGAGCTTGTTTCAAGCCATACAAGCTCTTCTTCAATTTGCACACCATCCTCCTCTTTACCTTTAACCTCATAGCCCTCTGGTTGCTGCATATATAGTTCCTCCTCCAAATCACCATGGAGAAATGCAATCTTTACATCCAAGTTGTTCTAAGTGCAAGTCTTCTAATGTAACTAAACCAAGAATAGTCCTAATAGAAGTCATTTAAACAACAGGAGAAAACATTTCATCAAAGTCTATACCTTTCTTCTGTGTAAATCCTTTGACCACCAATTGGGCCTTGTATCATTTAGTGCCTCCATATTCCTCTTTGATTCTATACACCCACTTTTTCTGCAATGCTCTCTTTCCCTAGTGTAACTCGACCAGATCCCAAGTCTAGCTTTCGATAAGAAATATATGCTCTTCATCCATGGCCTACTCCCACTTCTTCCTGACATCCACCTGCAGTGCTTCCTCAAATCACTTTATCTCTCCACTATCAGTGAGTAATAAATAATTAAAAGATGGAGTGAAATGTTTAGGTTCCCTTCTTACCCTAGAAGACCTTCTCACCTCAAGAGTTTAGGGTTCCTGATGAGTAGGTACCTAAACTGGTTGTACCTGAACATGTTGTACCTGAACCAGCCCCTTGGACACCTTGTTGTCTACAATGTCCTCTAACACTATCTATTCTTTCTTTGATTCCTCTTTCTATTCCTGCAACTGATGTTTATATATGAATTTTTCATTAAAGATAATATCTCTAGACTGAAATATTTTCTTGTCTTTAAGACTCCAAACATGGAAACCAATGTCATGTTCACCATATCCAACAAAGTTGTATTTCTCAGACTTAGCCTCTAACTTGGTCCTATCATCTTTATCAATGTGAACAAATACCTCACATCTAAATACTCTAAGAAATGAGTAATCAATTTTCTTACCAGACCAAGCCTCCTCATCTATACCTCCATCCAAGGCCATAGAGGGTCCTCTGTTAATCAAATAAACAGTTGTGCTTACCATTTCCACCCAAAACATGAGTGGCAGCCCCACATGTAGCCTCATGCACCTAGCATGCTCCATGATTGTCATGTTCATTCTCTCTAACACTCCATTTTCCTGTGGAGTATTTGGAACCGTTCTTTATCTGTGGATCCCATTTACCGAACAGTAATAAAGAAATTCATTAGTACAATATTCCCCTCCATTATCTGGCCTAAGGCATTTTAACATGAGACCTATTTCATTCTCAACCAAGGATTTCCAGCTTTTGAATTTTTCAAACACATCAGATTTCTTTCTAATGCAATATACCCAAACTTTTCTAGTTGCATCATCAATAAAAGTGATGTAATAACATGAACCACTAATATAATTTACCTTAGTTTGCCCCCATACATCTGTATTCACTAACTCCAACTTACCCTCCTTCCTGGTAGGTCCAACCTTGAGGAATCTCACCCACTTCTATTTCCCATAAACATTGTCCTCATAGAAGTCCAAATCTAACTCCTTTAATCCGGGAAGCCTATCCTTTATAATATGCATGCCCTTATGAATCATATGATCAAGTCTCTGGTGCCACAAAGTTGCATCTCCATCTGCAACAACTAAATTACAATAATCAGCACCACTGGTTAAATACAAAGTACCAATTTTCTTATTTCTTGCAACCATAAGAGCTCCCTTGGTAACCTTCCAAGAATCCGCTATAAAACTAACCGTACAGCCATCACTACCTAGTTGTCCCACTGATATCAAGTTCCACCTCAAATTAGGCACATGCATGACATCCTTAAGTAGCCATGTGTCCCCATTCTACATTTTCACCCAAACATAACATTTCCCTACTATGTTGCATGGTTCATCATCACCAAGATATACATATCCAAAATCACCTCGAACAAAATCAGTAAAATAACGTCTATGTGGGGTGGCATGGAAAGAAGCCCTTGAATATAACACCCAAGATTCAACAATATTATCTAAAGAAAGAATTAAGGCATCTTGATAAACATCACCTGCTACCAAATTTACCTCCTTAGTTTCCTCCTTGTTATTATTATCCAGAAGATCCCAACAATCTTTCTTAGCATGACCAACCTTCCCACAGTGCTAACATTCTAACTTACTCTTGGAATTTGACCTTATACAAACATTCGACTTCCCATGGTTACCTTTCCCTCTATTATTTTGTCTCCCTCTGCTCTCCACCATCAAAGTGTTTCCAGAAGTAGAAAAATATCCGGTGCTCTTCCTTCACATTTCCTCACTTAGGATCACACCTATTACATCCTAAAACTTCATTTTTTAGTTATTATAGACTGAATTACTTATAACCGTAACCAAGTTGTCCCAACTATCTGGTAAGGAGCAAAAAATCAACAAGGCCCTGACCTCATCATAAAATTCAATTTTTACCAAGTTTAACATACTCACAACCAAATTAAATTCATTCAAATGATCAGCAACAGAACCATTCTTAGACATCTTCATATTAAATAACATTTTTATCAAAAATATTTTATTAGAGGAAGAGGGTTTTTCATATAACTTCCCCAACGCACTCATGAGACCTTTTGTAGTCTTCTCATGTGATATGTTGAAAGAAACTGAAGATGCAAGGCATAAATGAATTGCCCCAAGCACCTTTCTATCCAGTAACTCCCAATCCTCATCTGACATGGCTGTAGGTTTCTTTGTTTTTCCAGCCAAAGGAATATGGAGGTCCTTTTGATATAAGTAATCTTCCATTTGCATCTTCCATAAACCAAAGTTCCTCCCATTGAACTTCTCAACCCTCGATCTTCCCTCATCTACCATAGCTACCACTCAAGATAAACTTTCCTTGTGATTTACAACTTCAGAAAAAACCATCAAAGCTCTTATACCAATTGTTAGAAGTTAGAGAACAAATACGCGGAAACAATTCCTCAAACCACAACAATAGGAAACTATATAGAATAATTATACTTCAAGAATTATAACAACATAAATGAATAATGCACAAAATAAGAAAAGACAAGATTTAACGTGGTTCACCTAATGTGGGCTACATCCACCAAGAACTTGCACATATTTTATTATCACCAAGAGTAAAACAACTCTCACAGTCTTCTCTCAGTTATGAATTTACAACAGAATTTCGAAGATGCTAAACCACATCTAAAACACAATCGACATCTAATTGCTTAACCTTGATCATTAAGACTCAAGACCTCTTGAACACTCAAGATATCTTCAAGTACCCTAACACTTTTATATATAGGATTACAATCCTTTTAAGAAGTCCTAAAGCTGACCTTAGAAGTTTGAAAGTCATGATATTTCAACTTCCCATGGCTGGAAAAATAATCCAGACGTTAACAGCATATTAACAACATATTAATAGCAACGACACATTGATGGCACAACAATGTCACAACAAATGACTACAGAATGCTCCTGAAGTCTCCAAACTTAACCATTTGATCTCTAGCACTTTAACACTGATTCAAGAAGACCAAAAAACAAGCTCCACACCCCAACAGAACCTATCATCTCATCAACACTCATTTGTTTTAATTCCTTAGACTCTTCTATAGCTACCAAAACTAGGTAGAATTTGAATTAAAGGATTCTCAGTACCTTCTCTATGATCCTATGATCTTAAACAATATCACCATTAGTGTTCATATGATTGACTATGGTCATCTTCTCAATAAAAACATCATTTACTTATTCTAAGTCTTTCATGAGAATATTTTCAAACTTTTTCCTTAGCATCTCTAATCTTACAAATTTTAGTTTATCACGACCTCGATATGCAATTTGCAAGGTATACCAAGCTTGTTTCAAATTTGGAGCTACAGAAAATACTGAATCTGTGATTGCATTTTGAACGTAGCTTAAATATTTTGCATCCTTTCTTCTATTCACGTTCAATACATTTTTCTATGCTTATGTCAATGCATTAAATGCAGCCTAGTCGGATACCTCTATATATTCACCTTCAACTAGATCCCATAGATTTTGAGAGTTGGACAATGTCTTCATTTTAATACACCAAATGTCCTAGTTATTCTGATCAATATTGGGTTTTGTTGCCAATATTTTCTGCTATTAGAAGCCATTACAACTAAATCTAGAAAATATTGAACTTTTTGTTTTCTCTAATACTAGTTTGTTGGCAAAATTTAGTGCCAAATTCAACCAATAAGGGAAAGTCACAACCAAAAGCACAAATAAAACACACACACAAAATATATATTATATAAATTTTACAATTTCACACAATCGTAGATCTTTCTCTGTTTTATTTTCATTACAAAAATTCCTCTATGTTGTTACATAATTCTATTTTAAAAACTTTCCACTTTGTTGTATTTTTCTTTTCTTTATATTTATTCCTCCATTGAGCTTATGCTCTCTTCTCTCTATATTTTCCCCCCTTTTTTAACTTTTGGATTTTTGCACGATTTAATTAAAATTCTCCTCAAAATCCCCTCTTATATAATTTTCGTATATAAAAATGTATACTCCTTTGTTGTTAAAAACTATGCCCCCAAAATGGACATATATATATTGGGCCTATATAAAATAAGTCATGACCGAAAATAAATCAGACGTGTAAATAATCCCTAATGTTTTACATCCACAGGAAATTGGAGTGGTTTTCCCTGGAGGCCCTGACCCGAAATATAACCTAGAAAAATCATGTACTTTTGAAAAGGGAAGACACAAAATAAAATATGAGGCTTTCACTTCATGGGAGGAGAAGTGGAAGAAATAGTAAAAGCACAATAAAATGTCCCACTTTTTGGTATGTTTTTTGTACCATTATAAACAAGAATTTTCAGTTTCATTGATTTTCTAAAGGTAATAGCCATAAAACCATACATATTCATGAAATTCCACAAACTAACGAAATGTTGTATTTAGAGTGTAGAATACATGTAAATTTTTTTTTAAAAAATTACAAAAAAAAACCGGTCTTTTTCTTAATTTTACTCATACGTTGTTTCTTATGTTATAAAAGAGGAATGACTATCCCCGGGTGGTTCTTTTGAATGAAAATTTATTTTTTCACCATGAAATTTTAGATATGTGTTCAAGATTTGAATTTTGAAGTGTTGTCAAATATTCATATTTTTTGGACTTATATATTTTTTTTAATTAATTATTTTGTAAAAATATTTTCAAATAAATGGCGTACAAATGTTTATGCCAATAAATTTTAAGATTTATATCAAAAATGAAATTTTTTTTCACAGGTAAGAAGAAGACTTCAATAAATAATAATTTTAATTTTTTCAAAAAATTTTGATATTTTTTTTGCTATTTTTCAAATTGGGTTGATTGTGTACGATCGATTGTCCTAAAATACCATATGTTAGAAAAATATAAAAATAAATAGTAAAACATATTTTTAAAAAATAAAAATTTAATTTTTAGAATGCTAATAAAATTATGTATTTTGTGTTAAAATTTTGTAATTTTATTCATTCGTTAACTCTAATTACGTGGCACCTAAGTGGCACATTTTGGCATAAAATTATCCTCCAAATGGATTTGGTGCCAAAATGTGCCACATAGGTGACACATAGGGGGGTTCGCGCGAAGGGGGTTTTGCGTGAACCCCCCCTTCGCCCGAACCCCCCTAAACCTTAAATCCGCCGCCCAAAACTATATAAATATCTATATATAACTCTTTTCCGCCAAAAATTTTTGAATTCAAGGGGTTCGTGCGAAGGGGTGTTCACGCGAACCCCCATTCGCGCGAACTAGTTTCTTCGTCCTACGTGGCAGTTCAGGCGAAGGGGGTTCACGTGAAAGGAATGTTTGCGCGAACACCCTCGATTTCTGATCCCGCCCAACTTCTTACTCGCGTTTTTTGGGACATGAAGTGGGACACAACATTGTGCTTTGTGGAACAAATTTCCATGTGGAAAAATAAAAGTTGGGTTAGGTATGTAATTACAAAAATATTAATCCTTCAGCAAGGTTGTTGGAGGAGTGGGAGGGATGAATTCAAAATTTTTACATGTGGCTCAAGTTTACAACCGCATTGAATAATTCTGAAAATTGTTTCATATTATGATTATCATTCTAAATAGTAGAGATGCCTAGGGATCCATGGGATCAATTCCAAGGAACCCATCGCTTCCAATAAGAGAAATGATGGGTACAAAGTTTAAGTAATATATGAGGGCTTACAGTAACTTTAAATGAGTACCCATTAAAAGAACATCTCATGGATTACAATAGAATGAAATGTGTACCCATTGAAAGAACATTTCAAGGATTACAATAGACTGAAATGGGTACCCTGTTGAAATAAATATACCAAGGATTACAGTAAATTGAAAAGCATAAAGTTAGGGGATAGTTTAGAAACCCATATCTTTAGATGAGAAAGAAAGCTTGCATAAATTTGGTGGGATTTTAGGAGACATGGAACAAGAAAAACATTGTGGGTGGTTTAGAAGATAGAGGGGGAATCCCTTCAACCCACCCTCTTGATTTGTGGTGCTATAAAAAATGGAAGGAGAAAAAGAAGACCTTAAAACTTATGTGGGCATCATAACATTAATAACCATGGTACTTACTTCACAAAAATGGTCAAGTCCATTATCAAAATGAAAGAATATATATATATCGACTGGATGGGAAAAAAAAGCAGGACCTCAAATTTCTCTTGTTCATAATCTATTGCTGTGAAAAACATAAATAGATATCAACCCACATGAAAAGCAATGACGTGGTAAGGACAAATTCTAATTAATATTGTGGTTCTCACCACATTAATTAACCATTAAACCTAATTATGTAAAATCCTCCATTTGAATTTTTTTTATACTACATTTAATGTTGTGGTACAATATTAAATTTTAATCCATGTAAGATTTGTCAACTTATTTCTTTCAGTACAATAAAATGTAATAGTGTCTACTCATTTGGAAGGCGACAACCATGATCCATGTAAATTTGAGCTAGATCTAAAGAGACCCTGAGGCTGGAGAAAGTCACAACCAGAAGGAAATGTGCCATAAGTGGAAGCATGACAGAAGGAGAAATAATGGGTTAGGGCATGAGACACACAAACAAGGATGGGGCCATGAATAGGGGAGGAAGCACCATACCTTGTACAGAGCTTACCTCCACTGCCATCAGCAACAACAGATCCCCCACAAATGATATCCGACACAACACCCATAAAAGATGCCCTAAATGAGCTATTGAGCTCCAAAATGACATCCTACATAGATCTGTGCCCACGTACACCAACATTTGGGTTTAGGCATCATGAACATCTTGTGGGAGAGGGAATCGTGAAATTTTCCATATATAAATAAAAATGTACTTATTATAGTAAAAAATAGTTTCATTTTTGAATGTTAATATAGTAACTAAAAATTTAGCAGCACATGGGAAAATCACCAGTTTGCTTGTTCTCACATATCCAATCCCAAGGTCTCAAATCCACTCTAATAAAATTTTAAAACAATATGGTTTTTTCAACACATCTAAGCAGTTGCAATGAAAAGGGATTATACGGGTAGGAAATTTATGGAAATAGCATCTCAAATTTGTAAGTAAACACAACGGGTGTAAATAAATTGCGTCATTACATTCCACATTTAAAGATATATATAACATTTAGTTCAACATGTGAAGAGTGTATCAATATTTTAACCATGGAAATATTGGAAAGAAACATTAGAATAAAGTAACAAATGCTTTGAATCATGTATATGGAAAAATCTTTAATAGGATGCAATGCAAATACAAGCTAAATAGGTTGAAGAAAACCTTCTAGAAGGAGAATTTTTTTGAAAACTCAATACCTTCAACATGGAGTTTTCATGAAGATATGGATCTTATTATGTGTTGACCTTAATACTATAAAAAAATGTGATGGTTAATAATTTTTCCCTTTTTTTAGGATGTGTAAGGGAAAAGTGAAATAAATCTAATTGATTAAGAGAAAGAATGTAAAATCACTTAACAAATTTTAATTCAAACATTAGTACTTATTCATGTCTCTAATAGATTACATTAGTCGCATACACATATACAATTTCTCTTTATTCTCTATATCATATACATTTTTCATCTAAGGGACACACATATGTCTCATCTCTTGTAATAAAAATATGTTATCTCATGTGGTACACCATATACATTGGATTAAGTACAATAAATATATTTCTTAAAAAATAATCCAAAAGAGACATCTTCTAGTCGTGACTCTATAGTCTACCACATGTATCTATAGCCTTTGGTGGCTTTCCTCATTTCTTTGTGGATTTATTCTTAGTCTCGTGGGTTTCCCTTTACTGTGCAGATTGTTCCATAATTAGATGAAGAACATGTTGGCAATTTTTTCTTTTGCAAAAATGTGTAACTTGAAACTTTGTTTTCGATGGAAGGCATTGACGAATGAACCTAACTAAGGGAAAGATATATAGTTTATTAAAGGTTTTAAGTTGGAGTATGTGGATCAACAAAGAAAAATGTAGCTCTATGTGTTGTTACAGAATGCAACACCTCACGTATGTTGCAATCCCATGTTCACATTCATCAAAGATGTAAAAAAACTCTGAAGAACTAAGGTACAACCTTGAGAAAGGTAGAGATATAGGAAGACTTGAGGAGTTGGACTCCAAAACTACAAACATAGTTGTTGTTTGCATTGGAGATGTTCATTTTTAAGTTACAGGTATTTTCAATTTGATCATTTCCTATGATTAAGTATTATTAAGTATGTTACTGAGTTGTTCAATTTATTGTACCATCATTACATATCATAAGAACTGAAAGTAAAAGGAAGTACACAACTCAATTATAGAAATAATATCATTTATTCATGAGGAAATTTAATGTTTCCCATAATATCCATGGTATGTAACTTACGTTTACTTAAGTTAATAGGTACATATACATAAAGTTTAAAGAAAAATATTAAATGTAGAACCCATCATTGCCTTGGGTTCTTGATTTCATTGTCTTCTTGTGTATCTTTGTCTTCAATGCAGCTCCATATTCAGTTCTACCTTCATCTTTCAGCAGCACATGTACATGTGATTAGAAAACAATATTTTTTAAAGCTCTGGTTTTTAAACCTTGAATATTGTACTATCAATTTTAGGTATATGAATCTCCTAAATTAAGAAGACATAAGGTACAAGTAATAGATATGGAATTGAAAAAGTAATATCTTACAAAAGAACATATGATTCTCATAATCATGGAAGATAGAAAAGAGAAATAAAATAAATAATGTGGAATATAAGAGGGGATAAGGTCCATTTATTTTCTAAATAGTTTGTCTAAATGTGCAAGTACATGGAAGAAGAAATAAATAAATACCAACTATTGTATTTTAAGAAAAAAAATTCTTTCCAAGAATTTAAAGATTGATGAATATAAATGGAAGTTATTAGATACTTTAAAATATTTAGATGAGAAAGTACCACATTCTGTATGTTAAAACAAAGTAATGTATTCATCTCATAATGATGAAGTAAAATTAAGGTCAAGGTTCAGTTTAAGGTGAAAGTACATCTTGTTCACACTATAAAAGAACAATTCCTTATCAAAGTACAAAACAAGAAGCTAAGGAGGTAAAGATTCACTAAAGGCAGAGTGACTTTATCATCTTAAAAACAGCCTCTCAGTGCAATCAAGTACACAATCCAAATGAGTTGTTTAAACAAATTTCATTAAGTACAAAATATGAAGTAGAGGAGTTAGAAAATCACTTTCAGGAAGAAAGAGATAGAAAGAAACTTAATACTTAGCCTTCAAGAGCATCTACATGTAAAAAAATATAGGTTACTTCATGATAAAGAATATTTTATGTAACGCCCACTAAAACAACCCACTCGAGACCCAAGAACAACCTAGGGTTAGTTAGGAAAATTACAGATTTTTTTTTCTAAAGAGTCTAGAACTAGGTTACAAGACAACAGTTGTCACAAAAAAGTTTCAGAGCCAAATACTATTAACATCTTATATTTTAATCAATACGAAAATTATAAAATATCACAAGGTCTAAACCTAGGGTTAGATTAATCAATTAGATAAAAAGGGTAATTTCTCATTATACCACTCTCTAACAGGATTAAAATATTCAACTTTATTTTTCTTAAAATTCATGCACTCACAACTTCCTAAGAACATTCCCATTAGATAGGAAATTTCCTCAACTTTTCGATGATATAAATAAGTCCTCCTAACTCCTCATATTTCTCGAGTTATGGGCCGACGAACCTTGGGAGCAAAAGTTTCTCAAGCGTGGGTCTGTGGGCCTAGGGGAGAAAATTTTCCCCAACTCGGGTCTGCAGACTTCAAAGAGAAATTTTTCCCAGAGGAGGAATGTGGACCAGTGTGGTGGGGACGCAAATTTTTCCCATGTGCGGACCAACGGAGCGGGGAAAAACTTTAGCACTTTTTCCCTTTTTGGGATAGAAGCGTGATTTACCTCTTCACACTAGCGAGCCCAAAAGGACACGTGTCAGCATTTCCCAACTCTGGAAGAAATTTGGGCTGCCAGAGAATTTATAGACTTTTAACCTTTTTGCCAAAAAGCACTAAGGGATCAAAATGATCCGCACCTCCCCCGACGCTCAAGGCACCACGTGTCAACCATCCATTGGTTAAGGGCTGGTGGGAGAACTTAGAAAAAATTTCTCAAAAATTTCTGAAGTGTTAAGTTTTTTTAGGGATCCGCTCCTCCATCGACGCCTCATGACACCACATGGCAGCACCTGATTGGTTGTGGGCCGGCGGGGCTGTGGAGAAAATTTAAAAAACTTTCTGAAGCGCTAAGTTTTTTTAGGGATCCACTCCTCCACCGATTCCTTCTGATGCCACATGGCAGCACTTGATTGGTTGTGGGCCTTAGGGGCCACGGAGAAAACTTAGAAAATTTTCCCAAATTTTTTTTTTTGACAGTTAGAATTATTTTTGATGCCAAATGAAGGAAAAATTCATAAGGCCATAAATTTTGATTGGGAATTTGGGTTTTAGCAAATGAGGTATTTCTAGAAATCTCTCAATGCCCTCTTTCCACATGAATCATAAAATTTTAATTTTGATAAATTTTAAAGGATAAACTTCATGAAAATGATCTGCAGGATTTCAAAGTGAATCTTGGTAAATTTTGACTTACAAAATTTTACTCAATTTGATCTTCTTCCTCTCTCAACATGTCAAATAGGCATGGGGGATTGTTCTTAGAGGCATTTAGGATGGATTTGGAAGGTAAATTTGTTTGATTGAGTTCCAATTTGAAAATTTAAAACTTTGACAACTAAATGATGGTTAAACGGTTTGAGACCGAGTTGTCTAAGTTTTATAATAAATTATTTAAGTGTTAATGTCTAGATGAACTCATTTAGATCTTATTATGTCCAATTTAATGTTTCATTTGTTACTTCTTTATTGCAGGTTCAGTCTGTGAATTTTAGGTTAAATAATTTCCAGTTTGAAAATACAAAATAGAGGTCAAATTTTAAAGGGTCTATTTGCCATCTTCTACTTACAACTATTAGAATACATTCAAATTCCAATCTAATACATTTATTTGATTCAAATCAAACTATTCAAAAAAAAATTCAATTCTGATTTCAAATTTTACACATTTCAAAAGACAGAGCTCTGTGTTTTCCTCACACGCATTTCTTCCTTTCAAACAGAGATTTCAAATACATTTAAATGATCAGATTCAAAACCATAATGTAATTTGAGAAAGGTAATACAATCATTTATTTATTCCAAAAAGAAAACTTACAACTTATTTCTTTCATTTTTAAAATTCATCATACAGAATACAATTCTTTCTTTCGAAAGACCAAAAATGGAGTATATCTCTTTCACATTTCAATATTACAACTTTTGTATTCAATACAACATATTTCCATTAAAAACATATACAAGTTAATCCACTTCAAGTGGGAAGGTTACAATAATACTTATCTCAACAAGGGATTGTCAACTATTTTACTTCATTTTCCTTTGCTCCAGAACAACAATATGCAGATTTATCATTCTTCCAAATTTTGGTCACAACAAGAGCAGGGGAAAGGAAATGCTCTCCAACAAACCAAGACATCCAATGAAAAGTAGAATCCATCCTTCTTCATTGGACCCGGAGCCCCAACCACGAAGCAATAGAAGATGTGATTCAACTCATGGCAACAAAGGATTCCACAATACACAAGCAACAATTTCACATATAAAACACAATCCAAAATAGAATGTAGTTTACAACTACATTAAATCTTGACAAACAACACTAAGGATTAAACAAGAAAGCCAAAGGAACATGAAACTATGGGCGATGCTACTTATGCCTCCCAAGGGGGAAATGGGTATCACAACCTGATTTCAAACCAATAAAATATAGTATATCAAATCCCTGACATGCCCTTATGCCTCCCCCAAGTACCCCTTATTCCTCACATTTCCTTATGACTCCCCAACCTCTTATGGAAGCCCATAGCGAGTAAAGAAATGCAAGCTATTTATTTATAAGGTGGAACAAAAATCTCAACTCCCTCCACACTTATACCTCCCCAAAACACTTGTGCCTCCCACAAAATAAACCCCATAGTCTTCGTCTACACCATTCATAGGCCATCTACCCAACATCCCACAAACAAGCGAAAACATTCACAATAATAAAAATTTCATAAACATAAAAGAAGCATTAAAAGAGCCAAGCTCCTACCTCTCCATGATGGATTTGTTCCAAGTTCCAGAACAGCAAGTTTTAATCCAATGCAAGCAATCCAAATCAGCCAAGCACAAGCATGCAACAATCTTCCAAAAACTTCTATAAAGCAAGAGCTCCAAAAAAATAAAAGTATTCACATAAAAAGGAGTTTCCAAAAGTGAAGAAACCCAAAAACAAGGCAAGCAATTCCAATTTTGTAGAAGATGGAAAAGAAGACGATGAGGTGGATCCATGTAGGATGCCACATCACACATCCTCAACCCTAACCCCAAAATTAAACTTCATTCTTCAATGCATAATAAATAGGTGGGTGAATAATATGATAGTCTACTTACATACTCAAATCCAACCCACACCCCAAAGGACTTAAATTAAACCATGTAAGAAAAGTGCAATTAAAACTTACAATTTATGTTCTCAAAAGGCATTATAAATTTCTAATTTTAACCCCCAAACCATAGGTATGGTTCGTAAGTAAATTTAAGAGGTATGGGACATGTTCAACTTGTCCCACAACCCTCTAAAATCAGCCTCCAAGGACAAATTCGAATTTCCAAGAAGGTGGAGTGTTTCACACTCAAAAGTTAACTTACACATCACTTAAACATCACTTACACATCTCTTACAAAACTTTAATTCAAGGCCAACAAATCTATTATTTACTTTCTTATGAAATATTTTAATTAATTAACTTAACAACATGATTACTCACAATATGACACATCAATTAATAAATAATGAAAGGGTCAATGCACCACAAAATAAACACATGCAAACATAAAAAATGAAACCAAATAAATAAATACACAACCCCTTGGTCACATTTAAAGGTGGTCCCCCCATGGGAATCCCTAACAAAAAAACCACACACAAACAATACATGTTGCCATGGTGACCATGTTGAATTCATCTAGAATTCCAATTTGGTTGGTCTCCAATCCCCCAATGTTTGTTGTGATATTCTAACCTGCAAAACACCAATAAATCCTTCATCCTCGTGGCCATATCAGAACATCCAAAATTAAATAAATAAAATTCCAAAATCATCTAGATAAATGAATCACAACAACATCCAACCAACCAACAAGATCATTTTTAATTTTACTCAATAACTATATCATCATCAAATAATTTCCATTTCTAGGTCTACTCACAATATCCAAATATCACATGTCCGAACAACTTCCATAAAATAACCATGTCAAACAATATATCAACATCAATATCTAAAATGTCTCGAATAATCATCATGAATCAGAACTGAATCAAAGTCAACAATAATCCATGATCTAACATCTAACATCATACTATAATAAATTCCATAATCATTTCCATAATATAATCACTAGTATCATGATCAATATGAAAAGGTGCCAAAGGGAAGTGGGCACTACATTCCCCTCTCCTTAGACTCAAATTCCTCCTAGAAGTCATTAGAACAAATATGGAAACTCAACTCGTAGAATTGTAGCATCCTCCCATGTAGCTACAATATCATCATATTTGTCCTACAGTACTCGTACCTGATCAATATTTCTACCTCGAAGGTCCAGGGTCCTATGATCTATGATGTGAATGAGACCCACCATCACCTACCCCTAATCATGCACCTATAATGAGGTCCATTCCAACACATGAGAAGGATCTGTAATATATCTCTTAAGAACTGAAATATGAAACACATCATATATGCGAGATAGGCTAGGTGGAAATTCTAGATGGTAGGCCAAAGGGCCAATACACTCCAAGATCTCAAAATGGCCAACGAACCTAGGAGCCAACATATAACCTTTTCCATAATGGATAGGGATCTTGTATGGCCTGAAACAAAGGAACACCTTCATGCCCACATAAAAAATGCAATCGGTCTTATGCTGATCTGTGCACTTCTTATGCCTACCCTGTTCCTCCTACAATCTCTATTTGATCAAAACCACTTACTACTCCATGTCCTGTAACAAAACTTGTCTAAGAGAAACCTTGTCCTCTAACCTGTCCCAACTAAGAGGTGTCATGCACTCTCTACCATATAAGGCCTGAAAGGGAACCACACCTATAGAACTCTGAAAACTATTATTATAGGAAAACTCCACCAATTATAGGTACTCCTCCCATCTAGAATGATGATCCATCAAATACATCCTGAGCATGTCCTCTAAAATCTGATTCACTCGCTTAGTCTGTCCATCTGTCTCGGAGTGATATGTTGTGCTGAAGTTGATTCTCGTCCTGAGGGCATACTACATGGTAGTTCAGAAATAGGAAGTATACAAAGGATCGTGGTCACAAATAATCTTCCAAATGATCCCGTGCAACCTGGCAATATCATCCAAATATACCCGTGTCATTGCACTAGTTTTATAAGTGGTCTTCACTAGAGAAAAGTGAGACACTTTTCTCAATTTATCAAGCATGACCATGATGGCATCTTGGTGATATCTCGACATTGGTAGCCCAACAATGAATTCCATGGAAATGGTGTCCCATTTCCACTCTAGTGTTGCATGAGGAAGGAGAAGGCCAGCTATATTTTGATGCTCGTCCTTCACTTTCTGGAACTCTAAATAGCCTGACACAAAGTGAGCCATGTCTCTGTGAAGTCCTCTCAAGTGATACAACTGTCTTAAAGTAGCGTGCATCTTCTTCACCCTAGGATGGGCTGAATAGGGTGTACGATGTGCCTCTGTCAATATGTCCTACCTCAAGCCCCCATCTCTAAGAACATAAATCTGACCTCTGTGCCTAAGAAGGCCATCTGCCTCTAGTGAGAAGCCATCAAACGTCCACTCAAGGGGTCTTTGGGACTTGATCTCTGCTCGAACTGCAATGTAGAAGATGTCAAGAGGAAACTACTGAAGAATCCTGCTCTACAAATATGTTCCCACTGAAGTGGCCATAATCACATGTCTCCGTTGGCTGAGAGAATATTCCACCAAATTATCCTTACCTTCCACATGCTCTATCTCCATATCATACTCAAAAAGCAACTCCATCCAATGCCGGTGACGAGCATTGATATTGGGCTGCGTGAAGAGGTGGTGAAGACTGAAGTGATCTGTCTTGAGTGTGAATCTCTGACTAAGTAGAAAGTGCCTCCATCAAACCAAAGTGTGAAAAACTGCCACATGCTCAAGATCATGAGTTAGATAATTAATCTCATAATATTTTAGTTTGCGAGACTCAAGATCCACTACTCTTCCCTCCTGCATCAACAGACGTCCAAACCCTGCTAAGGAAGCATCCGTGTAAACAAAAAACTCACCCTGTGGATCTGGCACTGCAAGAATAGATGTTGTAGTGAGACATTCCTTTAGTGTACTGAAGGCCTGCTCACACCTTTCTTCCCAAACAAACTTCTTTCCTTTCCTCTAAAGGTAAGTGATTGGATGCGTAATCCGAGAGAAGTCTTGAACAAATATCCTGTAGTAACCTACTAGTCCCACGAAGCTGTGCACCTCTGTCGTAGTAGTGAGTGCTAGCCAATCCATAATATCTCTAATCTTGTAAGGATCAATGGTGACACCTTCCCCTGAAATGATATGACCCAAATACTGCACCTCCATCTAAAAGAATGCACACTTCTCTAGGTTCTTGTAAAGTTGCTACTCCTAAAGACACTAAAGAACCTAGTGAAGGTGTCCCTCATTCTCCTCACGTGTATGTGAGTAAATCAAAATCTCATCAAGGAAGATGAGCATGAATGATCCAAGAAGGTCTTGAATACCCCATTCATCAAACTCATAAACATTGTGGGGGAATTAGTTAAACCAACTGGTACCATTGTAAACTAATAGTGGCCATGTCTCGTATGGAAGGTGGTCTTATGAATGTCTGCCTCTAAAATCCTCAGCTGATTGTAGCTTGACTTAAGATCAATCTTAGAGAAAACTATGGCTCCCTTCATCTGATCAAAAAATCATCAATGTGTGGAAGGGTATAATGATTCTTAATCATTACCTTATTCAGTTGGCAGTAATTAATGCATAATCGTAAGGATCCATCCTTCTTCTTTACAAATATCACCGATGCACCCCAAGGGGATAGATTAGGACAAATTAGACCCTTCTCCAGAAGGACCTCATGTTGTAACTTGAGCTTGCAGAGTTTAGGGGTAGTCATCCTATAAGGTGCTCGTGAGATAGGATTCACTCCTTGAACTAGATCTATATGAAAATCAATCTCATGTGGGGGTGGTAACTCTGGTAGCCCCCTTGGAAAGAAATCTGCAAACTCTCTCAAAATGGAATGGTCATCTAGCGATGGTCCACTAGACGCATATTTTGATCGGTCACTAAATGTGACTAAAAACATCTGACAACAACATCGTACACACCGCTTAAGCTATATAGCAGAGATGGTGCGAAAAGAAATGGGTCTCCTGACCCCACTGTCATTGCCTCAACTCCTAGATCATCTATGCAAGATATGATCTTGTGGTAACAATCCACTCTCACTTTGTATGCAGACAACCATTCAATACCCAAGATGACTCCATATGATCCCAAAGGAAGGATACGAAGATCTGAGGTAGTGGTGAAAGGTCCCAAATCCACTACAAACTCCTTAACTAAGGAGTCTACAGAGATCTTAGCTCCAGAAGCCATCTCAACATCCCAACTATGACCTTACCTAACTACCACCAGCCTACATCGCTCTACTAAAGATGGTGTAATAAAAGAATTAGAAGAACCAGAATCAAACAAAATGGAGGTAGGAATACCACCAATATTACCTGTAGTCTCAATAACTGTACTCTGATGCTCTTCCTGGTGATTCTCGACTGTTGCGTACATCCTATGACTACGGCTCATATCACCAACATTAGGCTTCAAGATCAGTGCCTTGCCCTTTTTATTAGAGTTATGTGGGTAGTCTCTCAAAAAATGACCAGTAACACCACACCCAAATCAACCACCTGATCCTCTCCCCTATGTAGCAACTCCAGTCAATGCCCTAGAGGTCTGTAGTGTTGATCCTAATGACATTGTTATAGACAGTTGAGGTCTTTAATGGCAAGCTCCTATTGAGTGAGCTTTCTGGGCACCATGTGTCCTGATGGGACCCTTAGGAGGAGGCTCCATACTCAAACCTCTCTGTGCATCAAACCTCTATAGAGGCCTATAAGGTGGGCGAGACTGCTGCTGCTGCTATGGTCTAAAAGATGACTGTGCTGAACCCTATCCACCACAAGGAAGAGGTACTTACCCCCTCAATATTTTTTCTTGCATCTGCTATATGCGGCTTTGGAATCAGTCTCTATCCTTTTGAGTCTTTCCCCGAGTATCCTCTGCTATATAGGCCTTCTCCATGACCTCACCTAATGTCTGTGGACAATGAATCCATACTGCACCTCCAATGTCTAGATTCAAGCCCCGGATGAACCTGTGGATCCATACCTACTCATCCTTTATGTAATCAACATACTAGAGTAGATCTAGAAA
Source organism: Taxus chinensis (assembly GCA_019776745.2). Taxonomy (NCBI): domain Eukaryota; kingdom Viridiplantae; phylum Streptophyta; class Pinopsida; order Cupressales; family Taxaceae; genus Taxus; species Taxus chinensis. The sequence continues at coordinate 135,017,267 of CM034148.1, read as the reverse complement.
TCTACTCTCATTCTCTATTACTGTAAGAGATGCTTCCCGGAGATCATGAAACTCATCTATCCATTTCTGTAAGAACCTCCGTGACAAATATCTACTCTTGAATCACTCCTTAAAGGGCTCCCAGGTAACTGTCTCAGAATCAACATAGAGCTTCTACTCCTTTTTCTTCCACCAAACACCAGCTCCATCCCTTAGTAGATGGATCACAACATGAGCTTTCGTGTTGCTAGACCAAGGACAGAGCTTAAAGCATCCACTCAACCTCACTAACTAGGCCTCTTGTTGAAATCCACCTGTGTCACCAAAATAATGTGATGGCCAAATCTTTAGGATATCCCTGATGTGATCTGCAGCTGTGGTCTGACATCCTCTAGGACTCTCTACATGCTCATCCCTAAGCCTAGGGCTCTGAGACCTCTCTCTATGCCCTGAAACTCAGTCTCCTTGTCCCCTCTACTATGACTTAGCTCTAAGTGACTCCTCATGGGAGTTCTCTCCTCTATGCTCCTCATTGTGCCAAGGAGATGCACAAGCCTCTATGGATGTCACGCTATCATGTTCCACTGAATGGGCCCCTACGGTCCCTCCGCATAGAGCAGCATTAACATCCTAAAGAGTCTATAAAATCTTTGGTAGGATGACTACTACCACATGATCTGGAGGTGGTATTCCTATGTTTATATGAAAAGGCTCCTCATCTTTTCTGCACCTTCTGCACAGAGTAAAACAAGAGTTAGCTCGTTATTCTAGGTTTTACTTAGCTTCTGGGTTTACTAAAATATGTAATTTCTAAACTAAGTTGTTTTCTAGATTTAAAATTGTGCTAGATTTAAAGTTCATGTCTCAAGTTTTCTAGTGTGTCCAATGGCCCAAGATTTTGAACCACTACTTTGATACCAAGTGTAACACCCGTTAAAACAACCCACTTTTGACGCAATAACAACTTAGGATTAGTTAGGAAAATTATGGAATATATATATATATATATATTTAAAGAGTCTACAACTAGGTTACAAGACAACAGTTATCACAAACAATTTTCAAAACCAAATACTATTAATAGTTTATAGTTTAATCAATACGATAGTTATAAAAGATCACAAGGTTCAAACCTAGGGATATATTAATCAATTAGGTTAAGAGGGTAATTTCTCACTATACCACTCTCTAACAGGATTAAAATATTCAAATTTATTTTTCTCAAACTTAATGCACTCACAAATTCCCAATAAAATTTCCATTAGATAGTAAATTTCCTCACCTTTCCAGTGATATAAAGAATTCCTCCTAACTCCTCATATATCTCGAGTTATGGACTGGTGGACCTTGGGAGGAAAATTTTCCCAAGAGCAGGTTCATAGGTGTAGGGGAGAAAATTTTCTGAAACTTAGGTTTGTCGACTTCAGAGAGAAATTTTTCTCGGAGGAGGAATGCAGACCGGCAGGGTGGGGAAGAAAAATTTTCCCATGCGCGGGCCGGCGGGAGAACTTAGAAAAATTTTCCCAAAAAATTCCTAAGAGACAAGTTTTTTTAGGTATCCACTCCTCCACCAATTCCTCATGATGCCACATGGTAGCACCTAATTGGTTGCGGGCCGGTTTTTCCGTGAAGAAAACTTAGAAAAAATTCCCATTTCTTTTAACAATTAGAATTATTTTTTATGCCAAATGAAGTAAAACTTTATAAGGCCTTAACTTTTGATTGGGAACTTGGTTTTTAGCAAAAGAGGACTTTCTGGAAATCTTTTTATGTCCTCTTTACAAAAGAATTAAATTTTTTTAAGTTTGATAAATTTTAAAGCATCAATTTCTTGAAAGTGATCTGCAGGCTTACAAAGTGAAAACTTGTAAATTTTGACTTATAAAATTTTACTGAATTTGATCTTCTTCCTCTCTCAACATGTCAAATAATCATGGGGGATTGTTCTTATAGGAATTTAGGATGGATTTGGAAGGTAAAATTGTTTGATTGAGTTCCATTTTGAAAATTTATAACTTTGACAAAAAATCGACAGTGAAACGGTTTGAGCGCAAGTTTGATAAGTTTTATAAAAAAATCCTTAAGTGTTAATGTCTATATGAACTCGTTTATATCTTATTATATCTAATTTAATGTTTCATTTGTTACTTCTTTGTTACAGGTTCGGTCTGTGCATTTTGGGTTAAATAATTGCCAGTTTGAAAATACAAAACAAAGATCAAATTTAAAGGTTCTATTTACCATTTTTTACTTCCAAGTATTAGATTATGTTCCAATTCCAATCTAATACATTTAGTTGATTCAAATCAAACTATTCAAAACCAAAATGCAATTCTGATTTCAAATTTTACACATTTCAAAAGACAGAGCTCTATGTTTTCCTCACATGCATTTCTTCCTTTCAAACAGATATTTAAAATACATTTAATTGATCAAATTCAATACCACAATGAAATTTGACAAAGGTAATAAATCATTTATTTATTCCCAAAAGAAAACTTACAACTTCTTTCTTTCATTCTTTAAATTCATCATACAAAATACAATCCTTGCTTTCAAAAGAATAGAAACGGAGTATATCTCTGTCACATTTCAATCTTACAACTTTCATATTCAATAAAACATATTTCCATTACAAAACATATACAAGTTCATCCACTTCAAGTGGGAAGGTTACAATAAGATTTATCTCAAAAGGGATTGTCAACGATTTTATTTCATTTTCCTTTGCTCCAGAATAACAACATGTAGATTTATCATTCTTCCAAATTTTGTTCACAACAAGAGCAAGGGAAAGGCAATTCTCTCCACCCAATAAAGATATCCAATGAAAAGGGGAATCCATCCTACTTCATTGGCCCCCAAGCCCCAACCACGAAGCAATAGAAGATGTGATTCAACACATGGCAACAAAGGCTTCCACAACACACAAGCAACAATTTCACATATAAAACATAGTCCAAAACATAATGTAGTTTACAACTACATCAAATCATTAAAAACAAGACTAAGGCTTCAACAAGCAAGCCAAATGAGCAAGAAACTATGGGGGATGCTACTTATTCCTCCCAAGGGGGAAACGGGTATCACCACATGATTTCAAACCAAAAAAATATAGTATATCAAAGACCTGACATGCTCTTATGCCCCCCCCCCCAAGTACCCCTTATTCCTCACATTTCCTTATGCCTCCCCAACCTCATATGACACCCCATAAAGAGTAAATAAATGCAAACTATTTCTTTGTAAGGTGGAATCCAAATCCCAACTCCCTCCACACTTATACCTCCCCAAAACACTTGTGCCTCCCACAAAATTAACCCCATCATCTTCTCCTACACCATTCATAGGCCATCTACCCAACATCCCACAAACATGCCAAAACATTCATAATAATAACAATTTCATAAACAAAAAAGAAGCATTACAAGAGCCAAACTCCTACCTCTCCATGATGGAGTTGTTCCATGTTCCAAATAAGAAATTTTTAACCTAATGCAAGCAATCCAAATCATCGAGGCACAAGCATGCAACAATATTCCAAAAACTTATCCAAAGCAAGACTTCCAAAATAGAAAAATAATTCACCCAAAAAGGAGTTTCCAAAAGTGAAGCAACCCAAAAAGAAGGCAAGCAATTTGAATTTTATAGAAGAGGGAAGAGAATAGGATGAGGTGGATCCATGTAGGATGCCACATCACACCTCCTCAACGCCAACCCCAAAATTCAACTTCATTCTGCAATGCATAATAAATAGGTGGGTGAATAATATGATAGTCTACTTACATACTCAAATCCAACCCACACCCAAAGGACTTAAATTAAACTATGTAAGAAAAGTGCAATTAAAAATTACAATTTGTCTTCTCAAAAAGCATTATAAAAGTATATTTTTAACCCCCAAACCATAGGTATGCTTGGTAAGTAAATTTAAGAGGTATGGAACAATTTTAACTTGTCCCACAAGCCTCCAAAATGAGCCTCCAAGGACAAATTCGAATTTCCAAGAAGGTGGAGTGTTTCACACTCAAAAGTTAACTTACACATCACTTACACATCTCTTATAACACTTTAATTCAAGGCCAACAACTCTATTAATTACTTTATTATGACATGTTTTAATTAATTCACTTAACAACATGATTACTGACAATATTACACATCATTTAATAAATAATGAAAGGGTCAATGCACCACAAAATAAAAACATGCAAACATAAAAAAAGGAACCAAATAAATAAATACACATAACCCCTTGGTCACATTTAAAGGTGGTCCCCCCCATGGGAACCCCTAACAAAACAACCACACACAAGCAATACAAGTTACCATGGTGACCTTATTGAATTCGTCTAGAATTTCAATGTGGTTGGTTTCCAATCTCCCGATGTTGGTTGTGATATTTCAACCTAAAAAACATCAATACCTCCTTCGGCCTCGTAGCCATATCAGAACATCCAAAATAATATAAATTAAATTCCAAAATCATCCAGATATTTGAATCACAACAAAAACAACCAACCAGCAAGATCATTTGCAATTATACTCAATAACTATATCATCATCAAATAATTTCTATTTCTAGGTCTACTCACAATATCCAAATAATACATGTCTGAATAATATTCATAATATAACCATGTCAAACAGTATATCAACATCAATGTCCAAAATGTCTCTAATAATAATTATCTATCATAATTGAATCGAAGTCAACAATAATCCATGATCTAACATATAACATCAGTCTATAATAAAGTCCATAATCATGTCCATAATATAATCAAGAGTATCATGATCAGTATCAAAAGGTGTCAAAGGGAAGTAGGCACTATAGTTTGAGTTACAGTTTCTAACCAGATGTAGTCATCTTAAATATAAAGAAGAATGATAGAGTGCAACATTACCACAATGCCATTTCTATCAATGTTTAAAAGAGGCATAAGGTGATCAAGACAATAAAAGTTAAGGACTACAAGTACAGTTTCTCTTAAAAGTAGTATGAATATGATAGTATGATTGCATTCAAACATACATTACAATTACTATGAAGAAGGAAGTGATCCATGAAAAGGAAAGCTAAGTACATCCATACACTTCATCGTAAGAACAATATTAGGAGAATAAGAACAAGGAACTTTGCTTGAAGACACAATACTATCTTTGCACGAAAAGAGAACCTTACAAAAAATAGTAAATATCCAAGATGAAAAGGACAGTTGGTTTCAAAAGAAATACAAAGCAACAATTTTTTTTATGAACAATTTTTTTGTCGAAGGGAGTAAAGTAGCATTTCAATTCTAGATCTTATAGCCAAAAATCACTTTTTTACAAAGAAACAGGATTCAAACAACCCAAGAGGGAGTTCAATAAAAATATTAAGGCTCTAGAATGATCATCAATTAGAAATAAACAAATGAAAAGGAACATCACATAGTTCATCACATAGTCTAGTGAAGTTAAATTTTTCACTTGCAAAGTGCAAAAATTCACGGTATATTATAGAAAGTAAAATAAGAGCACTTCAGTTACATGTGGTGGAATTCAGTGTCAACTCCAACATCTCAATGACATCTTGATAAAAAGATGAAGGAGATGATCTAAAAAGTAACAAACTAAAGATTGCAAGGGACTGTTAAAAGTTCCATATTAGAATTTTTCAAATATCATCAAATAGAAATTTTTATTTATAATTCATCAAACTAATTACAAAATTTGAAAAATATCTTCTTCAATTTTGAGTTACAATCAATAAAAAATATAATCCATAAATAAGCTACTCGAAGCATCAATAATTTTTGGCTTAGTCTAAGAATTTTAGTTTCAAAGGTCAATGAACCGTCAATCTTTTAGATCATTGTTCCAAGTAAAATAGAATACAAAACTTTAGATTTGAGAGGTGTCTGAGTTCATTGAAGAAGTGTACTATTTGATTTAAGAGAAAGTCATTATCAAGAACAAAAAAACGTATGTGAGTAGATTAAAAACCAAAGACAATTCTATATAGGCCACTTTTCATAATGAAGAGATATCTCAAATTCTAGGCACAACTATGGGTCTCAAATAACTACAGTAATGGAATAATATAACAGATCTCAGTAAGGAAAAAAATAAAATTCATACACTAAGAATTGATAAGAAGAAACATAAACAAACAATAAGAAGATCAAAGTGAAGTCATCATAGCTCAAGCAAAGGAAATACAAAAACAATTCTAGAATGAAAAAAGAGTAATACCCATTTTTGGGTCATTTTGAAATAAGAATTTTAAAGCCATAGTTCAAAGTATATAACAAATAGACCAGGAAAGTGGTTATTCCTCAACGGAAGAGAAAGATTTCTACAGATTTGTAGAGGAAATCTAAAGAATAAAACCCACTTACAAGTTTCAGAGATCAAGATTTCAAAATCTACGAAGAATCTTCAATAGTAGAAAAATAATGAGAGCCCAGAGTGAGTTTCAAACGCGAGCTGCAAGAACCATGAAATAATGTAGGAAAGAAAAAATTATCAGTGCTCTAAAGTTACAGAAGTGGAAAGATAAAATAGATTCGATATTATAATAACAAATGAGATTACTTGAACCCTCAATAAAGCTCAAATGAACATCATAGACAAAAAATGTAGAGCTTCGATCTTCAATATCAGTGATAATGGTGGCCATGACTAAATATCTTTCATAGATATATCGAAAAAATATTAAAAATGATAGAGAAAGGTAATTTTTCAAACCCACAACCTCACAGTGGAAAGGGTAGTAGAGACTCAAAATCAGAGGAAAAAAATGCTAAGTTCAGAGCTTGCAAAGATCAAAACAATGGAGGCCTAGGAAAAAATTTCAAGGGCTTCACCAAGCCAATGGCTTCAAAATGACGAAATGATAAGCTCGATGAGATTTTTACTCAATCTAACTCATTCTGAGTTAGAAGTCAGTGGTTCACAATCGATAGTACAAGATCAAATGGTGTACATAAAAAAACCATAGACCAACTACCATTCTTAGCATTGATGGTCCTGATTGAAAAGTACAGGATCAAACAATTTAGATTGAGAATGGAATGTAGCTCATCTCACTACATGATCAACAATAGAGATGCAAAGGTAGAATGTTTGATTGATAAGATTAGATCATTAAAATCAATACAACCCCAAAGGTAACCTAACTCTTTCTGATTTAAAAATCAATGATTTAGATCACTCAGGTATACAAATTATTGGCCCAGATTAGAGGCATCCATTTCCCATTGCAAACAAGATTTTGAAGTATGGTCACCGAAAAAGAAGAGAAGGGTCTATTCATCATGAAGAGGGGACCCACCCCGATTAATATAATAATTTTCTCATCCTTATCTAAGGAATAATATATATCATATGTTGAAAATCAAATTCCAATACACATGTCACAGGCCACATCAACAAAGGACCCGAAACATTACAAATAAAAACATGTGCCACATTGATTAAAAGAGTCCAAATACTATAGTATGTGCCAAAATTTAGAGAGGGCCAAATTATTTAACAATGATGATATCCTTTGACCTTAGACTAAGGTCTATATTATATGTGCCACGTAATTTCAAAGTGGCCAAGTGATATATGGTCAAAATATATACTAAATACCAAGTTCCGAGAGGGGTAAATAATTACCTTATTATTTGCAAACATACCTTAATCTTACCAAAGAACCTCGTACCAAGTCAAAGAGGGAAAACAAAAGAAAATATTATTTCTAGCATGTGCACATGGACATGTGACCCCCACAATAAAGATGGAGTATTTTTCTAAGTAAATGAAGTCAAACTATTATTTTGTAGGAGTATAATTTTGCATTCCTTCACAAAAAGATAGTTCAGAGATGAAGACAAATTTATCATTGCAAGTGGATAAATATTGCAAATGTAACATCATGCAGAAGAAGTCAAAGATTGCGCACTTGGAATCAAGAAAAGGCTATTATTAGCCAAAATAGTCACTCATATTTATTGTAATAGAAATAGAGAAAGTAAATGCACTTTGACTAAAGTGTATTTTTGGAATTAAAGGCTATTATTGCCTCATTGTAAACTAAATATTTATTTTATTCATTTATTTATTCATGATAAAGGCTAAAAATAACATGCATGTGCGAGTTCAGACTGCAACCTATTTTTAGGATGGCTGGGTGAATTATTTTTTCTATATATTGTGTGCATTAGAAAGGCACAAGGGAGGACTTTTGGATGTAGGAGTGTTTAAGAAAATTTTCTCCGGTTTTTCCCTTGAATGAGACCCAGTTATTTCCTTACCAATTATTTGTAGTGTGTATCTTTCTATTATCTCTTGTGAATTTTAATTCCATAATTTAATTATCTTACCTTGATGAAAATTTGGTATTCTCTACATTGTCTTAGCGTGCATGTTTAACTTGTGTTGTTTTGATTTATCCCTCAAGACATAGGTGTTTTGCCTTAAGATCTTGCTGAAAACAGTTGATTTTTACATATGCAATTTGTTCACAATTGTATTGTGCATGTACTCAGTCAAAGCCCTCAATAAATTTGGTGTATCACCCCATTTCAATTAATTTATAGCCATTTTTTTACCCTCAAAACCCCAAAAAATAGTTTATGATACATCAATAAGGAACCAGCCTTGATACCGGAGACTCACCTCAACAATAGGTGTACCTATCATCACCAATCCGGCACTATGATAATTATTCACTGGGAACTCCTCGTGCTATGATTATTTACTAATGCATAACCTTTAGTTTGGTGGATGTAATCTAGAAACAAAACAACAACCGAACACAAGAATACCATCGACTATGATAAGACGGAATGATGACAAATCTGAAATATCAAAGTAAATTATAATATTAACATGAAATTGTTACAATCTCACCCATGAGGTACTTCAACAAGACTATTGGAGAAACTTTACAATTACACCTCTTGATGGCTTCTTTAACACACCTTTAACTGATGGCTTCCTTTGCACACTTCCTACAATATTTCTCACTACTTCTTTCTATGCTAAATGAGGGGGGTGGCCTCTCTATTTATAGAACTTCCAGCCTTATCCATCCTATCTCTAAGATAGGATAAGAAATCCACTCTGACGAATCATATTCCATACCTTAACTCTTATCTGTACATGTAAGCTTATCTCTTAAGATAAGATAAACCTTATCATTTTACATGGGTTCCACATTTTTAGACTTTTTAAAAATAAAATACACAAAATATTTATGACTTCACTCCTTGTGCTTATTACCAATATAATATTTCTAATTCCTAATCATGTAGACCCTACTTCTCTAATTACCCAAACTTTGACATTTCAACATTACCGGACCACTTACGACAAATATTTACTTTTTACAACATCCCTATTATACTTTAACTGTTACCGTACTCCACATTATTGGCGACACTGTACTGACGGCGCCGTTATCTTCTATCAAATGCTACTACTAATTATACTTAACAACATCCTATTCCTAATACATACATTAATGAAATAGAAATTATGGAGGAAAATTTTAGTGTCGACATCTTCCCCATTCCTAGCTTCTACTCCGTCCTCGGAGTAGACTATTCTAGTGCTTGGAAAATCTTCAACTTGTCGTGGTTGACCCATTTCGTAATGGGAGTTCCATCCAATTCCTCCAGTCGGTACGTACTATTTTCATGCACAGCTGCTATTTTGTAGGGCCCAATCCATTTTGGAAGAAATTTTCTCTGTTTTCTTTTTTTTTATCTGGAATCATATACTAGGACCAAGTCATTCACATGAAATGGAGACCACTAGATCTTTTGATCAAAGTATTCTTTCTGCTTCATTTTCTTCTTATGGCTTGTATCCTTTGTTATTTCCCTCATTTCCTCTAGCAAATGAAGATGTACCAACCTTTCTTTTACTGAATCACTTTCATCCATCCTTTCATTTCTCATAACTCTCATAGTGGGAATATCAAACTCAATAGGAAGAATTGGATCAATGCCATAGGCCAACTGAAATGGGGAGTATCCTGTTGCTGACTTTGATGTTTCCCTATATGCCCACAATGTTGCATGAATCCTTTTATCCCATTTATGTACCTGCAAGGATGCATTTTTTGCTAGAATTTGACACATCACAAAATTTGTTCGTTCCACCTGTCCATTTGTGTTTGGCTTGTATGTTATTGCCTTCTTGTGCTTAATAGAAAACTTATTGACTAGGGCTTCTACCACCTCATTAATGAAGTGGCTTCCTTGATCTGTTACAATTTCTAATGGACAACCAAATCTGGTGACAATGCGTTCATATATGAACCTTGCCACTTCATCCATGGAAGCTGTTTTCAATGGCCTAGCTTCAACCCACTTGGTTAAATAATCTGTGGCAACTACAATATACTTATTTTGGCATGATGTAGTTGGAAGTGGACCTACAATGTCTATTCCCCACTTTTCAAAGAGACCAAGTGGAAGAATAGGACATAATGGAGCTAATGAAGTCTTACGGTTATCATGTGTTAAACAAATATCACATGTCTTACAATAATTATAACAATCTTTAAAAAGAGTGGGCCAGTGATAACCTGCATCCAAGATCCTTCTTGCTGTAAGTTGTCCAAAGAAGTGCCCTCCACATGTACCATTGTGGAATTCTTCTAGCAGCTCCTTTCCTTGATCTCGCCCAACTGCCCTCTTGTACTGTCCATCAGGTCCTATTCGAAATAATGCTCCATGCAGAATAGAATATGGACGACTGGCTTGAGTAATATTTCTTAGTCTTTGCATTGGCACCATTAGGAAACTTGAATTCATTCAGATAATTCCAAATATCTATGTATTCACTAGGGATTGTGTCAAGGGAGAACAATGCTGCATCGGGAAAATCATCATCATCACAAGATGATCCTAAACCATCATAGGCTCGAGAGAGTGCATCTGCATTGACATGCTTCTTTCCTGGCCTATCTATAATAACAAATTCAAATTCTTGTAGCAAAATTATCCATCTTGCAATCCTCCCTGATGGGTTAGGATTATTTATAATATATTTTAGAGCCTGATGATCTATTACAACTAGAAATTTTTTCCCTAGCAAGTAATTTCTAAACTTCTTCACAGCAAAAATGATAGCCAGAGCCTCTTTTTCAGTTACAGTATAATTTACCTCAGCACTGCTCATTTGTCTGCTCCCAAAGTAAATTGGATGTTCATTCCCATTTTCATCCTTTTGGCTCAAAGTACTTCCTAGTGCTGCATCTGAGGCATCATTGTACACAATGAACGGCTAGCTCCAATCTGGATTCTTCAAAACAGGTGAAGATACTAGGGCTTCCTTCAGTTGTCCAAAAGCTTCATGCGCCTTATTTCCTGGTTCATAAGTAACATCCTTCTTCAAGAACTGGGTTAGTGGCTGTGCAGTCTTTGAGAAATTCTTAATGAACCTTCTATAGTAACCCACATGGCCTAAAAATGATCTCAACTTACTTCTATTAAGAGAAAATGGTAAATCTTTGATTTTTGAAACTTTATCAGGATCAGTACCAATACCATCTCTGGATACAACATGCCCTAACAAAATGCCTTTAGAACATCCAAAGACACACTTTGTAGGGTTTAGTGAGGCTTGTGCTTCATCTAACCTTTGAAATGTTGTCTCCATTTGGTGCAGGTGGTCCAACTTGCTCCCATAGATGCAAAAATCATCTAAAAATACTCTGATGAAGGTCCCAATGTAGGGTTCGAACACCCTATTCATCAAACATTGGAATGTTGCTGGAGCATTACACAACCCAAAAGGCATAACTATATAAGCAAACGTTCCCCAAGGAGTGGTGAACGTGGTCTTCAGCTGATCTTTCTCTACTATACGAACTTGGTTGTAGCCATTATATCCATCAGCAAAACTATAGCACTCCTGGAAAGCTACTTCGTCTAAGATCTGATATGAAAATGGAAGAGGGTAATGATCCTTCTTTGTTGCCTTATTGAGCTTCCTGTAATCAACACAAATGCGTAGCTTCCCATTCTTTTTTATTGAGATCACAATGGGAGAAACCCATTCTGAATTCTCCACAGCAAATATGAATCCTGCATCAAGCAACTTATCTATTTCTTCTTTTACAGTCTTGGAAAAATTAGGATTCATTCGATATGGCATTTGCTTTATGGGCTTAGCACCATCTACCAGCTCAATACAATGTTCTACCCAACTTACTTGATGGAGTTCCTTGTAATCAAAAGTGAATAGGTGTATGTACCTTCGAAAGAGCTGGAGGTAGGATTCCTTCTCACTCTCCATCACAGCATCACCAATCTTTATTTGTTGGAGACGATCATCAAATTCTTCTTCAGATAATTTTATGGGGTCATGAGTTGGTGTGACTGGCAGGATATCCATGACTGAAACATCCACCTCGCTTTCTTCATCTTCAGTGTCCACTTCACTGGTACTAGAGTAATTAGAGGATGTCCAATCATCAGTTTCATCACTTGAATCCACAGGTTCTACTTTATGATGTCGAGGGATCACGTTTATCTTCACCCTCTCTCTACCACGTCCAAGTGTCATGAAACCTTCATTCCAGTAGTTTGTTGCATGAACTCTCCTTAGCCATGGTCTTCCCAGTAGCATTGGGTTTGTAATAGTACCATTTTTCATCACCTGAAATTCTACCACACATACAACACCCATAACAGATATTGCCACATTTGAAACTACACCTTCTGGTTTAGTTTTTCCCTTATTTAATGACCTTAACATAAGTGTTGAAGGGCAATCAATTTTTAAACCCAACATATTCATTACAGACTCGGTCATTACATTAACTGCAGCACCTCCATCAACTAAGACATCATGAATTGAAATACCATTACATAATACCTCAGCTTGTGGAGCATAGGGATCTACCTCTTCCTCCAAAAAAGGGACCTCAACCTCCTTCCTTCTTCGAGCATTGAGTCCACCTCGCAACTCCCGCCTCTTCTCAGAAAACATAGCCAAGAGTTGACCATATGTAATATTTGCAGGCCTTTTGGACAGATCTTCCAAGATGGAGTATGGTCCTTGCCCCTGTGAAATCAGAAAATCCTGCACACCCAACTTTCTTCTCCTATGTTTCTTACTAGTTTCTCCTTTCATCTTCTTAGGATCAGTTCCATCTTGATTATCTTTTTCTTTCTTTCTTTTTGTTATAAACACATCTACTTCATTATTTCTACTCTTATCTACTACATCAAGAGAATTGATAGGTGCTTTTCCTTTATCATTATCTCTTGTACCAGATGTAGAAGCTCTATCTAGACAATTATACTTATAATGACCCTTTTTATAACAACCATAACAAACAACTTCAGAAATATTTATTTTTGGACCTCTATCTCCTCCTTGAGAACTAAATTCCTTTCCTTGAAGAAGATTAATAGTTAACTGGCCCATCTTCCTAAGCAGATCTTCATACTCATTAGATGTACTAGGAGAAATATTTGTGCTCACCGGGAGTGGTTGTGGATTCTGGACCAAAGGTGCTAGTGTAGGCTCTACTTTAACAACAATTTCTTTGGGCTCCTCTTCCATTGTTTCTTCTTACCTTCTTGCAATCTCCTTTGCTTGTTCAATGGTAGCTGGGCGGTCATACTTCACTCGTTGTCTGATCTCTGGCTTCATCCCAAGAATGAAGTGCTTACAGAGGATATTATCCACGCCATTCATCAACCCATCCGCTAGTCCTTCCTTCTGGATCTGGGCATCGAGCTTCCTCTTTAGCTCTAGAACACGAGCATGATAATCCCTTATCTTCTCCTTCTCTCCTTGGGATAGCTTTGTGATCTCGATCATGATATCTGCATATTTCTGTTGTTCACCAAATTCTTCAAGAAAACTTTCAGTTAATAAATCCCATGAATTTTTCACATTATCACCTAGTGTTTCAAACCACCTAAGTGCTGAACCATCCAAAAAGGTAGGAAAAAATTCAGTCCATTGTTTCCTTCTTATAAGGCCATTACAAATACAAGATCACTTAAACTCCTGAATGAAAGAAGAAGCATCTTCATTAGATTGAGCTGAAAAAATAGGAATCTTTCCCATTTTCAAAAGTAACCACCGTGAAATACCAAGCCACAAGTACAATAAACAATACTTATGTGCACAAATAATTGGAATTACTATAGAAATGACCACGGTAAACTATGGTAAAACTTGATTTACTACGGTAAAAACTAATTTTACTGTGGTAAACACTATTCACGGTAAAAAGTGAAGTTACTGCGGTAAATACTATTTACGGTAAAAATTGACTTTACTGTGATAAATACTATTCACAGCAAAAATGACTTTGTCATGGTAACTACTATTCACGGTAAAAATGACTTTACCACGGTAACTACTATGCACAGTAAAAACAAGGTTATCCTCCAATTGATTTTTGACTAAGTGGGAATATCTCTCCAGAAAATCCACCAACGAGGAAGGGTCCCGGCAATGGAACCAAAATGTCATCACCAATCCGGCACTATGATAATTCTTCACCGGGAACTCCTCGTGCTATGATTATTTACTAATGCACAGCCTTTAGTTTGGTGGATGTATTCTGGAAACAAAACAACAACCGAACACAAGAATACCATCGACTATGATAAGACGAAATGATGAAAAATCTGAAATATCAAAGTAAATTATAATATTAACATGAAATTGTTACAATCTCACCCATGAGGTACTTCAACAAGACTATGGGAGAAACTTTACAATTACACCTCTTGATGGCTTCTTTAACACACCTTTAACTGATGGCTTCCTTTGCACACTTCCTACAATATTTCTCACTACTTCTTTCTATGCTAAATGAGGGGGGTGGCCTCTCTATTTATAGAACTTCTAGTCTTATCCATCCTATCTCTAAGATAGGATAAGAAATCCACTCTGACGAATCATATTCCATACCTTAACTCTTATCTGTACATGTAAGTTTATCTCTTAAGATAAGATAAACCTTGTCATTTTACATGGGTTCCACATTTTTAGACTTTTTACAAATAAAATACACAAAATATTTATGACCTCACTCCTTGTCCTTATTACCAATATAATATTTCTAATTCCTAATCATGTAGACCCTACTTCTCTAATTACCCAAACTTTGACATTTTAACATTACCGGACCACTTACGACAAATATTTACTTTTTACAACATCCCTATTATACTTTAACTGTTACTGTACTCCACATTATTGGCGACACCATACTGACGGCACTGTTATCTTCTATCAAACGCTACTACTGATTATACTTAACAACATCCTATTCGTAATACATACATTAATGAAATAGAAATTATGGAGGAAAATTTTAGTGTCGACATACCCACAGACTTGAGGTGTTTCCATTGGATCTATAAAAAGGATAGATGCATTTTTACATAGATTCCAGATGCATTTTTTTTCTAGTTTATCTAATTCTTCTTTCTATTGTTGATTCAAACTTGGCCACCCTATTATATCTGCATAGTATGTCATGGGATTTTTGAACTCTATCTCCAGTTTTGTTGAAGCGTCTTACATCCCCTTCCTCCATTTTCAATTTTCTAGTACTTATGGTTGTGCAATATGTTCCTTGTATTATTTTATGGATTTTCTAGGATCTTTTTCTTCTCATGTTCCCAGCATGTAGTATTTTCTATTATCATTTCTTCTATTTCTATTTGTAGACTATAATCGGTTTTAATGTGTGGATTTTCTACATCTTTGGATGTGAGTATTATATTCATTAATTCTTCCATGTCTACACATCACTGAGTGTTATCTTGTTTTGCAATTTGATATAATACTTGACTACATGGAGTGTTGTAAAGGGGTGTGATAGTATTTAAGTGTACCATGTAGCCTCCTGATGTTTGTTCAACAACCCCTTGTTGTAATTTGATGGATTTTTCTTTTCTTTGTTGTTGGAGGGCTTGCTTAATTTTTTTAATGGATCTTTCGTAGACTATGTAGGTATTATACTAGTGCTACTTCTACTTAGTGTAGATGGTGTTGATGGTGGCACCTGTACTTCATTTCCCTCATCTGTCTTTTCTCTTTATCTCCTTTCTAATTATTGTCTCTCTTCCTTATTTTTATTTCTATTATCTTCCTCCCACTTCTTTGCTTCTTATTTTTCTACTTTTTTTCTTTGTTCTTGGTATTTTTTCCCTTATCCTTCTTTACTTCTTCTTCTTCTTTCTATTTTATTTTCCTCTCTTATTCATCTTTATTATTCAATTCTCTCTCATCTTCTTCTTTCTTCTTTCTTTCTATTTATTCTTCTTCCTTCTTCTTCCTTTTTCTTTCTCCTTCTTTCTTCTTTTTTCTCGTTTTGAACTTTTTTCTTCTTTTTTTCTCTTTCTTATTCTTCTTCTTTCTATTTTATTTCTTCTTCATATTCATTTTTTTGTTTTTTTTTGTTTTTTTCTACTTCTTGTTGCTTTTGTTTCTTAACTCCTGTATCCCTACTCTCCTTGTCTTGTCTTTCCTTCTCCGTTATTTATACCTCTTGCATTTTCTTATTTTGTTTTTCCTCATCCATTTTTCTATCCTCTTCTTTTTTTTTTCTTCCTTGCTTCTCCCTCTTTTATTTATTTTGTAGTTTTTTGGTATTTTTTTAGTTCTCGTTTGTTTCCCTCTTATCTTGTTTGTTGTTCTATACTTATATAGGATTTTTTATCTAGCAGAAGTGTACCTTGTGTAAGGAATGAAAAAAAAACTCTCTCTCGATCCTCACTTCTGCGAATATATAATTGAGACACCTCACATTCTTTGGGTATACTTGGAATGAGGTGAATATCCATATTCTAAGAGATGGTTCCCTTTTTAGCATATCCCTAAACTAGGGTTGTGGGGTTTAAGGGTAAGGAAGTAAAATGAAAATGGAAAAGAGGTGATACAATAGTTGGTTTTTAGGGTTTTCAGAAAAAATAACATTCACAATGTGATGAAAAGAAGTATTAAACATGCATGATCGAGAGGGCTATTATTGATTTCAAAGCGAAGATTGAAACTGACAAGAAATTTTTATCACAATGACAATTTACAAAGTATACACACTAAAATTAAACAAAACACCTTAATTTTGCAATTAGGTAGATAGTTCAAGCTTTAAACTTAATGAACTCAGGGAATATTAGATAGAGGAGTGACTACCATTGATGCAAAACATTGCAAAAAATATCTAGAAAGGGAAAATCAGCTTTTTCACATAAAAAGGGCATAGCTGGAAAATTATCCAACACTTTGTTACATAAAAATTCCCTTAAATTGCTTGTAAAGCATGAATAAATAACAAAAATATTCACCCCACCCTTCCACAAATAACATCTCCTAAGACTAGTTAACTTGGAGATCACTCCAAAGCCAACTTTACATACACAATTATTTAGAAGAATACAAATACAATAATAAAAGGCAAAAAATAGCCTATTAATCTTGAATCTCTCCAATCTCTCCTAGTCGACCGTAGTTGACTGCCCCAACTCTTCTTTTGAAAAAATAAAGGAATGGGTATGGACCCTTTTCATAAGTTGAGATAATTTGCAATGAATAAGGAATTTTGGGATGCATAGTTTAATCAAAGGCTCATTTTGTCTCATCTACAAAAGTTAATTTTTTATTACATGTGCATGGATAAAAAAAACTCCTTTTGTCTTATTCTGGAACATGGATATTTTGGCATTGTGTGTTATTAGTTCATTTTCCTCTTTAACACGTGTTAATAATGAATATTGATGGCTTAAAAGGCCCCTTTCACATACAAATCATTACATGAATAATTAAAGGAAATTAAACCCATATGCAGGCATATGGGCAAATATATGTTAAAGTTTCACTCACTCGAGCACGAGTAAATACTCACCATAGTTGGGTTAATTTTGACTTAGTTCTAAGGGAATATGGTAGAAATCCTAAGACTTCCCATGCCAAACTCACTCTACAAGCTTCCTGTGGTGGCCATGGATATTTTTTAAGCTCAGTTTCCTTCTCATGATTGCCATATTCAAGCTCTATCTTATTTGTTGAGTTACCATTTTAATACCCTGCTTTGTTTTCATGTTTTCCATTACTTTCCCTATCTTTTACCTTTAGTGTTGTATTTCAAGCTATCCTATTATCCATGTGCCTAGGGATTCTTATTTTTCACACCTGATTTGGTTATCATTGAAAGAGTATGGAGCTACTTTGTAGCTTACAGAACCTACTTTTTATCCATTGGCTCTGTTTTTCTCCTTTCTACATGATCGCCATTCTTGAAGTTCTGGAACTTGTTGTGAATAAGGATTTATTTTCTTTCCTTTGAAAAAACCCTCTACTGCCATGCAGATTTGTTACATTTAATATTCTGGGTTTGGGGATATTTTCATGAAGCCTCCATTAATGAGTTTTTCAAGCCTATTATTAGAACTTGATGCTAGATCAATTGATCAAGAGATGAAAAGCAATATATTTCGAGCCCATATCTAGGCGAGTAATTTTTTCACTTTGGGTAGATCATGGTTTGTTTAAATTTCTGCAAAACCAAGGCCGTCCTCGCATCCCGGGGCTCTGTCACTATTGGGTATCTTGTCTATCTTAGATTCATTCTAAAACTTGTAAAAACTATATACCTCACTCAACCTCTTACTTCGTTGAAAATTTTTGCATTAGTGTTTTAAAGTGAAGATGTGGTACACTTTGAAATTTGAGTCGAAACTCGTTTAGATTTTTCACCCAACTCTGCATTTCCTCTCATTTTTCAAAATGGCAAGCCATTCTTTTCCTCAGTTGGTAGATTAATCCCAATCCACCTCTGTATTTTGAGCTTTTTATCCAATTTTTCCCCTTGGGAAAAGTTTGATCAAACATGACCTTGCATAGGAGGAAATGGAGAGGTTGGTTTAGTCATGCAAGCTCACATTTCAATTCCAAAAATCAGGTTGTAGGCAGACTTGAAAAGGGAAATGCAAGTTCGACAAAAGAATGGCCAAGGAAACGTAGAAGGAGATAAGAGCTTAAGTGGAAGAATGAAGAAAGGCTCAAAGTTTTTAGACTTCAAATTTTTGTCATTTCAGATACAAGGCAGGGAAAAATTGAAAAAAGGTTAGAAAGAGTCAAAATCCCGAAATCCAAAATCCCGAAAGTCTGAAATTTTGGACTTTCAGGTTTTAGACTTTCAGATACTTTTGTGGGCACGAAGGGATGAACAATGAAAAAGGTATGAAATGGAAGGTTCCAAAATTCTAAAAATTCTAAATTTCATACTTTCGGGTTTCAGAGTTTTAGAGATGTAGAATTCAAAGTTTCAGAGTCTGAAATCCTGAAAGGGTTCGAATTTTAGAAGTCAAACTTGGTTTCAAAGTCAATATGGAGGCATTTTCAGAGTTTTGGATTTTCAGGTTTTGGAGTTTGGGAAATCTCGAG
The DNA here is from genome assembly GCA_019776745.2 of Taxus chinensis. Taxonomy (NCBI): domain Eukaryota; kingdom Viridiplantae; phylum Streptophyta; class Pinopsida; order Cupressales; family Taxaceae; genus Taxus; species Taxus chinensis. The sequence continues at coordinate 134,997,878 of CM034148.1, read as the reverse complement.
GTGATTTGAAGGATGAACTATGTCACAAGTCCGAAAGGAAAAAAGTTATGAAGTTCTGAAAGTCTAGAATTTTGGACTTTCATGTTTTAGAGTTTTGGAACTCTCAAGCACCCAAGAACATGAATAGTAGCCCAAGTTACAAAACAAAAATGTATAAAAGTCTAAATCTCCAGATTTTAGACGTTAGATGCATTTCAGACGCCAAAAAGGAAGATCAATAACTTGCATTTCTTTTTGACCCCAACCTTCAGATGGCCATAACGGTTGACTGGGAGCTCAGATTTGCACAAGAAAGGACTTTTTGGAAATATTGTAGTATCCTCTACACAAATAATATAAGTTTGTACTTTAAAAAAATATCTTAATTTTAGTGGGACTAAGTTCTTCAAAAACGAAAAATATAGTCTGCCATTTTTTAGGGTGCCAGACTTCTCACCTACAAAAATAATGAAGTATGGGCTTCCTTTCTTTCCCAACAAGGAATAGTACATGGGGGTATGGGTTTTTCAATACAAGTTGTCATTATTTTAGGTGAATTCAATGCATTTTAGGGTGGTTGGAACAAGAATTTGAATTCCTCTCTCCCCTTTTCTCTTATTCTTCATATATATTGTAAAGAGGGGAATTTTTCTAAGTTGGGACAATTTGGCTTTACACCCTCCCTTCTTCTCTTATCTCTAAGTGAATTTGTGGAGTTAAAACCTTCCATCTAAACTATAAAATGCAATCTTGCCTCTTGGCCATTGTAATGGATTGTATCAAATATGTGGAGAAATAATATAAGTTTGTGAATGAATTTCAGCCCTCTCTTGTGTTCATTGTTGTATTTTCATCTCTCATTGCAATATTAGATATCTGTGCATGGTGGTTGTATTACATTTTTAATGGTTTTATTTTAATAGCAAAGCAGGTGTTCAACATTCTTTTGGTGCATCACCTTTGTTATTTTAGGTTTAATTTCTTGTAATATTATTAACCACATCTCCTTGGCAAGTTAGAGTAGATTTTAGAGTAGATCCTCTACAGTTTGGATGTGTGCATTAGAATAAAGGAATAGGAACTGAACTTCATCTAGAGATCTTTACCGATTACAATGTCCCATACTTTAGGAAAAGCTCCATGTTATGCAATCACACTGAGATTTTCAACCCACTGAGTTGCAGATATTCAGGGGTGTTGTGATTACGCATCAACAGAGCTCTTGACACTATTGAGGTATTGGGAAACTTATTTGCATGGTGCTCGATAATTAAATACCTTAGCTCATTTTCATTCTTGAAGATCACTGCTACCTATTTCATATGAATTTATCTTTCATAGCATTCGTCGTTCCTAACATTGATTTGGGTAACAACTTGGAAAAGTTGTATAATAGCTTGTTTTAGTAGCTATAAATCATGGTCTTGATGCTCTGTTCTAACCTCTTAGCTCTACAATTCTTTACATCCATCAAATCGGCCATTTCTCTGTCGGGTCATCATTGTTAGGTTTAAATATTGGCTAGCTAAACATTTTTGTATCAACGGTTGAAACTCCCAGATTTTTCTCACATTAAAAAGGATAAAATTTGAATATTTTTAATGTCGGAATTCTTTTAATACATTTTTACTAGTTGTGTTAGCTCTTTGTTTGATATATTCTCTTATAATTTGAAAGCATGGTTGAAAAAATATGAATTGTATAGCTATTTTCATTTTGAACATTATTTTTCCATTTGCATTTCTAACTGAAACCTGGCCCTATTCTAGTTGACCATTTCTTGTCTGTATTTTCATATGGTTGTGTTTGGAAAGAGAAGCTTTATTTTCTTTGCATTTGTACTTTGAATAAACCTGGGTGTTTGGATGTGATCTTTATCTATATGAATAGTTCTTGAAGGGTTGATGCACGATTGTCATGGAGATGATGTATGGAAATACATCGTAGGAGGAACATTAACATTCTGAAATAAACACATGAATAGTTCATCCATGTTTTCCCTTAGTTAGGTAACTCATCCTAACCCCTTCAATCTGAGAAAAAAAGGTTTCGAGTTGAGCTCTCACACAGGTGTGAGAAATGTCGATATTTTGGTGATTATGTGCGATCAACTTCCTACAAGATGAAAATATTAGTGCCTTAACTACATCCTTTGGGCATGGAGTCAAAGCCCAAACCAATTCTTTCCCACCATACTGAAAATTTTGCCTTTCCAAAAGATCTGGGAAGGAAACAAATCTTGTGCCGAGAATGCACTTATTGAATTGATAAAAAAAGTGTGCATGAAAAATTTATTGAAATTAAATCCTGCCTACCCTACTCTTACTAGCTACAAATTAAGACTAAACAAATCCTGACATTGGATAAGAAAAAAAAATTCCGATGAACTCAACTTCAAAAATAAGTAACATGAAGAAGCTTGAAACAATATATGTACCTTTAATTTGTTAAAAAGATCAATCCAAAAGCTTAAAAACACCTCTATCTGATTTGTAATCTATTCTGAGAGGTATTCCTTGTGCTCTAAAATAAGTACAAATTCAGGTTGTTCAGAAATTGGTACATAACTAGCCATGTACTTGATAGGACATGGCCACCTTAAATCCATTACACTAATTGTTCTAATTTCAATTATTTCTTGGATTTCCTTTACATCTTTAACGACATTCTGAAATTGATTTTAACGTTGATCTACTTCATGAAACTGTTCTACCTTATCATCCTAGAGGACATTCTGGGACTGATTTAAAAACATCTCAGCCTATTCAATTTTTTGTTTATCATCTATCATGACTATTTTTATTCGTCCATCACTTTGACTCATCATGTAGCCTAAAAAATCAATTTTATCCTTTCCAAAATCTTGATGCTAATTTTTGTTTCTTGTAACATCTTCTGATATTCTTCGTGAACCACTGCAACTCTCCAATAGTGCAACAATTTCCAAGCATGCAACACAACTTGGATCTCTGCATTCCGCGGTATCATCTTACTCATTTTAGAGTTGTTCTTCCTTCTTTTTTTCATCATCAAACATGAAATTTGTGATGTCAAACTCATCTCCTTCTTCTTCATGAGGTAATATCTGAGCAACATGTTGTTCTGTTATGTTTTCCTCTTCATTAATTTCATCATCTTCGTTTAATATGAATTTTGTGAAGCTAAAAACTTAATGTTCATGCATTAAAACTAATAACTCATTTTCAAATGTGACTTGAAAATCCTCTTCAGTTGAAACTAATTCTTCCTTTTCTTATGATTTTCCAAGCTTGGATGAATTGGTAACTTCTATGAATATGGTGCCTTCATGCACACTACACTCGGAACATTGAGATTTTTTATCATCATACTATTGATACTCTAAAAAAATAAAACTCTACTTATTTCATACATTCTTTCACCAGCTATAGAACATGATCAAATTAAAATTTTGAGACCCATCCTTGTAGATTTTTCATAAATTACATCCTATTTTCCTAGATGGGTTCGCCCACTTGACTGATTTTTTTATCTTCATTTGTAGATAAAGGAGAAGGTGTGGGCTAGGTCCCAATTTTATTTCAAAAATTTTGGACAAAGGAATGGTTATCAAAATATGAAAGCGAGGAAGGGGGAGTGGGAAAAATAGCAACAAGAAAGATTGGAATCTTAAAATTGGGCTTAGTATGTGATTGTGGAATAAAGGACATAGAAATTATAATAGCCTAAGAATTTGAAATCTTATAAAAGTGTTGCATTGGCTAAGAATGAAGGCATTTGGGAATTGGGTTTTGAAATAAAATGTCAGTGGGAACATCCCATTGATAGGGTTCCTCAACATGATACCTATTATCCTCTAATGATTTCAATTATTCAACACATTCCTTAAGAGCTAGATATGTTTGTTCCATTTTATAGATTTTTCCCTCAAGATCTTCGTCATGTGTATAATCAGGATAAACTTCTGCATTTACTTAGCCATGAGAAACATGAAAATTTTCATACTGATAATCATATGGATTAGTGTGGTTCGGGTTATGGGGATATTCATTTTGATAGGGGTCATAGTATTGATTTGAAGGGGAAAAAGGGTAAAAAGGTTATGGATCTAACAAATATAGCTCTTGGATAGAATAATTCCACTAAGGAATTAATTTCATTTTCGCATGACCTCAAAAAATATGTAGAAATGGAAAAATAGGTCTATATAATAGAAATATAAAAAATACAAAACATATTGCAAGAGACGACCACTAGATTTACATGACACAATCCCATCTGAATTCTTAGGAAAACATCCACTATGTGAGATATCAATCTTTTATTAACTTGAGATGAATAGATTACATGTGAACTTGTTATGAACAACTTTGGATCATGAAAAAAAAAAAATACCACTAATTGGAGAATTACAATTTGGATTCCTCCTTAAAATAGAGTGGAAAATGAAATTAAAATTTTCCTTCCTAAAACATATAATTTGGTAGTATTTTTCTTTCTAGAAACAAGTGATTGACTCCTTAATCTATGCTTTGAGCAACTTTCCCCCAAAACCCCACCAGGGGACGCACATAACATATCACTTCCCACTTGGACCCCCCTGCAACATGAGTGGCGGAAAAACCTCTCCCCCACACCCTGTTTTTGGAAGTGAGCTATAAACCACACCGTATAGGGACCCATTTTTTTTCTTTGTCATCATATATCTAACAATATATTGAATAATTGTATTGAAAAAATGAATATAAATTTCAAACATATAAATAACCGTAAGTAAAGATGATGAGATAAATTCATATAAAGGTTTAAAATGAGTACTTGAAATAATCCATCAATTATAATATTTTGCGATATCAGAAACATTAAAATATCTTATCTTTGAATGTTTGTACTAAAAACAATGAGATGAAATCAACATTGTTTATACATTTCCACCCTCTCTCAAATAATTTCTAGAGATATTGTACTTCTCATCACTTGTTTACCTACATGTAGTTTACTTTTCAATTTATTTCCCCAAACACTTCACCATATATATATATATATATATATATAGAGAGAGAGAGAGAGAGAGAGACATTAGTATTAATCCATTTATTTTCAGCACAAAATAAATGCTGCAATAAAAAATTAATAGGTACTTCTCTTAATTAATTATTCATTTTTTTATTTAATAAATTATATATCAATGCATCACTAACCTACCATGCTCATCTATTCCAAGAAAATAAGAAAATTGAATACAAGATACAATTAAATTTTCTCATGAAAAATAAACAATAAGATATTGGGTAAAGTTATCTTGTTCAAATCATCAATATTATTAGGTCAATAGGTTTATATAACTCAATACATTCTGTATAGTCCATTCACCACTAATAACAGTCATGACACGCTTTTTCCCTCACTAGATAAAAATGTCAAAATTAATGAATCATTATAGTTAACAAGAGTTACAATGTGACTAGCCCTTGCCTTTACAGTGTATTGTTTATTTTTTAAAGGAATTATTATTATTATTTTTAAATATTTAGCATCAAATAGCTTCGAAAGTGAGACAAGAGGCCATAATAATGGGTTAACATTTATGGTTAATTTGTATTTTCAGTAGTTAATTTAAATCTACAAAATAATTATACTACTCTCAAAAAAAAATATTGGGATGCTACCCAGAGTACAATAGGCCTAAATCCATGTATAGCAATGACGTAGAATGAAAACACGAAAAATCACAATAGAGAAAGTGAACAAAGAGGAAATGAAAAATGTTGTGATCGAAGCACAACAAGATAACAAAACTGAAATCTCAAGGGAGCACCATATCATGATACCCTTTCTACCTGCTCCCAATGATTTTGTTTGAGATCGAACCGGGTGTTGACATATTTATCTTTTAGAGCACATTGTATTCCAACCATAGTCAAATTCATCCTCCAAACATCCCCCAAATGTTGAATGTTTATACTCTCTAAAGCATTCTCCCTTCTATAAGTGTAGTATTTTTAGGGAGTCTGGCTCAATAGGAGGGTGTGGAATTTTTTTTACAAATTTTATCTTATCCTTCGGTAAGCATTAAACTTCCCACTTCCAACACATTTTCTCAAACGGTTCTGAAAAATCCTTCTACCCAACCGAGGGGACCTTTGCTAGTGGTGTAGACAATTCGGTGTCAACATGTTCCTTAGTCAATATTCCATCCGCATCCAAAGATTCCACTAAAGTATCTTGAGCTAAATTTGGAAATTCTTCACCATAATTAAGTTATGAATATAAATTTATAGCAATCGAACCACCCGAATCTAAGGCAGGGGATTCGTCAAAACTTAGGGTTTCCTCCCCATTTTCAAGCACATCTTGAATATTAGAATCCTCTTCAACTTCCATTACATCAACATTGGAAACATCTTCATCTTCCAGTGCATTGGTACTATCTTCTATATCATTTTCCTTCTCATCAGCACTGTCATCTAGTTATATCTCAAGTGCCACCTCTGACTGATTGACCAATGCATTCACCAAGGAAAGGTATGATTCGCAGTAGCAAACAAAATGGTTAATCACCCCTGAATCCTATGTCATAGATTTTTGAAGATCCATGAGCTCCTTCAATGTCGCAGAGGGGGAACACAACGACTCCATCACCACCATGATCATTGTTGCCTCATTATTCACTAACTACAAATTTTTAGATGTTTATCTACATTCTTGTTCGTACCTAAATTTAATCTCCTTCAAATATGAAGTAGCATCATGGATTTGAAAGGACACTTAGAGGTAGATAGATAATCATGTATGTCATTTTGTATCCTGGGAAGAATCTATTTGACTCTTTTAGTAATCAGGATTTGAAAAGGAGAGGGTAGCACCTTAAGAGGATTTGATCTATCCTCACTATTTTAGGTTGTTCCTTTCAACCAAGGTAAGAGTACCATTTTTTAGCTTTTTGTTTGTGGAGGAGATGGATATGTCCTTCCTAATGAATTTTTTTAAGGAGACCTTGGAGAAAATATGATAAATGCAACAAAATCTAAGTCTCATGAGTTATCACTCTAGATAGTGGAGATATTCTCTAGGCAAGGTTCAGGTCATTAAGGACATTTGAAATCCTGATTGTTTCTACATGTTTTGGTAACAGAGATTAAGAATTTGCATACACACAAGACAAACAGGGGTAGTATAGGTAGGATTGGTTGTTTTTAAATAAATATTTCGGTGGGAGGTGAGGCAGGATGAACTTGATTCACTAAATCCTTGAGAAATCATACAAAACGGAAGGTTAGACCAATAGAATGCCACAGAACAGGTAAAATGTTTCTTTAACCAGAATATGTGCTTAAATGGAGGCCCAAATTAGAAATTTTTCATCCAATCTATGAGACTCTCACATGAAGGCTTAAATTAGAGAACCTAACAAAGCAACAAGATCTAAGCCAAATCATGCCTAAGGTAAAATCAGAGGCTTACAGACAATCTCTGTCAAACATATGAAAGAAAAGTGATTTTAAATTGTTTATTTCACTCTCAGATGAAGGCTATTTTGAGAAATGAAATTGCAGATTCCACTAAAATATCACAAGGATTGAGACATGTGTGATTGAATCTTATTTAATACAAGATTGCAACAGAAATAATAAAAACTACCTGCATACATTTAGAGATGAAACAAACACATTTTTCTCAAAAAACACAGAATAGCTCATATTTGATCAAATTTATCAACATGGTAAAGTTTCTAGAACAATCTCAGAGCTTCTTAATGGCTGTACACTCACAATCACCTTGACATGATAAGATTTGATACAAAAATAGATATATAGGATTCTCAAATAGCTTCTCAAAAAATATGGGCTCTATCAATCTTTCTATTAGAAAAATCAGTCTCGACCCTTAACACTCCAACCAGTTGCATGAAAAATTCATGCCTTTTATAACATTTACATAGATCGCCTTTTCCCCCCAAAAATTTAGACATTGAGTGCTACCGTTGCTTGTCATGATCTCGATCATGATTTCTGGAACCAAATCTATAAAATGTTGTCAGGTACTCAAGGGGGAAAATCTCATCAAATATTTCCCTCATTCAAATCCTTCCTCTCGTAGATCACTCTTTCTTCAATTCACCAACCACTTCCACCCCTATTCTATCAAATCTGGCCCCTTGCATGCTTGAGAGGAGAAAAATAGAAAATTTGATTGAGCTCGATATTCAGATCATTTTAATGGTGAAAGACATCTCCAGATCTCCCCCACCAAACTTATATATCAATATTAACTCTCCTCTCTATTTGGCGTGTAGGAAATACCAAGAAATCATGAAGACTCGCACTTTCAGGAGCATTTCAGTAGAAATGGGGGCAAAATAAGATTCAGACTCACAACTGCCATTGATCTTCACTTTGAATTTGGGCCATCCACATGGTAGATTCAAATTTAAAAACAAACCTGGGGGTTCTTTATGAATTTTGCAAACTTTTGAAGAAATGGAAATTTTCACATTTTGTTTCACACCTCCGCCATTGAGAAGTGAGCCTGACATGTGTCCTGAGAAGGGTCCCAAAGGAACTGCAGCCAAATTATGCTATTTGACCTCCTTTTTGGAAAGGGGAAAGTTTTCCAAGTTTTCCACGTAGCTTCGCCCTTGAGAAATTCTTCTGACATGTGTCCCAATGTGAGTCCTAGTGGAATTACACTTCCTTTTTTAGTTTTAACTCCTTTTCCCACAAAGGGAAAATTTTCCAAATTTCCTCTGAAGGCCTACACCTCTGCCATTGACTAGAGAAACCTTTAACCTTTCCTCTATCGGGATTTTGGACCATTTTTTATATTTTAATCTTTTGAACATTAGGGGGTAAAAATCCAAATTACCCCCGATGGTCTGCCTCCCCACCTTTTTGACTTGAAACAAACTTTGACCAATCCTTTTTCGGGCTTGTGGGCCATTTTTGATATCTTAACCCTTTTGAGAATAAGAGGTAAAATTTATAAATTGCCTCTGATGGTCTGCTTCCCCACCCCCTTTGACTTGTCAAACTGCCACGTGTCAGAATGGTGCATCTTGAGACAGTCCCCAAAAGTTGAGACCTTGAATGAGCATGGGCTCGCCACATGTCCTGGCTTGGAAAAAAAATTTTGAAGGCTCGAAGCTCAGCGGAAGGTGCCAAGTGTCAGGATCCGAGGCAATCTCCTTTGGCAATTGAAAATTCCAAGCAAAATGCAAAGTGAGCGGAGGCCTCCAAGTTTCCTCCCGGTGCTTCTTCAAAAACCTTAAGGCTTCAAAAATGATTTGGCAGGGGCACACTTCCATTTTAGACTTTTACTCCATTTTTCCAAAAGGGAAAAACATCCAACTTGCCTCCAAAGGCCTTCATCTCCACCTTTAACTTTGCCACGTGTACTACTACGGGGTCAAGGTAAGAATTTTTCCCTACCACTTAAATTTTACTTTAATCAAACCCTAACGGGGCTGCGGGTTAGGTTCAAACTTTTTGCCAAAGTAGCCAAAAAGAAAAATTTAAAAAATAAACCCACCGCACCGCATCCAATTGGAAGAAGCCATGTAAGCACCAAAAGAACCAATCAGATTTAAGTGGGGCTACGAGACCAAATTTGCCTTTTTGCCAATAAAGAAAAAAGTGATAAGTTAAAGCATTCACCTATCATCCCCTAACCAACCAAAGGAAGCCACGTGACCTGCTGAACCCTGAAAAATAACTTTGACAGGAAAAAGATACTCGTCAAACCGTCAAAAACATAGAAATTCACCACTCATGCCCAAAACCCAATTTTTCGCTCAAGATGAAATTTTTTCAAAATGAAACTGAGTGGATCATGGTTATGAAAATATTTCAACCATGGATTTATATTTTAAAAGGCATACAAATATAAATTTATAATTCTTGAGCTTCCATGGTCGAGGAGAAATATGAAAAATGACAAGTCCCAGAGATTTTGAGGAAATTAGGGAAAAAACAGGGCAAACTCGGAGACTTCTTCAAGGAGGGACATGAAAATGGATTCTAAAAACAACTCAAGACATTCAAAATGAGGTAAAATATTTCAAAGCATCCTCATCAAGAAAAAAAATGTTTCATAACATGCAGATCAAAGGAAAATTAGTATAAAATGGTGAGAGGTCAAAACAAGCACAAACATTGGCTCCGAATCGGGGATGGGAACTCCCCGTGAGTGCCACAAGAACAAAAGTAGACCATGTGCCAAAAATATCCATTGGGCAATGAAGTCATCTTGCAAATCACAGAAACAAATCCATGTCCAAAAAATGAGCAAAGAAACTAGCAAAAATAGGTCACCAAGGACCAGAACGAGCAAAAAAACAAAAGACAGGAAACAAACAACAAACTATACACCGTATAAAATATTTTTACCTTAATTCTAGGGAATAAATCCAAGAAATGCTTCAAATTCCTACCATTAACAAGTAAATCAAGAAATTCACCATCCAATTCCTTCAAGAAGTTATGTTTAGCAATTCTAATATGAATGGAGTAAGGGCCCATCCATAATGAGTCAAACATTCATTGCTTGCCCTTATCTTCATGTCTGATATTCCATCGCAGCACAAGATCTCCAACATTGAAAGCCCTGAGAGTTTCCTTCTTGTCAAATAACTTCTTCAACCTTGTTCTTAACTTTACATGCCTCTTGTGGGATGACCTCCTCTCTTCATCAAGCTCAACAATCTGGTTAATGAGAGCATCATAAAGACTTACCTCTTGATCTTCCAGTTGTTGAATAAAATGATATCAGCATTATTGCATATGTAGGGGTAGTAGGGCCTGAGTTCCATACACCAACTCAAATGGAACCTTTCCAGTGGATCTTTTAATAGTAACTCAGTCTGCCCAGACAGCAAACTTCAACTGCTCACCCCATTTTCTCTTGTTTAGCTCCAAGTTCCTTCTAATAATTTTCAACAAATTTTTATTACTGGACTTAGCTTTTCCATTTCCTTAGGGATTGTAATTAGAGGAATATTTCAAGTTGATCCCATACTCTTTACACATTACCACCAAAGTTTTGGATCTAAAGCTTATGGCATTGTCAGCAAAAATCTTCACTAACACTCCAAACCTACATCTGATATGGTTCAACAAAAAATCCATGACAATTTGGTTTGTTACTCTTTTGGTGGGGATTTCCTCCACCCACTTGGTGAAGTAATAAGTGGCTACAAGAATCCACTTATGGCCGGAACATGAAGGGTCTGAAATCTCACCAATGAAATCCATTCCTCATTGCTTGAATGGGGCTTCAATTGATAGAGGATGCAAAGGAAGGGAGCCTGAAACTTTTAGTATTCTAGAGAAGTGCTGACAACTCTCACATCTTCTAACAAAAATAGTTGTATCGTTGAAGAGATTTGGCCACCTATAACCAGCCCTTAAGATCTTGTGTGTTGTGACTCTCGCAGCAAAATGCCCCACACAAATTCCTCCATGGAGATCAACAATTATCTTGGGGGATTCTTCTTCAGTAATGCACCTTAAGAGGAATCCCTCTAGGTTTTTCCAAGCTAACCCATAATCAGTAATGACATATTTCTAGGAAGCCAACTTAAGATCTCTTTTCTAGTTCTTACTTAAATACTCAGGGCACCATAAGTGTATGAGATAAAAAATTACATCTTTGTACCACTCAGAACTCATCAACCTTTCAAAAACATCTGCCGTTTCTTCTTCTATCTCATTTACCTCAATAGTTTGCAAGTTGCTCTGAGTCATAATCTTAGCCAAGACCAAACCTTTCACCAACTTTGTGGTTTGGATATTCATATCATATTCTTGAAACTTTTTCACCCACCTACATCTTTTGCTTAATATTTCCATCTCTAACAAGATGTCCTTCCCCATAGTGTGCGAAACATAAGAAACCACTTTAGAACTTATAATGTAAGGCCTAAATTTTTTTGTTGCTCTTACTAAGGAAAATGCTTGCTTCTCCATAATAGTTTATTTCAGCTCAACCCCCTATAAGGCCTTACTTGAAAAGACAATTGGCCTCTCATCCCCTTCATCATCCTTCTGTAGCAAGACAAAAGCAATAGTGTTCTCTAAAGTAAAGGAAAATAGTTGGAAAGGCTTCTTATAGTCTGGAGCTGCTAAAACAGGGGGCATGCTTTAATTTCTCCATGATCCCATTGAAATCTTGGATGGAATCCTCCTCCCATTTTATGACCTGGTCTTTCTTTAGCATGGAATTTATTGGAATGGTCAACTCAGCAAAGTTTGATATGAATCTTCTAATGAAGTTTATCTACCCAAAGAAGGACTGAATTCCTTTCTTGGTTCTTGGAATAGGGTCCTTGCTAATGGCCTCTACCCTCTCCAGATCAATCATCACCCCTTCTCGTGACACATTGTGACCAAGAAAATTTGCCTTCTGCACTCCAAAATGGCACTTCTTTGGATTGAGTGAGATGCCATATTCTCTACATCTTATCAGCATCTTCTCCAAGTGTACCAAGTTATCACTTCTCTTCCTACAAAATATAGTTACATCATCTTGATAAACTATAATAAACTCATTGATGTAACCAGCAAAAGCAACATCCACTTCTCTTTAAAAGGTGGCTCCATCAATCATCAAACTGAAGGGCATCCTAACATATACATATGTCCCCCAAGGAGTAGTAAAGGTTGTCTTGATCCTTTCTAATTCCTTCACCACAACTTGGTTATAACCAAAGAAACCATCCAAGGTGGAAAGCAACTTAATTAGTCACTAACTGCAGCATGTTCTCCATATTTGGTAGAGGATAATTATCCTTCATTGATGCCCTATTTAGATTCCTCAAATCTACACACAGCTTGATGTCACCATTTTTCTTTCTGACTGGTACTAGGTTTGCAATCCAAAAAGAATACTTTGTGGGCTGAATAATCCCTCCATCTCTCAATTTCTTCAGTTATTCTTGCATTTTGAGAGATAAGAGTTGATTGATTGGCCTTTATTTTTTCCTGAATGGCTTTGCATTAGACTCCAAAGGAATCTCTTGTAAAAATAGATCTTCTTTGTATGATTTTAGTTTAGAATAGGTCTAACCCATGCAATCTTTATATTTTTTCAACAATTGGATGTATAACTACTTCTCCTCCTTGCTGAGATTGTTGCATAACCAAATTTTCCTTTGTTTCTCCTTTGTACTAAGATCATGCTCCTCAACATCCCTTGAGGTTGTCATATGCCTATTAATAATGCAATCAACATTATAAAAATTTGATTCAAGAGCAACCAACCCTCTAAGAATGGTATTGGTCTTTAGCTGGATGATGCCATTTCCAAAAAAGGTTTCCTTTCCCTCTGTTGCACATACCATTAGCTCCAAATCAATGCATTGATCAACAAACTCTCCCTTGTTCTATAGAAATCTTCTGATATGAGAAATATCATCAAAAACCTGCCAGTGTTTAATATTGTCAGGGATAGAGGGTCTTGTCAATACCTCAACATCATATTCACAATATGGGGACATTACATAATTGTCAAAATGAGACCCCAATACTACAAGCCTATCTGGAAAATCATTGAACTTTCTATCATGATGGACAATGTTGAATGAATCAAACATCTCAATGAAATCCCAAACTGCATGCTTGTATTGTTTCATTCACTATTTTTTTGTGGCATATAGTTTTCTGACTTGTTTGACAACTAATTCCAAATCTCTCTTGACAAAAATGTCCTTGACACTATATTTCCAAGGAATTATTAAACCTAACAACAATTCCTCATACTCAACAATGTTGTTGGTGCACTCAAAGTTGAGTTTGAAGGGAAAAAAAAAATTCCTGACTTGGAGAAAGCAGAACAACACCAACACCATTCCTAAACTTGGAGCAAGATCCATCAAACAATAGAGTCTAAGGAGAGCCCGCCTTTTCAAGACACCTACATTCCTCAATATTGTGCTCATTTCCATCATCAAATCCTACAAAGTTATTAGCATCAACATTTGTGTACAATAATTCATAGGATGCATTGTTGGAATCCTAAATAAGGTTCAACATCTTATTTTCCACATACAACCTGACAAGGCTGCCCTCAATTGGAATGGTGGAATAGGACATATCGATTTGGACACTCACACCAACACTTGCATCCCATTTTCTTGATAATAGCATGCCCCACTTGGATGGGTAGTCAATGATGACAACATCAAGTTCTAAATTTTTACCTGGGTAAGATGCAAGCTCCACCACCAAACCCTTCACACATCCCACTACTGGAACTTCTCTGGAGTCCATGGTAGTGCATTTCCCATATCCTATTGTCACTTGGATATTAATCTCGTTCATGACTTCCATAGGCATGACATTTCATGATGCCCCTGAGTCAAACATGCAATTGTGGAGCAATTTGTCTTCAATGATTAAAGTGGTGAAGAATGGATCCACATTCAGTTGAGAGTCCACCAAGAATGTCCCCAAATAGACCTCAGGCATTTTAGTTAGTTCCTCCAATTCTGGTGGTGCCTGTAATTCTTCAATGATTGGAGAATCCTCCACAATGTTTACATTTCTACCTAGGGCAATCTTCTCTTCTTTCAATCCCAAGTATTTAAATGCTCTCTTTTTGTGCTCATGAATCCTAAGAAACTCAACAGTTGGAAAGAATAATTTGATTTGGCTTAAAACTTGGGCAGTGTCATATGGGACATTCTTTGCAAAGGTAGTATTGGAAGGAAAGCTACCAAACACATTAGGTGGTACATGATTTTTGACAACTTGGGCATGAGGAGGGGTATAATTCTTGTTTGGAACTATAGGACTTTTGGAAAATGCATCTTTCTTATGAGCCTCTTTAGGAATATTTGAAAGTAAGGGAGCTTTTGCTTTGGCTTGAGGCCCTAACCCTTTGATAGCCTTACTTCTTGTGTTATATTCCTTCTCTTAAGTAACAACATCATTTATTAGTAACTGTATATCTTTTGTAGATTGGATTCCTCCATCATACTTCTTTATCATTAAATCCCTTAAATATTGAAAGTCATTATTGGGAAATTCAAAGTCTTGTATAGTATATACTTCTAAAGTATGAGAGGGAGGGAGAAAAGGTACTCTATGAATGCAATCACAAAAAGGTGACAACAGTCTGGGTCCTTATCACCTTAGTTCAAGTTGCCCCTTTTCTTAAGCTTGTGGAGCATCCCATCATCCACACATCATCATCATTATCATCATTTGTTTCATATTCTTCTTTTTGATCTTCTTCACAAGGAGCATGAGGCATGAAAATTTTTTCACACCAATCAATGACATTTATCTCCTCCATAACAACTATGGAAGCTAAAGGATCAGGAACCATTTTGTTTTCCCTGCCTTGTGGCTACCTATTTCCAAATCCAACAAGTCCCTTTCCTCTGTCATTAGATATTTGGTGATTTGTAAACCTATCTTGGATTTTTTGTTTGTGTTGACCTTATGATCTCTACACAATTCCTTTCTCAGCCCGGGCTAGTTTGTAGGAAATTTCTTTGACAACCCCTACCAAAGTCTTCACAACCTCCTCCAGATAAGCAACTTTACTTGTTTGAGGTTTTTATTGGCTAACCAACTTTACACCCTCCCTTTTTGGAGGATTTCCAATTTCCTTGATGTTGTTCTCTATTTGTAGAGCCATGGTGAAGGCCTACCTCAAATTTGTGGCGTTCTTGTCTCTTAAGTAATATGCATCCTTTTTATCAAATTTATCAGAATATTTGATCAAACATGACTCATCACAAGGCCTTAAGCCAAAAGGAAATCTTCCCAAGGTCTTGGTGAACCTTGTGTTGAAATCATGTACTGACTCATTAGGATTCTTCTTGATGTTTTCAAATTCTGATAGAAGAAACCTAGGGTCAGTTCTATCATCATACTACAACCTAAATGCATTGTTCATCTCAATCCAATAATCAATAGAGTTATCTATAAAATATTTATACCAGTCCCTAGAATATTCTTCTAAACTATGGATAAACAACTTGATATAAAAATCTTCAAATTCAATCTCAAAGTCTTCCATCATATTGATAAAAAGATTTAAATGCTAATTACCAGTTATAACATTGTTTCCTTGGAACTTTGGTTGTTTGTTCCTTACATATTGAGGAAAAACATCTGGATAACCAGCCATTCCCACAAAATTTATAGGTCCAAAGGTGTTTACAACAAAAGGGGTCTAGGTGGAGGCTAGGCCATGTTGATTTGAGGAGGTGACCTTAAAGGAATGACAAATTGATAAGGGGTAGTGGGTCTTTGGAACACAGGAGTAGAAATTTCGAAATGGATATCCCAAAAAGGCCTTGTCTCTTGGAAATCCCTATCAACCTCTGAAAATACAGGTACAGGATGTGAAGAAAAATTTTCAAAATAAAATTAAGGCCCCTCTCTAGTTGGATAATTCAATTTCATAAAGAGACTACCCTATTCAGAATCACTTGAATGACATTCTTCAATGATAGGCCAATCACTTTCATCAATGGAGATCCCTCTTCTTGTCTATTGATCTCCTACAACTCTCCAGGATTTTCTTCCTTCTGATTTTACTTGTCCTAGCTCTAGAAACATTTTCATAGTAGGAACGCTAGCAAAGAAATATCTTCTTCCTTCCAGGTTTACAAATATTAGAAACAAATCTTACTTTGATAGAGTTTTGAGACATTGGTATTAATAAAAAATAGGATCAATAGGGAGTTACCACTAAGGATTTCCACCTTAGTTATGAAAATGCACTAAATATGATCTGTCAATGGTTTGTCAACACTACAAACTGGAAATGGAAAGATTCTGAATTTTCTTTACCCAGATTTATCAAATGAAAGCTAGTTTACTAGGTGTGAAAACTAAAATAATTTCCCACAACACTGGGAGAATATAATAAGTGTTTTACCAAGGTTTGAATGTGAACTGTAATCCCCAGCAGCGGCGCCACTCAGGTGTTGGTACCCAAATTGATTCTCCCTCAAAGTTTGAGCATCATCACTGGTTCGACAAGAAGCTTAGAGATAAATAGATCATGGTGAGTCATTTTCTATCTTGGGAAGTGTGTTGATGCCCAAACTTAATCTCCTTCAAATACTGAGTAGATCTAACTAGCCCTCTGTCACTCAAATTTGGAGAAATGGATAGCATCCTCACCTTAAGAGGATTCTATCTATCCTCACTATTTTAGGTTTTGCCTTTTCAACCAAGGTAAGAGAACCCTTTTGTAGCCTATTGTTTATAGAGAAGGTGGAGATATCCTATTAATAATGAAGTTGTTAAGGAGACCTTGAAGAAAATATGATCAATGAAACAAAATATAACCCTCATGAGTTATCACTGTAGATAGTGGAGATATTCTCAAGGCAAGGTTTAGGCTACTAAAGACATTTGGAATCCTGATTGTTTTTGCATGTTTTGGTAATGGAAATTGTGAATTTGTACACACACAAGACAAATGGGGGTAGTATGGGTAGGGTTGGTTGTTTTACATGAATTTTGGTGGGAGGTGAGGCAGGATGAACTTTATTTACTAGATCCTTGCAAGATTTTACAAAATGGAAGACTAAACCAACATAACACCACAGAACTACTAAAATGTTTCTTTAACTAGAATATGTGCTTTAATGGAGGCCAATATTAGCACTTTTTTCAGATAACCTATGAGACTCTAACATGAAGGATCAAGTTGGAAGACCCAATGAAGCATATAGATCTGAGCCAAATCACGTCTGAGGTACACCCAGAGGTTTATAGACAATCTCTATCAACAAATGAAAGAAAAGTGATTTTAAATCATCTATTTCACTCCCAGATGAAGGCTCTTCCGAGAAATGAAATTAAAAATGCCACTAAACTATCACAAGGATTGAGACCTGTGTGATTGGAACAAATTTTAATACAAGATTGTAACAAGAACAAGAAAAGCTCTTTGCATACACTCAGAGATAAAACAAACACATTTTTCTCAAGATCAACACACAATAACTCAGTCTGATCAAATTTATTAGTAGGGGAAAGTTTTCTAGAAAAATCTCAAATATTTTTAGTTGCTGTCCACTCGTAACCACCTTAACATGATTAAATTTGATACAAAAGAGATATACATGCTTCTCAAACAGCTTCTCAAAAGGACAGGCTCTCTCAAGCTTTTTTCTATTAGAGAAATCAGTCCCAACCCCTAACACTACAACCATTTACACAAAAAAAAATTCCATTTATAACATTTACAACATAGCCCCTTTTCCCCGTAAAAATCTAGACATTGAGTGCCACCAGTGCTTGCCATGAACTTGATCGTGACTTCCAGAATCAGATCTGTAAAAGGATGTTAGGTGCTCACGGGGGCATATCTCATCGAATA
The DNA here is from genome assembly GCA_019776745.2 of Taxus chinensis. Classification (NCBI taxonomy): domain Eukaryota; kingdom Viridiplantae; phylum Streptophyta; class Pinopsida; order Cupressales; family Taxaceae; genus Taxus; species Taxus chinensis. Next base: position 134,979,575 of record CM034148.1, on the reverse strand, counting down.
TCTCCCACATTAAACTCCTCCTTCTGGTAGATCACTCTTTCTTCAACTCACCAACTAATTCCGCCCCTAATCTATTAAATCTGGCTCCTTGCATGCCTAGGAGAAAAAAATGGAAAATCCAATCGAGCTCGATAGTCCTACCATTTTAATGGTGAAAGACGTCTCCAATTTTTCCACACCAAACTTAGATATCAACATTAAATCTCCTCTGTATTTGGTGTTTAGGAAATACCAAGAAATCATGAAGACTCACACTTCCAAGAGTGTTTCAGTGAAAATGGGGGGAAAATTAGATTCAGACTCACAGTTTATGTTGATCTTCACTTTGAATTTGGGTTGTCCACGTGGAAGATTCAATTTTAAAATAGACCTGGGGGTTCCCTATAACTTTTTACAACTTTTTGAAAGATGTAAAATTTTCACATTTTTCTCCACAACTCCATCCTTAATAAATGAGCCTAAAACATGTCCATAATGTGGGTCCCATCAGAAACTATGCTTCCTTTTTCACTTTTAACAAATTTTTCTCATAAAAGTAAAATTTTCCAATTTTCTCCTGAGGGTCCACACCTCTGCCATTGACTAGAGAAATATTTGACCTTTCCTCTATCAGGATTGCGGGCCATTTTTTATATTTTAATCTTTTGAATATCATGGGGAAAAAATTAAAGTTACCCCCAATGCTCCGCCTCCCCACCATTTTGACATGAAACAAACTTTGATTGATCCTCTGTCGGGTTTGTGTGCCTTTTTTCATATCTTAACCCTTTTGAGAATAAAAAGAAAATATTCTAAATTTCCCTCGATGGTCTGCCTCCCCACCCCCTTTGACTTGTCAAAGTGCCACACGTCACAGTGGTCCCCAAAATTTGAAACCTTGAATGAGTGCAGGCTCGCCATGTGTCCTGGCCCAATTTTTTTTTGTTTGAAATGCTCAAACCTCATTAGAAGGTGCCAAGTGTCAGGATCATAGGTAATCTCCTTTAGCTGTTGAAAATTCCAAGCAAAAAGCAAAGTGAGTGGAGGCCTCTAAGTGTCCTCTTGGCGCTTCTTCATAAACCTTAAGGCTATAAAAATGATTTGGTGGGGGTGCGCTTCCTTTTTATAATTTTACTCCATTCTACCAAAAGGGAAAAACATCAAACTTGCCTCTGAATGCCCGCATCTCCGCCTTTAAATTTTCCACGTGTCCTTGTGCAGAGTCAAGGTAAGAATTTTTCCCTGCCACTTAAATTTTACTTAATCAAATCTTGGTGGGGCAAGGTTCAAAAAATAAGTGGCCAAAAAGAACAAGTTCAAAAAATAAACCTGTCGTGCCCCATCTTATTAGAAGAAGCCATGTAAACACCAAAAGAACCAATCAAATTTGAGTGGGGCTATGGGACCAAATTTTCCTTTTCACAAAAAAAACAAAAAGTGATAAGTTAAAGCATTTACCCACCATCCCCTGACCAACCAAAGGAAGCCATGTGACCATTAATCATTGAGGAATAACTTTGACAAAAAAAATACACCCGTTAGACAGTCAAAAACACATAAATTCAACACTAATGCCCCATAACCCAAATTTTCACTCACGATGAAAATGTTTTGAAACAAAACCAAGTGGATCATGGTTCCAAGCATCTTTCAACCATGGATTTGGATTTTCAAAGGAATACTAATATAAATTTATCATTCTCGAGCTTCCATGGTTGAGGAAAAATAGGAAAAATGGAAAATCCCACGGATTTTGAAGAAATTAGGACAAAAACAGGGAAAACTCAGAGACATCTTCAAGGAGGGAAATGACAATGGATTCTACAAAAAACTCGAAGGAATTCAAATGGAGGTAAAATATTTCAAAGCATCCACATTAAGAAAAAAAATGTTTCATAATAATGCAGATAAGATGAAAATTAGTGCAAAATGGTGAGAGGTCAAATCAGAGCACCAACAAGATATACAAAAACTAGATTAAATTATAAGGATGTTATCAATATTTTTGAAGGGAATCCATGTGTTTTATTCTTCCGTTCTTGAGGGAATATACACCCATTAGCATTGTTTCTACCCGCACTACATTTTGCACAAATGATAGCGGAGATTTCACATACCAGTGATTGTTGTGCAAACCTATATTAAGAGAGGAGCTTGATACAGAGAGGGAGAAATTTTCCAAAGGCAGCATTTATACACATCCTGGTGAAAACCATGTGGGTTTGAGCCAAATTTGTTGGCTCAACCACTAACAGGTCTCCCAAGTCCTTTGTAATCCCATCTAAAATATTTTTGTCCCAGAACTCAAAAGCCAGAGCAGGGAGCCTTACCCAAATAGGGAAGGCACCGAGAGACATATTCTCCATATCTAGACTAGGTTGTCATTTTCAAATGTTTAATATAGTTTTTCCAAGTAGCGAAGGTCCTCCGTTAATCACTCTCAAAAGATACTCTTCAATCCAAAATCTGAACAAGAAATATTCTTAAGCATTGGTCACCACCTCTAAACCACCTAATGGCTTCCATTATATATTATCCCAAGATCTTACTAAATCAATATTTGGTATCAGGTATGTCTAATGTTGGTCCTTCAGAGCTCCATACTGGTGATAAAGGGGGTAAAACTACCAAATCCATTAAAATAGGGAAGTTTTCTATGAAAATAGAATGAATTATGACACGATATTGTTTTTAAAAAATATTTAGCATCAAATAACTTCAAAAGCGAGATATTAATTTAAATTCACAAAAAAATTATATGGCTCTCCAATAAAATGATTTCTTGGAAAGTGTTCCATCAAAATAGGGAAGTTTAGGGCAATTTTGTATTTTGATTTTTAATTTAAATCCATTTAAAAATTATATTGCTCTCATAGAAGTGATCCATGAAAATAGAGAAGTGTTCATGAAAATAGAATGAATTATGACATAGTATTATTTTTAAATAAATTTAGGATCAAATAGGTTAAGTTAATTTGAATTAAAAATAAAATTATATTACTATCCAATAATAAAAATATTTTCTTTGGAAGTGTTGCATGAAAATAGGGAAGTCATCCATGAAAATAGGGAAATGTTCCATGAAAATATAATGAATTATGACATAAATTTTTCATATGGAAAAGAGGAGAATAGCGAGAAAAATTCATCAAACAATCACATATATTAAAATTGATCTTTGAAAACGAATTTAAAATTAAATATTGTTTATAACTATTTCCTAGGCCATATGAAATAAAAATACTTGATTGTAATTTATTGAAAAAAAATTAGTGATAAGAAAGTGGATAGTATAGTTACCTTTCCTTAGCAAGAACTAATAATTAATAACAATAAGCAAAGAAATAGTTTAATTGTTTTGGAATTCCATGTTTAGGTTTAAATATTTTATTGTTCCAGTTTGAGATTTACGGACACTTGAGAGAAAGATAACTTATTTCAGTAAAGTTGTGAATCTGCCCTTAGTAAAAATACTCATTTCTTCTTGTTGGAGGAATTTTCTCTTGGTAATTTTGTATGCACAAAAGTTTGCCTAAGGGTCTATCTATGGGTTGATTATCATATTCATTATCTTGAAAATTTCCTCCTCAGTCTAGGGAAATGGGAATTACAATAAAACATTCTAAGCATACTTTTAATACTTCGTCATTTAACCATTTGTTGTCGACACTTAAAACATTTAGAAATTTTAATTAGAAATTTTGGATTTTTAAAAAACTTTATATGGGCTCCTACATGAAAAAAATAACATCGAACCATAACTCTGCTCATTTTACGAAGGTCAGAAACCATGGTATATATCTCTTTTATCCCTCCTAAGGGCGGTAGAGGTAGCAATGGTGTCTGTATTTCTAATGGCGCTAGCCACACTCTTCCCAGTCTCCCTAATAATGGCTGTGGAAATGACAATGGATCATACAAGATCCGCATATCCCATTTCGCGACATAACTAGATGGAAAAAATGGGGTCGGCTCAACTTCTCTCAAAGATGCCGATGGTAGATTTGGGGAAGATACTTTGTTTGAAGATAAATAAATTTCTTCAAATTATAACCTCGACAAATCTATAGGCTGCGCTCCCTCCCACCCTGGAAACACTGTAAACCAAACTCTTAGGGTGGTGGATTAAATTCTAGGAATTTTAGTGATGGCGGCTTAGGGTTTTTACTTTTGAAGCAGACCATTATTATTGACTACCCTACTAGTGTTTTCCATGCTGGTGTTGTGTTTTCCTTTAATGTTGTAGGAGGAGGATCTTCCAAGGTTAAAATGGATGCATCATCAAACTATCCAAGCAAGAAAATTTCTTGTAGTTTTTCCCTTTGTCACTACGAGGCCCCTATTCTAGTGAATATAAATAATGGTGTGGGTGTAAAGAAAATAGATAGAAACTCTTTCCGATAGGCTTTGCAGGGAATAGTTGTCCCAAGCCCATGATGCATGTAGACAATAACTTGTGTGTTCATATTAATGATGAGGTAATTGAAGCCAAATCCTATTACAAATACCATGCCTTGATTTTTCATTTCAGTAGTCTATGTCCCACGCTTGCAACTCTACACAACTAGATTTCTAAAAATTGGATCGTTTCATTGTTATTTTTTCTTCAATAACTAGAATACTTACTATTGTGGGAAATATTTGGGATTTTAAATCTCATTAGCTTGTTATTAAACCCTTTCCCCCTCTTTTAACCCAACAACTTAATCATTCTCATGCAAACCAATATGGATAATAATTCCCCATCTTCCTTTGCAATTTTAGGACTGCAATTATATTATATCCATTGGAAATGCTTTGAGTAACATAATAAATATTTACTCCCAAACAAAAACATTTACTCACACTACATGTGCTAGAATTCTTGTTGAGCTTAACACTTCCAAAAACCTTCCTGCACACATTGAGCTTAAAGTACAAAATAGGACCTGGAGTTAACCTCTTGACTATGAAGGTTTACATTTCATATTTAGGAGATCCTTATATTTAGGCAATATTGTGGCTGATTGTGGGATGGAAAGGTGTAAAAACGAGATAAAGTGATGTAAAAATGCCCTCTCGGAACATTTTGCTTTTGACACCAATGAAGAGTTAGAATCACAGGCAGATTCAAAGAAAGTCCCCGAATCAGTTCTTGAAACCCCCTCATTGGAAACAAGGTGAAATACAATGGTGAAACTCAGGTTCCATAAACCCATCTTAAATAAATTAAAAATGATGGAAACAAGGGGAAGACAAAGGGTGAAAAATAAATTGAGCCAAAATCATGTCAAAGGGAAAAGGAAAATGGTCCTCTTCGCTCTCGTCTTGAAAAAATCATATACCAGCTGATTGATACTATTGATCTTTTTCTTCCCATTGAGGAGGTCTCTGAAAGGGGGAAAATGGTTCATAACAAGAACAAATCTATCCATAAATATTTTTTTCTTCTACCTAGCTCATTAGGATATTTTTTTGTTGTTTAATTGTTCTTGTTCTACAAATCTATATTGGTTGGACAGTAGTTATGTTTCCTGTTATTGTTGTACTTTTGGGAATTGTGATTCATTTTGTATATTTTTTACTCATTCTCCAATTTGGATCTTTACCCTCATTTGATGTTCTTGGGTAGAATCCCAATCAAAAAACCTTTTACAATTAAAATATATATAAACTTAGAAATTCGGAAATATTCTTCAATATTTAACATCTCTCACCTTTGGCAAAATATAACATCTGAATGCATTTAACTCGAACCTTTTTATTCACAATTAAATATTAATTCAATTAGGTTTTAAGTTAAAGAATACCACCACATCAACAATAAGCATTGAAAAACTTGGATTGGTCTTTGAAGATTTGGGAATGAAGATAAATTTAGTAACCTGCGTATGCATAACTATTGAAGTATATCAATCAAGTATGTCAATTTAAATTAATCGTATATCCTTTCAATAAATCAAATTTTTAAGACATCTAAAATTTATGCATCCTTATTCAGATGAAATTATATTTGTAAATATATAAAAGAAGATCATAATATTCAAATATAGATACTCTACAAATTGGAAAGACCATTTCAATTGCTAGTAAAAAAATATTGAGTTGTAAGGTTGTTTTTTGAAATGGTAAATATTTCTTTTGGATAAAGGGTTAAAGGGGTTTTTTTAGTTGGGACCCTACCCATATAAAAAAAGGCATGAAAGAATAATGAGAAACATATTCTCAGCATCATGAATAACTAGCTAGAGAGGAGAAGTTATTTTTCTGGAACACTTTTTCTTGTTTTAAACCACTTTCCAACAATCCAAGACATCCTCAATAGGAAGAATAACTTATAGAAAATCAATCATTCTGTAATTCCCACTCGATTTTGACACTTATCTTATTATGATTTTTTATTATTATTGACTAGAAACGTGGATATTATTGTTACATTTTTATTAGTAGACATTGGTAGATGGACAATATTGTTGCATTTTTATTAGCAAGGGATAAACTACATATACATTTTGATTATCAATATGTTGAGATTCATATTTTGGATTACGATATGGTAGCTGACACTGGTGGACATTTTTATACATGTTGATTTGCATTGTTCTACTTTTATACTAACACATTATATTCGTGACACATTACCTATGTTTTGATGTTTAGAATGGTCTTGTGTCCTTAATGATGTATATAAAATGGTAGAATCGAAGTAATTATAAATTTTAGACAGTTGATAGAATTACCTAATTTTGATGATGATTATTGATCCATATGTATGTGTTATTTCTCGATGTTATTGATGTGCCCTTGAGGCCGAAGAGGTATTTTTGTTTATGATATTAGGAAAATGATATCACTATACACCGAAAGGGGATAGGGAACCAACATTAGAATAATCTTGGGTTTTTGCAACAAGGCCAATTTGACAAATTATGTTATATGTGTGTGTTGCTTAATTGTTATGCTTGGTTAGGAGGTTTCCCATATGGGTGAACTCATGAGTGTGGCCACGGGTTGGGATGTGACCTTGAGGCCGAAGAGGTATTTTTGTTTATGATATTAGGAAAATGATATCACTATACACAGAAAGGGGATAGGGAACCAACATTAGAATAATCTTGGGTTTTTGCAACAAGGCCAATTTGACAAATTATGTTATATGTGCGTGTTGTTTAATTGTTATGCTTGGTTAGGAGGTTTCCCATAGAGGCGAAATCATGAGTGTGGCCATGGGTTGTGATGTTTCCCTCTTTTAATTATAGTTATTTATTTTTTGGTGCATATATCTCATTATTTATAAAATCTATTCACTTTATTAGTACTTTTTGATATGATTTTGATTAGTTAATTTAACTTAATTAGTAAACTAAAATGAAGATGTGACAAATTGGGCACTTAATAGGGTAGGTGGTCCTTGATATTTTCTTGATTTTGAATATATTTAATTGCATTTTGAAGTGTCTACTCTTCCTCCTTTCCCTATTTCGAAGTTTCACTTAGTGGCCACTTTTTGAGACTTGTAGGACAAGTTAACCTTGTCCCTTACCTCTCAATCTCAACCACCAAACATAATTATGAAGTATGGAGTCAATTTTAGCCTTCATAATACATATGTTGGGTGAAAATGAGTAAATAAAGTCACCTTTTTAACTTACCACATTTATATGTCCTTGAAAGTATGGAGTGCATGTTAGAGTGTATACTTTTGCATGTTATGGACTTACTTACTCATTTATTAGCATTGGTCTTTATGTGTTGACTTGTTGAATTCAAATTCAGGAAAGATGAAGTGACATCCTACATGGAGCCACCCCATCAAGCTCACATCCTTTTCTATTTATTGAAGTTAATTTGGAGTATTTGGGGTTTCTTGTTCTCATTCCTACTCTTGCATTTTTTTTGGAAATTTGTCTTTTATTCTTGCTTAGACCTTTTCGGGAGTTTTTTTTTTTTTTTTTGGGGGGGGGGGGGGGTTCTTGGATTGAAGCTTTCGGTGTGAAGATTGGAATTTTGCAATGGAAACGTAGGTTCTTACCCCTTTGATTTATTATTGTATATGTTTTGATTGAGAAATATGTGATTGTTTGAGTGTATGTTTTGTGTGTTGTGAATGTATTATGTTGGGAAGGGTATTTTTCCTTTAAGAATGGTGTGGGAGAAGGAAATGGAGTTCTTTTGTGGAGGAAAAAGGGAGTTAGTGAGGAAACTATGGATGGAGTGTGGGAGAGGTGCTCCACTTATGTGGAGGAAAAAGGTTTCTATGTTATTCTTGCATTTGAATAGGGAGAAATAAGGTGTTCTGTGTGAATTTGATAGAGCAATTTGTAGGTATTTAGTGGACCCTCATCCCACATGAGAGAAATAAGGATAAGACTCCATATTATTGTCTCCTTCTGGCTTACTATTAATCCCTTGTGATTTTGAGGAAAATGTGAATCTTTTTATGTTCTTGTTTTGGAAAAGAATGCCAAATTTCCCTTTGTTGAACATGCTTGAAATATTGATTGAGTGTTAAATATATTTCTTCAGTGTTGAAAAGATGTATATGTGTGTTATTGTGGAATCCATTATAATTGTGAATTTTTTAAAGTTGTAAACATTCCCTGTTGTTCTATGGTTAGGCCTCGAGGGTCGTTGAGGAGAATGGCTTCTCTTCCTCATTGGAATATGGTTTGGAGGAGACCATTGCTTACTCCCCCTTCTTTTTTGTTTTGATTGGAAAATAAAGATTTTGAAGGAGCTCAAAGTGAAATATTCATGAATTTGTTTTGTATGAAACCAAGAAAAAGAAGGAGTTGTAAAAATTTAGTGTTGTATCCCCCTTATGTGGAGTGCATTGGAATTATATTATATAATGGGAATCTTGAAAATGTATTATCCCAAACTGGTTTGTAATAGTGATTCAGAAATATGTATGGTTAGTGACAGATATTTTTGTAAAATTTTATATGTTATTCCCATATTTTGGAGGGTTTTCCAACTTGCATTTTTAAGATTGAACTCCATGTAATGTATTATGGAAACCTGATTTTTATTGTTTATTTAGAATGTATATGGTGGAAAGTAGGCATGTGAAAGTTGCAACTTATTTTTTTATTGTATCTTCTTGAAACTTGATTTATCAACAAATATTATATTTATTTAAATGGTACTACAGAAGAGTAATTGTTGTTTTTCTTTCCCTTTCTATATGATCTTACCTCTTTATATTTTGAAGGAGGAAGAAGCTCACAAATGTTTTCTACTCATTAATATCATCATATTCCTTTATACCTTGATTTAAATTTGAGAAAATTTTATTATTAGGTTCATCTTGTTTAAAATTTGGTGAAGGGAATAGTTTAGGTATTTAAATATCCTTTATCAAATCAAGAAATATGTTCTCTTCTTCACTTCTATTTGGTCTGAATAAAAAGGTTATTAGTTTCAACTATCCCTCATATATGAATAGATATAAATTTATAGCAGCTTCGTATGCCCTTATAGTTGCTATATAAACAAGTTAGAATTGAAAGATTATTTAAAATAAAACAAAACCTATATATATATATATAGATATATAATATATATATATATAGATATATATATATATATATACACTCATACAAATTAAAATCATATACATTTAGTGAAACATACAGAATATATATATATATATATATATATATATATATATATATATATAATTAATTAAATTTATTATTAAGAGACCCAATAACAAATCGGTTGAGTTGTTTTATAAATTTATGTAGTTCATAATTGAAAAAAGAGGTGGTATTAATTTGGTTGTGGCCTATGGCCAGTGCGGCCAACATATAATAGAAAACATAGTGGGGTGGGGTATGGCTCCCCCACCCTAATACATATTTAATAATGGGTAGGGTGGAGGGCGGCGCCCCCCATTCCATTTATATAAACCTCAATTTATATCTTGTGATGGCTTTGGTCATCTACTGAATGCTATTTAGAGGCCTGGTTGGGCCGAAACCACTAGTCGCACTAATTTAAACACACACGCACACACATATATTTTGCATTTCATTGGTCGCCTCCTTATCTAGGCCATGATTTATTGCTTAAATACAATGTATTTTCTTTAAAATTAATATTATATGTGTGTGTGTGTGTGTATGTGTATGTATGTATGTATATGTATGTAGATATACATTATATGTGTGTGTGTGCATATGTGTGTGTGTGTATGTATATGTATGTAGATATACATACATGTGTGTGTGTGTGTGTGTGTGTGTGTGTGTGTGTGTGTGTGTGTGTGTGTGTGTGTGTGTGTGTGTGTGTGTGTGTGTGTGTGAATACTCCCTTTAGGTCTAAAGTAAAATAAATTGGGGCAAACAATACCTATAAAGTGAATAGGGTAAATTATAAATCATATTCAAATAGCAAAAAAGATTTATACTTTTAACAACCCTTGAAGGGCATGGTTCCCAAGCTTTTATGACCTCCTTCCACTCCATGAGAGTTTCCCAAGCTTTTATGACCTCCTTCCTCTCCTCCTTTCAAACCTACAAGAATAAATGAAATGAAAGTTAGGGTAAAATGTGAATAAAATAAACCTATAAGGATTTCAGGGCATTTAGAGAAAAACTTAAGATCTAAGGATTAAAATGATTCAATCAAAAGGTGGATATTCAATTCTATAACTGTAAGTTGATGACATTTCATGGGAATGGGTTTTGAATAAATGGTATGGGTGTAAAATGAATGGGGCCACCTAGTGCTTAGTGATTTAGAATAAATTGTGACTCTTTCAGGTATGGATTAATAATTTATTTATTTGGGTTTGACTATAGGGATTGAATAAATAATACTAAGCACTGGTATTATAGATGATGACCTGATGGGATTGTTTTTTATTAAGGATAGAATTTATAGTTAAGAAAGTAAATGACTGACATTAATGTTAAATTTTTATTAGGAAATGACTTCAAACAAACTAGGAATTAATTCCTTGATAAACTTAGGGGGATTTAACGAGTAAAATAATGAGAGTGGTTAGTAAATATTTAACGAAAAATTAATGAAGATCTTAGGAGAAGAACAAATTTCGAGATGACTTTCAAAACATACTAATAATAATTAATTATTAATTTGTTTATGAATTAATATTTGGCTGCGAAGAAATTGTTGATGGAAAATTAATTAAAAGTAATCTAAGATTTAACACCCATGCAAACTTTTAAACAGCAAAAATATTCCGCAAATTTTTCCCTGATAAATTAATAGTATTGGAATAGTTCTTGGGTGCGTAAAATGTGGGCGTTATACATCCAATATGCATTATCTTTCAAATGAAACACATGAGGCTAAGTTTTCTTATCTGCTTCACATAAATTTTCTTTTTCAATAGTATTATTCAGTTGTAATTTAACATTTAAGATTTCCTTGTCCTCTTCATCAGATATTTCTCTTAGTGGTATTTCAAGAACCATATCCACCAAGTCCTCCAAATATGTATCTTAAAATAATTCTCCCTTTGTATTAGCTTCAAGGACAAAATGATCTCAGAGGGAATTTGTCCACTAAGTGGATATTTGATTCTTACACTTCACTAAGATATAATCAACAGTGATATGTCATAAAGTGAAGCATTTTATGCATTTGAAGGACATTCCATCATAATTAAGGGGTTGGGTCAAATTTAATCTTGGACTCTAAGCTCAATGTTAGCATAAAGGTTTTTTCACGTGTAAAGGTTGATAAGGATTTCAGCATAGGATGTATGTGAGAAGTATGTGGTGTGAGATTCAACATTCAAAAAGAAATCCAAAGTGTTACCAATGGTAGCAAGATAAGGAGGGACCCAAAATTAAAAGGGAAAGTACATAATTATAATCCAAATAATTTTGAGTGTAAATGTTTCAATGAGTGGATTAAAAAAAGGAAACTAGTTTTTCAAGATAATATAGTGAGATTGAAAGACCCAAATATTTTCAGCTATGATATCCTTGTCATTACTGATATAAAAGACATCAATTTAGATTCCCCTTGCACAATGGTAGATATATAACCTTCCTTCAAGAAGAGGAATCCAATATCTTGTGACCCATTCATGGAAGAATAGATTAAGGATGAGATTAAATCCAATTGACCTAAAAATCAGGGCATGTTTATGATAAAGTATCTCACATTCAATCACATAATCCCCAAGTGTAACACAATGGTTGTAGGTGGTTGCTGTCACGGGATTTATCCCCCTTGAAATAGGAAATATTTAATTTATTTAGGGATGCTAAAATAAAATTAAATTTTACACTTTATGTCTTGTGTAGATCTAAATTTATTTATTGTTTTATTTTTTGATTTAGTCTAAATAAAATTTGAATTTAGAATTTTTTTTCAGTAATTTTTTATTTATAGGGTCAAAAATGGAATTATGGCTCCTGAGTGTCTTACAGAAGAAAATAAAACGTGAGATACACAATGGAGAGAAAATAAAAAACCTCTACCAGTGGTTAGAGACACAAAACATTAGTGGAGAGCTGAGCCTAGAGACGAGTCTAGAAAACTTGACTCAAAACAAACTAGGACTTACCATTGGCACCTAGTCTAGAGTGGCTATGAGTAATAATGTGTTTTTTGTGGTGGATCTCCGTCCAACCCACATCAACATTTTTTGGAGGGGAAGAAATCAAATATTTTTTCAAATCATGCCCAAGGAAAACTTTAAGCCTGCCATTAACTACATCAACCGACATCCCTTCGGAAAAGGCAGTTCTAATGAACCAACTACCAGGATTTGGTCATTAACAACTTGCACAAGAAAAATTTCAAATGGAGACTCCCACCTACCTTACCTTTCCACCTAGTTTCCTCCACTGCCCCCACCCGCATTTAAAGGTTTACCATCAGTCAGGGTTTGAGTCTCCTCCCCAATCAAAACAATTCCTAGCGAACCTACAGAGGAAGGGGTCGCACCAACAGTAGTGAATCCACTCACAAGCCCATCCTTTTCCATCACATTCCTCCCAGCACACGAACGATCCCTCACTATATGTTGTATAGGAGTATCGATGACACTCTCCACATATTCGAGTTCTTCCCCAGTAGATTCCTCCAACCCATCCTCCTCTCCTGATGAGGCATCTTGTTCATAATCCCCTTGGAGGTAATTAAATTTCACCGATGGTTCCATAGGCCCACAACTATCCTTCATCTCATATCTAAGTATTCTACACTTACTACAGAAAATCATAGAACTCTCAACTTGTATAACCCATTCCCATTTTCAAACAGGGTAATTCAAAAATATCCTCTTAGGATCTTTGAAGCCCAAAGGTATATTGATACATAGCCTATAAAAAGTGAATATAAACCTTTTTTTTGTAGTAGGATCCACAAAAATAAGCACACCCATCAATTTGACGACAACGAAGAAAACCTCATGCTCCCAGAATTCCAACGGAAGGCCTGGGAACTGAATCCATATAGAAAGAGCATGAAAGCATGAAATTTTTCTTCCTATTAAAATTATTTGGTTCTTAATTTTATTTTCTTACACTCAAATTAATAAATAATTATAATTATAATAAATAAAAACATAAAAAAAGGAAAGCAAGGTAATATACTTCTAATTAATTGCTTTTATTGGAAACTCATGTGCTAAGCTATGGTTGTGTTATAAATTAATTTTATGAACATTGAATTGAAGTATATATTTGTTTTCTTTAATGGGTTTTACTCATTATTGTTTTTAATTCAAAAGTACATACCTATTTTCCTAAAAACATTAGACCTCAACAAATATTTTATTTTTAAAGGATAAATCATGAGCCTTTAATGATCAAACTTGTATAAAGTTAAAGAAGGTAATTATTTTTTACTCGTTTCTTATTTTATATAAATAATTACACTTGAATACATGGAAGTCTTGTCTCAAAATACATAGGCTTACGTTCTATAAAAAATTTAACTAATCCTTATAGTTTGAAAAAGGAATAAATATTTCTCTCTTAGATCTTGGTAGTTCAACAAAAAAAAAATTGAATATTTGAAAATTTCTCTCCTAAACTAAGAAGAAAGATATAAATTTTCCATTCCCTTTATGACTGGGAAAATATATGCGGAATTTATATGAGTATTAGATTTGAAATTTTAGTAACTCCATGCCTAGATGAATTATACTAGATTTACAATGTACAAATTCTAGGACTACACCCTTTTCAACATATATGTCAAGAGAAGAAGTGTGTGGGATGCACATATATTGATTGATGACATGCTTCAATAATATGTGTGGTTTTTTATAGTCTTGATTGCAATGTATTCCTGGAAGGGATTGATAGAGGAGGCATTAAATTTTTTTGACCAAATGGATATTTATTGCATTGAACCAATCAAGGTGAGGAAAAAATTTGAGATGTGTTCGATCTCCAAGCCTTTGTGATAAAATAACTTTAATAGAATATTTGACTTGAATGACATTGTTTACAAACACACATTTCAATTAAAGTAAGTGTTACCATCAATTATTGTGTCTTTAAATGTTGTAAAATAATCATTCTTTAACTTTTAAAGCTATGTGAGAAAGACATAATAACAAAAAAAGTAATTTTATGTAAGGGAACTATATATACAACAAGGGCTGCGTTTCAGTAATAGTACCTACCGTAAAAGAGTAGAAGCATGTTGTTTATATGGAAAGCAAGAAACGGGAAAGCAGGAAATGGGTAAAGAAGCCATAACAGAAATTGATTTCATGAATGTCTATTAGTTATTAGTGTCCCTTCTATTTTATCATATTCAATAAATCATAGAAAGTAAGAAATCATAATATCTCATAGCAAACAGCGATCCTAAAGTTAATTGGTTGACTTACAATTTGAATCAACTTTCACTTAAACCAATTCAGTGGTAGGGGCGGTCCTGATACCGGCTTGGTGTAATCATCAAATATGACCACATTAGCACGATGAAAGGTTTCCTTCCAATCATTTAATATTTCCATATGTTGGCTTGATGAATACTCCTTGAGGTGCACACCCAGCCCATTGTCATGAATGGTCCATATTTGAGGCACTGCATTAAAAGGTTCCTGCCTAAGACTGTAAACAGGAGATTAAGTTATTTTCCTTTCAAAATATATCAAATGGATTCTACGATACTTGCCACTAAAAGGTATAATGAAAGAAAAATAAATTAGGGAAAATTGTCATCAAATAAAAGAACAAAGATATTTCTTAATAGATGTTGGATAAGGACTGTCACCTAGAAACCAAACTTTTAACTTCAAGAGTATTTGCAAGCACACCATTAGAATTGCATTGGGAAAAAGTAAAACAAGTCTTGTCAAAATTAATGCTTGTCAAGTTAATTAATGACATAAAATCAAGTTGTGTGAGCTTTTTCACTCCTCCATTGGTGATCCGGAGTGAATAGACATGAAATTACAAAAAATATTTTAGTATACCAGTCCTTCAGTAAGTTATAGAAGCAAAGAAAGACAATTTTGATTATTGTGTCTGGACATCTTAAACACTAGAATAAATTGATTGATTGGCTTACTATGTGACCTTGTTATGGTACCTCCAATGTTGTGCAATAGAGAACCCATACAAGTGGTGACAAATGACTGTGTCAAACTAGCATAGAATTCTTTTCAGATACAAACTACGGTGTTCCAAATGTTATAAGGAAATCTAGTTATGAATCCCATGCCATTGGTTGACTTTGAATTTGACCCTCAAGTTTTCAACAGATGAGCTCCTCATAAAAAAAGATATAGAGTGTCCATATGCAAAAATAGTATATTTATTCCATAAATCCTTGAGATGGATATTTATTGCTATATATAGGGAATTAACCATATGCTTTGCCACATCAGAAAAACCAATGGCCAAATATTCAGGGGAGTGTTGAGTGTGTGTGTGTGTGTTTCCTAGCTATTTACAAACAAGAAGGTAGAAGAAAATTAACAAAAAAATAATAAAAATCAAAAAACATATATAGATTTTATATGCAAGAACAATATATTTATTCAATAAATCCTTAAGATGGATATTTACTGCTATATATGGGGAATCAACTGTATGCTTTTCCACATCAAAAAAATAAATGGCCAAACTATTCAGGGGAGTGTTGAGTGTGTGCATTGTATATTCTCACACACACATTTTTTATCTAAGAAGCAATCAAAAGTTTCATTTTCCATATCCCAAAGACAGTGAACCGATCAGAACATGAATAGCAAAAAATAAACTTGAAAGCATCAAAAATTTCTTACTTCAACCAATCTAGTTTGAGATTTAGTTTTGAACCACTTTTCAGGATATGAACAGATGTTCCCAAATTCTCCGAGAGTGCACGCATTGGCCCATCTTTCAGTGAATAACATTGTAAATGCAATTTGTTTATATATAATAGTGCTGCATTATTTTTCATTTCCTCTTAATAAGAATAGCTTCAAATTCATTTTAGCAAATAAAGAACAACCCGCTTTATTAATTATCACATTGTTTCTACAAAAGACATGAGAAAATGATCTTTACATGCATAAGTTGTTTTGATGTTTATATTTCTCAGATCAAGATCTATGTTATCTATGCTCTACATTTAGTTTTTCCTTTTTTTATTAAAATAAGTGAGGTCGGTACTTCTTGGCACAACTATACCTCAAAGTCATATCCAAGAGCTTGTAGGCCAGTTGCAGCAGTAAACAACAAAAGAAGGTCAAGGCCTCTTGAAATATCAGAGCATACCTGACAAGCAAATGTATAAGTTAGTTAAAGCAAGTAATCATTCTGATAGGTAAAAAAAATCCAAACTACTTCCTGAAGAAGTTGTGTTGATGCTACAAAAAGAAAGAAAGAAAGATGTCATAATAGTGTCCACAAATGACCAATGTACGTCAAGGTGTTTCCAAATTACAGTAAGTTACAATAGCTAATCAAGAGCACTAAAAGGAAGACCAGCAACTAACACAAAATTATATAAAACTCAAGCTAGGAAGCAATAAAACCAAAAAGAGAGAAGACGAATGAAACCAAACAGGTAAACCTGAGACAAGCCATTATCTATAGAGGTCATATGGTAAAGAGAGAATCCTGCCAAAGGGAAGGGCCCTTGCCAAAAAAAACCACCAATGGACACCAAGTAAGGGAGCATGGAGAACAAGGCTCTAACATGTGTCAGAGTCAGGAGCACAAGAAAGGTCATCATCCTCGCCAAGCACTATTTAAGAGTCATTGCAGAGATTAATGAAGTTTTCAGGAGAATGAATTAGGCTGAGAGAGACTGACTGAACATTAAATCCTAGGAGGAAGCCACGTGCTCGGATTGCCTATCATCCAAGGCTGACATAGGGAAGGCTTTCTCTGAAAGGGCACACTTCTGACAAGCAAACAATAGGAGAATAGAAGAAAATATGTCCAAAGTGTACATGGGATAGAAATAAAATGGATTGCCTTTGAAGATCTCTTTTTAAAACAAAGTGAAGACAAGACTGGTTAATTTCTACTTCAGTTATGAGAAGACTTGCAAATATCAATCAATATGCAAATTTTCTCGCTTTGCATATAAATTAGCTATCAGTCTATGGAAGTATCTTTTCCCCCTCTATTTTGTCCATTTGTGTCGAATTAACTATTTAGTGCATGTAGAGGATTAATTCACATAGTTCAAATGTTCTTGAGACATCTTAGATCCTGATCACCGGAAAATTTGACTACACCTCTAACATGTGTTGATGTATTCCAGCCTGTCAGAAGGAGGCACACCACCACGGTTTATTATCATTGATGATGGTTGGCAATCTGTTCAAAAACCAGAACATATCTCTGATAAGATGTAAGAGAATTTACGTTGCTAAACTTCTGAAATACTGACAATCCAAATTTTTAGAAATCTCCAAACAGATGAATAAGAACAAAATATTTCCTATAACTTTTTTAATTGTGCTTTTCAGGCCTTACAGCCGATTAAATCACATAAAAAAGAATATCAAATTTCAAATTGATGTTGAAGAAGGTAAAAGGCAAGATAGCCGAAGAAAAACAATTTGAAGTAAGTCATTGCAACTTATGGAGAATGTCGATAGAAGTTGTTTTCATAGTTAGGAAATGGTAGGTCAAAGAAAGAAAAATGGTGATTTTAGAGCCACAAAATTGTTGGGTATGCTTGTAAACCTAGCTATCCTTGCCTTCACAGGTATGTGTACGTATGGCATGCACTTACAGGATACTGCGGAGGAGTTCAACCAGGAATCGATGAAATGAAAAGCTATGACTCTATAATGCAATACCCTGCATCTACTCCTCAGGCCTTCCAATATATGGTGGAAACAGATAGTATTTTTGTTCAAGGACTTGGCCTTATGAATCCTAAAAGGTCTTCCTATTCTACAGTGACTTACACAGCTACCTCGCAGCATCTGGAGTTGATGGTGTTAAAGTTGATGTTCAGAGTATTCTTGAAACTTTTGGGAGTGGTTTTGGAGGTAAGAGTATCACTCGCTAGCCAGTACCGCCAGGCATTGAATAACTCTATTGCTCAGAATTTCCCAGATAACGAATGCATAGCATGCATGAGTCATAGCACAGATGCTCTTTATTTGTAAGAATTCCCATCATTTGATTCAAAGATACAATAACTAATCTCCCCTAGCGAAATAAAACTGAAAGCCTTTGATTTTGTAAACATTACATTTTTACCATGTAGTATGAATCTCCCAACTGAGATGAAACACACAGCCACACACAGCCATGTAGCAACGGGAAGAACAGCGGAGGGCATGCCTTGATGTCCAATTCTAAGTATTGTCGCTTGCATATAGATTAAAGACGTTGAAAATTTCTTGGTACTCATTAATAGTGAAACATCAAAAATACTTATGGTAGACAACATCATCCATGACATGTCAGAGATACACCAAAGGTCAATTGTTCCTAACTTTTCTCTTCAATGTCAGAGATAAAAGGAATATGATGCGGTTTCAAACACTCTAAATAGAAGCAATTATGTGAACTAGTTCTCATTTTTCTCCATGTTCATCTTGCCCATCCACCTAAAGACCTTATCGTAGTCATCTTTAATAAATAATGTTAGGCCCAGATATTGGTAAAGTCATATGAATATAAACATATCGTCTTATATTATTGAGAATCTTCTAGCTTATAATCTGTTCAGTGCAGAGTTGTTTGAACAGGATACAACCAATAGCATTACACGTATTAATGTATTGTAAAGTGAATCATCATTGCAATAAGTCATTGTCACATATACAACACGCCTACAAATTTTTTCAATAGTACTGCAGATTTATCAGCAATGAGGACAAACCATTTTACCATGATTCAAAGTTCAAACTATTTAAACACATCATTTCTATCGGTGATCAGCTGCAAGAAAGACATCCACTTAGTCCATACAATGGCAAGCATTCCCTAAGCCAGAATACATTTGTAGTACATTAGCTTATGTTCTGTCCTCTTTGGCCATTCTCCATTTTCTACTTTAGGCCATATATAGATTCTCTAGGGGGTCAATGTGCTGCGGCTCAAGTGCCCTCCAAATCCCCTTCATAATTAAGGCATCCAAATACCATTTTAAACCACTCCAAACCTAGTTCAACTAAAAGTAAATTTTTTTCCTAAACTATCCATTATTGTTGCACATTCAAATATGAAAAATATGTTTAACATAAAAGTGTGAAGTTCCAATTTTCAGAAACTAGGTTCTCATACATCCACGGGGAGTGGGTATCACTGATGAGTCTCTAAGGAAGTTATATTATTGTTGAAGCTCTGTGAGGGCATGTATCATCTGTAGTACATGTCACTATACTATGGCCGATTGTATGATACTAAAGGTTCCCCGTGCTACACAGGATGGATTTAGCGGGGTCTAAAGAGATGCATAATCTTGTCAAATATGCTAGAGGTCAAAGCCTTGGTGTTATGTTTCATATGTAAAAGATTTACCCGCATATTGAAAACCGTAGCACATCGCAGCAAATCACAATCTATTTAGATTATTATGCAAGACCCTATCTATATTTAAATCACTGCAAAGTAGGGCAAGCTGCAAAGCATGGAGGTAGGTACGTGGGCGCAAAAGCAGCGGCCGCTGCAGCAACCAATGGCCTAGAATTACAAATTACATGCACATGTCACCAGTAAGGAAATTTGTTGAGCATTTAGGTCGTATTTTAGGTGAACTACATAATTATAATATTTTTAATACTTATTTTTATGATTTCTTCAACCATACCATATGCGAGTTATATATTTTTACATATTTTGTACCATACATTATAGATGTAATTATTTATACAATTCTGTGGTTTTCTAAAATTTCAAGTTGTCGTTGTCTACGCCCGAGCCATATGCAAATTACTAGCAAAATATGGTTAAAATACAATAGTACAAAATGGCCAGTGACAGGTCCTAATCAATACTCACTTAGGCCTGCCTCCAAAAACATTATGACCATCAATGAACATATTAAATGTCTCATTTATTTATAAAGACTTAATGCAGGAAGTAAAGCTATGAGGACTAAATCCATGTCCCCATTTTTCAGATACCAGAACTTGATATTTGACCAATGCATTTACCTCATTTGTATGTCAGAATATCATATATATCAACACATATCTCATGATAGTATTTCATATTTCCTTCAGTAATGGCAGTCTACTAACTCACAGTTACGAACCTGATATAAGTCATCTTCAATCAAGCCCATATTTCCATTAACCTAGATATTAATATCTTAACCCAAAAAACAATCAATTCCATCACATAAAATAACAATGATTTCTCTAATAGCTATGTTTCATTCACATGTAGTGAAAAAGAAACGACATTACATGATTTTAGTAGATACATGTATTAGATAAGTGTACAAATAAGTGCCATTCATGACCAAATCTCATTCTTCTAATCACATAGGCTCTGCCATTCAACTAGAGTTACCACCAAGGATTCTTTTTAGAATATGTCTATGAGGGAACTGATCATAGCCATTCAGGAATAAAACTTCAAGGCATCGTTAATATAATGTACATTTCAAACTGTAACCTTTTTTGAAGCCGTGGCAGATAGAATCTTCATAAAATATAATTTTTTATGGATTGATAAGTACTAAAAAAATCTCCAGGGGACACCATACTCCCCTATTCATGGCGTTGTACAAAGGTACCTGACAATAATCTAGCAGACAATACTCCCACATATATCCTCCATTTATTACTTAATCAATGTCTCTCCCTCCTTCGCGATATGAAAGCATGGTTAACAAAATTCCATACATGAACATTTTTCCAAGCCCAAAGAAGATCAATCCATTTCTCAATCTTCATCTTCTATTGAAGCTGATCTACATGTCATTCTCTTTGACATTACTACCTTTCTGTGGACATGTGTAAGGACCATGTTATGTCCAATACATCATAAAAAATAAGCATCACAATTGTTCATTGGTATGTCCACATGTTAGGCATAGAATGCAATTGAATAAATCAGCGTTGATCCTAACAATTTGAGATGAGAAGTTGGATCCCACTCCTTGACCACACATGGTCAGAAATCAGACAGTGGAGATTATTTCTGTCAAGAAGTTGCATTAAAATTATAGGGCCTAAAAATATTTCTCATCAACAGGACTAGACTCGGTCCTCGATATTTTCTGTCTCATAATCACCTGAATCATACTTCACCAATAGATAACTATGTGGAGGCACAACCCCATACATATCTGCCCTGTTAGATAATAACCAACATGTATTATCACAACATTTGAGATCTTATAGTGCCCAATCCTCTTTGACACTTATTATATTTTGATTTCAATTACTATCGACTATAGACATAAATTTTATTGTATCATTTTGCTTTAGCATGATGTTAGATGATAGAGATATTCTGATTATTGATGGATTATGATTCATAGTACGATTTGTGTGGATTCTTAGATACATAGAGAGACATGTTGTATATTGATGATGATGATGTGTTGGTGGCATATTTACTACTGACATTTGAAATTCTCATCGTGTTGAGTATAATTTAGCATTTGAACTAATCTCGTGATCTTGTTGATATTGATAAAAATGTAGAATTGAGATGTTGTTGAAATTTTAGACAAATGATAGCATTATTAGTCTAGATGATGATTTATTTGTATGTGGATGTTTATTGATTGATGTACGTATATTTTACCTTTGATGTATTTAATGTGGCCATGAGGCCGAAGGAGGTATTGTGGTATTTTGCAGGTAATTATATCACAATAATCAAAAGGGGGATTAGAGACCAACCACTATGGAATATTGGATGGATAGAATGAAGGCCACCATGACAACTTGCGTAATGTTATTATTATTTTTGTTTTTGTTTCTTAGGGGTGTAGACACTAAAATTAGGTCATAGTGCCATTTGGTACCTCGACGAATAAACACCCTTCATCACATTCACCTAGCCATCACCCCCTTCACCCCACTAATATTAATTTAATTAATTTAATTAAATTAATTCATTATCATCACTATATTTATTATTTAAATAATATCCACACATAAAGTTCACTTATACACCTCACTAAGCCAACTCACCCTAAGACTTATTCTTAGTAAGTTTCCATAACTAACTGAGACTTACCCAAACCCTAAAAATCAATGCCTACATTCCCTCTAACCACATTCCCGCATGCTTACAAGGAGCTCCCAATCTAATCCGTGGGTTAATGACATATGATCCAAGGAAATTAAGAGGATCTCCCTAGTTTAGTAAACCTCGGAAATCCTACCTTGACCAATGCCGGTTACACCTAACTGTCACCGGTTAAGCCAGAACCACTGTCGGTTACCCTTTTAACCCCAAAAAAACCTTATTCTCAAGGTTGGAAGTTAGAAGTTGGAAGTTGGAAGTAAGAAGTAGAAGGTTGGCAAGCATTAACACATCTCAGAGAGATAACACATCTTTAGAGAGTGAATTCCAGTGAGAATCTACATGCAAGGAAGGAGATCAAACATCTTTTTATGCATAGCCATCCCAGCCATGATCTAATCTAACCAAGAAAAGAAGAATGTACATGAAGCCCATGCAGAATCTATCCTTCAGTTGGTGATCATTTGCAGCCTTCTAACCTCTCATCGGTACGTCCATCCCTCACTCACAGGCATTCAGGACCAGAATCCAAGTAAGTATAACGTCATAGTTCTCTGGTTTATTTCATTTCATCATTATTTTATCATATATTGCTTACCTAGCCACCTATTGACCTTCTCCAACGCTTCCACCTCCATATTCTCATTAAAACCTCGTTGAAGCCTACTCTAGTCACCCAATACTACATCTCGACTAACCAAAGTCCTTTGTGTAATCACAAAGGGGACCCAAATCTTGTTCTCCGGCTTTTCTAGACTTCCACAGTAACCGACACTGGTTACAGCTGACTATCATCCATTACCCTTAACCGACATCGGTCTCTATATTTACCGATATAGCCCAGAATTGAGACCTACCCACCAAATTTCATCGCACCCTCATCCATATGTGATCTACCCAAGACCTCTGTCAAACCTGCAGAACCCAAAACCAATCATTTGACCTTTAGATTCTATTCTAGCTTAGCATGTTACATTAGATCTATTTCTTATTGTGTTTTAATTGAGATACCTAAATCATTTCAAATTACGATAAGATTTACTTTGTTTACAACATTAAATTGTTTAAAACAGTGGATTGACATCCATCTAGGAAGTATCACACTTCCCGGATCTAGCATATGCTAGGCAATTCACTGCCCATATTGTTTAATTCCTTCTGGTTGTCTTGCTTTGCATTATAGGTAGTTCCTCCTAGCCAAAAGGAATCTCTCACGATCAAATGTGGATTTGGAAGTCATACACGTGCAAAAACTCATCAACTAGCATTTTAATAGGTATTCCTCCTACACCTATTACCATATTTGTTTCGTCAACACTTCAAAGAAACAATCCAAGAATTAGGTGAAACATTTTGGCATGCCTGGTGGGACCCATCTAGGGATCCTTGCATTTCATTCATTCCTAGGAAAAATTCTGTGTTTGTTTCCCTTCTAAAAATCATACACACTAATTTTCTTCCTTGGTAACCCACCTCTTCTTTCTATTAGCTCTAAAGGAAAAGTTTCTTTTGGTGTAATTAAAAAGAACCATTTCTTCATGTTTTTTGAATTGTAGTGAAAGACCATCCCTCTTCCTCTTGATCTTATATTGTCATCCAATTTCACATCTCGATTTGGGTTTAAAAATAATTACATTGCATTCTTATTTATCACATTAGCTTACATTAATTAAGGGCAACCTATGCGTTAGAAGTCATGCCTAGCTGATGGTTGACAAATGAATCATAGAAAAACACTTCTTTCCTTTCCTCTTTCTCTAAGTCTTACCAAACCTCAACAAAATTGAAAATTATATATATTCTTAAACAACATCCTACTTGGAAGAAGTTGTAGGTGATCACACGATCATAGCACAGTGGACACCTACCTTACTGCTCTGTCGTGTCATACTTCAGAGCGAAGCCTGTCCCCACCATAACAACATTTTGGCATGCCTGGTGGGACCCATCTAGGGATCCTTGCATTTCATTCATTCCTAGGAATAATTGTGTGTTTGTTTCCCTTCTAAAAATCATACACACTAATTTTCTTCCTTGGTAACCCACCTCTTCTTTCTATTAGCTCTAAAGGAAAAGTTTCTTTTGGTGTAATTAAAAAGAACCATTTCTTCGTGTTTTTTGAATTGTAGTGAAAGACCATCCCTCTTCCTCTTGATCTTATATTTTCATCCAATTTCACATCTCGATTTGGGTTTAAAAATAATTACATTGCATTCTTATTTATCACATTAGCTTACATTAATTAAGGGCAACCAATGCGTTAGAAGTCATGCCTAGCTGATGGTTGACAAATGAATCATAGAAAAACACTTCTTTCCTTTCCTCTTTCTCTAAGTCTTACCAAACCTCAACAAAATTCAAAATTATATATATTCTTAAACAACATCCTACTTGGAAGAAGTTGTAGGTGATCACACGATCATAGCACAGTGGACACCTACCTTACTGCTCTCTCGAGTCATACTTCAGAGCGAAGCCTGTCCCCACCATAACATACCTAAAACCTCACCTTTTAGATCTCCTTCTTTTTAGGAAGCCATCCTCACCAAAAACTCTATTTCACAATTCATGTGTCATTCACTAAATAGCATAAGCTAAACAAACATAATAGAAAAGGCACTCCTAGGATCGCATTTTCTTAGTATTTCTACTTGGCTTGTGTTTTGAGGGGAGAGATCACATTCTTCACTTTTTTGTTCATCCTTGCACGCTCATCATCACAGATGGTGTATTCTGGCTTCACCTGAGTGTGCATGGGCCATATCACCATCATTCTCAGAATTCTGGGTCTGATTCCACAACATATTTTAATTCACAACCAATTTTCTTTCATCACTGTTTCAATTTCACAGTAACTGTTGTCGATTACCTTTCACTGCCATCAGTTATACCCAACCAACATTGGTTCCAGGTCCTTTTGCTAACCTACTCAAAATAACATTTTTATTATTTTTCTTCCACTTTTCATAGTCCCTGTCACTACCATCATACCCATTGACATTGTAAACATCATCATATTTTTCATACCTGTTAGATTTTACCTTCTGCCTAGGTTTTCACTCACAGTCCATTTTCTACAATGACCAACAGTTGTTACCCCTGACCGGCGTTAGTTTTCCATAATCAGCATCAGTTATCTTGTTTCACATTCCAACCACCATTTGGTACCTAATCCACTTTTTACCGCCAGATTCACCTGTTCTTGTTGTTCTCTGTGTCATTTACAGAGAAGCAACCTTACCTAATAAGTACTATTTCACATGGTGTTGACCCAAAGACAAGCAAACACACTCATATTTCACACCAATTGTCAACGAATACCACCTATTCCTTCACCACCTTCCATTTTATCACCAGTCATGGATCCCATCCAGCCTATTACTATCACTAACAGAGATGAGGAGTTTACACGACTCCTTGACCAAAACCATGTTGCCTTGCAGTTTTACCTTTCCCACTCATCCACTCGAGATTCCTCGAGTCAGTTGATATACATCATGTCTGTATCTATCCCCCCGACTCTCACAGCTACTCCCACATCGGCCCCATCTGGCTTCGTGCTACCCGCATCTACCTTACCCCCAGTTGTTTCATTATTAGGTCCTATACCCGCTATGACTGTCGTGTCTGTTACCTTCGTGGCACCCGTTACATCCACCATACCCTCGAAAACTACCCCAAACATAATCTCATATGCCCCTAATGTCTCACACATACCCGTAGCTGCATTACCACTTCTAGTGTCAGTGAAGCCTACCCCATTTCAAAACGTGGTCCTTCCCATTCCACAATCATTAGCCCCTATTGCCACTAGGATTACCATGACCCTTCCACCCCCATATACATACTATCAACAACCTCCCGTTTCATCCATTATACATTTTGGGTATGTACCCCCTAATTCACTACCTTCTTCTCAATCAACCTACATAGCAGCCCCATACACTAGAGTTTGACCCCTGTTATATTCCCAAAACCAACCCTCTCATGCTATAGGAGGCACCCAATCATCGCAACCCCCCAACAACCTAATTGAATTGATGTTGGACAAGATGCAGACATTAGAGGCGTCAGTTTTCTACTCCCGCAACACTCTCACCTATGATGAGATCTACAATGATCCCATTCACCCATCAATTCCTATTCATTCATACCCTATGCATTGGGAAATGCCTAAATTCAATCATTGCAATAGCAAAGAAGACCCACTGCAACATTTGCGGTCATTCAAACATGGGTGTTATCTGATTGCTCATGATGATGCGTTGCTCTTGAGGACCTTTCCCATGTCCCTCACTAGACCTGCATTATATTGGCATAGTGGGTTACCAAAATACTCTATATTCTCATTCAATCAGGTAGCCCAAGCCTTCTTGGATCATTTCTCTATCAATATTGTCAAGAAGGTTACCATGACCGATCTATACTCCACACGTCAGTATGAGGATGAATCTATCGAAGATTTTGTCGCTCCCTGGCGTAGCCTGATCAACCAACTTACCTTCCAACTGCCACAAATTGAACTCATCAAGCTCTTCACATGGGCTTGTGCTAGGCATATCTCACTGACCTTGTAGGTCTAAACCTTTCGAAGATTCGATGAAGCATTCACTATGGCATGAAAGTTAGAGATTCAGGATATCGAAGAGAAGAAAATCCAATTACGCAATAATAATTTAGAATTCAAGTCAAATGATACCTCTTCTTCTTCCAAACCATAGACCAATTATTCAAAAGCTAAGCGCACCACTAACGCCATGGTACTTAAGGCTGGCACAACACATCCATCAAATTAGGCTACCCCTTCATCTAATCTATCACCTATCCAGACTTTTCAATTCAGATGAGAGCACCGAAAATATACCCTAATCAGGGAGCCTTACTCTTCTATCTTAGAAAATCTTATCAAAGCTGGAGCCATCACTCTTCTACCCATAAAACCACACACTGGTTTTGACCCTTCTCACCCCATGCATGCATGGTATAAATAACATGATTTCTGTAATTATCATCGAGTAAAGGGTCAGACTGATGGAAAATACATCACTTTCAAAAATATTGTCCAAGAAATGCTCAAGAAAGGCAAGTTAACCATGGATAATCCTAATGCACCTGCCAACCAAAATATACATATCTTCAAGAAACCATTTCCCAACCATGCCCCTTCATCTGATCAAACCAATGAGACCTAAACTCATGATACCTATACCCGCGAGGTTCACGCTATCTTTATTGATGTACCTATCATGTCCCAATTACCCCATGTTCCTTCCATAGAGGAGATCCTAGCCCGAAATATTGCTTCTACGTCGGAACCAACCTCCCATGTTCCTTCACCAATAGAGGAACACCTTTCATCTCCTTCATCACCTATGGAGGAATCTTTCACTAACATTGAGACCATCTCACCCCTGGCTTCACCACTTAGAGAGTCTTTAGCTACAATACCTCCTCCACCCATAAAGGAGCACCCATTACCTCCTCCACCCATAGAGGAGCAATCATCATCTCCACCACCTATCATAGACCTAGTTCAGATACCTTTCCCTCTTGGCGAGCATTCTCCATCAGCTACGCAAAATCCTACAAACCTAATTTAGGCTCTCTTACCCACAGAAGCTGAAGCTAGCCAATTCTCCATCTCTAAGACACATTTTACGAGAATTTCCATTAGGTCCTCACCAACTCCACCTACATATGTTCCATTCTCACGTTTGGGTGATCAATTAGATTATGTGGATAGGAATCTATTATGGGGGTGCATTTTACTTTCAGTATCAACACAGATGCAGATATCCCTTGTTGATACCTCCACTATCTACCCAAAAATATTTCGACCAATCAAACCAAACATAACCACCTCTATCACAACCCCTTCCACGACACTTGTTATGGATTAAACTATGCCCTTACCCATAACTCAACCTACACCTAAACCCAAACCCATACCTACAACATTTTCCTCGACTAAACCCATTACCACTTTAGGGGTCACACCGACCACCAACTTTATTCATCCACCTATCAAACTAGATTTAGCTACATCCTCCAAATTCAACACCATACATACTCTGACACCCAAACAGAATCAACAAACCCATAGAAATCATACCCCGGCCACACCAATCACACCTATACCTATCTCGTCCGTATTAGGATCTCAGCTTCTCCACCTGGTCAAGAAACCTCCACCCATCAATAAGCCAAAAACACAATAACCCATTCCTTCCTCACAAACCTATGACCTACCCAGACGCCCAACCCGACTTACACCTACACCTGCAGCCTCTTTACCACCCATACCTCCAATACCCTCAGCTATTGCTTCACTACCCACTACACTTCAGTTGTTGTCTCACACACCTAGAGCACGACCCACGTCATCTACCTTCACAACACCCCTGTTATCCCCGTGGGTAACTCACCCTCTTCGTCCATCAGTTTTTCCTTCTAGACCTCATACACCCACATCACCTTTACCCAAGAAGGTGCAACCTAAAAACAAAACTCCACTACCCCACAGTAAGCTAGTCAAAATGACCACACACCCTCATACCCGTCCACTTACCATACCCATACCTAAACAAATGCGATCGACACCCAAAACCATGCCACTACCTAAACCCATAGCTCGACCCCATCCTCTTCTAAATAATGTTCCTAAACAATCACCTACACTTACACTCAAATCCGCGTTCACTTCCCATTGTGATCCACTAGCAGGGTCTTATGGCAAAATTTTAACCAACCTACTTGAGACCTTTGTCATCACATTACCGCCATTCAGACCTTACGACCCCCTCAAACCCAAGCCAAAAGGGTTTGACAATACTAAAATTTATGCATACCATCGTCTGTGAGGACATGATGTGGAGAACTACAAGGCCTTGAAAACCATCCTTATCCAATTGTGTCCACCAGAAACCAACTTTGACGACAACGACCTTCTCGATGAGGATCATGCTTGATCGAAACCCATTCTCACACTACCCACTCAATGACCACAACCTCCACCCTCACCTCTCCTAGAGCCACCCCCAAGATTTGAAATTAACATGGTTCACATCACGAAACTTGCCATGCCACCACCCAAATGTTGTTGCACCCAACTGACCACACAGGGTTTTTCTCCTCTGGTAGGTTTTTTCTTGTTGTGTCATTATACCACTAACCCTACACCTTATCCATTTTCCAACTCCCCTCCAATCAACATGATACATGTAACTACGCATGCATAGAAGGGTGAAGAAAAGGTAAATGACCCACTGACCAATCCTATATCCAACATACCATCTACACCCATACCTAAAATAACTATCTGCGGCCCCACGTACCTCATTTCTAATGGCATCACACATCCCACCATGATCAAATAATTACACCAATCACCCCTCAAAATGTCCTTATATGACCTCATCCAAACCTTGGAATCCCATCATCAAGCTCTCATGGAGGTTCTTCAATCGATTGAGGTTTTACCTAATGACCCTACACCCATAGCCTCCATTATCACACCGCATCATGTAGCCTCTCTCCCCAAATTACCACCTTCATCTTCACCCCACCTTGTTCACCAAGTGGACTCCCTTAGCTTCTCAGAGGAAGAGATCATGCCTCACCAAATGATGACCCAGACCCAGTCCTCTTCATCTCTATCCACATCGATGACATACGGGTATTCCATGTGATGATTGATGGGTGCGCTAGCATTAACATCATTTCATCCCATCCATTCACTCAAATGCGCATACCTGACAATTACATGCATAAACACCCGGTCATGTTGCATTCATTCAATGATGCTATCACCTCTACATTAGGCACCGTCATCCTCCACATTCACATGGGCCCCCACACTATTCCCGAATTGTTTTATGTTTTGGAGGGGGAATTACAGTATAACTTGTTGCTTGGCAGACCCTAGATCTGTTTCATGTATTGTGTTCCTTCCACTTTGTATCGTTGTGTAAATTTTGAACACAAAGGACACACCTATACCATTCTAGCTGACCCATCACCTTTAAAAACATGCAACATGTTTTACCGACCCAATGATGTTCTGATACCTATTAAGCCATCTACCTCCGCAACCACTACCACTTCACCTACACCTCCACCTACTAGTACAGTTGCTGCTTCTACCACACATACCTCCTCCATTCCTACCACTTCTCTAACCTCCACGGTTGAACCATCAGCTTCCCAATCCATTAACCCCACCTCCACATCAACCTCTGACACATTATCCATACTGGCTACATACATACCAACCACTGATCCCTTGGAAGGTGTTTTTCAATGCCTCAGTCTAGGGGAGTACCACCTATACATTATCAACACATTCGTTACTTTGTAGGAGTATGGACATCTTCACGAACACCCTCATTATGATCACCGCATAGGAGAACTCCTCCTTTATGGTCCTCCTCATCTTCGTACTAGTCTCACCTATGGGGGACTTGATACTACCACCTACACACCTGAACCACCATCACAAACCCATCAATTTTCCGCTGACTTCTAATCACTTACCAATCACCATTTCACCCACACCATCCTACACCATTGTGCATGGAAGGGTTTTGGTTTTGGATTTTATGAGTAAGGCAGTCATACTATTATTCCATGTACCACCCACAAACATAACGACTGTATTGGTATCGGCTTCCCCGAGCCACCTACCAAAGAGGCCCACATTAAACTCATTAAGGACACTAGCCCTTCTCCACCTTCTTCACCCACTCCACCTTCTTCACCCGCTCCACCTTCATCACCACCTTCACCGATGGAGTCAATGGATCCTAAATCTATCCCTCCTAACTTCTTTTTTTCATAAACACCATTTCCTTGGGGCCTCTGACTTATCAACATGAGGGCAAGGCCCCTTCCACCCTTCCATTCTTGTATCCTGAG
Source organism: Taxus chinensis (assembly GCA_019776745.2). NCBI lineage: Eukaryota > Viridiplantae > Streptophyta > Pinopsida > Cupressales > Taxaceae > Taxus > Taxus chinensis. The sequence continues at coordinate 134,948,085 of CM034148.1, read as the reverse complement.
ATGATCAATGATGACACACCTTCAATCAACGTCGTTCAATGTTAGGATGATGAATCCATACTCACCTAACTTGGTGCAGAAGACTCATATATTCATCAGTCGTTACCCTCTGAGATGTAAACAATGTTGAATGAATCGACTATCGAGATTAACATTCATACTTAGGACGACCTGCACATCCTAAAAATCAAACAATATTTAGATGTTGCTGAACAAGAAGCCATCACTTCTTTTCTTAGAGATCATAACCATGATTTCTCTTGGTCTTACGCATACATGCCCAGTATTGACCCCACCATAGTGGTCCACAATATCGTAACCATTCCCGATGCAAAACCCATCAACAAAAGCTGAGGAAAATGCACCCGCGTATTGCTCTTCGCATCAAAGAAGAACATCAGCGCCTTCTTTCCATTTCCTTCATCTTACCCATTGATTATCCTCATTGGATTTCTAACATTTTCCTTGTTACTAAAGAAACAGGGGGACTCCACATTTACATGGACTTCCGTGACCTCAACCTATCCTTCCCGAAAGATGACTTTCCCTTACCCGGTATTGATCAGCTGATCGACCTCACCACTTGTCATGAGATGCTATCACTCATGGATGGCTTCTTGAGTTATAACAATTTTTTTCTAAACTCAAGGCCATTCTTGAAATACCTCCACCTACTAATCTTTGACAACTCTGTAGCTTGCAATGTAAATTGCAGTCCGTTTGTCATTTCATTTCACAATTATCTAATCGGTGTCAACCATTTCATCATCTACTCAAGAAGGATGTCTCCTTTAAATGGGATGATGACTGTCACAAATATTTTGATGCCTTAAAACAATACCTTCTCCAACCACCTGTACTCATCCCACCTAAATATGATCAACATTTTTACCTATATATATCCACTACTGATGATTCCTTGGGAGCCATGCTCACTCATCGTAATGAACAACACAGGGAGCAGGTGATTTATTACATAAGCCATACTCTTTTGGACTATGAAACCTGATACAACCACCCCGAAAAACTCTGCTTCACCTTAGTTTTCGTTGCCACCAAAATCCACCATTACCTACTCAACCACAAAACCTATGTTATGACCAACACCGACCCTTACACTTCATGTACACCAAACCTTATCAAAATCAGCGTACCGAATGATGGCTTATGATTTTAGCTGATCTTGACCTTGAATTCATTCATCAAAATTCCATCAAGGGCCAAGCTATCACTGACCAGTTGGCCAATGCACCTATTTCTGGGGATCAGCCTTCTAATTTTGACTTTCCAGATGAGTCAATTACTACCCTTTCCCTAGATGAACCCCCTTACCAAATGACACTCTTCTTTGATAGTTCCAAATGTCAACATGGGGGTGGGGCTGGTATTATCCTCATTCCTCTTAATGGAGAACCCATGCATTTGTCTTTAAAACTATATTTTGAATGTACCAACAATATTTCTGAATATGAAGCGCTCGTACTAGGTCTCCAAGGTGCCTATGCCCTTGATGTTAAATCAATCAACATCTTTAGTGATTCTCAATTTGTTGTAAACCAAGTCAATGGTATGTATCAATGTCATAACGAGATACTTCAAAAGTATAAACATCACGTAGACATACTTTTGACCACCTTTAATTGTTACACCCTTCAAACCATCCCATGTTCCACTAAAAAATTTACAGATACCATGGCTTGCTTAGCTTCCCAAATACCCACTTCACCCACCGATTCCAAAATATTTGTCACCGTACAATGCCTCCATTTACCTTCTTATTTACCTCACAATGTTTACTTGATCGGAACCATTACCCTGACCTGAGTGACCTTTTCTATAAACAATACTGTGACTACCTTTCTCTCTCCATTTTACCTCTTGATCCCACTTGTAACGGACAACGCGCTTTCCTTAAAAATGTCTCTCATTATGTCATCCTAGGAGGACTCCTCTATAAGCATGGCTTTGATGGTATTCTGTTATGATGCCTCACAAGTTCTGAAATTCATTATACCATTAAGGAGGTTCATGATGACATATGTGGAGGTCACTTTAGTGGCCTTATTGTTGCGAAGCGTATTCTTCACCTAGGATTTTACTGGCTGACCCTTAACCATGATTTTTGTGACTATGTCAAATGTTGTGTAAAATTCCAACAAAATTCCAATCTTCATCATATACCCAGTCATACCTTACAGGTCGCTCGTGACCTTTGGCCCTTCTCTCATTGGGGTTTGGATATTTTCGAAGAAAGCAATCCTCATTCTTCCCAATACCATCAATGGATCATCACTACTACCAAATAGTACACAAAATGGGTAGAATCCATACCACTCATCTCCACAAAAGATGAGAAAATATGTGAGTTCATTAACCACCACATCATTTTTTACTTTGGTGTTCCTCATCACATCATCACTGACAATGGAAAACAATTCAAAAACAAAAAATTTCAAAAAATTTGCGATGCCTTTGGCATTCAACTTATTTTCTCATCACCCTACTACCCAAAAACCAATGGCCAAGTTGAATCCACTAATAAAACCCTCAAAAAAATTCTCATGAAAGTGGTTGACGATACTGGGAAGGATTGGCATACGCACATTGCTTTTGCCCTGTGGGCATACCGCACTAGTATTCACACTTCCATTGTGGCCACACCCTTTCCTCTGGTTTATGGTATCGAGGTTGTTCTGCCTCTCAAAGTCTAGATCCCCTCATCCGTATTTGTCTCCATGACATGCTCACTGATGATGACTTTTGTCAGGAGCGTTTAGAAAAACTAGAGTTATTAGATGAACGTCGTCTTAACACTCTGGATCGCCTTCAAGTTTACCAAAAATGTATCAAATGTTCCTATGAAAAACATGTTCATGAATGAACCTTCCAATACGATGACCTTGTCCTGAAATAAAATCAACACGTAACCAAAGTAGAAAAAAGTAAACAGGGAAAATTTGCTCCTAATTGGCTTGGACCATACATCGTGACTCATACCTATGGAACAAGTTCTTATCGTTTATCTTCTCTCGATGGTAAACTGGAGCCTGATCCCCTAAATGCCTTACATCTTTGACCATTATATTGTTGAATCATTGTCCTACCTCACCCTTTGTCTCTCTCTACACTCGTCCCTTGAGCGCTACCCACACAATACACCTCCCTAACAATTAAACAAGAATCATGTGAGTACCCGTCCCTCGTTATCTTCTCTTAAATATGTGTACCAAGGCACTGCACATAGCATGATTCTCATGGATGCATTTTCGTCTACCTTTAGATGAGATCCCATGGTCATTTCACCTTTCCCTTTGAACAAGAGTCCTATCTTTCACCTTCATCTTGTCCATGATTGCAAAGACCTCACAATGGGACCAAAATCCTTGCGTCAAACTTCTAATAAAAAAGATGACTCCTTCAAAAGGACATCTTCCTCTCGACCAATTATTGCTATAAATAAACTGCTCCCACAAAGGACAGATATGTAAATCTGTTCAAAAAAAAATGAGAGCAACCAAAGCTTCCCGCATCGATCAGCTTCATGAAGACCTCAAGGAGTTCACTTTTTCCCATATAGACTTCCCACATCAATCAGTCTATCTCAACTATGAATCAAAAAACTCAACCTTTTTGTCATGGAATTGCCCATTGTGACCTCAGATCTCTTTCCTGAAGTGCATGTTATCTCATACCATATAAAAATTACCTACTCTTCACCCTATGAACCATGCCCACTCTCATTTCCTAATGCCTCAAGGGACTTCTTGGAACTTAGACATTTGGTGATCATGTGACTACTTTTCACCGTAGAATAGTCCATTGTGTAATCTTTTTAGGATCTTATGTTCATCACCTCCTCCAAGGTATGATATACTTAGTATGATCCTACCCAATCAAGTGGCTTCATTGCCCCCTTTTATCTTTTAACCATCTTTGTTTATTTTTTGATTACCTTATAAAGGACTTGGTCCTCGACGCTTACTTTTGGGGTAATCTGCTTCTTTCGCCACAATCACCCCTACCTACATCATTTTACCTATAATCCACCCACACCTAACAAACCTAAACCCACAACATGCCCAAACACCTACCAACTCATTTTCACACCACCTCATTTTCTTCCCTAGCTTATGGGAGAACTACATCGGCCTGAGGTCCCTTTTCACTAGGACTTAATAGGTAGTATTCCGATGGCATGGATCCCTTAGATGTTAGCTCAGCCATTCTATACCATAAACAATTCATCAACCATGCCTACCTCACCATTTACATCACATTTCACTTAGTTCCCCTTTTATATACAAAATTAGAAATTAAGCCACATACATAACAATGTGCTACATATTTTATACATTTATTACACTTACCAATTCTCTATCATCACTATGCATGGATTATACCACATCTCACATATTACCCATAGTATCATTCAGTATAAAAATAATGAATCACAACTTCACCTAATTTCAATACAAGAATGCCTAACCGGACCTGACTTAACCATGACTAACCAACCTAACTCATCCATGCATTTAACCTGACTCAACCATGCCTAACCAAACTTGATTCAACCATGCCTATAACCTGAATCAATCCATGCCTAAACTAACCTGACTCCATCATGCCTAACTCACCTAATTTCCATCCACATCAAAATAACAAATCCATATCTCATCTAACACAAGCCATAAACGAATATCTCATAAAGACATCAATAAATCCCAAAATACCATATATCTCATCATATAAATCAATCAATATATATCTCAACATACATGCCCATCTCATCATGTCCATCATCTCAAAAATGTCGGCACACAGGCTGATATACAATACAAAATGTCATTGGCATGCATGTCGGTCTCATATATATATATATATATATAAGAATGAGTCAATACAAAATCTCTTCGACACGTAGGCCGGTATATGCTCAAAATATACAAATCACTCGTACATCCTCACTATCTTTGGCATGCAGGCTGGCATATATATCAAAAAATAACTAATATACATCAAAAATAAGTTGACCGCATATCAGGCATCTCACCAGATGTTCTCCATCTCTGTGTCATCTATACCCTAAGCCTTTTGTGTCCCTACTGGCACCTCACCTAGCACTAGTTTCCACACACTGGTGGCCTCTCCCTGATTAGGCCTCAGAGCTCGCTGACCTCCTGTGCTCTCCACATTATCAGTGTAGAATCTCATCCTCTGACTAGATGCCTGTTGTGCCTTGTACTCGGCATAGGATATGAAATCTATCCCGGCAGCCATAAACTCATCCTGATAGTATCTCACCTCACCTAGGGAATTCCGTAACCTAGATAAAGGCATAGTCTATGGTGGTCCCATAGGTATCGACCCTTGTACCTACTCTGTAGTAACCTACCCTGTGCCTGCTTGTGAACTGGGACCTACTCCCGATGCCTGTGATGGTGCCCCCTACCCCTATGCCTGTATCTAAGCTTGTAAGGCCCCAATATATGCCTAGGTTGTGGCCAACTAACCCTATAAACCTGCCACCTAAGCATGTAAGGCTGCCACCTGACCATCCCCCTCCTCTCCATCTCCATCTCCTCTATTATCCATCTAGGCCTATAGACTAGCCACCTGTATGCGTATCTCTACTACCTCTACCTAAGACCCCTCCAGCTATGTCTGTAGTATACGCAACTAGGTAATCAGTTTAGCTACCTACCCCTGTAGGGCGTCTCTCTGCACTGTAATGGTAGTTAGGTCTTGCTGCCCCGGTCTGGGTGGTATGACTCATAACTGAGCTACCCACCACTGCATGTACATGTCTGTACATCCAGCGTCATCTATCCGTTGATCCACTAGATACTCCTCCTCCTCTGTCGGCACTGTAGGTTGTGGTAGAGGTAAGGGCCTTGCCAAGTCATCTATCCAATACTATGGGAAGGGTAGAGGAATGTCCTGTAAGATCCTGAACTGCCGTCAGACTCTGTCTATTGAGATCATCTCATCCTCCCTGGTGTGGTGACCCTGTATCCATCTCTCTAGCTATAGCTCAACTAGCTCCTCATGCATATGCCTATATGAGGGGAATCCCACATATGGCCTCCATATAATGTCCACTCCAAAAAATCCCTCTAGTAACTGCCGAAAATGGGCCACATCATGTGTCGGCCTATTCGATCTCTAATCTCCTATCACCGGCACCCATCTCTTGTACCCCACCCACACATATCTAGATGAGAATGCATCTACTCGGGGCATCTCTATAGGTCATATGCACACTTTGTGCTCATACGCTCAGCAGTGCAATATAAATGTACAACATAGGCTAAACCTGTGCAAACACCCATATGCCCACAACTCTTTGTATAGCTGCACCAAGAATGCTGGTGTCTAGGAAAAGCATGTCTTATGAACTATCATATTGTAGAGTACCCCCGTTAGTGATCAGGGATTGTGTCCACCCTATGCATCTAGCAGTGCATAACAACATACTGCCTCAATCAACACAACCACTAGCCTTGTCTTATCCAGACAAGCTAGGTACATCTCTCCATAGCTCAAACTCATGTTATGGAATCTCATATCAGCCTCTCCCTCACCAAAAAAATTCCCAATAAACTCCTCTGATGCCTCAGAGGAGATAGAATACAACTGGGCACCCAATATGGGTAACCGTAAAATTTGGAACACATCCTCCAGGGTGATAGTCATTTCACTCGTCGGAAGGTGGAACATGTTGTTCGCGGGATCCCATCTATCAATGAGTATGACCATCAAGTTTGGTTACCGAGAAACATGTCAGTAGTGATGAATCCCACTCAAGCCCACTGCCTCCACATGGTGCATCTCCAAAGGGGTCGTTACGCTGCGCAATATCACTAGTAGAAGCGGAACCCTGTCCCGCATATGTGATTTTTCTCTCCCCTGCATCGAATCCAAACATTACATTAATCCACATTTACCATGACCATATTCACCAATTATCATTACCCTCTACCCTATTTTCACTCTACCCATCTCAACTACCTAGCCCACATCACTTTTAGACCTTTGTACCTAAAATCTTGACCGACTTCAATCACCCTTAAACTGGCATCAGTCACCTGTTTGGTGACCGATCGGTTCACCTTTACTGACCACGGTTACCAGGAAACTGGCATCGGTCACCTATTTGGTGAATGATACTGGTTCTACCCAACTGACACCAACCAAACTTGACCGATGCCAGTCACTGTTGTGGAAAATCTCGCGACTTCCCAAAACCCCCATTTTCTAAAAATCACCCCCTTCCCCTTTTACCCCACCTACAATGATCTCAACTACCCCTTGACCTCTACCCACCCAACCTATACCATTTACTACCCTTCCCCTCCCTCTTTTTTCCCGTTATTCCCCCCATACCCAACTTTTATTTTTACCCACCCACAAACAAAAAAAACCCACAAAAAACCTACAATAAGAATTATCCAAACCTCTAATCTATCCAATTAACAATGTAGAGTTGGGCACTTACCTTGTCGCGCTACCACCATCTCTGTGGCATGTCTAGATGCTATGCCGGTGATCCGCCAGATCCCTCTGTGGCCTCTTCCATCACTGAATACCTACTCATAACCTCTAACTAATCAAATATCTCACCCTGATCTTGTAGACCCGCTGCTCACCAGCCAAACCCTCATCCAATAACAATGCCAGCTCACTGTCCCATTTCCTCCATACAATTTTCTCTCTTTTCTCTCTTTCTTGTCATTTTCTCACTTCAAAAATAACAAATGAATAATAAAAAACGTGGATTTTTTGTTTTTATAACCAACCTGACTTAACTGACGTCAGTTACCCTTGACCAACATCGGTTGCATGCCCTACCTCACCATCATTGGTTTTCCTATACCGACATTAGTTATCCACAACCACCACCGGTCAACCCCATCTACACATTTCCCTCAATTAAGCCCCTTTTACCCCACCCTTTACCTTGATCATTTACCCCACCCCTCACCCTGATCCTTTACCCAACCCATTTACCTTACCTTTCCTGACCTCATCATTTACTACCTCCATTTGTCCTCCTTTATGGACTCATTATTTTACCCCTACCTTGGCCTTACTCGTACTGTGACCTAGATATTTGGACCTGGACCATCTCTAGTGACCTTTGACCTCATGTGTTCACTATACCTTATGAAATTGTTACCTGTGTTGATTGACCTGATGACCTTACCTAGCCTATTACTATGACTGTTTATCCTAACCCTACCTTTGGTGTACCGGAACATACCTAAACATTCATGCACCTAAGCTAGGTTGTTTTTCCTGACCATATCCTATACATTGGATATTGGATTCACTTCAACCTTGTTTGGATAAACCAATCGACCTTAGACGATGTAGAGTTTTCCTTCTCTTCAACCCGGTAGTGTGCTACAGTTTATTCATGTGCATGCACTTGAATGTTGCTACCTTTGACCCAGACCCATTACCTCGATTTCTCAAGTATACCTTTAACCCTTTCTTCCCCATGCCCATCTGCCTCTTCCTCCCATTTACCTTTTATCAAACCGCTCACTGATTCTTCCTTCTGCCTCATTAGTTCCTGGTTTGAGGGGGATCACCTTCACCCACACATGGGGCAACCACATCTTATTTTTGTTAGTGTCGCTTACTAATACAAGATACGAAAAAAAAATGGGAAAATTGTAGACAGTAAAATTAGGTCACACTCCCCTTTGGTCCCTCAATGAATACACACCCTTCATCACATTCACCTAGCCATGACCCCCTTCACCCCACTAATATTAATTTAATTAAATTAATTCGTTATCCTCACTATATTTAATATTTAAATATCTTATTTAAATAATATCCACACATACTGTTCACTTATACACCTCGCCAAGCCAACTCACCCTAAGCCTTATTTTTAGTAAGTTTCCATAACTAACTAACACATCTTAGAGAGATAACACGTCTTTAGAGAGTGATTTCTAGTGAGAATCTACATGTAAGGAAGGAGATCAAACATCTTTTCCTACGCAGTCATCCCAGCTATGATCTGATCTAACCAAGCAAAGAGGAATGTACATGCAGTCCATGTAAAAGCTTTCCTTAAGTTGGTGATCACTTTCAGCCTTCAAAACTCTCATCGACACCTCCATCCCTCACTCACAGGAATTCAAAACCGGAATCCAAGTAAGTATAATGTCATACTTCTCTAGTTTATTTAATTTCATCATTATTTTATCATCTGTTTCTTACTTAGCCACCTATTAACCTTATCCAATTATTCCACGTCCATATTCCCATTAAAAACTTGCCGAAGCCTACCCCAGTTACTCAATACCTCATCCTGACTAGCCAAATTCCTTTGTGCAATTACAAAGGGGACCCAAAGCTTGTTCTGTGGAATTTCTAGATTTCCATAGTAACAGGCACTAGTTACACCTAACCGCCATTGGTTACCCTTAACCGACATCAGTCTCTGTATTTTCCCATACAACCTAGAACAAAGACCTAACCACCAAATTTAATCTCACCCTCATCCACCTGTGATCTACTCGAGACCTCTGTCAAACCTGCAGAACCTAAAACTAATCATTTGACCTTGGATTCTATTCTAGCTTAGACTTTTAGATTAGATCTATTTCTTATTGTGTTTTAAGTGAGATACCTAAATCATTTCAAATTACAATAGGATTTACTTTATTTATAGCATTAAATTACTTAAAATAGTGGACGGATAGCCATCTAGGAAGTATCACACTTCTTGGATCTAGCATACGCTAGGCAGTTCACTACCCATATTGTTTAATTTCTTCTAGTGGTCTTGCTTTGCATTATAGGTATTTCCTCCTAGCCAAAAGGAAGCTCTCACAATCAACTATGGATTCGAAAGTCATATGCATGCAAAAAATCATCAACTAGCATTTGAATAGGTATTCCTCCTACGCCCGTTACCCTATTTGTTTCATCAACACTTCAAAAAAATGATCTAAGAATCAGGTGAAACAAGGGGTTCCCCATCGGGGGATGACCTACAATTGTGACTATGGGATTTGTGTGTAATTAGTTCCCTTTTTTTAATTTATTGTAGAGTATGTGATTTATTTTGTGATGTAATTTATTTAATCTTTGATGATTAATGTGTCTTTATTAAGTTAATTAATAATGTTGTTAAGCCATATGGGGATATGAAAAAAATGGTTCATTTATTAGAGTTTTTATTCTTTTCGACTATGTGATTTTGATTGAGTGTAAGTGAGTGACTTTGAGTTTTGCACACTCTACCTTACCTTGGAATTTCGGATTCATGCTTAAGGGCCATTTTTTAGGCTTGTGGGACAAGGTAAGCTTATCCCACACCTCTTAATTTTATATACCAACCCTACCTATGGATTGAGGGGTAAAAAATAGATCCCATTATGTGTTTTATAAGACAAAAATTTAAATTTATTGCACTTTTCTTACTGAAGTTTTAAATAATGTTCTTAGGGGGTGTGGGTTGGGATTGTGCATGTAAGAGGCTTGTCATTCATCTGAAACACTAATTTATTATGCATTAGGATTGAGGTTTTACTTGTGATGTGGAGTTGAGGATAAGTGATGTGGCATCCTACATGGAGCCACCTCTCCCTCCTCTCTCCTTTTTCTATATATGCAAATTTAATTTTCTGTTTAGGGGTTACTTCATTTGATTTGTGATCTTGTATTTTTTGAATTAGAGATTTTTTGAGTGATTGCTGAAGTTTTAGAGCTTGTTGGATTTGGATTGAGCTTGAGCCACAAATATTCATAAGATAGAGTTATGTACGAGATATGGCCATTACAAGTTCATAGTAGTGCAATTTGGTCTGACGAATGCCCCCATAGTATTCATGAGTTTTATGAATGGGGTATTCCAAAAAAAATTAGATTGCTTCGTGCTCATTTTTCTTGATGATATTTTTATTTACTCACATACACATGAGGAGAATAAGGATCACCTTCAACAAGTCATGTAGTGTCTTCGTGAGCAACAACTTTACGAGAACCTTGAAAAGTGTGCATTCTTTAAGTGAGAGGTGCATTAATACTTGGGTTGCATCACTTCTGGGTAAGGTATCATTGTTGATCCTTCCAAGATTCGATCTATTATGGATTGGCCCATGCAAAATAGTGTCACCAAAGTGTGTAGTTTCACAGGGGTGGAAGGATACTATAGGAGATTTTTTTATGATTTTTTTTCGATTTCACACCCCATCACTTCCCTACAGCAGAAAGGGAAGAATTTTTTTTGGTCCGATGAGTGTGAGTAGGCCATTAGTACACTGAAGGAATGCCTTACGTCAGTAATGATTACTTCTATGTCATACCCTCAGAGGGATTTCTTTTTGTGTACTGATGCTTCCTTTGAAGGATTAGGTGGGGAATTGATGTAGGAGGGTTGTGTGGTTTCCTTTGAGTCTCAAAAACTCAAATATCTCATGAGCTCAATTATCTGACTCATGACCTTGAGCTTGCAGGAGTTGTGCATGCTTTGATTCGATGGAGACATTTCCTTCTTGGCAAGAGATTTATTCTCAGGATAAACCATTTGATCTTATGCAACCTCTTCACGTAACCCTATATCAACGCTCGCCAACTGCATTGGATGGAGTTGTTATGTGAGTACGACATAGAGATAGAGCATGTGAAGTGGAAAGAGAATGTTGTTTCTGACGCTCTGAGTAGACGAAGACATTTAGCTATGGCTACCTCAGTGGGTACAGATTTGTGATGCATAATTCTGCAACCGCTTCCTCACGACATCTTCTATTTTGCAACTAGATCATAGATTTAGTCTCAGAGACCTTTTGAGGGGAATTTTGATGGTTTTACATTAGATTTAGATGGACTTATCCGACATAGAGGCCAGATTTTTATATATATAGGGATGGAGGTTTGAGATAGGATATATTGGCATAGGCTCATTATGATCCTTATTCAGCCCATCCAGGTGTGAATAAGATGCATGTCTAATGTTGACAAATTTACCCACATGAAACCCAAGACAAACCTAGGTCATACTAGAAAAATTACGGAATAATTTTTTTTTGTAAAACCTACTCGCAACACTAGGTTAAATAATACAGTCACACTTTCTCATTTTAAAATTACATTAAATTAATATTATTAATTTCCGAATGAGGGTCCACAATACCCTTAGCTCTCTTCAAATAAAATAATAAAATATCTCAATACTATTTAATAAATTAATTAGTCTAAAGCAAGACTTAGGCTCCCTTAGCATTTTTTTAATACAATTAATTTTAACCTTAATTAAACTTTCTCAAATTAATTTCAAAGGTATTGTGGTCTAGTTATTTAAATAATAAATTTTTATTATACCCACAAAGGGATCAAAGCTTGCATTAAATAAAAAGGTCTCTAGTAAGACATTTGAGTTAGAAAAGTAATAACACCCACCTACACTACTTAGTGGCTTGAAAAAGTCTAACCATGCACTTTAAATTTGAAATTTATCTCACTTACTTTACACCTACTTTTTGTAGGGGTGAATCTCATCCATTGGATGGATTCATTTGAAGCCCTTGGATTTGGGGATCCATATAACCCTAAGTATGCTTATGAAAATTTATTTTTCCTTTAACTTGACTTATTGTTTCTTTTCTTATTTTGTAGGTTTTTGGAGAAGGAGGTGGGATCCATGCGAGACAAGCTCAAACTCATGGAAGGATGCACATTCATCCTTTATTTTCTAATTCTATTTACACCCTCTCTGGGTGTTTGCATGTATTTATTTATTTTTTGTTTATCTTACACTTTTTGTATTTGCCCTTTTGGGCATATGCGTATTTTCCATATTTTAGGGAAATGGTTGGGATGATTTATATATACCCAATTTATACGGGTACACACACACACACACATGTATGTGTGTGTGTTTGTGTGTGTGTGTGTGTATAAGAGCATTTATAAATATTTTTATTTCACAAAACCATTATTTATTAAACCCAAAATAAAAATATGGGTATTATTATGTGTGTTTGTGTGTGTGTGTGTAGGTTTATGTTTAAAAAGTACAGCCCATATAAAATCCATGACCACCAAGAGAAATCGCAGACATAGACTAATGCACAACAATAAGGATTAATATGGGGGTTGGTTATTGTCTAGCGGGGGGATGTCACCAACCCCACCCCTCATCCCATAGTATGTGGCATGGGGGCGGGGTCGGTGAACACCCCCCCCCCCCCCCCCCCACCATTTTCCCTTTAAAAAAACACAGGCCACATCCTTCAGCTTCAAACAAATACTTTTTCTTTTTGTTTATTTTTCATTGGTTTCTAAGTTTTATTTATTAGGTTTTACAAATATATATTATATATATATAATAACATTTGAAAAGATACCACAATAATATTTTAATAACATATTCCTTTTTGAATATGGGGATACCCTTGTACCTCCCAAGGGTTTAGATGTCCACCTCAAAAACCTCCAAAACTCAATCAACCCCAAAAATATCTTATGCCTCCCTACAAGTAAAATATATCTTATGCCTCCCACACTCTTAGGCATCCCTCTCTCTTATGTCTCCCACAATGAACAAAATAATAAGATGAGAACAAGGTGGGGCACCCAACCCACTCCATCCTAAATACCCAAGAGAAAATCTTATGCCTCCTAACAAATTTCATCCCAATTTCACTTTCTCATAGACATCCTAAGTACATTTCACTACACAACAACATCATATAATAACACATTCCTTCAACACATAACACATAAAGTAAGAGAAGAAAACAAGCTTGGAGACCCTACCTTCCCATAGCAAGAATCCACTCCATAAGAAAGTCCCAAAATCCTCCAAGCTCAAGAAATTACAAGAAATGTTTAACTCCAACAAGCACTCCGAAAGGAAAGCATTCCAAAAAGAGACAGCAAAAACCAAACAAGTAACCCCCAAAACTTCACGAAAATTTTAATAAATAGAAAAGAGGGAGAGGGAGATGACGTGGCTCCATGTAGGATGCCACATCATTTATTCTCCACCCCACATAACCATGGTCAAACCCAAACCCCAAAGTATAATAAATTGGTGGTTGGGGAAATGACCACCCTCTTACACACTCAACCCAATCCACACAACTTAAGGACAATATTAATTACCCATGTAAGAAAAGTACAATTAATTTCACTTTTCCTTCATTAAAACACAAAATACGACCTAAAATAAGTCCCTCGCATCATAGGCAAGGTGGGTGGGTGGCTTTTAGAGGTGTAGGACAAGCTTAGTTTGTCCCAAAAGTCTCTAAAATAGCTTAGAAGGTCAAAATCCGAATTTCACAAGGGAGATTGAGTACACACTAACCAAAAACAAATTAAATTCATTCGAAGCCAACACATAATTAGGCCACAAAATCATATTTATTTCCACCCCTTTTATCACATCCTAATTAGCACTAGTTAAACAATTTAATTAAATTAAGAGGGGTGTTAAACACAGTTAATAAAAGTGACTCCACATGTAAATAAAAATACAATCACTCACAACTAAATAAAATCAAAAAGAAAAACTTACAACATTCCCAAGGTCACTTTTGAGGTCACCCCCCAATGGGGACATCCTAATAAACTACATCAACATACAACATACGAATACACATGTTGCCATGGTGAACTATTGCCAATACTCCATATTCTTTCACTGATGATCTGCTACCACCCTTTGGTTTATTGTGTTGCAAACACCTGGATAAGTCAAGACAATACCTTTCTGGCCTCTTGGCCATATTAAGAACATCAAAAATTTAAAAATATATGCATATACATACAATCAATTATCGCAACATAAACCAAGACAAGTAATTTGCCATCGTTCATAATTCTAATTCTTTCAATTTCTTTACTTTATAAACGCAATAAGATCACAACATCAAATACATCATCTAGCATCATATAAATATCAGAAAAAATGAATTAGTCCAATATAAGCTCAAAATTAATAATTAGATATATCCAAATATGCATATAATCCATCCTATAAATCATGTCATAAGTCTAACATCCATATTGTCTATAAATTAACTAATCAAAATAACAATGTCCATCTGTCAATATCTAAACTATGATAGAAATGTCCATTACTATAATCTATAATAGGAAGAATCATAATAATATAAATGTCAAAGAGGAGTGCCCAATACAATGCTTGCCACCTTGAGACAACTATACCATTGGAGAGGCCTTTGAAAATATGTAGCTCAATTTGTGTCACGTTGTTTAGAGTATCAAAGGGTGAAAGTTGAGGATTAGTAGCTAGATGGCCTTCTTTACCCACATGTTATTCTAGAGTGGAAATGGGACACCATTTCCATGGATTTCATACTAGGGTTTCCTATGTCAAGATACCACCATGACACCGTCATGGTCATGATGGATAGATTGATGAAAGTGGATAAATTTTCTAGGGAAAAGACCACCTACACAGCGAGTGTTATGGCATGAGTATACCTTCATGAGATTGTAAGATTGCACAGGATTCCACAGAATATTATTTGAGACAACGATCCCTTGTACACTTATCACTTCTTGAAAACCATGCAGCAGACCCTTGAGACGAGTATCAAATTCAGCACAACCTATCATCCAGAGATAGATGGTCAGACGTAGTGAGTGAATAAAATTTTAGAGGACATGCTTCGAATGTACATCATGGATCATCAGTCAAGGTGGGAGGAATAATTTTATTTGGTGGAGTTTGTCTACAACAACAGCTTCCATAGTTCTATTGAGATGGCACCTTTTCAGGAACCTTTTCAAGGAGTGGAGGACACCTTTGAATTGGGATAGACTTGAGGATAAAGTATCTATTGGTCTAGATTTGTTACATGACATGGAGCAGCAGGTTATTTTGATTCGTAAAAGGTTGCAGGAGGCACAAGATAGGCTAAAGAAGTATGAAGATCAGAGGATAGTCAACCATAGTTATTAGGTTGGAACAAAAGTGTTCCTTTGTGTCAGACCTCATAAGAGTCATATCTATTATGAAAAGGCTCTAAGTTGTGTCCTAGAGTTGTGGGTCCATTCAAGATCCTAGAGTGGATCGGTCCCTTAGATTATCATCTAGCCTTGCCACCCAACTTATCTCATGTTTCTGATATATTTCACGTATATGTTATAAGGAGATATATCCTAGATCCATCTCATGCATTGGATTGGACCGCATTGTAGGTGTAGGACCAGGGGCAGAAGATGGTGGAGCCCATGCATATTTTAGATCTTAGGACCATGGGCCTTTGAGGCCTAGAGATTGATCAGGTGTGAGTCTAGTGGGACAGGTATGATGAGACTACTACTACATGGCAGGATGCTACGTTGCTAGGAGTCAAGTTTCCACACCTATTTTAGTGACTTCTTGGAGGAAGTCAAGTCTAAGGGGAGGGAGATGTAGTGCCCAGTCCTATTCGACACTTATTATATTTTGATTTCAGTTACTATTGACTATATACATGGATAATGCTATATCATTTTGGTTTAGCATGATGTTAGATGA
The DNA here is from genome assembly GCA_019776745.2 of Taxus chinensis. Lineage (NCBI taxonomy): Eukaryota > Viridiplantae > Streptophyta > Pinopsida > Cupressales > Taxaceae > Taxus > Taxus chinensis. The sequence continues at coordinate 134,931,569 of CM034148.1, read as the reverse complement.
TTCTGTAATTTCACAAACAGGGACAGAAGCCTGTATGTTTTATTAATGTGAAATTGATTAACCATTACAATGGAGTGTTGAAATATTTATACATATTGGACAACAATATACAAACAAATAAATATGTTGCACATGTGTAACAATATGCCTGAATACATAAGCTTCCAAAATATCATACGGGAAGCACAAATGAATAATGATATAATTGTTATAACAACATAAAAATTATATCCGTGAATATAGTAAGACAAATATGGTTCAATAAAACCATATAAGAACAATAATTAAATAATAACAATAGTTAAATAATTATTTATACAATGCATAATTAATTATCCTAAAATTCCCCCTTAATTTTGCATTGTCTCAAAGGATGAGGAGAGGAATTCTCTGAACAACTAAAACTTGTCACCTACAAGTGACTTCATGAATATATTTGCTCTTTTTTCAGCTATTGGACAAAATTGAAGCTAGATGTTGTGCTTCAACACATGCTCGTGTATGAAATGAACTTGTACCTCAATACACTTTTTTCTTTCATGAAACACTGGATTACAAACAAGTTTGAGAACATGTTCATTGTCAACATACATGGTGGTCAGTTTGTCCTATGGTATTCCAAGTCCTTCTAGTATGCGGCGCAGCCATATCGCTTCACAAAAAGTTTCTCCTATAGAACGATACTCAACTTCTGTGGAAGAGTGAGAAACGAAGTGTTATTTCTTGCTTCCCCATGATATTGGTTCAGATCCCATAAAGAATACAAATCTAGAAGTGGATTTTCTATTGTCAATGTTACTTGCATGATCTGAATCCGAATATCTAGTCAAGAAGAAGTTTTCATTCTTCTTGTATTCTAGATCAAGATCCACTGATCCTTTTAGATATCTCAAAATGTGCCTTGTTGCTTTCCAATGAAAATTTTGGGTTCCTACATGAACCTGGGTAGAAAGCTCACTGCAAAGCTGATATCTCATTTAGTGTAGGTTAGGTAAATGAGACTCCCAATCAACTGCTGATAGAGAGTGGCATTTACCTCAGGAGATGGATCTGAAGGAGATAACTGTAATTTAGTCTCCATAGGTTTAGAAATTGGTTTACAATCCATCATCCTAAATTTCACGATTTTTGTCTTGGTATATTTCATTTGAGAAACAAAGATTTGATTCTCTTTCTGTCATAATTCCATTCTAAGACAATAATGCATTAGCCTAACATTTTTCATGTTGAACAATCGATTAAGATATTTCTTTTTTGCATCGATCATCTTCACTGAACTGCCAGTGATGAATAGATCATTGACATAGATAACAACAATCACAATCTCCCCTCTTTATTTTTGAGGTAAAGATTAAGATCATATGGATTTCTAAAAAATCCATGTTGTACGAGATGCTCATCAATCTTCATGTACCATGTTCGGGGTGTCTGTTTATGGCCATACAGATATTTCCTCAGTCTCCATACCTTTGATTCTTAACCAAGTACTAGACATCCCTTTTGAGTTTCCTGAGTCTATGCCTTCTTTTTGTGCATACCCCTTTGCTACTAGTCTCGATTTATACTTTTCCATTGTCCCATATTATTTGTACTTTGTTTTAAAAATCCATCTGAATCCAATGGGTTTCTTTCCTGGTGGAAGATTGACAAGCTATCAAGTGTTATTCTTCATCACTAGTTGATATTCAAAATCCATGGCATCTTTCCAAGATTTTGAGTGTAGGGATTTCTAGATGGTAGAGGGCTCATCAGATTCAATAACTCTACTCATAAAATAAAATTTAACTTCTTCTCTTGATTTACTGCAAGTCTATGGTCTAGGGGTGGATGTATTTGGTGGAGCATCCATTCTTGCATCTCGTAATGTGCTAGTACATCACTTGGGCATACGCTCAATTGTTCCCATGGGTCGTGGTTCTATTTGATCAACACCATCATCCCTATCGTCACTTTCATCTTCTGAGGGAACATCAGCTGCAAATTTTACAACTGCTGAAAAATATACATTTGGTGAGTTTGGAGGAGTCTCTGCTTCCTTCTTCTCAAAACTCTCAACATCTCTAATGGTGTAGACTTTTCTGGTCTCAAGATCTATTAATCTATACACAAGAGTCTCTTCACTATACCCAATGAAGATGCATTTCTGTGACTTCATGTCCAATTTATTTCTGTTCTTCTTGGGTATGTGCATACTTTCTTTGCACTTGAATAATCTAAGGTGTGCAATAGATGGTTTCCACTTTGACCATGCTTCTTGTGGTGTTACTCCATCAAGAGCAACTGTGGGAACTCTATTTAACAAATACACTACTGTCTTTGTTGATTCTACCTAGAATGTCTTTACAAGTCTAGAGTCATCGATCATGCATTGCACCATTTCCATGATAGTATCATTTCTTCTCTCAACAACACCATTATGATATGGTTTGTGTGGAGGAGGCATTTGTCGATGAATCCTATGAGTTTGTAGGCAGTCTTTGAACTCATTACTGGTAAATTCCCCCCCATAAATATGAGAAAAGTGTTCTGATGTGATGACCAGTTTCATTCTCAACTGCTACTTTGAACTTCTTAAAAGATTCAAAAGCTTCACTTTTCTTGCAAAGAAAAAAAATCCACATTTTCCTTGAATAGTCGTCAACACATAGCATGAAGTATTGAAATCCAGAATGACTTGGTTGCATCAGACCGTAAATATTGGTATGAACTAGATAAAGATGACCATGAGATTGATATGCACTCTTCTTAAATGAAGCTTTGTGTTGTTTTCCTATTAGACAGAGAGGAGACTTGTTTGTATCCTTCTGAAGAGATGGTAGCCCATGTACCATATTGTGCCGGTGAAGTGTCTCGAGATAATTAAAACTTACATGATCAAGTCTCGAATGCCACAACTATGCTGAGGTGGAGTTCTTAGCCACAAGTTCTTGATCATCTCTGTGAACAAAATCAAGTTGGAACATGTGCCCCACATTAGAGGCTTTTGCAACTATTTTTGAGCCTTGTGATTTATCTCGAATCAAACATATTTTCTTGCCAGAATGACTATCAAAGTCAATTTTTAGGTTGTGATCAAGGATTTGGCTGACTAAAATAAAAAAATTTGTTAACCCATGGACATATAAGACATCTAATAGTATAATGTTGCGTGAACCAAGGGGTAGAGAAATGTTTCGAATCCCCTTAAGTATATATGAAGAATAATCTCCCAACAAAACATGATTTTTCGATGGTGTCTCCCTCATTGAAATAAACCAGTCTCTATGGCCGTTCATGTGTCGAGTGGCCCCCGAATCAACATACCAAACATCACTAGATGACGTGGATGGTTCACTTGATCAAGCAGTGAAGCAGTAGTCTTAATTGTCTCACTGTTCTTGTTGCTCAACAATATTTCCTTGTTGATGGGGTCTTCTTTTCCATTTCCCCTTTTTCTTCCTTTGATTTTAGTTAGAATGTCCCTTGTGATATTTTTGTGGAGGTCCAGAGTTTCTTGATGAAGCTTTCTTGTAAGTATTATACCAACAATATTGTAGGTCATGTCCTATTTTGTAGATTGGAAATTACTTCTTCTGTTATCCATCCCCTTGATACTGATTTTGATTTTGGGATTTATGATAGGAATTAGGTTTTCCTTTACCTTTTCCTTTCCATTTCTGATGTGAAGAAAGTTCCTGATCCTCTTCATCATCCTTATTATGTATGGCTTCCTCTTGTTGCAGTAAGTTTACCAATTTTTCAAAACTAACGGTTGTATCTGACACGTTCAGTGTTGTAATGAAAATGTGGTAAGAAGAGGGGAGTGCTCTCAGAACAATGGGAATAAGAGCATCATCTAAGACTGCTTCTTCCAGGGATAGAAGTGCAGCCCTCAACTCTATAACTCTTCTTAAGGAAGCAACGATTTTCTCATTCTGTTTGAAATTCAATGTGTGTAACTGACTCTATAAATTAATTATAACATTCTTGTTCTTGGCCTCGTATAATATGCTCAGCTTATCCCACGCTTCTTTGGCTATTATGGCATCATGAATGTGGGGTTGCACATCGTCAGACACTCCAAACAAGATGATGAGTTTGGATTTTTGATCTTCTCTATCAAACTACCTCTTTGTGTTGTATTAGTTGTTGATCTAGTCAGAGTACCAATCACAGTAGGCCATATTTCTTCAAACTCAAGTTGTGTCTTTATTTTTTTCTTCCATGGAACATATTTGTTTCCTCTGAGTAATTATGAATATGGAAGAAATAATTTGGTGGCATTAGTGCCCATTTTGTAGAAATCACTGATAGGGTTTGGCTCTTATCACTCTAGGTATAAGGTCTCCTAATATATATACCGCTAGTCTGATATACCAAACCTTTCTATATGCATGCTCTTCCGATATACCCGGAGGTACGTGGAAGAAGCTCTCCCTTTCTATATACCCAGTGGTACGTGAAAGAGGCGTTAATGTACGTGGAAGAATTTGATACGTGGCACCAAGGCAGTACTGAAAGGGGTCTATGCGATTATTGACACCAGCTCAAATAAATATCCTCCTACAAGTGCATAACTTCATTATATAGTTGGATAATTTCTCAGTCTAGATTTATGTTGTAAAATCATTCATAGAAGGATCGGATGGCTCATAGTGTGTGCACTGTGACCTTATTACTCCCCTTCGATTTAAAGGGTCTGTCGACACTAAAAATTTTCTCCATAATTTCTATTTCATTAATGTATGTATTAGGAATAGGATGTTGTTAAGTATAATTAGTAGTAGCATTTCATAGAAGATAACGGCGCCATCAGTACGGTGTCGCCAATAATGTGGAGTATGGTAACAGTCAAAGTACAATAGGGATGTTGTAAAAAGTAAATATTTGTCGTAAGTGGTCCGGTAATGTTAAAATGTCAAAGTTTGGGTAATTAGAGAAGTAGGGTCTACATGATTAGAAATTAGAAATATTATATTGGTAATAAGGACAAGGAGTGAGGTTATAAATATTTTGTGTATTTTATTTGTAAAAAGTCTAAAAATGTGGAACCCATGTAAAATGATAAGGTTTATCTTATCTTAAGAGATAAGCTTACATGTACAGATAAGAGTTAAGGTATGGAATATGATTCGTCAGAGTGGATTTCTTATCCTATCTTAGAGATAGGATGGATAAGCCGGAAAGTTATATAAATAGAGAGGCCACCCCCCTCATTTAGCATAGAAAGAAGTAGTGAGAAATATTGTAGGAAGTGTGCAAAGGAAGCCATCAGTTAAAGGTGTGTTAAAGAAGCCATCAAGAGGTGTAATTGTAAAGTTTCTCCCATAGTCTTGTTGAAGTACCTCATGGGTGAGATTGTACCAATTTCATGTTAATATTATAATTTACTTTGATATTTCAGATTTGTCATCATTCCGTCTTATCATAGTCGATGGTATTCTTGTGTTCGGTTGTTGTTTTGTTTCCAGATTACATCCACCAAACTAAAGGCTGTGCATTAGTAAATAATCATAGCACGAGGAGTTCCCGGTGAAGAATTATCATAATGCCAGATTGGTGATGACATTTTGGTTCCGTTGCCGGGACCCTTCCTCGTTGGTGGATTTTCTGGAGAGATATTCCCACTTAGTCAAAAATCAATTGGAGGATAACCTTGTTTTTACTGTGCATAGTAGTTACTGTGGTAAAGTCATTTTTACCATGAATAGTAGTTACCATGACAAAGTCATTTTCGTTGTGAATAGTATTTATCACTGTAAAGTCACTTTTTACCGTGAATAGTATTTACCGCAGTAACTTCACTTTTTACCGTGAATAGTGTTTACCACAGTAAAATCAGTTTTTACCGTAGTAAGTCAAGTTTTACCATAGTTTACCATGGTCATTTCTATAGTAATTCCAATTATTTGTGAACATAAGTCTTGTTTATTGTACTTGTGGGTTGGTATTTCACGGTGGTTACTTTTGAAAATGGGAAAGATTCCTGTTTTTTCAGCTCAATTTAATGAAGATGCTTCTTCTTTCATTCAAGAGTTTAAGCAATCTTGTATTTGTAATGGCCTTATAAGAAGGGAACAATGGACTGAATTTTTTCCTACCTTTTTGGATGGTTCAGCACTTAGGTGGTTTGAAACACTAGGTGATAATATGAAAAAATCATGGGATTTATTAACTGAAAGTTTTCTTGAAGAATTTGGTGAACAACAGAAATATGTAGATCTCATGATCGAGATCACAAAGCTATCCCAAGGAGAGAAGGAGAATATAAGGGATTATCATGCTCGTGTTCTAGAGCTAAGGAAGAAGCTTGATGCCCAGATCCGGAAGGAAGGACTAGCGGATGGGTTGATGAATGGTGTGGATAATCTCCTCTGTAAGCACTTCATTCTTGGGATGAAGCCAGAGATCAGACAATGAGTGAAGTATGACTGCCCAGCTACCATTGAACAAGCAAAGGAGATTGCAAGAAGGCAAGAAGAAAGCATGGAAGAGGAGCTCAAAGAAATTGTTGTTAAAGTAGAGCCTACACCAGCACCTTTGGTCCAGAATCCACAACCACTCCCGGTGAGCACAAATATTTCTCCTAGTACATCTACTGAGTATGAATATCTGCTTAGGAAGATGGGCTAGTTAGCTATTAATCTTCATCAAGGAAAGGAATTTAGTTCTCAGGGAGGAGATAGAGGTCCAAAAAGAAATATTTCTGAAGTTGTTTGTTATGGTTGTTATAAAAAGGGTCAATATAAGTATAATTGTCCAGATTGAGCTTCTACATCTGGTACAAGAGATAATGATAAAGGAAAAGCACCTGTGAATTCTCTTGCTGTAGTAGATAAGAGTAGAAATAATGAAGTAGATGTGTTTGTAACAAAAATAAAGAAAGAAAAAGATAATCAAGATGGAACTGATCCTAAGAAGATGAAACGAGAAACTAGTAAGAAACACAGGAGAAGAAAGTTGGGTGTGTAGAATTTTCTAATTTCACAGGGGCAAGGACCATACTCCATCTTGGAAGATCTGTCCAAAAGGCCTGCAAATATTACATATGGTCAACTCTTGGCTATGTCTTCTGAGAAGAGGCGGGAGTTGCGAGGTGGACTCAATGCTCGAAGAAGGAAGGAGGTTGAGGTCCCTATTTTAGAGGCAGAGGCAGATCCCTATGCTCCACAAGCTGAGGTATTATGTAATGGTATTTCAATTCATGATGTCTTAGTTGATGGAGGTGCTGCAGTTAATGTAATGACCGAGTCTGTAATGAATATGTTGGGTTTAAAAATTGATCGCCCTTCAACACTTATGTTAAGGTCATTAAATAAGGGAAAAACTAAACCAGAAGGTGTAGTTTCAAATGTGGCAATATCTGTTATGGGTGTTGTATGTGTGGTAGACTTTCAGGTGATCAAAAATGGTACTGTTGTGTACCCAATGCTATTGGGAAGACCATGGCTAAGGAGAGTTCATGCAAGAAACTACTGGAATGAAGGTTTCATGACACTTGGATGTGGTAGAGAGAGGGTGAAGATAAACGTGATCCCTCGACATCATAAAATAGAACCTGTGGATTCAAGTGATGAAACTGATGATTGGACATCCTCTGATTACTCTAGTATTAGTGAAATGGAAACTGAAGATGAAGAAAGTGAGGTGGATGTTTCAGTCACGGATATCCTACCAGTCACACCAACTCATGACCCCATAAAATTATCTGAAGAAGAAGTTGATGATCGTCTCCAAAAAATAAAGATTGGTGATGCTGTGATGGAGAGTGAGAAGGAATCCTACCTCCAGCTCTTTCGAAGGTACATACACCTATTCACTTTTGATTACAAGGAACTCCGTCAAGTAAGTTGGGTAGAACATTGTATTGAGCTGGTAGATGGTGCGAAGCCCATAAAGAAAATGCTATATCGATTGAATCCTAATTTTTCCAAGACTGTAAAAGAAGAAAAAGATAAGTTGCTTGATGCAGGATTCATATTTGCTGTGGAGAATTCAGAATGGGTTTCTCCCATTGTGATCTCAATAAAAAATAATGGGAAGCTACGCATTTGTGTTAATTACAGGCAGCTCAATAAGGAAACAAAGAAGGATCATTACCCTCTTCCATTTTCAGATCAGATCTTGGACGAAGTAGTTGGCCAGGAGTGCTATAGTTTTGCTGATGGATATAGTGGCTACAACCAAGTTCGTATAGTAGAGAAAGATCAGCTGAAGACCACGTTCACCACTCCTTGGGGAACGTTTGCTTATAGGGTTATGCCTTTTGGGTTGTGTAATGCTCCAGCAACATTCCAACGTTTGATGAATAGGGTGTTCGAACCCTACATTGGGACCTTCATCAGAGTATTTCTGGATGATTTTTGCATCTATGGGAGCAAGTTGGACCACCTGCACCAAATGGAGACAGCATTTCAAAGGTTAGATGAAGCACAAGCCTCACTAAACCCTACAAAGTGTGTCTTTGGATGTTCTAAAGGTGTTTTGTTAGGGCATGTTGTATCCAGAGATGGTATTGGTACTGATTCTGATAAAGTTTCAAAAATCAAAGATTTATCATTTCCTCTTAATAGAAGTAAGTTGAGATCATTTTTAGGCCATGTGGGTTACTATAGAAGGTTCATCAAGAATTTCTCAAAGAGTGCACAGCCACTAACCTAGTTCTTGAAGAAGGATGTTATTTATGAACCAGGAAATAAGGCGCATGAAGCTTTTGGACAACTGAAGGAAGCCCTAGTATCTTCACCTGTTTTGAAGAATCCAGATTAGAGCAAGCCATTCATTGTGTACACTGATGCCTTAGATGCAGCACTAGGAATTACTTTGAGCCAAAAGGATGAAAATGGGAATGAACATCCAATTTACTTTAGGAGCAGACAAATGAGCAGTGCTGAGGTAAATTATACTGTAACTGAAAAAGAGGCTCTAGCTATCATTTTTGTTGTGAAGAAGTTTAGAAATTACTTGCTAGGGAAAAAATTTCTAGTTGTAACAGATCATCAGGCTCTAAAATATATTGTAAATAAGCCTAACCCATCAGGGAGGATAGCAAGATGGATAATTTTGCTACAAGAATTTTAATTTGATATTATAGATAGGCCAGGAAAGAAGCATGTCAATGTAGATGCACTCTCTCGAGCCTATGATGGTTTAGGATCATCTTGTGATGATGATGATTTTCCCGATGCAGCATTGTTCTCCCTTGACACAATCCCTAGTGAATACATAGATATTTGGAATTATCTGAATGAATTCAAGTTTCCTGATGGTGCCAATGCAAAGACTAAGAGAAAGATTACTCAAGCCAATCGTCCATATTCTATTCTGCATGGAGCATTATTTCGAATAGGACCTGATGGACAGTACAAGAGGGCAGTTGGATGAGATCAAGGAAAGGAGCTGCTAGAAGAATTCCACAATGGTACATGTGGAGGGCACTTCTCTAGACAACTTACAGCAAGAAGGATCTTGGATGCAGGTTATCACTGGCCCACTCTTTTTAAAGATTGTTATAATTATTGTAAGACATGTGATATTTGTCAAACACATGGTAACCGTAAGACTTCATCAGCTCCATTATGTCCTATTCTTCCACTTGGTCCCTTTGAAAAGTGGGGAATAGACATTGTAGGTCCACTTCCAACTACATCACACCAAAATAAGTATATTGTAGTTGCCACAGATTATTTAACCAAGTGGGTTGAAGCTTGGCCATTGAAAACAGCTTCCATGGATGAAGTGGCAAGGTTCATATATGAATGCATTGTCACCAAATTTGGTTTTCCATTAGAAATTGTAACAGATCAAGGAAGCCACTTCATTAATGAGGTGGTAGAAGCCCTAGTCAATAAGTTTTCTATTAAGCACAGGAAGGCAACAACATACAAGCCAAGCACAAATGGACAGGTGGAACGGACAAATTTTGTGCTATGTCAAATTCTAGCAAAAGATGCAGCCTTGCAGGTACATAAATGGGATAAAAGGACTCATGCAGCATTGTGGGCATATAGGGCAACATCAAAGTCAGCAATAGGATACTCCCCATTTCAGTTGGCCTATGGCATTGATCCAATTCTTCCTATTGAGTTTGATATTCCCACTGTGAGAGTTATGAGAAATGAAAGGATGGATGAAAGTGATTCAGTAAAAGAAAGGTTGGTACATCTTCATTTGCTAGAGGAAATGAGGGAAATAGCAAAGGATACAAGCCATAAGAAGAAAATGAAGCAGAAGGAATACTTTGATCAAAAGATCCGGTGGTCTCCATTTCATATGAATGACTTGGTCCTAGTATATGATTCCAGATACAAAAAAAGAAGACAGAGAAAATTTCTTCCAAAATGGATGGGGCCCTACAAAATAGCAGTTGTGCATGAAAATGGTACGTACCGACTGGAGGAATTGGATGGCACTCCCATTACGAAATGGGTCAACCACGACAAGTTGAAGATTTTTCAAGCACCAGAATAGTCTACTCTGAGGACAGAGTAGAAGCTATGAAGGGGGAAGATGTCGAAACTAAAATTTTCCTCCATAATTTCTATTTCATTAATGGATGTATTAGGAATAGGATGTTGTTAAGTATAATTAGTAGTAGCGTTTGATAGAAGATAACGGCGCCATCAATACGGTGTCGCCAATAATGTGGAGTATGGTAACAGTCAAAGTACAATAGGGATGTTGTAAAAAGTAAATATTTGTCGTAAGTGGTCCGGTAATGTTAAAATGTCAAAGTTTGGGTAATTAGAGAAGTAGGGTCTACATGATTAGGAATTAGAAATATTATATTGGTAATAAGGATAAGGAGTGAGGTCATAAATATTTTGTGTATTTTATTTGTAAAAAGTCTAAAAATGTGGAACCCATGTAAAATGATAAGGTTTATCTTATCTTAAGAGATAAGCTTACATGTACAGATAAGAGTTAAGGTATGGAATATGATTCGTCAGAGTGGATTTCTTATCCTATCTTAGAGATACGATGGATAAGCCTGGAATTTCTATAAATAGAGAGGCCACCCCCCTCATTTAGCATAGAAAGAAGTAGTGAGAAATATTGTAGGAAGTGTGCAAAGGAAGCCATTAGTTAAAGGTGTGTTAAAGAAGCCATCAAGAGGTGTAATTGTAAAGTTTCTCCCATAGTCTTGTTGAAGTACCTCATGGGTGAGATTGTAACAATTTCATGTTAATATTATAATTTACTTTGATATTTCATATTTGTCATCATTCCATCTTATCATAGTCGATGGTATTCTTGTGTTCGGTTGTTGTTTTGTTTCCAGATTACATCCACCAAACTAAAGGCTGTGGATTAGTAAATAATCATAGCACGAGGAGTTCCTGGTGAAGAATTATCACAGTGCCGGATTGGTGATGACAGGTCGACACCCAAATTATGTTGTTACAGCTATATTAGGCATTAAGTGTAGTAGTAGTCATGACAGCTTTACCTATAAGCACTTCCTATAGGCACGATATATACCGAACGCTACGAATGAGATCTAGGATCTTGTGAGTGTTGCATAACCAGTTTTATACTATTTTTTGTTATAATTTTTTTTTCCAGTTTATGAGTAGTTACAATATGTGTAGTTGACTATGGCAACTTGAAAATTAGTACAATATATAGCAGCATGTAATTACATTCAAAAATTTATAAAAAATTGAATGGTAGGCAAAAAAATTTGTTTTGTGGGCCTTGGTGGACTGTGGAGCCCAATACAGCTTATTGAGCAAAAAACCATACAAAAAATAGCTCAAATGAAGTTTTTAGGTGGCCCTCCTGTGGAAAAATGTGCTTAGAATGCAAAAATATGCATAGTGGAGAAAAAACAAAGTTTTTCCCTAAAATAGTGTTTTTCTTGCTAAATTTAGTTAGTTATAACTAGATTTGAATTTTCTGCTAAAGTTAGTGGTTCCACTAAAATTTCCACCAAAATTTGTAGTTAGTGAGGGAGGGGGATTTGACCCCTTGACCTCTCTTGAATGGAAGTTTATTTCAAAAGCTATGCTAGCCACTTGGGCGGCTCAACTAAACAATTATATGTAAAAAGCAAATTTTAATTAAACACTTCCAAACTATTAAACCATACCTCTTAAAAAAACCATGGTATTGGAAAGGTAGTTTTGCGAAAAAAATCTAGCAAAGACAAAAAATGACAGGTGGTTTTGGTGAGAATGAAGGCGGTTTTGAGCGTGTATGGTGCCTTAGATCATTTTTCTTCCTTCCTTTGAGCTTGTAATCTCTTCTTTAGTGAATTCTATCCTCCTCAACCTTAATTGCAATGAATAAAAGTGGTTTTGAGGAATTTGATGGTGGTATTGTAGGGGATGGGGAGTGGAAGTTGCAGAGGCAACTCTGGCTCTCTTTTACTTGCACAAGCTTCTCCAATTCTCCTCAAACTCTGCTGCAATCCTCCAATATCCTTTAACCTGCTCTGAAACCAAATGTAATTTCATAAACAGGGACGGAAGCCTGCATATTTTATTAATGTGAAATTGATTAACCATTATAATGGAGTGTTGTAATATTTATACATATTGGACAGTAATATACAAACAAATAAATATGTTGCTCATGTGCAACAATATGCTTGAATACATAAGCTTCCAAAATATCATACGGGAAGCACAAATGAATAATGATTCAATTGTTATAACAACATAATAATTATATCCGTGAATATAATAGGACAACTATGGTTTAATAAAACCATATAACAACAATAATTAAATAATAACAATAGTTAAATAATTAATTATACAATTCATAATTAATTATACAATTCGTAATTAATTATCCTCACATTCCCCCCTTAATTTTGCATTGTCTCAAGGGATGAGGAGAGGAACTCTCTGAACAAATTGAACTTGTACAGTACAAGTGACTTCGTGAAGATATCTACTCTTTGTTCAACTGTTGGACAAAATTGAAGCGGGATGTTGTGCTTCAATACATGCTCATGTATGAAATGAACTTGTACCTCAATGTGCTTTGTTCTTTCATGAAACACTGGATTATAAACAAGTTTGATAACACCTTCATTGTCAACATACATAGTGATCAGTTTGTCCTGTGGTATTCAAAATTATTCTAGTATACGACATAGCCATATCGCTTCACAGACAGCTTCTCCTGCAAAACGATACTTGGCTTCTATGGAAGAGCGAGAAACGAAGTGTTGTTTCTTAATTCCCTAGGATATTAGTAAAGATCCCATAAAGAATACAAATCCAAAAGTGGATTTTCTATCGTCAATGTTACTTGCATGATCTAAATATAAACATCTAGTCAAGAAGTTGTAATTATTTTTATATTCTAGACCAAGATCTACTGATCCTTTTAGATATCTCAAAATGTGCCTCATTGGCTTTCGATGACAAACTTTGGGTCTTGCATGAACCTGGATAATAGCTCACTGCAAAGCGAATATCTTTGTCTAGTGTGGGTCCAAGAATCCGACTCCCAATCAACACTATAGAAGAGTTGGCATTTACCTAAGGAGATGGATCTGAATGAGATAACTACAATATTTCTCCATAGGTTTAGAAATTGGTGTGAAATCCATCATACTAAATTTCTCGATGTTGTCTTGGTATATTTCATCTGAGAACAATATGTGATCTCTTTCTATATCCTACTTCATTTCCAAACATATGCATAGCCCAAGATCTTCATTTGAACAATCGATTAATATATTTTCTTTCTTCATTGCAACTCAATCATCTTCATTGAACTGCCAGTGATTAATGATGCAGCGCCGATAGAAAACAACAATCACATCTCCCCCCCCTTTCTTTTGAGGTAAAGATTGGAATCAATAGGGAGTTTCCTGGTGAATAATTAATCAACAGTGCCGGATTGGTGATGACAGGTCGACACCCAAATTAGTTGTTTACCTGCTATATTAGAATAGGTGTAGTAGTAGTCATGACAGCTTTACCTATAAGCAACTTCCTATAGGCACGATAATATACCGACGCTACTAATGAGATCTAGGATCTTGTGGAGTGTTGCATAACCAGTTTTTTATACATTTTTTGTTATAATTTGTTTTTTTCTTTCCAGTTTTGAGTAGTTACAATATGTGTAGTTGCTATGGCAACTTGAAAATTAGTACAAGTATATAGCCAGCTGTAATTAGCATTTCAAAAAATTTTATAAAAATTGATGGTAGGCAAAAAAATTTTGTTTGGGTGGCCTGTGTGGACTGTGGAGCCCAATACATCTTCTGAGCACAAAACCATACAAAAATAGCTCAAATGAAGTTTTTAGGTGGCCCCTCCTGTGGAAAATGTCGCTTAGACATGCAAAAATATGCCATAGTGGAGAACAAAACAACGTTTCCCTAAAATAGGTGGTTTTTTTGCTTAAATTTAGTTAGTTATAACTAGATTTGCATTTTCTGCTAAAGTTAGTGGTTCCACTAAAATTTCCACAAAATTGTAGTTAGTGAGGGAGGGGGATTTGACCCCTTGACCCTTCTCTTGATGGAAGTTTATTTCAAAAGCTATGCTAGCCACTTGGGCGGCTCAACTAACAATTATATGTAAAAAGCAATTTTAATTATAACACTTTCCAAAACTATTAAACCATACCTCTTAAAAAACCATGGTATTGGAAAGGTAGTTTTGCGAAAAAAATCTAGCAAAGACAAAAAATGACAGGTGGTTTTGGTGAGAATGAAGGCGGTTTTTTGAGCGTGTTGTATGGTGCCTTAGATCATTTTCTTCTTGCCATTCCTTCCTTTGAGCTTTTAATCTCTTCTTTAGTGAATTCTATCCCCTCAACCTTTCGTTGCAATGAATAAGTGGTTGTGAGGATTTGATGGTGTATTTATTGTAGGTGATTGGTGAGTTGAAGTTGCCGGGCAACTCTGGCTCTCTTTACTTGGCACAGCTTTTTTCTTTTTCCATCTTCCTCCTCAACTCTGCTGCATCCTCCAATTATCCTTTAACCTGCTCGAACCAAATGGTAATTTCATAAACAAAGGACTGAAGCCTGCATATTTTTTATTATGTGAAATTGATTAACCATTATAATGGAGGTTGTAAATTTTATACTATTGTACAGTACTATACAAACATAAATATGTTGCTCATGTGCAACAATATGCTTGATACATAACTTCCAAAATATCATACGGAAATGCACAAAATTGTAGATTCACTTGTAAAACAACATAATAATTATAAGTCCGTGAATATAATAGGACACACTAATGGGTTTAATAAACCATATAACAACAATAATTAAATAATAACAATAGTTAAATAATTAATTATACAATTCATAATTAATTATACAATTCGTAATTAATTATCCTCACATTCCCCCCTTAATTTTGGCATTGTCTCAAGGGATGAGGAGAGGAACTCTCTGAACAAATTGAACTTGTACAGTACCAGTGACTTCGTGAAGATATTCACTCTTGTTCAACTGTTGGACAAAATTGAAGCGGGATGTTGTGCTTCAATACATGCTCATGTATGAAATGAACTTGTACCTCAATGTGCTTTGTTCTTTCATGAAACACTGGATTATAAACAAGTTTGATAACACCTTCATTGTCAACATACATAGTGATCAGTTTGTCCTGTGGTATTCAAAATTATTCTAGTATACGACATAGCCATATCGCTTCACAGACAGCTTCTCCTGCAAAACGATACTTGGCTTCTATGGAAGAGCGAGAACGAAGTGTTGTTTCTTAATTCCCTAGGATATTAGTAAAGATCCCATAAAGAATACAAATCCAAAAGTGGATTTTCTATCGTCAATGTTACTTGCATGATCTAAATATAAACATCTAGTCAAGAAGTTGTAATTATTTTTATATTCTAGACCAAGATCTACTGATCCTTTTAGATATCTCAAAATGTGCCTCATTGCTTTCTAATGAAAAACTTTGGGTTCTTGCATGAACCTGGATAGATAGCTCACTGCAAAAGCTGATATCTTGTCTAGTGTGGGTCAAGTAAATCAGACTCCCAATCAACTACTAATAGAGAGTGGCATTTACCTAAGGAGATGGATCTGAATGAGATAACTACAATATATTCTCCATAGGTTTAGAAATTGGTGTGAAATCCATCATAATAAATTTCTCGAGTGTTGTCTTGGTATATTTCATCTGAGAAACAAATATGTGATTCTCTTTCTACCATACTTCATTTCCAAGACAATAATGCATTAGCCCAAGATCTGTCATGTTGAACAATCGATTAATATATTTCTTCATTGCATCAATCATCTTCATTGAACTGCCAGTGATGAATAGATCATCGACATAGAAAACAACAATCACAATCTCCCCCCCTTTCTTTTTGAGGTAAAGATTGGAATCATATGGATTTCTAACAAATCCATGTTGTATGAGATGCTCATCAATCTTGATGTACCATGTCTGGGGTTCCTGTTTAAGACCATACAAAGATTTCCTGATTCTACATACCTTTGTTTCTTGACTAGGTAATACATATCCCTCAGGTTAATTTATGTAGACTTCTTCTTGTAAATCTCCATCTACGAAGGAAATTTTTACATCCATTTGGTGGACTTTATAGCCAAACTATGCAACTAGAGAAAATATCATTTTGATTCTTTTGATCTTAGTTGTGGGAGAAAATGTTTCCTCATAGTCTATGCCTTCTTTTTATGCATACCCCTTTACTACTAGTCTTGCTTTATACTTTTCCATTGTCCCATATTATTTGTACTTTGTTTTAAATATTCATCTACATGTAATGGGTTTCTTTCCTAATGGAAGATTGACAAGCTACCAAGTGTTATTCTTCATCACTGATTGATATTCAAAATCCATGGCATCATTCCAAGATTTTGACTGTAGGGCTTCCTAGACAGTAAAGGGCTCATCAGATTCATTAAATCTATTCATCAAAGCAAAGTTTACTTCTTCTCTTGCTTTACTGCAATTCCATGGTCTAGGGGTGGATGTATTTGGTGGAGCATCCATTATTACATCTCATAATGTGCTAGTACACCACTTGGGCATACGTTGAATTGTTCCCATGGTTTGGCTCTATCTTGAGAACTCACATTCAAATCCAACAATCAGGTAACAACGGGACTCTACAATTGAGGAGCAGAGACTATGAAGGATTAAATGACACCAAAAGGAACCTAGAGCTCAACAGGAAAGAAAAAGGGAAAGGCTCGAGGTTTTAAGACTTATCCACACATAAGTCAACTTGGGGCCAAACAATAGACTCAAGGAAGGTGCCATGTGTTAGTTTGATGCAGTACCAAAATATGCATCCAAGGAGAAACCCCTAAATGAGCATGGGCTTGTCATGTAGTGTAAGTTAAAAAAGTGGGATAGAACGGGCCCAAATTGGCAATTGAAAAATCACAGGCCAGCAGAAGCACAATGCCTCCACATGTCCTAGGCCCGAAGAAGGGTAGAGTCAACAGCTGAAAAGTCAAAAGGGGGAATAGATCGGGCATAAAATGACTAACCTATAAAGGTATCGGTGGAAGAAGCCACATGTCAATATGATGATCCTTCAAAGGTAAAATCCTGAGCGGGTTTCCAAATGAATACATGGATTCCATGTGTCTAGGGAATGAAACGGGAGTAGGATTGAATTGGATAAGTATAAAAGGTAAGTGGAATCCTCCACATGCCTCATTGATGTAATTTCAAAAGGAAAATCTAGACACAGTCCCCAAATAAGCACATGCTCGCCATGTTTCCCAGGTCTAAAAGGGGATAGAATTGAGGGTTTAATGGTAAAAGCAGAGGTAGGCTAGCGGAAGGAGCCAAGTGTCAGCATGATGCCACTTCAAAAGTAAAATTTGGAGTGGGTTTCCAAACAAGTGCAAAGTCTCTAGATTTCCCGAGTCAGACACATGGCCCTGACAAACAAAAGGAGTTATCTAAAACATAAGGAAAAAGAACAAGCTACGGAAGGTGCCACGTGTCTCTTTGCAACAAATTCAAAAGTAAAATCAAAAAGTGATCCCCAAACTAGCACTAGATCTACATGTGGCCATGTTCAAAGTCAAAGCAGGAAGGTGGGTCATCGGAGGCAATTCAAAATTTTAGCTCAAAAGGCATAAAGTATAAAAATGAACTACACCTCCGCTAATGCCCAAGGAGCCACATGTCAAGCCTAAATTGCATCTGGGAAGGCGAACCCAGGGAGGAATTTTTACCCAAATTGAAAATGCAGACCGGTGGGCCCAAAGATGGTTTTTCGACAAAAATGAATTGCGGGGCTACGGGGCATTTTTTGCATTTTGATTTTTTTGTGCCAAAAGGTGCAAAGTGAGTTTCAGGCCCGCAAACCTATTTTGCTAAACTAGTTTTCGAAAAAAATTTACGGACCCGACTCAAAGATTCAAATGGACATATCTTTTGATCCAGTTCCCGAAATCCAACAAATTTGGCACCATTGGAAAGGTCTCACCCTCGTTTATGCCATGAGAGCCTAAAACTTTAATTTTAATGAGGTTAGGTGGGTAAAAAATGGGAAAACATATATCACGCAATTAATGTAGAATCTGATTGCTTCAACTATGAGATCATATTTGATCTGATCTACCATTCTTCCTTCTTCAACATGCCAAACAGACATAGTAGGTAGACTTGATAGATTTTTGATAGATCTGCAATAGGAATTGATGGTTGGTGGTTCAACTTTAAGAGCAGAGTCGAGTTTCTCTTCTTTCCCTCTGATTTTAATCATCTATATATTGTAACACTTCTCATTTGAGAAGGGGAGAGACATTCTGGGATGTGGGAAAACTCTTTCAAAGTCATTTCCCAACTCCATTTGAGTTGTAATCCTTCTCCTAGACGTGGTGAGTGTATATGTGCCTCTGAGCACCCATGTAAAAGTTTGTGCACCTTATAAAGCAATAAAATCTTGTTTTGTGGCATCTTTCAACCCTTGGCATCATTTTGGTGTTTCTTTGTGCCTCTGTATCTCGTGTTTTTTCCTTATGTATGTATTTCACATTTACGGGTGTAAGATGTCGTGCTTTGTGGATTTTCAATGGAGGATTTAGATCTGGGTGTGTGTCACTTATGTTTGACCTCCCTTAGTCCCCTTCTCCCTATTTCATTCTCCCTTAAGAGAGTATCTCACAACTTCCTTTTCTGGTGTATCACCGCTTAGTGTAGGGTCTTTCACTCTCTCTCTCTCCCTGCCCCGTTGGAATGGTTAGATTAGGATTAGTTATATTCTTCCTACACTGGAGTAGCTTGTGGCAGGTAGATTAGGAAGAAAGAATCGACTTTCTTCAGAGGTCCATCTCAAGTTTTGGAAGTCCCACGGTTTGAGAGATGGTCCAATGTTGTGCAATCACACCAAATGCCACACTTCATAAAAAGGCCAATCAGGGGTGCTATGATTCTACACTAATAGTTTTGTCATGCTTGGTGGGACAAGTCTGAAGCACCTTACCACTTCATCTTAGCAGGTTAGTGTGTTCCTATTAAATTTTAGTCTTTTGAGGCACATGTAAGCACATCTAGCGACTCCATCTAGTCAACAACCCATCTCTGAAGTTACATACCTTCTCCCATCCATTTCCACAATTTTTGTTTCCATATCTCTCATTTTTCCTTGATTGCATGAAGTTGTACAATCATGACTTCGTTCCCTTCATGGAATTCACACCTACAGTAGTGCAGTCTGCCTCCAATGTATATCATGACTCCTCCATATCAGCATTATGACCAGATCCAAGACCATAATACCTACCCATATGAGTAGGGTCAAAAAAAGTTTGGCTATGGAACTTATCAAGAAAAAGGGATGCATACAGTGGCAACAACTACATGGAAAATGGTGATCTCCTGGAGAAGATCCAAATAATGGAGGCTAGCATGGTGCAATCCAGGGCTATAGCAAATATGAAGGAATTAATGATTGGTTTCAGGGCACCTTATCTATGGGGAGGACCTTTTCCAAGATATTATAGCCCTCGGGAGAAGCTTGACTTCATGGTTGAAGTGTTTCCTCAACTTACACAGTGGATTGAGGAGATTGAGGCTTATGATTTGGACACAAGACAACCTTCTCAATGGTTAAGTCCACCAATTCCTTGCTTTTCTTTGCCTCTTCCTAAAACCTTATCATTTCATCATGATCAAGAGTCAAGCCCCTCACCTACTACCCCAAGTGATGTTTTCCCTTCCCCATCTTCTAGTCTTCCATCTCATCTTGATTCTTCTTCCCTTTTCCCTTCTAGATCCAAGTCCCCTCCACAATTGCAAAAATTAATGCCTTCCCCTCCACCAAAAAGTAACAAAAAACTAGTGGATACCCCACCCACCACTTCTCCTGATCTCCCAAGTCCATGTTAGGGAGATGCTCTAAAAACTAGGCAAGGAGAAAAGCAAGCAGAGGAACCCAACAAAGGAGAAATGATAGAAAATATGAAGAGTTGGGCTACTAGATTTGTGTTTGGAAAGATTCCCTTGTTGGTTAAACCTATAGAGGAGGATGAGGTCAAGCCACAAGTGGTGGAAGCTCCAGCTACAACATAAGCAGGGGAAAAAGAAGCTACTCCAAATCCAAAAGAAGAGGAGTACATTCCGGATGTGGAGAAGTACCATACAATTTCAAAGGCTCCAAGTGCAGAGTAACCCATAGAAGAACCTTTAGTTCTTCCTCCCACTTGATCCCCTTCAGGATCTAATGTCGAAGAAGAGTTTTATATTTCAAACTTCATGCTTGAAGATGAGGGGAACCATGGTGAGCAATTTTAAGATTAGGAGGACACCATAGAGAAGGTCGAGCACATGCAGCAGGACTACAAGGAGTCAGATTATCTATCTAACTTGAAAGATTGCTTTAGTGGAGAGGAACCCATGAGATCACATAATTTTCTCCTCCATATTCAACCTTAGTAGCTTGTGTCTCACATCTTCCCTCTGGAACCAAGGTCGGAAAATATAATTCTTCCATGTTCTTCACAAGAGAAGGAAGAGAAAAGGCAAGAGGATGTCATCATCCCTCTCACACCATCCACCCAGGAAGGTCAGCAAGAAGACTTCATTTTTGGATTTTAAATTCAGAGTAAGGGACACATCTAAAGGGCCATACCTTACCCAATTAGGTACTTAGCTTCATATTAATCAAGGGGGAAGCCACAACCAATCATGTTTTCTTCTAAGCATAAGGGAGAGCCTCAAAGTGTCAAGGATAAAAAACAATACCTATGGGAATAAAGTGAGAAGCAAAATGAAGAGGTATTTGTCTTGTTTCTAGTTGATACCTTGATGATATAGGTGGAGGATTGGCTTAAGGTTAGTTTTTCACTCATCTAAACAGCCACATTCAGTGACAAATCATTCGCATGGCTGCCCCTTTTTAGAAAGGGAAGCTATTTCTCCCTTCCTATGGCAGGATTTGTTTAAGATTTTCTTTTTTAGGGTTGGTATAGGAGTAGGAGTAGATTTTGTTTTCAGCAGAAGAAGAGCTTGTGCACACTCTGCATGTCTCATTTGAGGCATGTATGATTTTTGTCTTTGTACATAATTTTTTTTCATATTGCTCCAAAGGTGCAGAGGCCAGGCCAATCAGTATTCATGACAAAGAGACCCATATTTTCCTATAACAATTGTTAGTTTCAAATAAAACACAAATATAGAGAAACTAAAATCAAATTCGAGACAGTCCATTCTCAGGAATAGGTAAATCCCCAGCAAAGTGAGTTTAGGGTCAATAGGATGCAGGAAATCAAGGAGAAGTTTCAAAGTAAAAAGGATTAGTATCAAGCTATCATTCTTGACTCCATGCCCAATGGATACTTCAAGGCTACTAGTCCCTTCATCTAGCACATAGATGTCCCCGTGAGTCACCAAATTGTTATCCAAATTTTTCCCCTGGGTAAAATTGGTCAAACACGACCCGACACAGATGAATACCTAAGGGTCAGATCTATCCTAAGAACTCACATTCAAATCCAACAATCAGGTAACAACGGGAGTCTACAATGGAGTAAAAGAGTCTACGAAGGATCAAATGACACCAAAAGGAACCCAGAGATCGATAGAAAATAAAATCGGAAAGGCTTGAGGTTTACAGAATTAGTTGCATACGAGTTGACTCGGGGCCAAAAACAGACTCACAGAAGGTGCCATGTGTCATCTTGGCGCAATTCCAAAAGATGCATCCACATAGTCCAAGTTAAAAAAGTTGGACAAAGCGTACCAAAATTGGTAATTGAAAAGTCACAAGCCAGCGGAAGCTGCGATGTGTGCAAACAACACATGTTCAAGGGTGGAAGCCAAACCTTGAGACTCAAACAAGCATCGTGCCTCCACATGTCTCAGGCCCGAAGAGGGGCAGAGTTAATAGCTAAAAATTTAAAAGGGGTAATTGAGTAGGCCTAAAATGACTAAGTATAAAGGTGTCAGTGGAAGAAGCCACGTATCGACACGACGCTCCTTCAAAGGTAAAATCCTGAGCATGTTTCCGAATGAGCGTCAGGCTTCCATGTGTCTAGGGAATGAAAAGGGAGCAGGCTCAAATCAGATAAGTAAAAAAGGTAAGAGGAATCCTCCACGTGCCTCATCGGTGCAATTTCAAAAGGAAAATCCAGAGTTAGTCCCCAAATGAGTGCAGACTCGTAACATGTCCCAGGTCCAAAAGGGGATAGAGTCATGGATTGAATAGTTAAGGAAGGAGCATAGTTTCAGCATGACACTAATTCAAAAGTAATATTTGGAGTGGGTTTCCAAATAAGTGTGAAGTTTCCACATGTCCTGGGTCAAACATATGGCCCCACCAAACAAAAGGACTCAACCAAAATATAAGGAAATAGAGCAAGCCACGGAAGCTGCCACGTATCTCTTTAGTGCAATTTTAAAAACAAAATCCAAAAGCCATCCCCAAACTAGTGGCAACTCTACATGTGGCCATGTTCGAAATTAAAGCAGGAAGGAACCTCATCAAAGGCAATTCAAACTTTTGGCTCGAAAGGCGTAAAGTATAAAAATGAACTGCACCTCCGCTGATGCCTAAGGAGCCACGTGTCAAGCCTAAATTACATACAAGAAGGCGGGCCCAAGGAGGAATTTTTATCCAAATGGAAAATGCAAACTGGCGGGCTTGAAGATGGATTTTTGACAAAAATGATTTGTGAGGTTGTGGGGAAATTTTTTACATTTTGTATTTGTTGTGCCAAAAGGCACAAAGTGAGTTTCAAGCCCATGGACCCATTTTGCTAAATTGGTTTTCACCATTTTTGTACAGACCTGACTCAAATATTCAAATGGACATATCTTTCAATCCAGTTCCCGAAATCCAATAAATTTGGCACCATTCAAAAGGTATTGACCTCCTCTACGCTATGAGAGCTTGAAACTTTTATTTTGATGAGGTTAGGTGGGTGAAAATGGGAAAACTTTTATCACACCATTAATGCATAATATGATTGCTTCAACTACAAGATCATATTTGATCTGATTTGCCATTCTTCCTTCTTCAACATGCAAGAAAGACAAACTAGGTAGACTTGACAGAATGTCGGTGGATCCACAACAAGTATTGATGGTTGGTGGTTCGACTTTAAGAGCAGAGTCGAGTTTCTATTCTTTCCCTCTTATTTTCATCATCTATATATTGTAGCACTTCTCATTTGAGAAGGGGAGAGACATTCTGGGATGTGGATAAACTTTTTCAAAGTCATTTCCTAAGTCCATTTGAGTTGTAAGTCTTCTCCTACGCCTGGAAAATGTATTTGTGCCTCTGAGCACCCATGTAATAGTATGTGCACCTTATAGAGCAATAACATCTTGTTTTTTGGTGTCTTTTAACCCTTGGAATCATTTTGTTGTTTCTATGTGCCTCTCTATCTCATGTTTTCTCCCTTTGTATGTATTTCACGTTTTCAGGTGTAATATTTCATGCTTCATGGAGTTTCGATGGCAAATTTGAATTTGGGTTTGTGTCACTTTTTTCTGACCTTCCTCAGCCCCCTTTTCCCTGTTTCATTCTCCCTCAACAGAGTATCTCACCACTTCCTTTTCTGATGTATCACAACTTAGTGTAGGCTCTTTCACCCTCTCTCTCTCTCATTGTCCCCTTGGAATGGTTAGATTAGGATTAGTTAGATTCTTCTTGCACTGGAGTAGCTTATGGTAGGTAGATTAGGAAGTAATAACTAGCTTTCTCCAGAGGTCCATCTCAAGTTTTACATGTCCCACAGCTTGAGAGATGGTCCAATGTTGTGTAATCACACTGAATGCCCCACTTCATAATAAAGCCATTTGGAGGTACTGTGATTTTTCTTTAACACTACCTTGTGTTGAAAGAAAAGAAAGTGGTGAATTCTCAATGTTTTGATCGTAATACGTATTAGGAGGCTAGTATAGTCTTTTTCTAGGTTGAAATAGTTAAACACTCTTTGGTTTTGATATATTTAAAGTTAAAGTTATCCTTTGATATCTATGTTCTATTTTACTTTCATTTTTAGAGTTCTCTTGCCTACACAGTGACCGACACTGATCATTCTTAACTGGTGTCGGTGTACTTAGTACTAACATCAGACAATGCTTCATATTACAGTCTTTAAAATGTTAACTCCAAGATTAGTTTTCAACTTTAATGATAACATGACTTGCTCAACAACCTTAAATTAAATGAAATATTGTGGTAAACATATTTTTGGTGAATGTGAATCATAAATGTAGAAGCTATGCTGAAATTTATAAAAATAGATTCAATTGACAGTAACCGACATCGGCGACTGAACCACTGTCGACATTCCTGTGACCAGCATCGGTCACTATATACTACATAAATTGTAATATTTCAAACTTCAAAGACGTTTGTGGTGCTTTTGTATGAATCATATACCTTTGAGACTTTTATGCAATCAAATTGAATAATAAGTTACTCCTAGAAAAAGTCCAATATCCTTTGCTTTTAAAATAATAATCTAAAATATAGTGATGCCTCATAAACTAGCACCAATAGTGGAACCAATGTCAGTAGCATAGAGTTTATCACATTCGGTCAAGATATTGCCATCAGTCACCTATGCATGGATTGTTTTCTTTAACATATTTTGGGCCAAACCATTACCTCTCATGGATCTAGACATCAACTAAAGGTAGTGTTGACCAAAATAAACTCACACTTATTTTGGGTCAACTAACACCATTTTCCCCTTTTGTGCTTCAATATAAGTTTTTACATATTCCGAAATTTTAAGGTCCCCTAAAAGAATTTCAATTAGATAGGAAATTCCATCCCCTTTCCAAAGATATAAATAACTCCTTCTAACTTCTCATATTTCGTAAGTTACTGGTCAGTGGGCCTGCAGGACCAGAGAAGAATTTTTGCCAATGGAAATTACGTAAAGACGTCCATCTCAGGTTCGTAGGTCCCACAGCCTGAGAGATGGTCGAATGTTTTGTAATCACAATGAATGCCCCACTTAGACCTGAGAACATTCGAGGGTGTTGTGATTCTACACTAATAGTTTTGGCACACCAGATGGGACAATGAGGTTACATTTTTCTCATATTTCCAAGGTGTCTCATTCTCAATAAAAATTCTTAAGCCACCGTGTAACCATAATAACAGTTTTGGCACACCCTGTGGGACAAATAGGTCTTCACTTCATTTCATCAAGTTGACATGTTCTTGGTGAGATTCATCCTTTAGAGGCACATTCAAAGCACATCTGGCGACTCAATCTGGTTAACGACCCATTCTTTGAGTTGCATACCTTTTCCATCTATTTCCACCCATCTTCATTCATCTTTCTTTGCACATCTTTCCTATTTTGCCATTCATGAATTTGTGTAAGCTTGACTTCATTCCCCTCATGGAATTCCCACCTATAGCAGTGCATTCCATCTCCAATGTATTTCCCAACTCCTCTAGATCAACATTATAATCAAATCCATAACCATTATGCTTACTCATGTGAGCAGCGTCAAATCCAGTTTGGCTATGGAGCTTATCAAGAACAAGGGTATGCATATGATCATAAGAACTACATTGAAAATGCTAATCTGCTAGAGAAAATTCAAATAATGGAGGCTCACATGGTGCATTCAACGGCTACATCATAGATGAAAGCATTCAAGATTGGCTATAAGGCACCTTATCTGTGGGCCGGCCCTATGCCAATATATTACAGCCCTCAAGAGAAGCTTGACTTCATGGTTGCAGTGTTTCCTCAACTTTCATAGTGGATTGAGGACATTGAGGCTTATGAGCTGGACACAAGATAACCTTGTCAATTAGTAACTCAGTCACCAGTTCCTTATCCTTCATTTTCTCTTTCTCAAGCTTTATCATTACAGCATGATCAATATTCAAGCCCCTCACTTGTTGCTCCAAGTGTTGACTTCCCTTCTCCATCTCCTAGTCTTTCACCTCATCTCAATTCTTCTGCCCTTTTCCTTCCCAGGTAGTCATTCCCTCCAAACAAACAAGAAGTTCCACTCCCCTCTCCACCAAAAAAAATAGTAAAACTGGTTGAACCCCAATTTTCCACTCCTCTTACTTTCCCAAGTCCATGATGGGAAGAGACTCAAGAATCCATTCAAGGAAAACAATAAGAAGGGGATCCCAACAAAGAAGAAATGACCAAAAATCTGAAGAGTCAGGCTACTAGATTTGAGTTTACAAACTTCCCCTTGATTTTTAAACCAATAGAGGAGGTCAGAGTTGAAGAGCTCTTGGTGGATGAGGTGGAGTTTGTAGCAGAAGAAGAGCAAGAACAAGAAGAAGAAAATAAGCAATCTATTTATGGCACTTTGTCTCAAGAGGATGCTGATCTAATCGAAGCTGCACAACTAGTTAAGGAGGAAGAACAATCAGCTCCAAGTCCCATTGAGGAGGAGCAGATGGGAGAGATCAAATCAAAGTTGAGGCAACTTAATGAAGAAAGCATCATTGAAGATTTTTTTCTTTCATTTCAAGGGCCTCATTTGATTAATGAACCCACGATGGAGGAGGACCATACAATTTTGGAGACTCCAAGTCTGCAGCATGCCACAGAAGAACCTTTAGTTATTTCTCATACTTTATCCCCTTCAAGATTTGATGTTGAAGAAGAGCTTGATCTTTCAAAATTCATGTTTGAGGATGAAGGGAACCATGGTGAGCTAGTTGCAGATTAGGAGGACACCATAGAGGAGGTAGGACACATGCAGCAGGACAACAAGGAGGCAGTCTATCTGTCAAACTTGGAATATTACTTTGACGGAGAGGATCCTGAGGAGATAACAACATTCACTCCTCCATCATTTACCTTCCAAGCACATGAGCCCACTACCATGAAGGAGAGTGTTTAAGTACAATAGCATGTGTCTTGCAACATCCCTCTGAAACCAAGGCTAGAAGATAAGAATCTTTCATGTTCTTCACATGAGAAGGAAGGGAAAGACAAAGAGGATGTCATCATCTCTCTCACACCAACCATCTAGGAAGGTCAGCAATAAAAATCCATTCTTGGAGTTGAATTTTAGAGCAATGGGAAAATTCAAAGGACCAGGCCTTTCCCAATCAGGTACTTGGCTTTATTGGAGCCAAGAGAGTTACCACTGGTCAAGCTCATTTCAGAGCATGAGGATGAGCTCCAAATTACCAAGGATCAGCTATAATGGCTCTTCAATCCAAATGTAGAGTAGCTAAAAGAGGCATTTGTCTTGATTCCTTCTCACACCTTGATGATTTGGGTGGAGGACCGGCTTAAAGTA
Organism: Taxus chinensis; assembly: GCA_019776745.2. Classification (NCBI taxonomy): domain Eukaryota; kingdom Viridiplantae; phylum Streptophyta; class Pinopsida; order Cupressales; family Taxaceae; genus Taxus; species Taxus chinensis. The sequence goes on along the minus strand of CM034148.1, from coordinate 134,903,893 downwards.
AGTTTTTCACTCATCCAAGCAGCCATATTCAATGTCAAATCATTTACATGGTTGCCCATTTTGAGAAAGGGAAGCTACTTCACCCTGTCAATTGTAGGATTTTTTTGAGTTCCCTTTTTGCTTCCAGTTAGCGTAGGTTAATGTAGATTTTTTTTTTCAGCAGAAGAATTACTTGTGCACACTCTGCATGTTCCACTTGGAGCATGTATGATTTCTAGTCTTTTACATAGTGCGTTGTGGTGTTTTGTTTCTCATGCGCAGGACATTGGAAGCAACGGGGTGAATTTAGGGTCAGCCCTATTCCAACGGTGTTCCAAGTGGCTCAAGGATCATATCTTCAAATTTTAGATCAGATTTGTGTTTACTAGGAAGACTCCATTCCCAATGGATGCTTCAATTCCACTAATCATTTCACCTAACAGGCAGGTGATCCCCATGAATTGCCAAATTGTTGACAAAAATAAGCTCAAACTTATTTTTGGTCAACTGACACAATTTTCCCTTTTGTGCTTCAATATAATTTTTTACATATTCCAAGTAATTAAGCCCACTTGAAAGCATTTCCATCATATGGGAAATTTCTTCCCATTTCTAGAGATATAATGAAGTCTTTCTAACTCCTCATATTTTGCAAGTTATGGTTCGATGAGCCTTAGAGAGAATTTTTTCCAAAAGCGGGCTGACGGACCTAGGGAAGAATTTTTTCCAATAGAAATTGTAGACCGGTGGGGTAGCATGCGACATTTTGACATTCTTCAATTTTTGAAAATGGGCACAAGTATAATTATGGGGCCCCGTTGGCCAGAGAAGGATTCCTTATGAAAAGTGGAAAATACGGGCCAGCGGGCCCGAAGATGTTTCTTCTCCCAAGTGGAAAATGCAGATCGGGAGGCCTGAGGGTGACTCAAGTGTAAAAATTGGTCTACAAGGGCAAGGAGGAAATTTTTTCCAAGTCTAAAAGTAGGTCGATGGGTCTATGGGGGACTTTGACACTTTTTCACTTTTCACAAATGACGTAGTTTTCAAGTACGGGCCTTGGAGCCCATGGGGGCTCAACGGCCATTAAAAATTCACAGAGTCGTGGAGGGTGCCACATGCCTCATTGCTGCAACTCCAAGGATGGAATCCAAAATAGAGATCCCAAACAAATGCCAAGCTTCTATGTGTCCCAGAGTTAAAGAAGGGGACAAAGTCGATAGTTGAAAATTCAAAATGGGGCAGACCAAGTAGAAGGTGCCACGTGTCTAATCGGCATAGATTCAAAGACTAACTCTGAAGGAAGTTCCCTAAACAAGCCTAGGCTCCCCACATGGTCAGATTCAAAAAAAGAGACCGGGTGGGCCTAAATTGACTAAGCAGAGGCAGATCCAGTGGAAGGAGCAAAGTATCAACACAACATAACTTCAAAATTAAATTTAGAGTGGGCTTTCAAATGAGTGCGAAGCCTCCATATGTCTCGGGTCAGGCACAGTGTCTCCACCAATAGGAATGACTGAGACAGAATAAAAAGGAAATCAAGCAGCCCATGGATGCCACCACATGTCAGTCTGACATGATTTTAATGATGAAAGGAAAGAGCAAAATCCTCAAGATGCACAAGGCTGACACATGGACCTGGTACAGATAGACTCTTTTAAACAGTACGCGCCTGTCACCCTGATCTTCAGACATCCATATATTTTGAATGGAAACTTTGATCTGGGCAGGAGAAGACTTTTTTGAAAGATCTCAGCGTCAACTTCTCACCTACCTCCATTAATACCTCAACCCACCATTTTTGGGGACTATCAAGTCTCTCACCTACCGCCATGATGAAAAATTGGCCTCTTTATTTCCCAGTACGGGACAGCGATGGAGGCATGGGTCTTGTAGTAAATCCCATCACTGTTATAGGAGTTTTTTAATGCCTTCTGGAGTGGTTGTGGTAGGTGGATTTAATGCATTGTAGGGGTGGTTGGAATAGAGTTAGATTTTCCCTCTCTCTTTCTCTCTCATTCTTCTATATATTGTAAAGGAGGGTTATTTTCAAATGGTTTTTCATCTTTTCTCTTTTTCCCCCCTCTCTCTTCCTTCCATAGGGTAGAATACGGAGTCTAAGCCTCCTTTCATGGCTCTGTAATGGCATATTCTTCCCCCTTTCCCGCTGATGATGTACCGTGTAACTTTTGGAGTAATAGAATCTGTTTCATGATGCATTTTTCCATCCTTGGCTCATTTTATTGTCTCTTCTCACCTCTCGTCATTGTAGGGTATACTATGCATACTCTAATGTTTATTGCAAGTTCTGAGAGCTATGCAAGTTTTGTTCCATGTGAATTTCATCTCTGGTCTATGGTGCATCTTGTCCAACCCCTCCTCTGCTCACCTCTCTCTACTTCAAGTAGTTTAGATCTATGATCATCCACTTCCTTTTCTAGTGTATCACCACTTAGTGTAGGCTCTCTTTCACCCTCTCTCTCTTTGTCTCCTTGTAGTGGTTAGATTAGGATAGCTTAGCTCTTCCTACATAGAAGTAGCTTGTGGAAGGTAGATTAAGAAGCATGAACCAACCTACTCTGGAGGTCCATCTCAGGTCCATGAGTCCCACAGCCTAAGAGATGGTCCAATGTTCCGCAATCACACCGAATGCCGCACTTTGATCCGAGGCAATTCGGGGGTGCTATGATTCTATACTAATAGGTAGATCCAAACTGTATAGGCCATGTATGCTTGTTTGGACCCATACTCCAACCTACATAAATAAATTTAAATCATTAAACTCTTGATATATAAAATGGGTTTCTTCCCCATCAATGAAAATAAAAATAAAAATAGATAACTAATCAACAATAGATCTCAAACCATATCTAGGATATATATTTGCATTGAAATTAAATAACTAGGAATGCATGATTAAATCTAAGATTCAACTATTCTAAAGGAGGAGCCAAGTGGATGGAATCCCCTTCCTCTTGCACATTGATTCCAAGAAGACTCTTTCATGAATTCCCTAGATCCATGGCATCCACTCCTTCAACCTACAAACTAAAGAAAAACAAATGAATGAGCTAGGGAAAGAAATTCGAAATAAGTTAAAAATGTAACCCTTCTAGTAGATTTTTGTGATTAATTCAATGGAATTTAAAGAAAATAATTTAAGAAAACTAAGGTAACTAGGGATAAGGGTTTATCAAATGTGGATTGAATGTTATTTCCCAAGGGGAAACTATTTAACCTAATAAGAGAAATTAATGGACACTTATCTAGTGATGATAATTAAATTGACATTACGACTGGATAAAGAATAATTAATTTATAATTTTGAAAGGATCTATCCAATGAAATGTAACTTTGCTAGTAGGAATTAATTAAACGTATATTAGGGTTTGACACTCTTGTAACTTAAAACAAAAAAAAAATTACCGTAACTTTCTAGATAATTGTTTAAGGATTAATATGGTTTTAGAATGTCGAAATTGTGTGTGTTACAAGATTCAAATTCACTAAATTAAAAATTCATCTCGATCTTAATAATAACACCCACACAACTATCCCACAAATATAAATAATGGTAATTACCAATTTGAATATCTCCATAGTTGGCTCTACTAATCAAAGAAATTAATTTGCACCTTATACTATTCACTACAATTCCTTGGAAAACCAAGGCCATGAAACATCTCAAATAAAATTCATTTGACATGGCAAGGAAATTTTAATGAACCAAACAAAATGTCAAATTGGAACAAGTATACCTTGATGAGATTGTCAAATTGCACGGGATTCCACAAAAGATCATTTTTAATCATGATCCCTTATACACATGTCACTTTTGGACTACCATGCAGTATGCTCTCGAGACAAAGATCACCTTCAGTACAACTTATCACCTTGAGACAAATGTATAGACGAAGTGGGTGAATCATATCTTGGAGGACATGCTTAGGATATACATCATGGACCATCAGTCTAGGTGGGAGGAGTACTTGTATGTGATGGAGTTTTCCTATAATAACTATATTCAGAGCTTGATGGGCATGGCTCCTATTTTAGGAACTGTATGACATAGAGTGTAGGACACTGCAGTTGTGACAGATTGAAGGATAGGGTTTCTCTTGGGCCGACTTTACTACAGGATATGGAGTAGCATGTTGTTATGATCAGGCAGAGATTACAAGAGGCTCAGGACACGCAAAAGAATTATGTGGATCAGTATAGGAAAAATCATATTTTTGAGGTGGGCACGAAGGTGTTTCTTCATGTTAGGCCTCATAAGAGCCCTATATGTTACCAAAAAGGCTTTAAGATTACTCCTAGATTTGTGGGACCATTTGAGATCTTTGATTGTATCAATCCTTTAGCCTATCATCTCGCATTACCACCTATCTTTTCTCATATCCACATAGTAATTCATGTTTATGTACTTAAGAGGTACATTTCAAATCCTTCTCATGTATTAGATTGAACAACATTGCAGGTGTAGGATCAGGGGCGGGTAATGGTGAAGCTTGTCTGTATTTTAGAGCACAGTACCCTAAGCCTTTGAGGCAGAAAGATTGATCAGGTTCATGTTCAATGGGATAAATACGACGAGACAACAAGTATGTGGGAGGATGCCACACCTCTAAGAGCACAGTTCCCACATTTGTTCTAGTGATTTCCAAACCAATACTCATCATCTATAGTGCCCTCCTCTTCTAAATTTATATAATTATGATTCTGCCCATTATAGATTAGAGTTTTGGACATTTCTATCATGGTTTAGATATTGACAGATGGACATTGTTATTTTGATTAGTTAATTTATTGGCAATGTGGATGTTAGACTTATGGCATGATTACAAGGTGGATTATATGCATATTTGGATATATCGAATTGTTGATTTTGAGCTTATATTAGATTAATGCATTTAATTTGCTAATTATATGTTTGCTTGATGATGTAATTGATATTGTGATCTTATTGCTAGTTGATATAGTAATGAAATTGAAATAATTGGAATTGTAAACAATGGAAAATTACATGTCTTGGTTTAAGTTGCGATAATTGATTATATGTATATGCATGTAGTTTATTATTTTGATGTTGTTAATACGGTCATGAGGCCAGAAAGGTATTCGCAACAAACACAATTAACCAAAGGGGGATAAGAGACTAACAGTGAGAGAATATGGAGTATTGGCAACAAGTCACCATGGCAACACATTTTTTCGTATGTTGTTTGATGTTGAAGTTTGTTAGGAGGTCCCCATTGGGGGGTGACCTCAAAAGAGACATTGGAAATGTTTTTAATTTTGTCTTGTTGCTTTTATTTATTTGTGAATTATAATATTTTTATTTGCATGTGGAGTCACTTTTATTAAATGTGTTTTACACCCCTTTTAAGTTAATTTAAAAGTGTTTATCTAGTGCTAATTAGGATGTGACTAAAATAAGAGAAATAAATGTGAGTTGGTAGCTTTTATGTGTGTTGGTTTGGGATGAGTTTAATGTGTTTTGGGTTGTGTGTACTCAATCTCCCTTGTGGAATTTGGATTTTTACCTTCTAGGCTATTTTGAAGACTTGTAGGACAAGCTAACCTTTAAAGTCACCCACCCACTTAGCCTATGATGTGAAGGAATTATTTTAGGTCCTATTTTTTGTTTTTATGAAGGAAAAGGGCACTCAAGTGCACTTTTCTTACATGGACAATTAATTGTGTCCTTAAGGGGTGTGGGTTGGGTTGAGTGTGTAAAATGGTGATCTTTTCCCCAACCACTAATTTATTATGCTTTGGGGTATGGGTTTGAATTTGGTGATGTGGGATGGAGAAGAAATGATGTGGCATCCTACATGGAGCCACATCATCTTCCTCTTCCTCTTTTCTATTTATTGGAATTTTTGTGAAGTTTTGGGGGTTATTGCTTGGTTTTGGCTCTCTCATTTTGGAATGCTTGCCTTTTGGAGTTCTTCTTAGAGTTGAAGATTGCTTGGAATCACTTGAGCTTGGAGGATTTTGGGACTTGCTTGTGAAGTGGATTCTTGCTATGGCAAGGTAGGGTCTTGTACCCTTGGTTTCTCCTCTTTTCTTATATGCTTTTGTTGAATGAATGTGTTTTCTTGCTTGGTGTTGTTGGGTAGTGAAATGGCTTTAAGGTGTGTATGAGATAGTGAAACAAGGATGACATATGTTGGGAGGCATAAGAGATTCTTTTGGGTGTTTAAGAGGGAGTGGGTTGGATGCCCCACCTTATTCTCATTTTGTTATTTTGTTCATTGTGAGAACCATAAGAGAGAGGGATGCATAAGAGCGAGGGAGGCATAAAATATTTTGGGGTGATTATGTTTTGGAGGTTTTTGAGGTGGGCATCCAAACCCTTGGGAGGCACAAGGGTATCCCCATATTTCTTTCTCTACTTGGCTTGTTTTAGAGCCATTGTTTTTGGGAAGTTGTGTTTAAAAATGAGTGTTTTGTGGTTATTTTCTTGTATGAATGTTGCTTGGTAGTAAGTGTGGAAGCCTTGTATTTTTTTTCCATGGTTGTCACATATTCCTTATTGTCTCATTGTTGGTTCTCAGGGACCAATGAGTAAGTAGGCTTCATTTCCTCATTGGAGTAATAGTTGGGTGGAGAGTGTTGCCTACTCCCCCATTTTTGGTTGGTGTACTGATCTTGGAAGAAGGTGGAGTTTAGATGATGAAGGATTCTTGTGCATTTGGAGAAAAGAATAATGGACTCTCTTGTTATATTTCATCATGTTGTCTCCATTGTATATGGAGGGCTTGTAAACTTGTATTTGTTTGAAGTGAATTTTTTAGTTGTTTCATTCTCAAAATGTAATCTTAGTTGATATTGTAAATGAAAGCAAAAAAAAAGGTTTTGAAAATTACTCCATTACTTGTTGGAAGGAGGGACTATAAGTTTGTTAAATTGAACCAAGTCGTTGAAATGTAATGGAAGAGAAAAGAACTTTGCTCTCATTTTAGTTTATTTATTGGCTTCAATAGGGTGTTGTTCTTGTCTTAAAACTATTGGGAAATCTTGTTATAATTGCTTGTGAGAATGGTTGCAAAATTGTATTTTATAAAAGCAAGAGAAATAGTTATTCCTATTGTATTACATGAAATGCATAGGGTAGTGAAATAAACTATATTTGTTCATCCCCTTGTATTGGTTGAAAGAAAGTTTAAAATCTATGTATAAATGGAAAAATGCCTTAAATTCTTGTTATTATTCACCATATCATGAAATGGATTTATCCCTTAAACCTATGATAATAAAGAAAAGTACTTGGTTACTACTAGATTCTAGCCTCAAATTGATTGTGAAATTTTAGTATTAAATGACTATGAGTTTATATAAGCATAAAATGTTGATTACAGTAATAATAATAGAGGAAAAGAAACTTAGTTTTGCTTCCTATACATTACTACCAACTTGTAAAAAAAAAGTTAGTAAAAGATTAAGGATAGTAATGTTGTTAGTAACATGAATATTATCATTATTGATATTAGAAATCATATTTTAATATTGTTAATAGTGATATTAATTATAACATTGACTTCGTTATTATAAATATAAAAATATACATATTAAATATATATATATATAGAAATAGAAATTAAATATTGTTAATAACTAAAATTTGGTTGGGTCAATCTATATAGGTTGCGTCCTGTATTTGTAAAAAGGAAAGGGTTGGGGGGAGGCTCGCTGACCCCACCCCCACCCCATTAATAAATGGGATGGGGGTTGGGGTTGGTGACCCTCCCCCCAACCCAAATAACTTCCACCATGTAATAAACCTTCCCCCCCATGACACGTGAACTTTGAGCAATTAGCCCTCTCTGGAATATGTGGACTCTGTAAAACCTCAAATCTGTGGCCAAACATCCTCTTTAAACCCGTTTCTTTTATTTCATATATATATATATATATATATATATATATATATAATCACTATATTTTTATTATTATTTCTTGTTTCATTTAAATTATATATATATATATGCATATATTATTTTAACCAAGTAAATACATATATCATTTTAACCATTTCACTAAAATGGGGTAAAACCCATATGCCCATTTGGGTAAATGTTAAATAATGAGATAAAAAAAAAATACATTGGAAACTTAGAAGAGGGTTTAAATAGAACAAGAAAAGAAAAGAAAAGTGTTTCCTCTCATGGCTTCCACCTCCCTCTCCACCAATCTGCAAAATAAAAAGAAGAAACAATAAGTCAAAACAAAGAGAAAATAGCCTTTCATAAGCATGCTTAGGGTTAGTTGAATCCCTAGATCTAAGGGCATGTAGTGCCCACTTCTCTTTAACACCTTCTGATACTTATCATGGCATTGTTGACTATATCATGGACATTATTATAGTTTTTATTTAGTATGATGTTAGATGCTCGATCATGGATTATTGTTGACTTTGATTCTTATATGATGCATAATGATTCTTAGAGACATTTTTATATATTGATGTTGATATACTGTTTGAAATGGTTATATTATAGATGTTTTTTAGACTTGTGATAATTAAATATTTTGATTAGACATAGAAAATGAAAATTGGATTAAAATTGATGATGATATAGTTGTTAATGAAATTTTAACTGATACTGTTGATTGTATTAATGATTGTTGTGATTCACATATATATTGATGATCTTGAAATTTTATTTATATTCATTTGAATGTTCTGATATGGCCATGAGGCCGAAGGAAGTATTCATGTTTTGCAGGTTTAAATATCACAACAAACATCAGGGGATTGTAGACCAACCACATTGGAATTATAGATGAATTTAACCAGGTCACCATGGAAACTTGTATTTGTTTGTGTGTGTTAGGGATTCCCTTGGGGGGACTCACCTTTAAATGTGACCAAGGGGCTATGTGTATTTATTTATTGGTTCCTTTGTTTATTTTGCATGTGTTTATTTTGTTTTGCATTGAACCTTTCATTATTCATTAAATGGTGTGTAATATTATGAGTAATCATGTTATTAAGTTAATTAATTAAAGTATGTCATAAGAAAGTAATTAATAGAGTTATTGGCATTGATTTAAAGTGTTGTAAGAGATGTGTAAGTGATGTGTAAGTTAATTTTTGAGTTTGAAACACTTCATCTTCTTGGAAATTCAATTTTTTCCTTGAAGGCTAATTTTGGAGGCTTGTGGGACAAGTTAAACTTGTCCCATACCTCTTAAACTCATTTACCAACCATACCTATGGTTGAAGGGTTGATTTTAGACTTTTTTAATGCATTTGTGTAAGTCAAATTGTAAGTTTTAATTTCACTTTTCTTCCATGGTTTAATTTCAATCCTTTTGGGTGTGGGTTGGATTTGAGTATGTAAGTAAACTGTCATATTATTCACCCACCTATTTATTATGCATTAGAGAATGAAGTTGAATTTTGGGGGTTGGGGTTGAGGATTTGCGATGTGAAATCCTACATAGATCCACCCCATCCTCTTCCCTTCCATATTCTATAAAATTTGAATTCCTTTCCTTTTTTTGGGTTGCTTCACTTTGGAGACTTCAATTCTTGGGTGAATTACTTGTTGTTTTGGGAGCTCTTCATTATTGGAGAAGTTTGAAGATTGTTGCATGCTGGTTGTTGGGTGGATTTTTTGATTGTTTTCTTCAAAACAACTATTGTTTGGAACTTGGGAAATTCCATAATGGAGAGGTAAGAGCTTGGCTCTTGAAATGCTGTTATTTTATGAATGTAAATTTTAATGTGTGAATGTTTTGGAATGTTTATGGGTTGTTGGGTAGATGGCATAGGAATGGTGTAGGAGAAGACTATGGGGTTTATTTTATGGTAGGAAAAAGTGTGTTTTAGGGAGGTATAAGGGTGGAGGGAGTTGGGATTTGGGTTCCACATTACAAAGAAATGGCTTGGATTTATTTACTCATTATGGGGTGCCATAAGAGGTTGGGGAGGCATAAGGAAATGTGACGAATAAGGGGTACTCGGGGAGGCATAAGAAATATTATAGTTTTGATATACTATATTTTGGTGGTTTGTAATTCAGGTGGTGATACCCATTTCACCTTTTTGGAGGCATAAGAAGCATCCCCATAGTTTCTTTATCCTTTGGCTTACTTGATGAAGCCTCAGTAATGTTTGTCATGATTTAATGTAGTTGTAAACTACATTCTATTTTGGACTATGTTTTTATTGTGAAAATGATGCTTGTGTGTTTGTGGAAGCCTATTATTGCCATGAGTTGGATCACATCTTGTATTGCATTTTGGTTGGGGCTTGGGGGCCAATGAAGAAGGATGGTTTCTCCTTTTCATTGGATTTATTTTTTGGGTGGAGAGTGTTGCCTTTCCCCTGCTCTTGTGGTGATCAAATTTCAAGAATGTGAAACCTGCATGTTGTTGTTTTGGAGATGAGAAAAATATAGTTTGATAGTTCCTTGTGAAATGAAACTGTATTGTAACCTTTCTCACTTGAAGTGAATGAAATTGTAAATGTTTGTAATGGAAAGATGTTGTATTAGTTAAGAAAGTGTAAATTGAAATGTGAAAGAGACATATTCTATTCCTGTTCTTTTTCAAGCAAGAAATTGTATTTTGTATGATGAAATTGAACAATGAAAGAAGGAAGTTGTAAAGTTGTCTTTTGGAATCAATAAAGGATTGCATAACCTTCCTCAATTGCATCATTGTATTGAATTTGATCACCTATATGTGAGTTGTAATCTTTGTTTGAAAGAAAGAAATGCGTACGAAGAAAATGTAATATTCTGTTTTGTGAATTGCATGATTTGAAAAGAATAAAAGTTGCATTCTTGTCTTTATCAGTTGATTGAAAGAATGAAACCTATTTGAAACTAGCATGGAATGAATTCATTTGTAAGGCAAGTAAAATAAGAACCATTGAGTTAATTTTTGTTGTTTCCATTTTTCTTTCACGTTAAACTCTACAACTTTTACCAGAAATGAATCGACCAAACCTGCAATCAAGAAATAATAATGAAAAATTACAATTAATGAATGCAATTAGACAAAATAACTTAAGGGAGAATCCTTCAAACCTTGTGAAAATGGGCTCAACCCTCTTATAGTTATTTTGTTGTCAAGAGATGTATATTTTCAAATTGTAAATCAATCAGACAAATTTAATCTTGAAATCCTTCTTAAATCTATCTAAGAAAAATTCTCCATGTCTAATTGACATGTTGAGAGAGGAAGAAGATCAAATTGAGCAAATGTTATAAGTTAAAATTTACAAGTTTGCACTATAAAGCCTTCAGATCATTTTCTTGAAAATGAATCCTTAAAATTTATAAAATAAAAATTTAATGAATCCTGTGTAAAGAGGATGTTGAGAGCTTTCCATAAATTATTTTTTTTCCCAAAACCGAGATCTCTATCAAAAGTTATGGTGTTCTGAAGTTGTTCTTCATTTGACGTCAAACAAAATAATAATAATTGTAACTGTCAAAAAAAAATTTGGAAAATTTTCCTTGGCGGACCTGTGGGTCTGAATTTTCCCTTAGAACTCAAAAAGAAATTTTTGGAAATTTTTCTAAATTTTCCCCACAGCCCCACAACCAATCAAGGCTGCCAATTTTCCCTTTTTAACTTTGTGCTTCAATAAAAAAAATTTGGAAAATTTTCTAAATTTTCCCCCTGGCCCACAGCCAATTAGAAGCTGAGACGTGGCATCGCGAGGTGTCGGCAGAGGCATGGGTGAATTTTACCATTTTCACCCCTCTGGGAATTAAAATTCTTTTATCCCCACTTTCCCCATGTTTTCTTAGGAGGTGTCATGTGTCCCTTGTGGACTTGAGGACTCTAGGGAGTGCGGGTGCAAAGGTGGGTTTTTTCCCTACGTGAGAAATTTCCAAAACGTCTCCCGCAGCCCCGCCAACCCGCCCCTGGGGAAAAATTTCTCCCCACGGCCTATAGACCCACCCATGGGGAAATTTTTCTCCCCGTGGCCCACCAACCCGCCTGTGGGGAAATTTTTCTCCCCGTGACCTACCGACCTGCCCCTGGAGAAAATTTTCTCCCCTTGGCCCGCATGCCAACTCTTGGGGAAAATTTTCACCCCAAGGCCCACTGGCCCATAACTTATGAAATACATGGAGTTTGGTGAACTTATTTATATCATTGGAAAGGTGAGGAAATTTCCTATCCAATGAGAATTGTTTATAGAAATTTTGAATGAGTTAATTTTGAGAAAAAATAAGTTGAATCTTTAAATCCTATTAGAGAGTGGGTATGTCGAGGAATTACCCTCTTAACCTAATTGAACCTGCTAACCCTAAATTTTGGAGCTTGTGACCTCTAATAATTGTTAACAAAATAAAATTATATTCTAGTAGATTATAATTGATCTAGAACCTGTTAGTGACAACTTTTGTCTTGTAACCTGGTTGTAGTCTCCTTTAAAAAAAATTATTCCAGAATTTTTCCTAACTTATCCTATGTTGGTTTTATGTCTCAAGTGGGTTGTTTTAGCTGGCATCACACTTGGTATCAGATCATTGGTTCAAAATCTTGGGCCATTGGGCACACTTAAAAACTTGAGACATGAACTCTAAACCTAGCACACTTTTAAATCTAGAAGACAACTTAGTTTAGAAATTGCATATTTTAGTAAATACGGAAACTAAGTAAAACCTAGAATAAGGAGCTAACTCTTGTTTTGCTCTGTGTAGGAGGCATAGACAAGATGAGGAGCCTTTTCAAATAGACCTAGGCATACCACCTTTATTTCATGTTGTAGTAGCCATCCTACCATATATTTTTTAGATTCTTCAGGATGTTAATGCCCCTCTATGGGCAGGATCAGTAGGAGGGCATGCAGCTAGACATGATAGAGTCACTTTCATTGAGGGTTGTGTATCTCCTTTACCCTGCGAGGAGCATGGAGGAGATAACTTCCATGCAGAGTCAACTAGAGTAGAGTCACCATAGAGGGGATAGGGTGACCAAGTTTCAGGACATAGGGAGAGGTCTCGGAGCCCTAGGCTTAGGGATGTGCATACAAAGAGGCCTAGAGGCTGTCAGACCATAGTTGCAGATGACACGAGGTAAATATTGAAGCTTCGGCCATCACATTATTCTGGTGACACATGTGGATTTTAGGAAGATCCCTGGTTAGTGAGCTTGAGTGGGTGCTTCAATATTTATCCTTGTTCTAGCAACACAAAATCTTGTTTTATGATCCATCTACTGAGGGATGGAGCTGGTGTCTGGTGGTGGATAAAGGAGTAGAAGCTCCATGTTGATTCTGAGATAGTTACCTGGGAGCTCTTTAAGGAACATTTCAGGATCACATACTTTTCATGGAGGCTCATACAATAGTGGATAGATGAGTTCCATGACCTTTGAGAGGCATCTCTTATAGTGGCTGAGTATGAGAGTAGATTTCTAGATCTAATCCAGTATGTTGATTACACACAGAATGAGTAGGTGCAGATCCAAAGATTCATTCAGGGCCTGAATATATACATTAGAGCTGTAGTGCAGATCGATTGTCCATAGACATTAGCTGAGGCCATTGAGAAGGCCTATATAGCAGAGGAGACATGGGGAAAGAACCAGCAGGCTAGAGACTAAGTCTAGAGCCACATAAAGTAGATGCAGGATAAAAAATTGAGGGGGTCAGTACCTCTTCCTCATGGTGGATAGGGTTCAATATAGTCATCTTTTAGACCCCAGTAACATCAGCAACAACAGTCCCACCCACCTTATAGACCTCCACAGAGCTTTGACGCATAGAGAGGTCAAAGTATGGGACCTCCTCCTATGGGTCCCATCACAACACATGGTTCCCAGAGAGCTCACTCAATAGGATCTCACCAGCAGAGACCTCAACAGACCGCATTCAGATAATCAAGATCAACACCAAAGACCTCTAGAGTACCAGACAGACCTGCTACATAAGGGAGAGTATCAAGCGGTTGTTTTGGGTGTGGTGTTACTGGACATTTTTGGAGAGACTACCCATATAACCCTTATAACAAGGGTAAGACATAGATCTCAAAGCCTACTATTGGTGATATGGGGAAAATTCATAAGATGAACATAGCGGTATAGAACTACCAAGAAGAGAATAAAATTATAGTTATTGAGACTATAGGTAACATTGGAGGAATTCCTAACTCCATTTTGTTTGATTCTAGTTCTTTTAATTCTTTTATTGTACCATCTTTAGTAGAGCGATGCAGGCTGGTGGTAGTTAGGCAAGGTCATAGTTGGGATGTTGAGATGGATTCTGGAGTGAAGATATCTATAGAATCCTTAGTGAAGAAGTGTGTAATGGATTTGGTACCTTTCACCACTACCTCGGATCTTTGTATCCTTCCATTGGGCTCTTATGGAGTCATCTTGGGTATGGATTGGTTTTCTGCACATAAAGCTGGAGTGGATTGTTACCACAAGATCATATCTTGTACAAATGATCTAGGAGTTGAGGCAATGATATTGGGAGTCAAGAGACTCGTTTCTATTCGTACCATCTCCGCTATGTAGCTGAAGCAGTGTGTGTGATGGGGTTGTTAGATGTATGTTGTTACAATTAGTGATAGATCAGAGGATGGGTCTAGTGGACCATCACTAGATGATCATCCCATTTTAAGAGAGTTTGCAGATATCTTTCTAGGGTAACTACAAGGATTTCCACCCCCACGTGATATTAATTTTCATATAGATTTAGTTCTAGGAGTAGAGCCTATCTCATGAGCACCTTATTGGATGACTACCCCTGAGCTCTGTGAGCTCAAGTTATAGCTTTCGGGCCTTCTGAAGAAGGACCTAACTCATCCTAGCATGTCCCCTTGGGGTGCACCAATGATCTTTGTTAAGAATAAGGATGGATCCTTGGGGTTATTTATTGATTACCGCCAACTAAATAAGACAATGATCAAGAATCGTTATCCCATTCCATGCATTGATGATTTGTTTGATCAGATGAAGGTATCCACAACTTTATCTAAGATAGACCTTAAGTCAGGATACCATCAACTGAGGATTTCAGAGGTGGACATTCATAAGACTGCCTTCCGTATGAGATATGGCCATTATGAGTTCACAGTGGTACCTTTTGACTTAACTAATGCCCCCACAGTGTTTATGAGTTTGATGAATGGGGTATTCAGGACTTTATTAGATTGCTTTGTGCTCATCTTCCTTGATAACATATTTATTTACTCACGTACACGTGAGGAGCATGAAGGGAACCTTCGCCAGGTTCTTTAGTGTTTTCAGGAGCACCAACTTTATGGGAACTTGGAAAAGTGTGCAATCTTTCAGACGGAGGTGAAGTATTTGGGTCATATCATTTCTGGGGAAGGTATCATGGTCGCTCCTTCCAAGATTAGAGCTATCATGGATTGGCCAACACCCACTACTAGGACAAATGTGCACAGTTTCATGGGCTTAGCAGGTTACTACAGGAGATTTTTTTAGGACTTGTCTCAGATTACACACCCCATCACTTCCCTTCAACGGAAAGGGAACAAGTTTGTTTGGTCAAACAGGTGCGAGTAGACCTTCAAGAAACTGAAGGAATACCTCACTATGGCACCTATCCTTGCAGTGTCGGATCCACAGGGTGAGTTTTTTTTGTACGGATGCTTCTTTAGTAGGACTTGGAGGTGTGTTGATGTAGGAGGGAAGAGTAGTGGCTTTTGAATCTCACAAACTCAAATATTACGAGATTAATTATCCGACTCATGATCTTGAGCTTACAGTAGTTTTACATGCTTTGGTTTGATGGAGACACTTTATGGTTGGTCAGAGATTCACACTCAGGACAAATCACTTGATTCTTCGCCACCTCTTCATGTAGCCCAATCTCAACACTCGTCAGCAGTGTTGGATGGAGTTGCTTTGTGAGTATGATATGGAGATAGAGCATGTGTAGGGGAAGGAGAATTTGGTGGTAGATGCTCTCAGTAGATGGAGACATGTGGCTAAGGCTACCTTAGCAAGCACAAATTTATGGATCATGATTCTTCAGCAACTTCCTTTTGATAGCTTCTACATTGCAGTTCAAGTGGAGATCGAGTTTTAGAGACCCCTCGAGGAGAATTCTAATGGTTTTTCCTTAGAGGTAGATGGTATTCTCAGGCACAGAGGCTAGATTTATGTTCCCAGAGATGGAGGCTTGAGGCAGGACATTTTGATAGAGGCACAACGGGCACCCTATTCAGCCCATCCAGGGTTGAAGAAGATGCACACTACTTTGAGACAGTTGTATCACTGGAGAGGACTTCATAAAGACATAGCTAATTTTTTGTCATGCTGTTTAGATTGCCAAAAAGTTAAGGTCAAGCATCAGCATCTAGCTGGCCTTCTTTTATCTCATGCTATATCAGAGTGGAAATGGGACACCATTTCCATGGACTTCATTGTTGGGCTACTAACGTCGAGATATCACCATGATGCCATCATGGTCATGCCTGATAAATTGACAAAAGTGGCTCACTTTTCTCTGGTGTAGACCACTTATATAGCCAGTGCAATGACACGAGTGTATCTTGATGAGATTTTCAGGTTACATGGGATTCCGTGGAAGATCATTAGTGACCGTGATCCTTTATACGTTTCCAATTTCTAGAATACCATGCAGCATGCCCTCGAGATGAGAATCAACTTCATCACAACATATCACCCCAAGAGAGATAGATATACTAAGTGGGTGAATCTTATTTTAGAGGATATGCTCAGGATGTATGTGATGGATCAAGAGTCTAGATGGTAGGAGTACCTGTACTTGGTGGCATTTTCCTACAATAATAGTTTTCAGAGTTCTATAGGCATGGATCCTTTTCAGGTTACAGGAAAAGGTTTCTCTTGGGTTAGCTTTATCGCAGGACATGGAGTAGTAGGTGGTTACGATCAGACAGAGACTATAGGAGGCACAGAACATACAGAAGAAGTATGCAGATCATCATAGGACCGAATGTAGTTTTGATGTGGGCAGGAAGGTTTTCCTTCATGTCAGGCCACATAAGATCCTTATCCATTATGGAAAAGGTTATAAGTTAGCTCCTATATTTTTGGGTCCCTTTGAGATCTTGGAGCATATCGGTCCTTTGGCCTACCATCTAGTGTTGCCACCTAGCTTGTCTCACATCCATGATGTGTTTTATGTTTCAGTACTTAGAAGATATGTTATAGACCCTTCTCATGTGCTAGATTAGACCTCTTTGTACGTGAAGGATTAGGGGCAGGTGATGGTGGAGCCCATTCACATTATAGAGCATAGGACCGTGGGCCTTTGAGGTAGAGATATTGACCGAGTTCAAGTGTAGTGGGATAGATATGATGAGACTGTGGCTACATAGGAGGATGATAATTTGCTACGAGTTTAGTTTCCACACATATTCCAGTGACTTATAGGAGGAATTCAAGTATAAGGGGAGGGGGATGTAGTGCCCACTTCCCTCTAACACTTTTTTTTGTTGATTATGATACTGTTGACTATACTTATGAATATTATTGTAGCTGTTGATTTGGCATGATGTTAGATTTTAGAGACCATGAACTGTGCTTGATTTTGATTCATATATGATGCATGTGGATTATTAGAGACATTTTATATTTATGTTGATACACTTCTTGGCATGGTTATGTGTGTGTGTGTGTGTGTGTGTTTTCCTTACATGTGATATTTTTTCATATCGAGTAAAACTAGAAAATGGAAGTAATGTTGTGATCATATGATTATGGATGGAATTGTAAAGGAGTTTTTTCTTCTTGGATGATGTTTTGATTCATATTTATAGATGATTTGGAGTTATATTTCATATTTTGGATGTTTTAATGCATCCACGAGAACGAAGGAGGTATTTATATTTTGCAGGTAAACATGTCACAACAAATATCAGGGGATTGGAGACCAACCACATTGGAATTCTAGATGAATTCAACAAGGGTAACCATGGAAATGTGTATTTGTTTGTGTATGTTTTTATTGTTGTTAGGGGTTCCCATGGGGGGGATCGGCTTCGAATGTGACCAAGGGGTTATGTGCATTCTTTTATTTGGTTTCCTTTGTTTGAATTTAGTATGTAGATTTTAGTGATGTATTTTCCCTTTTATTATTTATTTTGTTTGTGTCTAGATTAGTGAGTAATCATGTTATTAAATAAATTATAATGGGCCAAAAGTATTCATTTATTAGAGCTGATGGCTCTTGGATTATGTGTTGAAAGTAATGTGTAAGTAACTCGGAGTGCGAAACACTACACCTTCCTTTTGAAATTCGAATATGACCTTAGGGGCTGATTTTGGAGGCTTGTAGGACAAGTTAAACTTGTCCCACACCTCTTAAATTGTTATACCAACCCTACCTATGGGTTGGGGATTCAAAATTAGGTCTCATTATGTATCTTTGGAAGGAAAGTTATAAATTTTTATTGCACCTTCTTGCATGAAATTAATTTTTGTCCTTGGGGTGTGGACTTAGTTTGTGTGCGCAAGTAAAATTTCATTTATTCACCCACTTTCTTAATTGTGCTCTAGAATTTGAATTTGGCTTCTAAGATGGAGTTGAAGATCTATGATGTGGCATCCTACATGGACCCACCCCATCCTTCTCTCTCCCTTTTCTATTAATTAGAATTCCTTGGCTTGTTTTGGGGGTTACTTCATTTTCGGTGACTTCTTTTGGTTTAGAGCTCTCGTAATTTTGAAGAGAGTTAGAGATTTTGGTTTAATGCTTGTGGATTTCTAGAGCTTTTGGACTGTTTGGAATAGAAATAATCTTCTTGTTAAAATTTTTGGGGAAAACTATACCATGGAGAGCTAGGAGCTTGGCTCTTTAAAATGTTATTCCTTTATTTATGCATATCTGAATACTTTGAATATCTTGATATGTTGTTGGCTGGCTGGGTAGATTGCCTAGGTGTAGTGTGTGAGAATACTATGGGGATCTCCTGTGGGGAGGTATAAGAGTTTTAGGGAGGTATAAGTGTTATTGTGGAGGGAGTTTGGGATTGGGTTTCACCTTGTAAAAGAAATAACTTACATTTATTTACTCATTATGGGGTGTCATAAGAGTGTGGGGAGGTATAAGGGTATGTAGTGATTTTTAAATGATATATATATATATATATATATATATATATATATATATATATATATATATATATATATCAGAAGGTTTATCTTAAGGTGGACACCCATTTTCCCAATTGTGAGATATAAGAAGCTTCCCCCATAGGTCTTGATCCTTTAGCTTGTGCATGATCAAGTCTGAGTGTTGTTTGTTGTTCTTCCTGTGGTTATAAACTGCAGTATGTATTGGACTCACTATAATAATAGGAATCACTATAATATAAAGTGACTTTATACCTTTCTACAGTACAATATAAATGACCATAGTAAACTATGGTAAAACTTGACTTACTATAGTAAAAACTAACTTTACTGTGGTAAACACAATTCATGATAAAAAGTGAAGTTACTGCAATAAATACTATTCACGGTAAAAAGTGTATTACTGCGGTAAATACTATTCACAGTAAAAAGTGACTTTACCATGGTAACTACTATGCATAGTAAAAACAAGGTTACACTCCAAATGATTTCTGACTAAGTGGGAATATCTCTCCAGAAAATCCACCAACGAGGAATGGTCTTGGCAACGAAACCAAAATGTCATCACCAATCCGGCACTATGATAATTCTTCACGGGGAACTCCTCATGCTATGATTATTTACTAATGCACAACTTTTATATTGGTGGATGTAATATGGAAACACAACAACAAACATAACACAAGAATACTATAAACTATGATAAGAAGGAATGATGAAAAATCTAAAATATAAGTGTAAATTATAATATCAACATGAAATTGTTACAGTCTCACCCATGAGGTACTTTAAGTGTTACTAACTTCACTTTCCTTCCAACAATAACTATGGGAGAAAATACACAATTACACCTCTTGATGGCTTCTTTAACACACTTACTCATATAATATTTCTCACTACTTCCTTCTATACTAAATGAGGGGGGTGGCCTATCTATTTATAAAACTTCTAGGCTTATCTACCTTATCTCTAAGATACGATAAGAAATCTATTCTAACGAATCATATTCCATACCTTACCTCTTATCTTTACATGTAAGCTTATCTTTTAAGATAAGATAAACCTTATCATTTCACATGGGTTCCACATTTTTAAACTTTTTACAAATAAAATACACAAAATATTTATAAACTCACTCCTTGTCCTTATTACCAATATAATATTTCTAATTCCTAATCATGTAGACCCTACTTCTCTACTTACCCTAACTTTGACATTTTAACATTACCAAACCACTTACGACAAATATTTACTTTTTACCACAACATTCCTATTGTACTTTGATTGTGACCATACTATACATTATTGGCGACGTCATACTGGCAACGCCATTATCTTCTATCAGAGGCTACTACTAATTATACTTAAGAACATCGTATTCCTAATACATACATTAATGAAATAGAAATTATGGAGAAAATTTTTAGTGTCGACATCTTCCCCCTTCCTAGCTTCTCCTCCATCCTCGGAGTAGACTATTCTGGTGCTTAGAAAATCTTTAACTTGTCGTGGTTGACCCATTTCATAATGGGAGTGCCATCTAATTCTTCCAGTCGATAAGTACCATTTTCATGCACAACTGTTATTTTGTAGGGCCCCATCCATTTCGGAAGAAATTTTCTCTACCTTATTTTTTGGTATTTGGAATCATATACTAGAACCAAGTCATTCACATGAATCGGAGACCAACAGATCTTTTGAAAAAATTATTCCTTCTGCTTCAATTTCTTCTTATAGCATGTATCCTTCACTATTTCTCTCATTTCCTCTAGCAAATGAAGATGCACCAACCTTTCTTTTATTGAATCACTTTCATCCATCCTTTCATTTTTCATAACTCTCACAGTGGGATTATCAAACTCAATAGGAAGGACTAGATAAATGCCATAAGCCAACTGAAATGGGGAGTATCTTGTTGCTGACATTGATGTTGCCCTATATGCCCACAATGCTGCATGAATCCTTTTATACCACTTATGTACCTGCAAGGCTACATCTTTTCCTAGAATTTGACACAACACAAAAAAAATTCGTTCCACCTGTCCATTTGTGCTTGGCTTGCATGTTGTTGCCTTCCTGTACTTAATAGAAAACGTGTTGACTAGGGTTCTACCACCTCATTAATGAAGTGGATTCCTTGATCTGTTACAATTTCTAATGGACAACCAAATCTGGTGACAATGCGTTCATATATGAACCTTGCCACTTCATCCATGGAAGTTATTTTCAATGGCCTAGCTTCAACCCACTTGGTTAAATAATTTGTGGTAACTATAATATACTTATTTTGGCATGGGGTTGTTGGAAGCAGACCTACAATATCTATTCCCCACTTTTCAACAGGACCAAGTGGAAGAATAGGGCATAATGGAGTTGATGAAGTCTTACGGTTACCATGTGTTTGAAAAATATCACATATCTTACAATAATTATAATAATATCTAAAAAGAGTGGGCCAGTGATAACCTGCATCCAAGATCCTTCTCGTTATAAGTTTTCTAGAGAAGTGTCCTCCACATGTACTATTGTGGAATTCTTCTATTAGAGCCTTCCCTTGATCACTTCCAACTACCCTCTTGTACTGTCCATCAAGTCCTATTCAAAATAATAATCCATGCAGAATAAAATATGGATGACTAGCTTGAGTAATCTTCCTCTTAGTCTTTGCATTGACACCATCAAAAAACTTGAATTCATTAAGATAATTCCAAATATCTATGTATTCACTAGGGATTGTGTTAAGGGATAACAATGTTACATCTGGGAAATCATCATCATCACAAGATGAATCTAAACCATCATAGGCTCGAGAGAGTGAATCTACATTTATATGCTTCTTTCTCGGTCTATCTATAATATCAAATTCAAATTCTTGTAGAAAAATTATCCATCTTGCTATCCTCCCTAATGGGTTAGGCTTATTTACAATATATTTTAGAGCCTGATGATCTGTTACAACTGTAAAATTCTACCATAGCAAATAATTTCTAAACTTCTTTATAGCAAAAATGATAGCTAGAGCCTCTTTTTAAGTTACAGTATAATTTACCTCAACACTACTCATTTTTCTTCTCCCAAAGTAAATTGGATGATCATTCCCATTTTCATCCTTTTCACTCAGAGTACTTCATAGTGCTACATCTGAGGCATCAGTATACATAATGAATGACTTGCTCTAATTTAGATTCTTTAAAATAGGTGAAGACATTAAGGCTTCCTTCAGTTATTCAAAAACTTCATATGCCTTATTTCCTGGTTCAAAAGTAATATCCTTATTCAAGAACTAGGTTAGTGGCTGTACAATCTTTGAGAAATTCTTGATGAACTTTCTATAGTAACCCACATGGCCTAAAAATGAACTTAATTTACTTCTATTCATAGGAAATGACAACTCTTTGATTTTTGAAACTTTATCAGGATCAGTACCAATACCATCTCTGGATATAACATGCCCTAAAAAATGCCTTTAGAACATCCAAAGACACACTTTGTAGGGTTTAGTGAGTCTTGTACTTCATCTAACCTTTGAAATACTATCTCCATCTGGTGCAGGTGGTCCATATTGCTCCCATAGATGTAAAAATTATCGAGAAATACTCTAATGAAGTTCCAAATGTAGGGTTCAAACACCTTATTCATCAAACACTCAAATGTTTCCAGAGCATTACACAACCCAAAAGGCATAACTTTATAAGAAAAATTTCTCCAAAGAGTGGTGAACGCGGTCTTCAGCTGATCTTTCTCCACTATATGAACTTGGTTGTATCCGTTATATCCATCAGCAAAACTATAACACTCCTAGCTAGCTACTTCGTCCAATATCTGATCTAAGAATGGAAGAGGGTAATGATCCTTCTTTTTTGCCTTGTTGAGCTTCCTATAATCAACACAAATGCATAGCTTCCCATTATTTTTTATTGAGATCACAATGGGAGAAATCCATTCTGAATTCTCCATAGCAAATATGAATCCTACATCAAGTAACTTATCTATTTCTTCTTTTACAGTCTTGCAAAAATTAGGATTCATTATATATGGCATTTGCTTTATGGGCTTAGCACTATCTACCAGCTCAATAGAATGTTCTACCCAACTTACTTGATGGAGTTCCTTGTAATCAAAAGTGAATAGGTGTATGTACCTTTGAAAGACCTGGAGGTAGGATTCCTTCTCACTCTCCATCACAGCATCACCAATCTTTATTTGTTGGAGACAATCATCAATTTCTTCTTCAGATAATTTTATGGGTTAAAGAGTCGTTGTGACTCGAAGGATATCCATGACTGAAACATCAACCTCATTTTATTCATCTTCTGTGTCCACTTCACTAGTACTAGAGTAATCATAGGATGTCCAATCATTAGTTTCATCACTTGAATCCATAGGTTCTGCCTTATGATGCAAAGGGATCATGTTTATCTTCACCCTCTCTCTGTCATGTCCAAGTGTTATGAAACCTTCATTCTAGTAGTTTCTCGCATGAACTCTCCTTAGCCATGGCCTTCCCAAAAAAATTGGGTACACAACAGTACCATTTTTCATCACCTAAAATTCTACCACACATACAACACCCATAACAGATATTGCCACATTTGAGACAACACCTTCTAGTTTAGCTTTTTCCTTATTTAATGACCTTAACATAAGTGTTGAGGGGCGATAAATTTTTAAACTCAACATGTTCATTACAGACTCAGTCATTACATTAATTGTAGCACCTCCATCAACTAAGACATCATGAATTGAAATACCATTACATAATACGTCAACTTGTGGAGCGTAGGGATCCACTTCTACCTCTAAAATAGGTACCTCAACCTCCTTCCTTCGTCGAACATTGAGTCCACTTCAGAGCTCCCACATCTTCTCAGAAGACATAGCCAAGAGTTGACCATATGTAATATTTGCGGGCCTTTTAGAAAGATCTTCTAAGATGGAGTATGGTCCTTATCCCTGTGAAATTAGAAAATCCTGCACACCCAACTTTCTTCTCCTATGTTTCTTACTATTTTCTCCTTTCATCTTCTTAGGATCATTATTTATAAACACATCTGCTTCATTATTTATGCTCCTATCTACTACATCAAAAGAATTCACAGGTGCTTTTCCTTTATCATTGTCTCTTGTACCAGATGTAGAAGCTCTATCTAGAAAATTATACTTATAATGACCCTTTTTATGAAAAGCATAACATACAACTTTAGAAATATTTCTTTTTGGACCTCTATCTCCTCCCTGAGAACTAAATTATTTTCCTTGAAGAAGATTAATAGTTACTTGGCCCATCTTCTTGAGCATATCTTCATACTCAGTAGATGTACTAGGAGAAATATTTGTGCTCACCGAGAGTGGTAGTAGATTCTGGACCAAAGGTGTTGGTGTAGGCTCTATCTTAGCAAAAAATTCTTTAGGCTCTTCTTCCATGCTTTCTTCTTGCCTTCTTGTAATATCCTTTTCTTGTTCGAGGGTCGTTGGGTGGTTATACTTCATTTGTTGTCTGATCTCTGGCTTCATCCCAAGAATGAATTGTTTACAAAGGATATTATCCACGCCATTCATCAACCCATCCGCTAATCCTTCCTTTCGGATCTGGGCATCGAGCTTCCTCCTTAGCTCTAGAACATGAGCATGATAATCCCCTATCTTCTCCTTCTCTCCTTGGGATAGCTTTGTGATATCGATCATGAGATTTACATATTTCTGTTGTTCACCAAATTCTTCAAGAAAACTTTTAGTTCATAAATCCCATGAGTTCTTCACATTATCACCTAGTGTTTTAAACCACCTAAGGGCTGAACCATCTTAAAAGGTAGGAAAAAAATCAGTCTATTGTTCTCTTCTTATAAGGCCATTACAAATACAAGATCGTTTAAACTCTTGAATGAAAGAGGAAGCATCTTCATTAGATTGGGCTGAAGAAACATGAATCTTCCTCATTTTCAAAAGTAACCACAGTGAAATATCAACCCACAAGTACAATCAACAAGACTTATGTGCACAAATAATTGGAATCACTATAATAGAAAGTGACTTTCCACATTTCTACAGTAAAATAGAAATGACCATAGTAAACTATGGTAAAACTTGACTTACTGTGGTAAAAACTAACTTTACTGTGGTAAACACTATTCACGATAAAAAGTGAAGTTAGTGCAGTAAATACTATTCATGGTAAAAAGTGACTTTACTACGGTAAATACTATTCACAGTAAAAAGTGACTTTACCATGGTAACTACTATACACAGTAAAAACAAGGTTACCCTCCAAATGATTTCTGACTAAGTGGGAATATCTCTCCAGAAAATCCACCAACGAGGAATGGTCTCGGCAACGGAACCACAATGTCATCACCAATCCGGCACTATGATAATTCTTCACCGGGAATTCCTCGTGCTATGATTATTTACTAATGCACATCTTTTAGTTTGGTGGATATAATCTGGAAACACAACAACAAACATAACACAAGAATACCATAGACTATGATAAGAAGGAATGATGAAAAATATGAAATATAAGTGTAAATTATAATATCAACATGAAATTGTTGCAATGTCACCTATGAGGTACTTCAATTATTACTAACTTCACTTGCCTTCCAACAATAACTATGGGAGAAACTTCACAATTACACCTCTTGATGGCTTCTTTAACACACTTACTCATACAATATTTATCACTACTTCCTTCTATGTTAAATGAGGGGGGTGGCCTCTTTATTTATAGAACTTCCACGCTTATCCACCTTATCTCTAAGATAGGATAAGAAATCTATTCTGACAAATCATATTCCATACCTTAACTCTTATCTTTACATGTAAGCTTATCTTTTAAGATAAGATAAACCTTATCATTTCACATGGGTTCCACATTTTTAAACTTTTTACAAAT
This sequence comes from Taxus chinensis, assembly GCA_019776745.2. NCBI lineage: Eukaryota > Viridiplantae > Streptophyta > Pinopsida > Cupressales > Taxaceae > Taxus > Taxus chinensis. Next base: position 134,877,951 of record CM034148.1, on the reverse strand, counting down.
AAAATACAAAAAATATTTATGACCTCACTCCTTGTCCTTATTACCAGTATAATATTTCTAATTCCTAATCATGTAGACCCTACTTATCTACTTACCATAAATTTTTTATTTTAACATTACCAAACCACTTACGACAAATATTTACCTTTTACCACAACATTCCTATTGTACTTTGACTGTTACAGTACTATACATTATTGGCGGCATCATACCGGCAGTGCCGTTATCTTCTATCGGATGCTACTACTAATTATACTTAACAACATCTTATTCCTAATACATACATTAATGAAATATAAATTATGAAGGAAAATTTTAGCATCGACAGCCCTGCCAATTCGGTTTTGGGAAAAAATGTCTTCGTGGGCCCACACCTTCAAACTTTCCTTTTAGAAAAAAGGGAGAAAAATCTTAAGTCTCCCCGCCTGTCCGCTTCCCCACCTATCACTGTGGGTCTGACACATGGAATCTTTAGGCATCAGTGGAGGCACCAGTTAATTTTAGCCTTCACATTTTTTAACACATAAGCCAATATTTCTAATTATTCCTCTATAGTCTGCTGCCCTGCTTGAGATTTTGGGTAGGACATGTGGCGTCCCAGGACGTCGGTGGAGGCGTGGGGATTTTTAAACCTTTTTTCCTTTTTAAACAAAAAGAGTTAAAATCCAATTTTCCTCTGATGACCTGCCCTCCTGTGTGGACTTAACAGTGTGCCACATGTCCCTTACGGCTTGGGATAATTTTCTTCCCTAGTCCTACAGGCCCGCCTTTAGGGAAAATTTTCCTCCCCAGGCCTGTCGACCTATAACTTAAGAAATATGAGGAGTTAGGAGGACTTATTTATATCATTGGAAAGAGGAAGAAATTTCCTATCTAATGGTAATGTTTTCAGGAAACCATAAGTGTGCTAAATATAAGAAAAATTAGGTTGAAGTGTGAATATGAGCCTAAGAGTGGGTAATTGGGAAATTACCCCTTATTAACTTAAATGTTTAACTCTAAAGCATGGGTTGACCTTTTTGGGGGTCACATTAGGGGATAAGGGAAAGTTTTCTATCCCATGCAAATAGGAACATTATTTATTTTTTATACCTGGTGGAATTAAATATCCAAGGCATTTAATCCCTTTGGCCCTTTGACCCTCTAAAATTGATTAGGGAATATTTAACTATAATATTAATTTAATTATTTATTAATTTAACTCCTAAGAGAAATTTAACTATAATTGGATTAATTAGACTCATTAATTTTCTAATATGGATATAATGTATATTACAACCTAAAAATTTCATTTAGTATATTTTTAATTGACTTTGAATCCTTGTTGTAACAATTATTGCTTGAAGCCAAGTAGTGGTCACGCTTTTCAAAAGAAATTATTTCATAATTTTGCTAGCTAAACCTAGGTTGTTCTTGGATCTTGAGTGGGATTTTTAGCATGTGTTATATGGGGGAGATTGAAAAGGAGGATAATGAACACATGTATTTTCATCATCCACCACCGACTATCATTGGGCCAGATGAAAATAGTGCAAAGAATATTGTGGAATAAAACTTCAACAAGCACAGCTAGATGGTGGTTCACACCACTACCACGTGCATCCATAAAGTGGCCACATCATGCCTGAACAAGTGCAATCTCTAGTGCCATAAGTTGTTAAATTTCAGCACTACTACCAACAAAGAGTCCTCAATGAAATTTATAGGCATCTCCTTTGAAGAAATCGTACTGGATCACTCGTGCCCACTAGGAACCAAGGCTGATGATTCAAAATCTAGTGGAGATGAGCTGTCCATCCTGGCTGGCTCCAAGGGTGTTGTTGTACTCATGGTTTTCCTTATCTTAGGTAATAAGGGTGATCACTAGACATCAAAATGTATTTACAAGGATCTCACAGTCGCCAGTGCCACAGACACCTTAACAATGGATAAGGCTATCGATGGCCTCACTGCAAGTTGAAGCAACACTGGTGGTACTGCCACTTATTCAACTATTGGGTGATCAACCTATGTCCCTCCCAGTATTAGGGGTGTCATGGACCACTTTAGTGACACCATATGCCGTAAGAATGAAGAAAATTTTTATTGAGTTACCAATATATTCGAGGAAGCGATGGATGTGAATCTGTAAGATCTTTTGAAGTCATTTGGATACATCACATTTTTCTACGTGGCCATGGATCAAAATATTGGGGTTAGCATGGGGTTTTAGTTTTCTAATTTCATCAATAGGGAGGACATACAGAGAGCTATTAGTAAGCTCAATGGTTATGATTATGATAATCATATTCTCAAAGTCGAATGGGCCACTCCTGTGATATTTTTCTAGATGATTTGTATTCAAATTTTTTTACCGCTTAAGCTAATGCAAGATGTTTAAGTTCTGTAAATTTTTATGTCTTCCACTAACTTTAATGCAAATGATGATATAAAGGATTTGAGTTGGTTTCTTTGTTCTTCTAAGAAACATATTCTTGCAAGAGAGTGTCTTGTGATATTTAGTGTTATTCTATGTTTTTTGGTCCCTGATGATTTGGAAGATCTGTGGGGATTAAATGAAATAAAAAAAAATATGTTTTTTATTCCAAAAACAAAACTTAAGCATAAATCTTGTGGAGATGTGTTGTACACCCTTGACAATAAGTTTACACGATCATAAATATTTTTAGTTTTTATAGATATGTTAAATATGGTTCAATTTTTAGGGGACCAAAAAAAACCTATATACAAAGCGAGAGATGATATAGTAAGGAAGCACAAAAGATGAGGCCACTACTAGTAGCCGTAACCTAATAAAAAAACAAAATGAAGAGGTCGTCAAGGGAAGCCCAAGAAAAATAAAACACTAACAACCAGGGATAAACCCAAGAGGGTTCCACAAAGAACATGAAGAACCAAGATGAATTAAGAGTACCTATTCTGAATGCAAAAAAATAGAATTATTCAGGAAGACCTTAGTTCACCCTTCCAAAAATTATGAATCAAATCCTATGTCTACAAAATTTCTGCCATCATTCTGCATTGTCTCAAGGGTCAAAACATCCAAACAACCAATAATAAATCTTCCATCAAAACAATTGTCGACCATTAGATCATCCAAATAGTTGCTAGATTAAAATTTACCCGTATTTCAAACTATCTTACCATTCCTCAAGATTTCAATGCACCCTGTCCTATTACTTGACACGTCCCCATTGACATTAATTTTTTTTTGAATTTGAAATTTCTAGGTGTTCCACCATTCCAACATGACATGACACCCTTTCCACACTTTCTTCTAAGTAATATTACATCCCATCCTTCGCGTTGACCCCATTCCTATGGAGATTGATCCTAGTGTAGGATGAGGTATTCGAATGAAACTGTGAGAAAACAACCACATCATCGTTTTCCCTCTTGTCATCTTCAGGAAGATCACCATTTTCCTAGATATTGGGAGTACCCACACAAAGCTCCTATACAGATTTAGAAACCTGATTTTAACTGCCCTCCCCTTAATAACCTTTTCAAAAGGTGACCCCCTAATTGGTTCCAAATCTTCTTGTTGATCAATAGGATGCACCAATGCAGAGGGAAATCCATTGCAAAAACAATACCTATCCTCATACCATGTATTTATACACTTCTCACAGATGACCTAATATTTCTCTATAATGATGTATTTCTCGAATTTGTATTTTAAAGTGTTCAAGAAAATTATACTATGAAATTGAGCACAAACAAAGGCATTGATTCAAAACTAGGAAAACACTAGGTGAGAGTGAGCCTTCATCTTTGGATCAATAATGATGGGTACCCCCATAGACATGGAAATGTCAAGTAATACATCCAGGTACCAAAACTCAAAAGGAAACCCAAGTAAGCAAATCCATAAAGGAAGAACAGGGAAATAATTCAATTTCATCCCAGTGCACCACCAAAAATTATTGAGATCCTCTTTTCCAAAAAAAAATGGCCCTTCTATATGTACCTTTTATAAATCTTCATCATTTTAGAAGTAGAAAAGGAAGCTGTCGACTCCCAGGGCCCACACTTCTAACTTGTAGGACCATTTCCACTTACACTAGTCCCTATAAAGGTGCATATTCATTCTTAGACATCCAAATATTCCCACTGCTACACATTTAAAACTATTTCTCACTCTATTCACCCTGCCATCAGGGATTGCAACTTTTAGATCTCCCACACTAAGAGGGAATAATATTCAAAGGCTCCCTAACATTGCTTGCAAAAAATTGTGAGGCCCAAGATCTAGCCATAGCTTTACAATCTTAGACTCAAGAGAGACACGTAAAAACAACAACCATTATTTGTGATATAGGTATTCTTATTTTTATTTTTAGGGTTTTACTTTGATAACCAAAGATTTGAGTGTTTGCAAACTAGTGATAAGTTTTCTCCGGATGCTTGAGGATTTAGCTTATTTTTCCTTTTCTTGAGCTAGGGATGACAATGATTGCATCTAAAAGAGTGAGATAGAGGGAAATTGAATAAGAGTATTATGATACACACACATGCCCAAGACACATGTTGTATTATGATTAAGGATAATGAGACAAATGTTACATATTGCACTCTTTATAGGAAACATGTTATACATTTTAAAACATAATATTAATGACATTCTAAAAATATTAAAAACATTAGTCCAAGACAAAAAATAGAGCCTAACAGTCATTAGCTTATATAAAATAGAAATAGTGATGGCATTTGATAGTGTGTGATGGGGGGAGCTTAAAGTGGAGGATAATGAAGACCTAAATTTTCATCAGCCACCTCTAAATATCATTGGGCTAGATGAAAATGGTGTGAATAAGATCGTGGAATACAAGTTCAATGAGCATGGATAGAAGGTATTTCACAACACTATGACAAGCATTTGAGAAGTTTCCAAAGTGCACCTTAACAAGTGTGATTCCTAGCACCACAAGTGGTGTAAGTTCGGAACTACTACCAATAAAGTACCCTCGACAAAATTTACAAGCATCTCCTTAGAAAAAATCATGTTGAAACACCCCCGCCTAATAGGATCCAAGGATGATGATTCAAAAGTTTTTGAAGATGCCCTGTCCACCCTTTCTAGCTCCAAGGGTGGTGCGGTACTCATGGTTTTCTATATCTACGTCCCATTTCATTTACACAAAACATTAGGTTGGTTTGGTTGAAGCTCTAGTAGAAGTATGCCTTCCTTTGTCATTCTCAATATTATTGCAACACTTGGTTGGGTTGAACGCTATGCTTTCTATATCATTTATGATATTTTTTTGTAGTCAAAGATCTATGTTTTTTTCAAGCCTGATTATTTTATTACATGTTGGCATCTTTATCTTTCATACTCATTTTTAGTTTTTGTATGTAGTGTTTAACTATCTAAAAAAGAAAATTATTTAATTTTTCCCTAAATTTATTTGACAACAAGTTTTTGTATAATTTTCCTAACTATCTTAATAATTTTTATATGTATAATATGTGTGATTATATTTAGGAAATTTATAATATAATAAAGGATTTAAATGAAGATAGATGTCTTTATATATAAAAAAGGTACATAACATTTTTATTTCTAGTGAATTCTTATTTGATTAGTCTTAATTTACCTTGATAAGCTACACTGACATTACTTAGCGACTGTTAAGTATTAACTCTCTTATTTTGATTTTTTAAGGTCATATTATGCTCTTGAATTCAATTAGTTCGCTGAAAAAATTGTTCAAATCAGTTTAAGGTATATAAAGAATTGAAAAATTGTCATGCATTTCAACAATTAGTGTGTTCATAGATATCGTGAAAATAGTTTGAATTTGCAATGAATTATTCTGTGAATTACGGATTCCACCGTAATGGATAGTATTACAACAAAATTCAAATTCTTCTTAAAATGATTTACCATAATTTTACCTTTAGAAAAGGATTTTTAATTTATTTCATATGTACATTTAATTACAAAAATATATCCTCCTGACAAGGGGAGTAAAAGAATTTTAATTGTCATTCAAAGTATGAAGTGTGGGAAGAAAATTTTTGTAGTGATTTCATGTCCCTTCTTTCGAGGTACACAAGAATGGTGGATGGTGGCACAGGGGGTCGATGATGAATGATGTTGCACATTTATAACTATTAATGGGATGTTAATGTTCTTGTAATCTTGGTTTATTTTTTTAATTTTTTTAAAAACTTGTCTTCCAGGATTATTTCTCTATTAGAATCCTGGTTTATAACTATTAAGGAGATGTTAATGTTATTCTAATGTGAGTGGTTCTAGGGTTTATAACTAGTAAGGGGAGGTTAATTTTCTTGTATAGAAAGCGTCGTCAAGATTTATTCTTCTCTTGGAATTCCTTACAAGTGCAGTGTGATGCGCAAATAGTTTGTTAAGGGGATGTTAATGTTCTTGTAATTTGGGTTTATTCATCTATTAAGGGATGTTAATACACATTTACTCTTCTCTAGGAATATGGTATTTATGTTGCTACTTGGTGTAGTGGTATTGAAGTTGTATGGTCGGTTCTGTATAGTATTAAACAATTATATTTTCTTCATGATAGCTTGGATGTTAATAGGAATATGGGGGAAGATTTGGCTTGCATTGAGCCTTGGGATATCAATGATGTTAAATATGAGGATATGGAGGTGTTCAATTATATGGGATTTACCCCTTTCTTCAATATTTTTGAGGGTTACAACAAACAGCTAAGTAAGGATTTTAGATCGGCATGGCACCTGACCAGGAAATGGACGGGGGGCAATGTGGTTCTATAGGGAGTAAAGATTGAATTATCATTCAACATGCTTACTTATGTTATGGTCATTCCCATAGAAGGAAGAGAAGTCTACAAACCCAAAAATGATTCAGTAGATTAAATCAAGTTATTTCTGTGAGCTAAGGAAAAACTCACCCCTCAATTTTTGGCTTTCTTAGTAATTCCTTACCTCCCCCATTCAACGAAGTGTCCCCTAACATAATAAATTTTTTAAATTTATAGGGATGCCACAAATTTATCTATGATTACCATCTTCCCATGCTCAATTTCCTTAGACATGGGCATAGTTTTATTTTTCCATACTATATACTTTGTTCTCTATGTGCTACCCTGGACCACTACAAAAAAGAAAAAATAATTATTCCCCTGCATCAAGATTTTATTATGGCCATTATAAAGAGATAAATCTTGGATATGGATGAAATGGTTAATTATGATAGTGTACGGATAGTGTACGGTCAAAATATTTTGAAGATTATGTTGTTGAAGATGACACTAATTCCAAGAATGAGTAGTCTAGCAAATACCCTAAGTCGAGTGAAGGGGATGATCAAAATGTTGCTAAAGTTGAAGCATTATAAGGGCTCTAAGACATAAAACAAGGTGATGTGAAGGTGGTGGCTGTTAAAAAGGCTAAAAAAGGGGAAGCGAGTCAATAAAGGAGGTAGGTTTCAGTTGACACCTAGGAAAATACCCAAATGGAAGTTTGTAGAAAAGGTGGTGTGGAAGAGGGAGTTGTTCTTGCTAAATTGATTGCAGACTTTAAAATAATGAAATATGATACTCATATTACTATAAGAGCTATCTTATTTATCCTCAACAACTGACATGTCATGAATATGAAAGTTAAGGATGTGCCTCAAGTCATAAAGGGTTGCAGTATGGAGGTTCTACAAAAAAAGTATAAGAATATAAATAGTGATGTAGATCATCTTAAGGCTAGGTTTCAAAAATTCACTGAGTGGAGTATTCTCAATGTCAAGTGCACTTTAAAGAACCTTCAAAATCTCAGATAGCTAGCTAATGCCAACAGAAAAATGTGAACTGTAGGGGACATCAAAGAAGAGAAAAATAGAACTATCTGAAGCTGATATAACCACTCTGGGCACTAAGATTGAATCATTGGGTAAGCAATGGGCCACTTTGGTGGAAAACTTAGAGAAAATAAAAAAGTAGTGGTTGATGTTAGGTTGTTGTTTAGTGTTTTTAGTTTTGTGTTTTTATTGCTATGATTTTGTTGTATTTGTTATTAGTTTTGGTTCATTTTGGATCAGACTATATTTTTGTATGGTTCAGTATTGAACATCTGCTCTATTTGGGATTTTTTTTATGTATGGGGTAGGGTCCTTATTATCTCTCACAAGTGCACCCTCGGTGAGAGATTAAAGCAGGGGTTATAAGTTTGGTTTATATCTCACTTGCGTAGATACAATGGAAACACCTCAAGTCTATGGGTATACCTATTGTTGAGGTGAATCTTTGGTATCACGGTTGGTTCCATATTGATGTATCCTAAACTAATTTTTTTGGGGTTTTGAAGGTAAAAATATTGTTGTAACTAAATTGAAATGGGGGTGATACCCCAAAATTATTGAGGACTTTGACTAAGTATAAGACAAATAAAATTGAGAAGAAATTGCAAATGCATGAACCAATGCGTTTTCAGTTGTATCCTAAGGAAAACACTTGTGTGTTGAGGGAATAAATCATAACAACACAATAGCTAATATGCACACTAAGACTGTATAGAAAGCACCAAATTTTTAGTAATGTAAAATAATTGATCAAGGAAAGAACATTCTCAAGAATTAATGGAAAGATACACACTATTAATGCAAAATCATAGCACCCCCAAATGAGTGGTCAGATCTACATTTCTAAGGCAGGTTCATTTGGTGTGATTTTCATAACATGGGACCATCTCTCATGATGTGGGACTAGTAAACCTGAGATGATCCTCTAGGGAAAGTTGTTTCTTGTTCCTAAACTACCTTCCACGAGCTACTCAAGTGCAGGAAAACTAAATGTAACCAAGGAACCAAGGAGAGAGAAAAAGGGAAAACACAGAGCCTACACTAAAAAGTTGATACACCAGCAAAGGAAGTGAGATATTATGTTAAGGGAGAAAGAAACAGAAAAAATTAAGATGAGGGAGGTAAGACATAAGTAACATAACATAACATCTTCATATTCGCTAGTAAACTCCAAGAAACATAACATCCTGCACCTGCAAATGTGAAATACATGCACAAAAAACAAATCTAGAAGGGAGATGCATGGAGAAACAACAAAATGATGTAATGGGTTGAAGAACACGACAAAAACATGTTTTTTAATGCTCTAGAAGGTGCACAGACCATTACATTTCTATAATAGAGGCACAAATACATTTGCCAGGCATAGGAGAAGGTTTGCTACTCAAAAATGGTGTTGAGAAAAAAATTTGATAGAGGTTCTCTATGCCCAAAATGTCTCTCCCTCTCAAATGAGAAGTGTTACAGTATATATAGAAAGAAAAGAGAGAGAAGAGGGAAAATTCAAATCTTGTTTCAACCACCCACAGATATGCATTGAATCCTCCCTTGAAGATTCAAACACCATCAATCAATTCCCCCTTTCAAATCCACCCCAAATCTATTGATTCTTGCTCCCTCTATCTATCTAGCATGTTGAAGAAGAATGGCGGATCAAATCGAATTAGATCTGGTAGCTGAGAAAATTGGATTATGTATTAAAGGCATGAAGACGTTACTCCATGGTTCACCTACCAGGGCCTAATAAAAATGATTTTTTATCTTTTCATGGTGTAGAAGATGTTGAAATTCTTCCAACGGTGTCAAATTTGCACTATTTCGAACCCTGAGTTGAAATATATTCCCTTCCTAAGTTTGTATCAAGTCTATACAAATGGGCGGGAAAATAATTTGAAAAATGGGTCCCCTTTAATATGGGACATGTTACAGCTTGATTAGAGAAAAATTAAGTTTGCGGGTCCGTAATTTATCTTTTCCCCTTTTCTAAAAAATAGAGAAAACCCCCACGGCCCCGAAGCTTCGCCTTGACACGTGGCACCCTTTGCTTGGCTGGGGGAGTGCACTTCCATCTTTACCTTTGTGCCTTTTTGGCAAAAGGAAAATTTTCACCTTTTCCTCCGACTCCCCTCTTTGGCTTTGACTCTGGTTCAAACGCTAAATTTTTCCCTTTGGGTGGAGTTGCGGCCCATTTTGGAACTTTTACACCTTTTGAGATATTAAGGGGCAAAAAACCAACTTCCCCCCTGATGACCCTCTTTGACCTGGGATATGTGGCAGTCTGGAACTCATTTAGAAACCCTCTCTCTATTCAATCTTTGAACTAGCTCCATTTAGACACTTGGTAGCCTCCACTGGCCTGGCCTATGCATTGACTATTCAACCGACTCTATTCCTTTTGAGACTGGACACGTGGCGACACCGCACTTTCTTGAGAGCCTGATTCAAAATTTACCTTTGGAGGAGCGTCGAGTTGACACTTGTTGGCCTCCACAGGTCTGTGGACTTTTCAACCGTCCCTCTTACCCCTTTTGGACTTTGGGCTACGTGGTGAGCTCACGTCATTTGGGTCTTTGTCCTGGGACTGACTCTTTGGAGATGCACCACACTGACACTTGGCATTCTCTGCTTACACTTTTATACTTAGCCAATTTTGAGGCCCGCCCTATCCACCTTTTGACTCTGTTTGACCATTCTCCCCTACCTTTGTTTCGTCATAAGACACATGGAGATGCAACGTTTGTTTGAGCTTCTCTTTTTTGAATTCACCTTTGGAGGAGCACCAATAGGACACATTGTTCTATCGACTGCTTCCTCCATACTTAGTTAATTTTGGACTCTTTCCTAAATGGTATTGAGCCTGAAAAACTTTGAAACTTCACCATTTTCTCCCCTTATTACTCCTAATTCCTCTACAGCACTGACACTTCTCGGCCTCCTTCCTCGAACCTTCCTTTTTATTTTAGAGCCTTCCCAAGTCTATCAAATAGATTTGAGACATGGATTTGTGCCATAGAGTCGTTTCTTCTCTTTCTTTCTACACAAGGTCATTTAAACTTTTATAGGCCCTTCCATTCCATTATAGATTCCCTATGTAACCTATTTGCAAGATTCAAACATGTTCTCTTTGATTCTTTTCGTACAGGGTCATGGCTGATCCAATATTTTTTCAGTGGGTTGAAATATGCATAACAATTTGGCGACTCACGGGGACATCTACCAACTAGATGAAGAAACCAGTGGCTTTGAAGCATTCATTGGGTATGGATTCTACGTAATAAACTTGAGACTGATATGAAATTTTGAAGATATTACGCCTGAGCCACTGCGAGCCTGACTGCAAGATTTTCTATGTTTTGTCTAACCCTGAGTCTGCACTCTCAATTTTCATAATAAAATATTTAAAATATATTTTCTAAGAGTATAAAATTGTTCTAACTCTGGGGCTTTCATCTGTCCATAAAATTGACTGTTTGAAATGAATTTAGTTGCTCTGCATTTTTTTTCTTTTTAATATGGAAACTATTACAGGTAACTAGGAGTTTTCCTACTTTGAACAATGAAGAGCTTGGCTTTATGTACCTTTGGAGCAATGTGAACAAAACTTATATACAGAGACCAAATCATACATGCCTTGAATGAGACATGTAGAGTGTTTATAATAACTTCTTTGTATAGGAAACAAAGTCTACTCCTACTCCTACACTAACTAGAGAGAAAGAATGATAAACAAATCCTACTACAGGCAGGGAGAAGTAGATTCCATTTCTCAAGAGGGGCAGCAATGCAAATGATTTGACACTAAATATAGCTTCCTATATGAGTGAAAAACTAACAATAAGTTGGTCCTCCACCCAGATAATCAAGGTATTAGCATTATTGGAAAATAACTCCTCAAGATGACTTGCATTCGACTCATAGAAGTATTGATGATAATCCTTGGTGATTTTGTATTCATCTTCATGCCCTGAAGGAGGCATGATTGGTTCCATATTCTAGTTTGGCTCCAATGAATCCAAGTACTTGATTGGGCACGATCTGATCTTTTGAATGTGCCCCTTGTTCTGAGTTTCAACTCCTAGAATGGAGTTTTCTTGTGGACCTTCTTGGATGAATGGCATGGGAGAAATGGTGATATCTTTCTTCCCTTTCCTTTCTTCCTCCTGTGAAGAGCATGGAAGGTTTAAGTCTCCCAAACATGATTCCAGAGGGATGCTATAAAATGCAGGATGCTGCAATTATAAAGCTTCAAAGGGAGAAAAATAAAGACAATGAGTTGTTGAATGAATTACCCATTGACAAGGTTGATTCAAAATTTTCTCATATGCTTCCATCCCCTCAATCCACCGTCCACGTTGGGGCAACATTCCAATCATGAAGTCTAGCTTCTCTTTAGGGCTGTAATGTCTTGGAAAAGGGCCTTCCCATGGACAAGGTGCCTTGTAACCAATCTTAAATGCCTTCATTTAAGCTATGCCCCATGACTGAACCATGTCATCCTCAATTTTTTGAATCTTCTCCATTATACGAACATCCTCTAAATAACTATCACCATTATATATGTCCCCTTGTCCTTGATAAGCTTCATAGTCAAATTGGTTTTGACACAATTCATATGGGTAAGCATAATGGTGATTGATCTCATCAAAATGTTGATTTGGAGGAGTTGGGAAATACATTGGAGGTGGACTATATTGCTGTAAGTGTGAGTTATATACAGTTAATGAAGTCATAATTGTACAACCTCATGGAATGGGAGAAAATGGATGGAAAATTTTTGTAACTCAAAGAATGGGTTTTTGACCAGATGGAGTGGCCCGATGTGTTTGTATGTGCCTAAAAATATTGAATCCCACAAAGAACACATCAACTTGATGAAATAAAGTGAATACCTCTATTCCCATTGAGCATGGAAAAACTGTTAGTGCAGAATCACAGTACCCCCAAATGAGTGGTCGGATCTACTTTTCTAAGGTAGGTTCATCTGGTGTGATTTTCATAACATGGGATCATCTCTCAAGATGCGGGGCTTACAAACCTCAAATGATCCTCCAGAGAAAGTTGGTTCTTATTCCTAAACTACCTGCCACGAGATACTCCAGTGCAAGAAAACTAAATGTAACCTAATCTAACCATTCCAAGGAACAAAGGAGAGAGAAAATGGGAAAAAATAGAGCCTACAATAAAGTGGTGATACACCAGCAAAGGAATCAAGATATTCTATTGAGAAAGAAAGAAACAAAAAATGGAGATGAGGGACGTCAGAAAGAAGTAACACGGCCCAGATCTTCAAATTCAACATTAAACTCCATGAAACAAAACATCCTACACCTGTAAATGTGAAATACATGCACAAAAAAAAATTATGGAAGGGAGAGGCATGGAGAAACAACAAAATGATGTAAAGGGTTTAAGAACACCACAAAAACATGTTTTTTATTGCTCTAGAAGGTGCACAAACCATTAAATTTCTAGAATAGAGGCACAAATACATTTTCCATGCATAGGAGAAGGTTTGCTACTCAAAATTGGCATCGAGAAACAAATTTGATAAAGTTTTTCTATGCCCAAAATGTCTGTCCCTCTCAAATGAGAAGTGTTACAGTATCTATAAAAAGAAAAGAGATAGAAGAGGGAAAATTTGATTCTTGTTTCAACCACCCCGGGATATGCATTGAATCCTGTCTTGAATATTCAAATGCCATCAATCAATTCCCCCTTTCAAATCTGCCCCAAATCTATTGATTTTGGCTGCCTTTATCTATCTGGTATGTTGAAGAAGAATGGTGGATTGAATCAAATTAGATCTGGTAGCTGAGAAAACTGGATTCTATATTAAAGGCCTGAAGATTTTTCTCCATGGTTCACCTACCAGCGTGGGAGAAAAATGATTTTTTATGTTTCCATGGCATAGAAGATGTTGAAATGCTTCCAATGGTGTCAGATTTGTAATATTTGAAGCCCTGAGTCGAAAGATGTGCTTGTCTGAAGTTTATATCAAATCCATACAAATGGGTTGGTAAACAATTCAAAAAATGGGTCTCTTTTAATATGGGACACGTGACAGCTAGATTAGGGAAAAATTGGGTTTGTGGGTCTGTAATTTATCTTTTTCCCTTTTCCACAAAATGTAAAATGGAGAAAACCCCCGTGGCCCCAAAGCTCTGCCTTGACACATGGAACCCTTAGGTTGGCTAGGGGAGTGTGCTTCCATCTTTACCTTTGTGCATTTTTGGCAAATGGAAAATTTTCACCTTTTCCTCCTACTCCCCTCTTTGGCTTTGACTTGGGTTTAAATGCTGAATTTTTCCCTTGGGGCGGAGTTGTGGCCCATTTTGCAAATTTTACAGCTTTTGGGATATTAAGGGGCAAAAAATTAACTTTCCCCCCAACAACCTGCTTTGACTTGGGACACGTGGCGGTCTGACACTCATTTGGAAACCCTCTCTCTATTCAATCTTCGAACTAGCATGATTTAGACACTTGGTAGCCTCCTTCGGCCTTACCTCTGCATTGACTATTCAACCGACTCTGTTCCTTTTAAGACTGGACATGTGGCTGCACCATGCTTGCTTGAGGGCCTGATTCAAAATTTACCTTTGAAGTAGCGTCAAGTTGACAGTTGTTGGCCTCCACCGGTCTGTGGACTTTTCAACGGTCCCTCTTACCCCTTTTGGAATGGGCTACGTGGTGAGCTTGCATCATTTTGGTCTTTGTCCTGGGACTGACTCTTTGGAGATGCACTATACTGACACTTGGCATTCTCCACTTACACTTTTATACTTAGCCAATTTTGAGGCCCGCCCTGTCTGCCTTTTGACTCTTTTTGACCATTTTTCCCTACCTCCGTTTCATCCTGAGACACGTGGAGATGCGACGCTTGTTTGAAGTTATCTTTTTTGAATTTACCTTTGGAGGAGCATCGTTAGGATATGTGGTTCTCTCCACTACTTTCTCCATACATAGATGAATTTGGACTCTTTCCTGAATGGTCTTGAGCCAAAAAAACTTTGAAACTTCACCATTTTCTCCCCTTCTTACTCTTGATTCCTTTGCGGTGCTGAAAATTCTTGGCCTCCTTCCCTGAACCTTCCTTTTTATTTTAGAGCCTTCTCGAGTCTATCAAATAGATTTAAGACATGGATTTGTGTGACAAAGTTGTTTCTTCTCTTTCTTTCCACATAGGATCATTTAAACTTTTACAGGCCCCGCCATTCCATTGTAGAGTCCTTCTGCAACATGTTACCAAGATTTAAATGTGTTCTCTCTAATTATTTCTGTTTGGGGTTGTGGTTGATCCAATATTTTTCTGGGGGTGGGAAAAATATGGATAAGACACATCACTGCAAATAATTGGAAAAGCAATAAATGGTTCTCATTCAAAGGAAAAAATGGAAAAAAATATGCTTCAGCACTACTGTATGAAAAATTCCTTCTTGTGCCTTGCTAGTGCACACAATATATAACAAACCTACTTCACCCAAGTCCTCCTAAAAATAGACTACAGTCTATACTCACCCATGCATGCTGATTTTATGCTTTTATCATGAATAAATAAAGGAATAAAAATAGACTTGTTGATTACAATGCGGCATTAATCGCCTTAGTTACAAAAATACACCCTGGTCAAAGTGCAGTTGATTGTTCTCTTTTTAATCCAATTAATATACTTGCATGAATATTTTGCCTAATATTAGCCACTTTCTTGATGTGCAAGCCTTCTCTAATGCAAGTGCATTATTTTGTCTTCATGTGGTATGATTAAATTAATCATATCTCTATCGATGTTGACACTTGTGTTCCTCATCCACTTGCAAGGATATTTATGTCTTCTTTTTTAGATTTGTTCTCTTGTTAAGGCATGCAAAATTACACTATTTACAAAAACAATGCCTTTAATCTCCTTTATTTAGAAAAATAATTTCTCCCATTGTAGAGAGCACATGTGCATGTGTACATGCCAAAAATGATATTCTTCTCCTCTTTAACAAATAATAAGGTTATTTCTGTGAAAAATAAGATAACTGCATGTGCTACATGATGTTGAAATTCTTGGCATACACTTTATTATTGATCCCATTCCAAACCTTTTTTAGCTCATATATTTGGATTTCTACATATAATGGCATATACCCTTGACAATGATAATATTGGACCTCTTTTAATTAATCATAGTATGAATACCAATACATGTTTGGACACCTTTAAATCATGGCTTACTTTGGAAAAATTAAGGTCCACTTGACCTTGAGAATTTGATCGGTTTCTTTTGCATATACATCATGGCAAAAAAGATGATTAATCACGACCCTCCTTAGGAATTATCTGGCACATATGCTATAGTCAAAATCAACTATGTAATTAATCAATTGGCCCCTTTTCACGAGGGTTCAACCCATTGATCAATTAATTTTTTGGCTTTTGCATACTTTGTGGCATAATAACATTATCATTTAGACCTTAGATAAGGTCAAGTAAATTATTATGTTAAATGGGGCTGGTTCCCTCTTCGTGATGAACAAGACCTTATTTTATCAGTGGAAAACTAACTTTGTTTAAGTTAGGTCTTCGTTGCTTGTGTGCCATGTACATACTTGCAGAACTATGGTAGAGTTAATATAACTATGTGGTAAGTTTGGGGTTTGTATCGAAGGTTGTGATCGGTGCTTTTTCAAATGATACTTGTACCATTTGACCTTTTTTGTTGATTCTTTTACCTCTGGTAAGTATGGATTTTGCATTGAAAGTTACAGAGGATCTTTCCCGTCGATTATGGTACTTGCATGATGTGGATCGTCGATTCTCTAAACTTGGATGACATGGTAGTTGACTGGAGTTTTCATTTACACTGTTTGATCTTGGTACTTTGAAATAGTATTTGTTGATCGCTAACTCTATGGTGAGTAAGGTTCTCGAGTGGTATGGTTAGTGAGAAAGGTTATTTCGAACCCTAGGCTTGATTTTTTCATTTCAATTTATCATTTTGAAGGGTGAAGCCATTGAAAAATTTCTCTAGGTGCCATTATTATGATCTTTTCAAGCTCTAAACTTTGCAATTTTGGCCTATGTGAGTTATGAGTATGAATTTTTTTACTTTGTTGCCTTCTAAGCCACTCAAGGTTTTTTGTGATTACTGAGAGGCATCCGCCATGAAATGAATATTTAAGCCCAGTTGATCTGTTTTTTGTGCATACATACTTTGCTATTTGATGACATCTGAAGTGTGGTCGTCTAGTATCTAGCTTAATGCTTTACAATTTTTTTAACTCGGATATTACCATAACAGAAACCCTGTGCAAACTTCCAATGGCCACCGTTTGATGAAAACAAGGTAAGGTTCTACCTTTTTAAGCTGTAGGCTATTGTTTCAAGGTTGTTATTCTTGACATAACTATAATCCTTCAAAATATTTACATTTTTTGCATTTTTTACGTTGTATAACCTGGATCTCTATGTTTCTATGCATAAAAATGCAAGGCATTCAACTTCGAGCCTGTGAGTGTTTCTCGGTTATCGTTCATTTGTCTATGCATTCAATAAATTTTTCGATTCAGGCGCCCCCTGATGGCTGACACCCTAGGCAACTGCCTAGTTTTCCTAAGGCTTAATCCCCCTCTGAATGTTTTTGTATGGTTGTGGGTTGTGGGGTAGATGGCCTAGGAATGGTGTAGGAGAAAACTATGGGGTTATTTTGTGGTAGGCACAATTGTGTTTTAGGGAGGTATAAGAGTGGAGGGAATTGAGATTTGGGTTCCACCTTACAAAGAAATAGCTTGCATTTCTTTACTCGTTATGGGGTGCCATCAGAGGTTGGGGAGGTATAAGGAAATGTGAGGAATAAGGGGTACTTGGGAGAGGCATAAGGGCATGTTAGGGATTTGAAATGATATATATACATATTTTAGTGGTTTGTTCTCAGGTAGCGATACCCATTTCCCCTTTTGGGAGGCATAAGCAACATCCCCCATAGTCTCTTGCTCCTCTGGCTTGCTTGAGGAAGCCTTAGTTTTGTTTTTCATGTTTTAATGTAGTTGGAGAACTACACCCTGTTTTAGACTGTGTTCTTATTATGATTATGTTTTTTTGTGTAGTTGTGAAAACCTGTTGTTGCCATAAGTTGAATCATATCTTTTATTGCATTATGGTTGGGGCTCGGTAGCCAACGAAGAAGGATGGATTATCCTCTTCATTGGATATCTTGGTTGGGTGGAGAGCATCGCCTTTCCCCTACTCTTGTTGTGATCAAATTGAAAGAATGAGAAATTTACATGTTACTATTATGAGCTAAGATATAGATAGTTTGATAGTCCATTGTGAAATGAAATCTTATTGTAGCCCCTTTCCAAATTTAAGTGGATGATCTATGTATTCATTATCATGGAAAGATACTATGTATTGGCAATGAAAGTGGAAATTTGAAATGTAAAAGAGTTATACTCTATATTTTGTGTTGGAAAGAATGATATGTGTATTGTATGTTTTATTTTGAAATCAAATGGAAAGGAGGTTGTAAGAGTTTCGTTTGAATTAATGGAAGTGTTTGCCTTGTTCATATGATATTCTTTCCATTGGAAATCTATACTTAACAAGCTCTATGAAATCCCTATTTGGAAAGTGGAAAAGTGAAACACGTGAAAAGAAAATGTATTATTCTGTCCTATATATAATATATGTTTTTGGAAAGAATAAAATAAGGAAGTTATAAAGTTGTCTTTTGGAATAGATAAAAGATTGCATAATCTTCCTCAAATTGTATCATTGTGTTGAATTTAATCATTTAGATGCGATCTGTAATCTCTATTTGAAAGGAAGTGTAACACCCTGTTTCTTTGAAATATGTGAAATTTGCAATTCGGAGATGTATCTTAGTTTTGAATAGTTGGAATGAATCAACTAAATGCATTAGATTAGGTTTGGATCACATTATAATACTTGGAAGAAGACAATGGCAAATAGACCTTTTTCGAAAAAAAATTTGAACTGTCTTGTATTTCCTATTGACAATTATTTAATCCCAAATGCTCAGACCGAATCTGCAACAAAGGAATAACAAATGAAACATTAATTTGGGTATAATAAGATCTAATCGAATTCATGTAGATATTAACACTTAAGGAAATTCATATAAAAACTTAGTAAAATCAAGCTCAACCATTTTGCAGTTGTGCTGTTGTCAAGAAATGTAAATGTTCAAATTGCAAATCAATAAGAAAAATTGAATCTTTAAATCTCTCTTAAATACACCTAAGAAAAATTTTCCATGTCTATTTGACATGTTGAGAGAGGGATAAGAAAAAATTGAACAAATTTAACAAGTCAAAATTTACCAGTTTGCACTGTAAAAGCCTGCAAAATATTTTCAAGAAATTTACTACTTTAAATTTATCAAAATAAAAAATTAATGATCTCTATGTAAAGAGGACGTTGAGAGATTTATAGAAAGTCCTCGTTTTCCTAAATATGAGCCCTCTATCAAAAGTTATGGCCTTCTGAAGTTTCTCCTTCACTTGGCATCAAAATTTTTTTTGGGGAAAACTTTCCTTGGCAGGCCCGCGGGCCCGAATTTTTCCCTTAGAACTTCAGAAAAAATTTGGGAAAATTTTCCTAATTTTCCCCACCACCCTTCCTTCCCCACGTTGGCTTAGGAGATACCACGTGTCCCTTGCGGAATTGTGGGAGTGCAGGGGAAAATTTGGCTTTTGCCCCGCACAGGAAGATTTTTTAAAATGTCTTCTGCCGCCCCGCTCTCCCCACGCTAACTCAGGAGGTGCCATGTGTCCCTAGTGGACTTGCAGACCCATAGGTGCATGGGCGTAAAGTTTTTTTTCTTTCTCCGCAAGGGAAAATTTTCAAAAGTCCCCCCCCGGCTTGTCGACCCACTCTTGGGGTAAATTTTCACCCCTGGGCCCGCAGACCCACTCTTGGGGAAAATTTTCACCCCAAGGCCCGCCGGCCCATAACTCAAAAAATATGAAGAGTTAGGAGCACTTATTTATATCAATGGAAAGGTGGGAAAATTTTCTATCCAATGGGAATAATTTAGAGAAATTTTGAATGCGTTAAGTTTAAAAAAAATCAAGTTAAACTTTTAAGCCGGTTAGAGAGTGGGTATGGTGAGGAATTACCCTCTGAACCTTATTGAACCTTCTAACCCTAAAATTTAGACCTTATGACCTCTAATAATTGTTAATAAAATAAAAACATGTTCTAGTGAATTAGAATTGTTTTGGAACTTGTTAGTGACAGTTGTTACCTTGTAATCTGGTTGTACTCTTTTAAACAAAAAAAATTATTCCATAATTTTCCTAATTAATCCTAGGTTTTTCTTGGGTCTCAAGTGGGTTGTTTTAGAGGGCATTACACAAGGTGTGTGTTGGCTTCCATTATTGGCATGAGGTTTTCTTAAGTAGTTGTTGATGTTAGCATTGTATTTCAATACAAAAAATTACATGTGTCATCCATGTATGCCCCTTACGACGTGGGGCACAACAATAGGTAGAAATAATCCATCATATTATGTTCTTTGCAGCACATGGACCATCTAATTTTGTGTTGTTATGTCATGTACGGGTGGTGTATGAATAAAAGGCTTAATATTCCCTTTATATAATTTGGAGCACACAGACGTAGAATCAACCGCTTTGCCTTCCCTTTATTAGTGGTTTTTATATCAATTGTTTCTTACATTTACCGCATCTCACAGGTAAAATGGGGTCTACAAAGTGCTATATGAAGCAAGCATCGTGGCCCAATAAATATATGTTCTGAAACTATAAATGAATTTTAACTTCGAAAATATTTTTCTACTACTCCTTGCGTTCGCAAATATATCTATAAAAAATTACAACTTTGTCTTATACAACACCCCTTTTCACCTTCAAAGGATTGATAAGAAATTCATGTCATTTTTGTAGGGTTAAGTTTCACCTTGTTTCCCCATTCCATATTCCCCATCCTTGCACTTTTCAACACTCAAACCCTTAGCTTTTCACCCTTCTCTCTCTCTCTCTCTCTCACACACACACACACACACATTCGACTATTTCAGAATATCACTTTATCGTTACCATCGTACATTTCACGTGGGATTGCTAGTTTTAAAAAAAAAAGAAACCAATTTATGGATAATCCATAATAACAATGTTTGTTTAAGATTCAATTTCTCTACTAAAATTTTATATTTTTAAATCCATTGTACTCTAAATAGCCTCTAGAAGGCGTTAAAAGCTTCTTAATTATTTGGAATAGGTAAGGACAACCTATGGTTTAGGTTGCTAAATGTCCAAAATATCTATAATACGAAAGGATGCTGCCAGCCTGCCCCATTGCGTTATGGATGTTCGTTTTAAAAATATCTTAGATCTATATAAGCGTTGTCTGTTTTATTTGTTTTTTCCACTTTATCTGGAATTGCCTTAATGAGTTTCAAATCGTTCGAGCTTTTTGCCCGATCTTATTGGGATATACTGCGGCAATATATTCTTTATTGAGATAATGTTTCCCTATTAAGACTGTGACAAACATTCACGTTCATGCAAAAAGGCAAAGGGAAAAAAACATATTTGACAACTCATTCTCTTTCTTATAAGTAGCCAACTTTTCCTATATGTAATGTAAGCTGCAGGCATTCTTGAAGCATTTCCATCAACAATGAACATTTTTTCCACAAAGACATGGATGATGCTGTCAATATACTTATGCCTCCGCTGGCTGACTTCTTGTGCAGGTTATATAGTTGTGACAAAACTATTCATTTGGACCTTTGGTTTCCATACGATCTACATAGTATTTATATTATTATTGATAAGTGTGGGTTTTAATTGATTCCAATAACGAGCGTAAAAACATAGGGTTAGTTCCCATACAACGAATGTTAATAGTTTTCGTCATTTTTTTAATTGTGGTTACATAATGTTGTTAGTTATATAATAGTTTGGATTGATTGTTCTCCAACAGACAATTACATCTGTGTTTTGTGCAGATACTTCTAAAAAGATGATCAACATGAAAAACAATTGCAATTTTTCAGTGTGGTCAGCCATAGGGAGCGGTAAATTCCAAGGTTACCAGCCATTATTAAAACCGGGCGAGACTTCCTCCATTTTGTTTGATAAGTCATGGCATGGACGAATTTGGGGAAGGGTGGGATGCAAATTTAACGAATCTTCTGGAGAAGGTCACTGCGATTCAGGTGACTGTGCAGGAAAATTGATCTATGAAAAGCCTCTTGCCCGCGAGCAATGCCATTCACAGAACCAAATCTGTGTCATTCTGGTCGTTATTATACTCTTACGTTCTGTCCTACGTCCTAGGCAGTGTACAAATGTGGAAATCCCTATTGTGTCATCATCTGCATATGTTGAAAATTATTTTTCTCAAGCAGTGTACTATTTTCAATATATATCATATTTCAAGCTTTTTTCTTGAACTTTTAACATATTGGAATAAATTTGGTACCTGTTTCAAATATATAATTATAAATTATAATAAATGTTTTCTATTACACTAATGTTTAGCGTTCCAAAAAAATACCTCTCAATAAAAAATTTGTAATCTATTCATTGTTGAGGCAAAATCACAGCATTCCGGAATGGCTTTGGATCTAATCCTAATCTAACCTGCCAAGGAGACAGGGGGAGAGAAATACATGAAAACAAAGAATACACTAAGCGGTGATACGGCAGAGAAGGAAGCGGCTGATCACAAATCTAACTACCTGATGTGGAGAGAGGTGAGCAATGGAGAGGGTGGACAAGATACACTACAGACCATAAATGAATGTCACACAGAACACAACTTCAACCCATTAAAAACAGCTCCTATAACCTGCAATAGACATTGGAGATATGCACAAAATACCCTGCAATGATGAGAGGCAAGAAAAGACAATAAAATAAGCAAAGGATGGACAAAGTGCATCACAAAACAAGTTTTATTTCTCCAAAAGTTCAAATCTAGTACATCATCAGTGGGCAAGAGGCAAGAAAATGCCATTACAGAGCCATTAGAAGAGGCTTAGACTCCACATTCTGCCCTAGGGAAGAAAGAGAGAGGGGGACAAGAGATAAACAATGACCAACCTCTTGAAATATGCTCCTCTACAATATATAGAAGAAAGAGAGAAGGAGAGAGGGAAATTTTGAATCTTGTTTCAACCACCCCAAGATATACATTGAATTCACCTACTCCAACCACTCCAGAAGGCATTGAAATACTCTTGTAACAATGATGGGATTTACTGCAAGACCCCTGCTTCCATATGTTGTTCCTTGCTGGGCAAGAAAGGAGGCCTATTCTTCATCATGGTGGCAGATGGGAGACTTTATGGCCTCGAAAATGGCAGGATGAAACCTAATGGTGGTGGGTGACAAGCCGACGTCGAGAGCTTTCCAAAACGTCCCTTCTCTCCCGAATCCGAGCTTCGAGTTGAAAGATATGGTGTCTGAAGGTGCTTTGGGTTTGGGGTCTATCCTTGCAAGATGATCTACATGGAGCCCCACACATTCTTAAGATTTTTCCACCTCGTTTCACTCCTGAAGTTACACCGAACTGACACATGGCGGCTTCTACGGGCCTTCTCTGTTTCCTTTGTGTTCTACCTGAGTCCCTCTCCTATATATTTGTAAGATCCCAAATGTATTAATCTAGAAAGAATATAGAATTATTCCATGTGTAAATCTGCTATTGTACCATCATTTGGTATCAGAGTGACCTCGATCATACCTTTGATGGAGAATTAGAGAGAAATAAGGGGCACGTCTTATTTCATTACCTCCCCAATTCATGAAAGTTTGATATATTCCTTTTGAGTGTAGGATTGAATATTTGCTATTAGTTTTTGTAGAAGTGCGCAACTTTACCAGAAGAATTCAGTGAAGAGGAGACGTCAACAAAAAAATAAGTCTCTTGTGCATTATTGGATTGATAATTTTGATCTTCATCTTAGCTTTGTCTTTTTTTAAGAGACTCAGTTGTGGATTTCAATTTGGAATCATACTATGGTTTTACATCAATATTCAATGGGATCTATAGTTTCTTGTACACTCTTGTCAAAGTGTATCTTATCACTGCCACATTG
This sequence comes from Taxus chinensis, assembly GCA_019776745.2. Taxonomy (NCBI): domain Eukaryota; kingdom Viridiplantae; phylum Streptophyta; class Pinopsida; order Cupressales; family Taxaceae; genus Taxus; species Taxus chinensis. The sequence continues at coordinate 134,854,081 of CM034148.1, read as the reverse complement.
GAAGGTTTGAGTCAACTATATATTTCTACAGCTGATTGGATCTAAAATCTGTAGAGATCAGTGTGTTGTATACCATTCATATGCATCTATGGATTCAATATGTACTTGCATTGTTGTAAAGATCCCTTCTCCTCTCCATTTGCACCAACAAATGTGTGCTTCCTCTTGGCGGACTGGGCACATAGCATTCCATACTACTCAAACTTGTCCATGGCCTCCTCTAATTAGATGCGGCTATATCAAAAAAATCTTTGTGTGCTTATATTTCTTGGCTATAAAATCATCTTGATCAATGCATACTAGTCCTTCAACGCTGATCTGATAGTGCATCAAGAGGCCAAGTACGAGCTCGCAAATGGGTTCCTAGGATTGCTTTGGGAAAAACCATTTCTATTCATACGGTGATATCTAATCAATTAAGACCATTCGGTGAAGAAAACAAAGATCTTACCAAATAGAACACTTCCTTGGTGGGAGATGCTTCAGAATATTCTCAATTAGAAAACTGATTTTTGCACGTGTAATTCTGACTTGAGGTGAAACATCATTTGAATCTCAAGAATCATGTTCAACATATTGGTTAATCCTCCCGTTTTGTAGTCTATATGCCATGTGTGATTTGGGGGACCCTCAGCCAATATGGCCGAGAATGGTTCCTTTGAAAGTAAAATGCATGGTTCATGATTTAAGGTTGCCCATTAAATGACATTTTTTTGTTTGATAGTTATTATCATCAATAATAAGTCATTACGGTAGTCTTATTTTATATAGTCTAGATTATATTGTCTTTGTACCACGGTGAAGTCTTACCATAAGCTTAAGATAGTGATTGTTATCATATGAGTTAAATTTGTTTTGTAAGTCAAGTGTTTAACGTAAAATGTTCTAGAAATATGTTTAATATATGGTGGACCATTAGTCGTCAATAGAATTTTTGTCGTTAAGTGTTATGTATGTCAAGTTAAAAAATCTAGTCAAAAATTGATTCATTAGTCTTGTCAAAATAGTCAAGATTCAAAGTGGCAAAAACATATTTGTGTCATTTTGTTATCATCATTTAGGTGATTATTAAGAAAATTGTCAAAATAAATTTTTTTTTTCCTTACGAACGCATTTTTGGTGGAATCTGACATTCAAGGCATGTTATTGAGTCTCATTATCACATCTAGCTAAATTAGCAGCCATCTACTAGAGGATGGTGACACAAGAGGTTGAGGTTATTCAGTGACCTCTTGTTAGTCGCCAATGACAGGGCTGCTTCAACTGTGGTGACATCTATGTAGTGTGGGTATGTTCTTTCAGCTGTGTGTTTGCTTCAGCTTGTAGTGTTCTTGTTTTCAATAAGTAGGAATATCACATTGTGGAGGGAACATGATCCAATGTTCCATTTCCGTTACGTCAGCTTTTTCTATGTATGTATGAGCAAAAGATTTCAACAGAATTTCCTATGTTATTCCCTGTAGTGAGATGTGATGAGGGATAAGAATAGTGCTTGGCATATCATGATGTGGTTGTAGGTAAACCACTTGAAAACCTTCATTTTTGGTTTGTGATAAACCAATAGTAAAACCACCATTCTTGGTTGTTGGTAATCCATTCGCAAAACCATCCCTTTGTGGTTTGTGGTAAACCAATTGCAAAACGGCGATTCTCAGTTTGTAGTCAACTGTTTGCAAAACCATCCCTAAGGTTTGTGATTATCCTGTGAAAATCACTAGATCATGAGTAGGTGCAAGTACAAATTAAGGTTTTCCCCATGTTCGCACTAAGGGGGCGAATACTAGGAAATTAATATGTTAGTGCTCTACATTTGTATATGTGTGAATAATAATTACATTGGTAATTATTATTATAGTGAATGTTTGTAATTAGTTTTTTATTATATTATGAGTTGTTTAGAAACAACTCATAATTATAATAATCAGTATTTGGTTTTAATAACGAGTTGTTAAAACAACTCATGTATTATTATGGGTTGTTTCCTACATTTTAGGAACAACCTCTCCTATATATTTGTAAGATCCCAAATGTATTAATATACAAAGAATATAGAATTACTCCCTGTGTAAATCTGCTATTGTACCATCAAATCTGACATGATGACAAGAAAGAAATCTTAGGATTTATGGGGGTGGGGCAGTTTAGATTCAAGTTACCTTTTTCCCATAAACATTCTTCAATCACAGTACCTTTATTCCCTTACCATAGTTAATATAGTTCAATAACTTGTTGAATCCATTCAACATTTCCACATCAAGGATTTTAATTTGGATATATACATATATATATTTTGTTTTCTCAAAGTTTGATCCCACCAGGGAAATTTATATTATTTTTAACACATGAAAATATCTAATTGATTTACAAGGACTCCAAGAGTGAAATTATTCCTAACTTAAAATCTCATTTTTCTCTTGTATTCTTTACTCTTACATCACACTATGGTCTCATTATTAGCATTGTTTTATAACATTTGTAAACAAAATAACACATACTTTTCACTAATGGATTTACTACTACAAGGAGTGTAACCTAACACGAGACTTCCCATTTATTTACTCTTATACACTATAGTATTAAAAAAATGTTGCAACCAAAAAATCCACTTGTGTCATTTAAATCTCACCATAAGATCAATCATAGGAATATCACCTACTACCTTTGTCCTGTTATGGGCCAATCACTAGGGTCCAAAGGTAAATTAGGCATAAGGAGTAACAATAATTTATATTTTTTCTCTCTACACTTATCTTAAGTCAACCTAATTTAAAATATAATTGCATTTGCTAAGATTTATGAACAATTTCCACCTGCAAGTTAACTCCTTAATCAGCCAAGGATTGGTTTGATTCCGAATGTACCTAAGGATCAACACCCAAACTAAATATGAGTTTAAGGTGAGAGGACAATCTTTATTCTAGACGACCTCCAAGAAAGACCAAAGTGTTATGTTGCTAGTAACTAGGGTAACCCATTTACCTGTGAGGAACTAAAGAGATCATTAACAATAGTGTAGGTCATAGGATAATTATTTCACTAGCTCCATTTGTGTTGTTCCAAGAGGGTTTTGGTCTATGTTTAATGTTGGTTCCCATGAGTGCTACCTTAAGAAAATATCATTCTCCTTACTACACACACGGTTTCCAATCCTGGAAGGGAACCACATACTCTGGAGAATGTTGGGCCCTATTGTGCCTCTTCATCAGGTTCATGAGGATGACGCGAAGCATATAAGCTATGACGATAAAATCATACTTGTGATCTTATTTATTTAATCCAGAAGGTGTTATCAAGCATAAGGATTTTAGTTTTCCCTAATGTTTTAGTTTTCTGTGCTAAGAGAAATCACACATGAAGAGTAGTTATACATGGATTTTATACTAGGGTTGACTAATGTGGTTACATTCCATTATTACATTTTCAAGGTAAGAGACACACCACCAATTATTTAATTGTCTATTGCACACTTGAAATGCACTATAAAATATTAAATTCAATTTCATTTAACATACATATCCAACCCCTTTTAATTTTTTTTTCATACGGAAATCTGAATCAAATGGCACCTATGATTAAATTCACATTTCCCAAGGGATTTCTAAAAATAGCATCTCATGCATATTACCAAACTTCAAATATAAAATTTTCTGGTACATTACAATTACATTAAACATATATACATATTCCAATAAAATATATAAATTACAATAATAAATAATGAATTACACCACGCCTTTTCACCATCTTTCTTGCATCCTGTAAAACCATGTGAGCATGAAATTAGCGATAAATCGTTGACATGGCATCCACCTAGATCTAGCATAATTATCATTTTTTTCTTTCTATTTGCATATAATAATAATTTTCATTTTATAGGATAAGGTTAGAGACACATCTTCATTTCATTTCACCTTATTTCATAACCAAGGAGTGAGAAAGAGATAAGGAAGAGAGAGAAACACTATTTTTCCAAAAGTTCAATTTCAAACAACAAGACAGATCATAGATTTTCAAATAGTTATTTTGGAGTGTCAACAAGTTTCCATGATGGTTTTGTGACCCGCAGGAGGTCCTACAACATTCTTTTTATGTTTTCCAGCTAGTTGCAAAACTATTCAATTAAGGCTTAGAGGCGGAGAAACCACTTTTAAATGTTTTCATCCAATGAGTAAACACACCATGGGTAGATTTATATGTATCCTCCTATACACCAAGAATTCATAGGAACTAGTAGAATTGAGAACTGACAAACAATTTACGATTGACGCACCCTTTTCTGAGGCCATCAGGCATAACTGGCCTAGTTACAAATGATCAAAAGTTAGCTCGAGGACTCAGAAAACCACGTTCAAAGATAACAATTGATGGTCGAATAAGAAATGAAAAATTTCCTACAAATCCCCCTATATAAGGATAATGCAACAATGGTGATGGAACTGAGACTTGGAAAACATGTTGCAAACGGCGATGAGTTTTCTAGAGCAACCGGTCATAGTTGAGTCAGTCTGATCTAGTCAAATAACGACCCGAGGCCTACAAAATGCCCATTCTAAACTATTTAGAAGAGTGTTTTCCCCCAAGCTGAAGGTTTCCAAAAATCATCTAGTAAATATATTAGAGGTTTGAGAAGGTAGAAAGACATTTCCTTGCTCAAGGTTCGAACGGTGGTTTAAAATGAAAGCCAACTTTTTCAGTTTTGGTAGCTTCCTAAAAGTGCAAAACATAGCACCAGCGCTCCTAGAGGAGCTGGGAAGAGAGCGAAAATGATCAAAAGAGGTCAAGCTATTGCTTGACGTGACTCTCTACATAAAAAGGAACACATACGATGCTTGACATATCCTTTACAGGGCTCAGAGTGTTGTTTTACAAGTCTCTCAAAATTACATTTTCTAACTTTGCAAGGTAGATGGAAAGGTTGTTTTAGTTGGTGACTCTTATAGTTCTCACCAATACAAATGAACATGAACACCTAAGTTTGAGACCTAGGGTATAGCAGTGTAGAAGGTTGGGGTTACAGCCACAGATGACGATCAAAGTAGAAGTGGGTAATGAAAAACATAAGGAGTTTTGTTGTTTCATGCTAATAGTTTGGTTACGAAGTTTTCCAAATTGTGTCCGAAGGAGAGGTTTAATTTTATGCTTAGCTACCAAGTGTTATTTGGGTTACCTAAGTGCCATATTTCATTTTATTATTTTGCAAAACAAGTTTGTATAAAAAAATCGAATGGGAGCTATTCCAAAGTTTTATATTTATTTCGTTGCAAAAGAAACTAAAGAATAATAATTATGAAATATATGGAGAGATAAACCATGCCTGGAATTTATTGATGGTAGAGGATAAGCGGTTTTGGGGTTTGATGAGCCAGTTGAAATAGATATACAGGAAGATTTGAGTAGTTATCTTTAGAAATAGCATGTTATAGCAACAAGCTCATCACCAACAAAGGCCAACAGTCAAGATAGTGACATGGGCTAACAAGATCTAAGCTACAAGTTAAGGAGGAGCTCGAATAAATGAAAATAGAACAACCGATGTTGACCTCAAAGGAGACAATGTAGTCCTTATAAAGTTGATTGTAAATCTACTAAGCCAATGTCCAAGAACTAATACTGGATTTGCATGGCACTACATACAATTTGGCATACTTTCAGAGGCCTTTCATATCTACCCACTCTTCACATGCGCAGAGCCTTCAAGCTGAAATCACCTAACTTATAATTAGTGGAAGGCTACTATGGTAGCCCCAAATGCTCTCATTGTTTCCATCAACCATGTTTTTTTTCCATTCCAATAAAAAAACGTCCATGCTAGGAATGAACTAAAACATATCTATCTGGGTTGCAAACCTATTATGGGAAAATACGAAAAAGTGAAATAGGATATTTAACCCTTCCTAGTGCTCTTTGTATATGCGCAGCTTGAATCCTATTTTTAAAAAATATATTCCTATCCAGCTGTATCTAAATTTTTAAACATCAAAGGAAAGCAAAAGGGAGGCACCTCTAAATCCAAAAAACATTGTGTAGATACATTCTATACCATTTTACCCTGACAATAGATGAAAAATGTAATAGAAAAATCATCACATCCCTCTTCCCGTGGCCAATGATGCATAAGAATCTTGGTTCGAGAGGAAAAGGAATTGCCACTAATTATGGATTCCTTCTTGCACATCTGTCATTTCCTTCAAGATTACACAGACATGGTTGCTTCCTTTAATGCTCAGAAAAATCTCCTCTTATTCCTCAATATTTCATTCTTCTCTATACAAAAAAAAAGCCAACGGTGGGTAGGCAGCCATTTCCTCTAAGAGACCAATGAACCTACTCCCACCAAAAATAGAGATATGGAAAAATAAATTTGTATATAGTAATATAAGGAGATATTGTAGATGAAGATTTATCTCCATGCGTAGGGGTATTTTTCCCAAGAGAGAGTAATTTTGGGATGACTTTTAGTGAGATCTTCATTTAGCAAAATTCCATATATTATTTGCATTCGCTGCAACTATCTTCTTACTGCTGAAATTTAAAATTTTAACTTGGGTTTCACCATGGTTAGTGCCTATGAACCAAACTAAAGTTTTTACCTTATTATGAAAGGGACGTAAAAGGACTGAAATGATTCTTAAGATGTGCCACTCTCTATTATTTGTAGTATTCTGACAAGGACTGGCGCCCCATACCCTATCACACACCAACCTTGATTTTCCTTCACCCTTAGGTCTTCCTCCACCTTAAAATGTACCTCCCCCATGCATTACCCCCCTCTTTTTTATTTAATTTATTTTATTAAATGTGTTGGGCACTACAATTTCTCTCTTGAGTGGCAAAGTCTTAGTAATTGTTTCCTGTGGTCTTCATTTTTTATTATCTTAAGTTAAATTATCTCTACAAATTTGTCTTCTACGGGTTCTGAGCTTGAATATATGGATTCTTTAAGGATTGGACCTCTTAGGATTTTGATTTTAAGCTTTTTTGGGATATAATCTCTCGGCCACCATTGTTAGAGCTTCGGAGCTCTCTTTAACTCCTTCATAGGATGATTCATGGCCATTTTTTAGCCTTTTGTGAGGCTCTGCGAGTGTATTTAGAGCTCTGTTTCCATGAACATTTTGGTTTGGCACTCTAGGGTTAATTTGGCCACCACTTTGGAGCATTTTGAGCTCAGTTTTGCATGTTATGGACTCTCTGATCTTTTGTGTCACCTGATATGGAATAAGATAAGTTTGTGGTTTCATGGAGCATTGTACCACCTCTTCCTTGTCAATTTATCTTCTCTTACATTGATACATTGGTCCCCTTGCATTTTCCTTATGTTCCTATGCATGGATTATACTCTCAAGATTTCAAATGTAATTGGGTCATTATTCTTTTGCTCTATGTTGTAGAAAATCTGCAGTCTTATACAACAAATAACATAAAAGAAATAAACAGAATACTTAAATAAATTGCATAAACAGATGAATATTCGAACCAACACTATTGTGCGTAATCTCCATTATTAAAAGCTTCATCATACTCAGAGATTCAGCTCTTTACAATCAAGTTGTGCGTGCAGTTGTGTGCTTTCAATGCACATCCTTCCTTGCTTCTACAGATTTCACACCTTTGTGTGTGCATACAAAGCAATTACAATTGCTGTTATTTAAATAGAATAACTCACCCACTAACATCTATTTAACTGATCATTCTAAATCTAAACTCATGCTTTAAAATAGTTGCATGCTATACATGAATTAAAACAGATTTATTTGAATTAAATCTAATGATAAAAATAGGATAAAGCTAACTTAACTAAAGTAAACTAAAACAAGACTAAAGCTAAAATTAGCTTTCCTAAAAAGCTACGGTTGGAATTAAATATGCAACACATGCATATTTGCAACACTCCCCCTTAATTTCAAACTGTATCTTTCACTCTTCTAGAGTTGTGTTTGCTTTTTTAGATCTACCATGTGTAGGATCACAAACTCCCAAACAATCTCTCAAATATTCGAAAACTTATTTTGCTAAAGCCTTTGTAGAAATGTCTACAAACTGATCTTCAGATCTATAAAATTCAAGATGATTTTCCTTGTTGTTTATCAGCTCCCTGATGAAATGATACCTCGTATCAATATGCTTTCTCCTCTTATGAAAAACATGTTTTTTGGAAAATGCTATGGCTGAGTTGTTATAAAAAAAAATATGTGTAGCTTCCTCTTGTTTCTATTGTAAATTTGTCAACACTATTCTCATCCAAACAACTTGATAAGCTGCTCCTGTTGCTGCTACATACTCTACTTCTACTGAACATACATGAAATTGGGTTGCTTATTTGATGCCCATGCAACCACTCCTATTCCAAAGTGAAAAGCATAGTTGGATGTGCTCTTTCTATCATCTATACTTCCGAAACTATCACTGTCTATATAACCAATGATTTTGAACTCATCTGAACTTGAATATAGAATTCCATGATTTTCTTGTTCCACGTCAACCATACCTCAAAATTATTTTTCCAGCTTGCCAATGTGAATCTTTCGGAGATTCCATGAACCTAGATACGAGGCTCACACCATACATAATGTCAGGCCTTGTGGCAGTCAAATACATAAGACTTCCAACCAACTTTTTGAATAATGTTGGATCCATAAACGATTTGTTGTTCCTCTTTGCTCAACTTCAAACCTATCTGCAACTGGTGTTGGTGCTAGCTTACAATTCAACATGTTAAGCCTTTTTCATAAACGTCATTTACATACTTTACTTGAGAGATAAATAACTTCACCTTCTGATTGTTGGACTTCAATGCCCATAAAATTAATGCATAAGACCAGGATTTGTCATCTCAGATTCCTTCTTCATAGACAGATTTGAGTGACTCTATAGATAGATTTCCAGTAATGATCAAATCATCTATGTATAAACAAATAATTAGAATTGTACCTTGCTCATTTATCTTGGTGTATAAGGTAGGCTCACTGTTGCTCCTACTAAAACCATTCTCAATCAAATTAGAATTTATTCTATTGTACCAAGCTCTAGGTGCTTGCTTGAGACCATACAGTGCTTTCTTCAATCATGTATACATTTCCTTCATGACCTTTAATGTCATAACCTTCTGGTTGATTCACATAAACTTCCTCTTCAAGAAATCCATTCAATAATTGTTGATTTTACATCCATATGATAAATAGGCCATTTGTTTTGAGCTGTACATTGCTAAAACCATTCTTACCCATATCCAAACATGCTACTGGTGCAAACGTTTCATTGTAGTTCCACTCCATATTGCTGCGTAAAACCTCTTGCTACTAGCCTTGCTTTATGTTTCTGTACTGTTCCATCAACATTGTATTTTGTCTTATAGACCCCACTTGACTCCTATCATGTCCTTTCCTTTTGGAAGATCCACTAACGCTCCACATGTCTGATTCTTCTCTATAGTATTGATCTCATCATCCATGGATTTTTCCCAAACTTTATTTTTTATAGCCTCTTCAAAATATACTAGATCTGCAACGTCATAAAATAATGTAAAAAAATGAAAATGAGTTAGTCGTATCAACATTGTAAATGTCACTAAGACTTCGGTATTTTACATTGTGCATAGGACTATTCGATGCATGAACTGGACTTTGAGGTGATGGAGTTGCTTCTAGTGTTCTCTATGGTGTTTCTTGCATGGCTAAAGATGGCTGAAATCTTGGAGACCTCCTGAACTGTAGATGGAGGTGTAGTTTTTGCTACGACTAGTGGTTGTATGTCTAAGAATTGTAGATACAATGCCTTGCTACTTTACAGTTTCATCTGCCATATCATCATGTTGAATAGACTACTGTCTGTACTCATTGTTTTCTCTATACTTCCATCTCGTGCTTCATTCTCAATAAATTGAACATCCCTGTTGATCACAACCTTTTTAGTGACTAGAATTGTATAACTTGTATGCTTTTGTATTCTCTGCATACCCAACAAAGATACATTTTTCTCCTTTTTTGTCCAAACTTCTTCCTTAGCTCATCAGGTACATGTGCATACAGCTACACAACCAAACAAATCTCAATTGTGATACGCTCTATTTCCTTATTAGTCCATGCTTTGTTGAGGAACCATGTTCCTAACAAGTTTTGTTGGACACCCTGTTTAGAATGTAAACAGAATTTGCTACTCGCTTCTTCCTAATAGTCATTTGGAAGGTGCTATTGCCTTCAACATGATTCTTTCCATTTCTCATAATGGTTCTATTCTTCCTCTTCTACCACACCATTCTGCTGTGGTGTATACCTAATAGTAAACTTCTTGTGTATACAATTATATTTGCAAAAATTCATAAATTCATTAGAAACATACTCACCTCCTCTGTCCGTTCCTAAGAACTTTGATGTAGTATCCACTTTGCTTCTCCACTAATTCCTTGGACTGCTGAAATATATCTAAGACATCTGATTTATGTCTCAAAAAATATACCCATGTCTTCCTTGTGTAGTCATCAATGAATGTCAGAAAATATGATACAAACCTCCAATAGAAGTCTATTTGCATGGGTCCACATAAATTTGAACGTGCACAATTTCAATTGCAGTTGCACTTGCTCCTACTGTTGTTGTGCTAAGTGGGGAAAGAACCTTTATGTTGCTTCCCCAAAATACAACATTCACATATTCTTTCTGGTTTCTGAATCAATGGAAAACCTTTAACCGTATTCTTTCAATGTAATAAATTCAAACCTCCAAAATTTAAATGTCCATACCTTAGATGCCAAATCCACGATTCATTTTTCATGACTGAATGAAAAATTGATTGTGTTCCTTCAGCACAGGACTCAATTTATTAGTGTAGGAACTAACGCATGACTCAGCACAGTCGTAGCGTAGACGTGATTTGTATTGCAGCACAAGATTCTGTTACTTTAGCGTAGGACTCATCTGAATGAGTGTAGGACTCAGTAGAAGACTAATTTGACTTAACACAGGACTTAGCTGCAAATTGAGATGCTTTTTTTGTTGCAAATAGATTTGATTTCTTATTTTTTCCTAGTTTTAAAATCAGTGGAAACATCTTATTTCTACTCATCTTCACTTTTGCAATCAACTGAGTACTAAGAGCTTTTGTCCACAATAACACACTCATTTTCTTCCATATAAACCCAGATATCTTTTCTATACCAGCTATCCAATACTCATAAGGTTATGTTTCAAACCTGTAACATAGTAAACATCTTGCATACTTTTTTTCTCCCCCTTTCTAGTTAGATACTATTAACCGCTTCCTTTTCCTTTTACAGACACAATATTATTATTTCCAAGAGTTGCATCACTCTTAACTGAATCATCCAAACTAGAAAAAAAATCTAGATTACCTTGTCATGTGATTACTACAACCTGAATCGAAATATGATACATCACATGGACTCTCTTTTTGAAAAATTACATTCAATAGGGGATAAAGAAGATATTTCTTTCGTAATCCTTGTGCATGTAATAAACATAGGTTTAGAAATAGAACTTCCAACCTAATTTTGATTTTTCCTCTCCTGATCATAATGCTTTTTCTTGCAATCATAAGCATAGTGCCCAGTAACTTCTTGCAATGATGACATTAAACATGAGATTTATCTTGTCTCTAACCATAACTCTATTCTTGATTCTGTCTTCTTCCACCTAAGTTTGATGAACCGCTGCCCCTATCCTCTAGATGGACTTCTTCCTCTACCTCTTGGGCTGAAACTTACCTCTTCTTTTGCCATGAATACCTGCTTGTTTGAGATGTACAATCCTAATCTTACACTTGTCATGTGATCTATTCATCCTCTGTTCATGATTGATTAGTGATGCATGCAACTCATCAATAGAAAACTGACTCAGGTCCTTAGTTTTCTTTAAAAGCAACAACTAAAGGATCAAATTTCATAGGAAAACTTCTAAGCAATTTTTTAATAATCCTTCTGTCTTCAAGAGTCTCACCATGGGATTTGATTTGATTGACTAAGCCAAATACATAAGTAAAAAATGATTCTATAGAATCTGAATCTTTCATTGCTAAATTCTCAAAATCTCTACGAAGTAACTGTAGTTTGGCGGTTTTTACTTTCTCCTTACCTTGATATGCAACTTGTAAAGCATCCCATGTAGTCTTTGATTGATTGGCTGCTTCCACTCTTGGAAGAATGCTTTCATGCATTACCTGATGAATATAGAAAATATCTTTTTCGTCCTTCTTTCGTTACTCCTTCAAAGTATATTTCTCTGCTTGAGAAAGTGCAGTATACGCTGCTGCATTTGTGGGCTCTTTGTACCCATCTTCAATGATCTCCCACACATCTTGAGATTTGAATAGCACCTTCATGGTCAACGACCAGTAATCGTAATTCTTTCCATTAAATTATGGCGTCTCCATGCCGGATGAGAAGCCATAGCTTGCTACCAATTTAATAAGCTGCTGGAATAACCTCACTCTGATACCAATTTGTAGAAAATATGCAGTCTTATACAACAAACAACATAAAATAAATAAACAAAATACTTAAACAACTTACATAAACAAATGAATATTTGAACCGGCACTGCTGTGCGTAATCTCCATTAATAAAAGCTTCATCATACTTAGAGCTTCAGCTTTTTACAATCAAGTTGTGCATGCAGCTGTGTGCTTTCAATGCACATCCTTCCTTACTTGTGCAAATTTCACACCTTTGTGTGTGCATACAAAGAAATTACAATTGTTGTTATTTAAATAGAATAACTCACCCACTAATAGCTCTTTAACTGAGCATTCTAAATCTAAACTCATGCTTTAAAATAGTTGCATGCTATACATGAATTAAAACAAATTTATTTCAATTATATCTAATGATAAAAATAGGATAAAGCTAACTTAACTAAATCAAACTAAAACAAGACTAAAGCTAAGATTAGCTTTCCTAAAAAGCTACGGTTGGAACTAAATATGCAACACATGCAGATTTCCAACATATCTTTCAAGGGTTTGTTTAATCATCCCCAGTTGGTGAGTACTTTTTCAATCCTTGAATAAGTTGATTCTTTGATTTGTGCCTGTATTCGGTTAATTGTATCTTTACTCTTTCGTATCTGGGTATAACTATATTCATATAGCTCAATATTTTTCCATAAGGCCGTGTCTCTATGATTTTCTGGGTTGTTACTTCATTTCCCAAACTGGGGGTTCATGGAGATGTTATATTTTACCTTCTTAAGGGCTTCAAAAATTACTTCATGCCATTCTTTTGTGTTTGATAGCTCTATTTATCGAAACCTTTATACCAAAAAATGGGTTGTTTGTTTTGTGATTCTAAGCTCTTCTCAGTCAATTATATCTATGCATTTACCTTCGAGTTTCTCTATAAAAGTTAATGATTTCTTGATGGTTGTGGAACTTTAAAATCTCTTTTCCTTTTGAATTTGTGTATTTTTTCATCAGCACTCTATCCTCAATGGGAAAACATGGTTTCAATAACTATGTACATTATTTTTCCATGATCTCCTTGAGCTTTCGACTGAGTACCGTGTTTGCAATCTATGATATGTATGCTAAATCTAATTTCATGAACTAAGATAATCTTGATCTTTGTATTTTCATGAATACACTAACAATTTTTCCAATTCTGTTATCTTTCATTGATGGGGACTTAACCCATTATCATGTTAAATTGATCACTTTACATTCTATTTTTGAATTGTGATGCTCTTCTTACACAAGATTTTGCATGAATTAAACTATTTTTTGTTGTTGGAAGAATGTATATTTATGACTTTTACTATACTAAATTTTTTTTTTCATCTCTCTCTTATGCACCTTGTATTTATTATTTTACATAAAGTTCCTTTTGAGATTGTAAATCATTACCATGTATATGTATATCAAACTTTGTTTCATATTTATTTTGAAGTGGAATATATGGCAATAGAATATTGATGGTTGATGTTCCCTGGAGTATTGTGATCTTTAATCATTCATACTTTGATTTCATATTGAAACAATTTGAATTCATTCATGTAGGATACTCTCCCTTACTGTGAGGCTACTTCTATAATTTCTTTGAATATTAACTCATGGGTTGAATGTATTTGATCTTGGACTTCTTTCAATTCATTCCTCAAATTTGTATATAGATTTAGATGTATTTGTATCATGTTCTTGTTATATTCTTTCCTTGATACAAGTATAATTTGTATCTATACTTTTCATCACCATTCTTACACACTGGTGGATATAATATTTGATGTTCTTGAATCTGCGTAAGTTCCTTGAATTGAAAAGCTTAAACATGTACTTTCATTTGCATCTCCTCAGTCTGAAACTTGTATCTGAATTTGTACTTGTAATAGCATCATAACTTGAAACTGCTTATGTAATTTTATATTGGCAATTGAAGTAGTATTTGTTTCCTCTTGAATATATTTATGTCCCTTAATATTGGTTGTGCTTGACCTCTTTAGGGAAACTTATAACTCTAGATGCTTTCTTCATTTGTATATTCTTGGTCCACTAGGTTATGCTTCAACATAACCTAACGAATTATATTGTAATCTTTGAATTTGTTAGGTTTTAACAAATTAAAGTATGAATTTTTGATGTAAGTGATCTCTAAGTTAATAAATTACATTATCATTTGGGATCATTATAGCAATCAAGACATGCATAAATTAGTTTAATTTATTGTATAATTTTAAGATTTTAAATTGATATATTTGGAGCTTAGCACCGGCTAGGTTATGCCACTACATAGTATTTGGATCATTTATGTTGTTTGAATTTAATAAATTAAATTAATATATTTCAAGCTTATCAGCCGCTAGGTTATACCACAAAATATTATTTGGAGATTGCATCTGATAGAGTTTAGTAATTCATAAATACGATATTTTAAAGTATTTAACAAATTAGAGGAATATATTTTTAACTTAGTCAGCGCTAGGTTAAACAACAACATTATATTTGAAGCTTGCAGTTGTTAGGATTTAATAAATTAAATTAATAAATAATTATCTATGCAAGTGATAGCTACCTCCACAATATAATATTTCGATCTTAGTTTCCACTATCACTTAACTAGTTAGAGAATTATAGTTTGATATTAGCCAACAATACCTTATGCCATAACATAATATTTGGTGTTGATGGTCACTAGCTTTTATCAAAATAAAGTAGGATAGTTTTATCTGAGCAGCTGCTAGGTTATACCAAGACATAATATTAAGAGCATATCATTCATAGGGATGTAAAATAAATAAATTAAAATATTAGGAGATTAGTCGTTGTGAGGATATGCCGAAACATAATATTTTTTACAATATTATAAAAGTGAGGGTTTTGAAATGACCATCATCATTATACAAAATATTCTTGATAAGAAGAGAACAAGATTGTAGGCAACAAAAATTCAAAATTCAAAAAGACCCAAACTGAACAAAGCCAAATTACATTTTATGGATACTCTTAAGAGTAGTTACTTCCTCCTTATCAGCAGCAGTAGGGCTTCTTTCAACCAATAGATCCACTAAATTAATGAGTTCCATGAAGTCTTCGTTGATTTTCCTTCATGTCTAACCCGTGTGAGTTTTCCATTCTTTAATATTAGATAATACCATCCTATGTCTTCTAAGGATACTGACTATAATATAATCATTAATGGGCTCGTGATGGTCAGGTGTGATATTCTCAAAATGCTCATTGTGACTTAAAGATGAAATGGTCAATCCCATTTTCTTTGACACTAGAGAATCAGGGTAAACCAAAGAGAGTCCCCATAACACATGACGCACTTTTGAGTCAATGCTAAATTCGATGGAAATAGGATTGGGGGCATCCACATGGGCTTTCGTGACAAGGTGAGTAGAGTCGGTAGTAGACATTACAATGTATAGGGAGATGGGAGGAGAAGTCAGAGAATAATTGGTAAGAGGAAAAGTGGAAGGAGATGTCAGGTCCAAAATTCATTCAGAGACCATGGGAGAGTTCTCTAAGGGGTCTAAAGGGTTAAGAGATACAAGAGAAGATGAGGGAGATACATGAGTGGAATAATAGGGGAAGACCACTAAACCACTCTGGCTAATGATCATAATGTTTGAATCTGATTTGAAAGGATGACAAATGTGACGACGATGATGATGGGAAGAGCCAACATAAATAGGGGATAGATGGAGATGGTGAAGGAGGATCACGGATGATCCGATGCTACTTTCCTATCTTAAAAGGGAAGTGCTAGATTTATTTTTGGGAAGCTTCAATTTTTAATAGAAAATAAAAAATTCCTTTTTTGTGGAAAGGACCTTCCACTTCTCAAGCCATTGTAACGCACTGCTCAAGAGATTGAAACAGAAAATACATAAAGGTTACCGTATGATCATCCCAAAGGTGCGAAAGAAGTAAAATCTGAGGTCCATATATCAATTTATAGCATCCCTCTAGTATGAAGTACCTCATCAATTACATAACAACCCTATCCCATGGTTGTTGAAGTGATTCTTGTTCATAGCCCGAATGATAGTTTCATATCTTATCACTAGGACAAAGGAACTCATCCATCTCCTCCCAAAGAGAGAATTTAAAATAAATGTCTCCCTCCGTAGGGAGCCCCATCACAACCGCAATGGAATATTTGGAAATAAGAAATTTCATCTTTCTCACTTTGACTCTTCTTTTGTTCTAAGTTGTTAGTACATTGTTGGTTACTCATACAAAGTGACCAAATAGTCTTTCCATAAACGATGTAACATCATCACCCTACAAAATATTATATACTTCTTTGTTAGCCTTGACTTCTTCACAGGAAGAATGCTCAATGCATATTATAGTGTCACCCATATTGAATAGGGATATAGTGACAATGATTTCCAAAGGACCGATGTACATGATGATTATATAGAGATATCAAACACCTTCATTCCAATATTCCAAATGTGTCTCCAAGATTTCAAATTGAAATATATCCTTATTAATAATATTATCTCATGTATATATAGTCATTAATCAATATTTTTCATCACATGAACACAATCTATCAATGTCATAAATGCACATAAAATCCGTACATGTCATCTCATCTTGCTGATGTAAAAAAAACATATGCCTCAACATAACCTAACAAATTATATTGCGATATTAAAAGTTGCTCTATTTTAACAAATTAAAGTAAGATGTTTTGAGCTTAGAGACCTCTAAGTTAATCAACGATATTAACTTTGGAGATCTGTATAGCAATCGAGACCTATATAAACTAGTTAAATTTATTGTATTATTTTAAGATTTTAAATTGAGATATTTCAAGCTTAGTGCCAACTAGGTTATGTCACTACATAATATTTGGAGAATTTATGTTGTTAGGATTTAATAAATTCAATTAAGATATTTTGATCTTAGCAGATGCTAGGTTATGCCACAACATATTATTTTGAGATTACATTCGTTAGGATTTAATAATTTATAATTATGATATTTTACAGCATTTCCAAATTAGAAGAATATATTTTTAACTTAGCCAGTGCTAGGTTAAACAACCACATAATATTTATAGCTTAAAATCATTAGGATTTAACAAATTAAATTAATAAATTATGAGCTATGTGGTCGATAGCTATATCTACTATATAATATGTCAAGCTTAGTTTTCGGTAGCACTTAACTAGTTAGAGACTTATATTTGTACCTTATTCAATGGTACATTATGGCACAACATAATATTTTTAGCTTAGTAGTCACTAATTTTTATCAAAATAATGTAGGATATTGTGATCTAAGAAGTTTCTAGGTTATATGGAGACATATTATTTAGAGCGTAGCGATCATAAGGATATAAAAAAACAAATTAAGATATTACAAACTTCACTAAGGCTAGGAATGAAAAAATATAATATTTCTTAGAAATATAGTAAAAGTGGGGATTTTAAAATGACCCTATTTCTTGTAAAATAAATCCATCACAACAAGATATTACAATGAAGCAAGAAGATAACAAACCCGTATACAACAAAAATTAAAAAGCGAAAATGGCCCAAACAAAACAAAGCCAACTTACATTTTAAGGATATTCTTGAGAGTAGTTGTTTCCCCCTTAGCAGAAGCAATATGAATTCTTTCAACTAGCATGTCCACTAACTTAATGAGATCTAGGTAGCATTCGGTGATTTTCCTTTATGTCATGTCCGTATGAATTTTCTATTCTTTATTAGTAGAGAAGGCCCTATTAACTCTTCCAAGAATACTGAGTGTAATATAATAATTAATGGGATTGTGTTGGTTAGTTGTGATATTCTCCAAATGATCAGGGTTCTTTGAATCTACAATGGCAAAGCCCATTTTCTTTGACAGTGGAAAATAAGGGTAAACCGAGGAGAGACCCTACAACACATAAAAAAAAATTGAGTCGATGCTAACATCCATGGAAATAGGAGGGGGATCAGTTGCATGGTCTTTTGTGACAAGGTGAGTACAGTTGATAGTAGTCATTATAGACACAAAATCACACACTTTGGGTGATTATGTAGTTTGGGTCTCATATTATTATTCATATGGTTCTTAAGTGGAAAATAGTACTAATTATCCCATCTCATTGGCCATCTTTATTTGTTTCCATTGTTGTTATCAATATTACTGCTATCCCAAATTCGCCCCCCGACTAATTTAGTCAAGACAAGTTCTGCACATAAGGAAATTATGAAGGAAACAACTCAAACCCAGGAGCTCACATTCTAGGAAAACAAAAACGATTGCATAGGGACTTTAGAATGGAGTGGCGGGCCTACGAAAGATCAAATGATCCCGTGCAAGAAGAAATTCAAGAAACGACTCTATTGAGTGAATCTGTGCCTCAAATCCAACAAATAGATTAAACATGGGCTCTAAAATGGAATAGCAGGGTTGGGGAAGGAGGCCGAGTGGTGTCAAAGGAACCAGAGACTCAAAGGAAAATAAATGGTGAAGATTCAAAGTCTTCGGGCTCCGAAATAGTTTAGGATAGACCCCAAAATTTACTAAGTATGGAGGAGACAACAGAAGTTGCCAAGAGTCCAATCGGCACATGTCCAAAATTTAAAATCAAAGGGGTAGGCTCAAACAAGCACCAAGCCTCCACACGTCTAAATCTCTAGAAGTTGCATTGGTCATTGAAAACTATTTGGCTCGGTGGAATGGGCTAAGTGTCGGCTCAACGTAATTCCAAAATGGGAGCCCAAGGAAAAGACTGAAACTTGCGCCAACCCTCCACGTAGAAAATGGTAAACAGAGGTCAAAAGGATAACGGGACCAAAATGGCTAAGTAATGAATGCAAGTGGAAGGTTCCATGTCTCCAAACAGTGCACATTCAAAAGGAGGTACCCTAAGTAGGTTGTCAAATGAGAGCGAACCTTCCACGTGTCCTAGAGCTTGAAAAGGTTAGGGTGACCATTGAAAACTCTAAAGGCCCATGGAGGTATCCACGTGTCATATCTGTGCTACTTAAAAGGTAAAATCTACGGGTAGTTTTTAAACATGCACAAAGCCTCCATGTGTCTTGAATCGGATATAGTGCCTCCGCTCGCGGAAAAGAATCGGGAAGAATACGAAGGAAATAGGGAAACCTGTAGAATCCTCCACATGTCGCATGGGTGCTATTATAAGAGAAAAGGAAGGATTCAAATATAAAATGATCGCAAAGCTGCCACATGGACCCGATACAGAAAGACTCATTTAAATATTACGCCCCTGTGACCCAAAAAATTCAAATGGCCATATCTTTTCACTGAGAACTTAGATTTGGGCGAGAGAAGATTTTTTGGAAATGAATCGATGCCCTCTATTCCTTGCAAACATAAAATATCACTTTTTGTAGGAATTGGTGGGTAAAAAATGGGAAATCATCTTTCAGGACATTAATACAAAGCCCAATTCCTCCAACTACCAGATCTGATTCGATTCAATCTTTCGTTCTTCTTCAATAGGCAAGACAGACAAAAGGATCTACAATTGATAGATTTGGGGTGGATTTGAAATTGGAATTGATTGATAGTGGTTGAGTCTTCAAGGTAAGATCCAATGCATATCCCGTGGTAGTTGAAACACGATTCAAATTTTCCCTCTTCTCTCTCTTATTCTTTCTATATATTGTAACACCTTCTCATTTGAGAGAAAAAGAGATTATTCTTGGCGTAGGGAAACTCTGTGAATTTTTTTTCCTGACTCCATTTTGAGGTGAAAACATTCTCCTACACCTGGAAAGCATTTTTTTCCTCTAAGCAGAAACATAATGGTCTGTGCACCCATATAGAGAAATAAAATGTGTTTTTACAATGTTTCTTCAACCCTTTGCATTATTTTGTTTTCTCTCGATGCCTCTCCCTTTAAAATCTATTTTCTGTGCATGTATTTCACATTTTTCAGGTGCAGGGTGTTGTGTTTCATGGAGTTTTGATCATGGATTAGGATCTAGATTTGTGTCACTTATGTCTGACATTACCATCTTCATTTCTCCCCTGGCCTTCTCTAGTGTATCACCACTTTAGTGTAGGCTTTTCTTTCACCCTCTCTTTCTCTTTGGTTCCTTGGAATGGTTAGATTAGGATAGTTTATTTTTTTCCTACATTAGTGTAACTCGTGGCAGGTATTTTAGAAACAAGAACCAACTTTCTCTGGAGGATCATCTCAATTTTGCAAGTCCCACAGCTTGAGCTATGATCCAATGTTATGCAATCACATCGAATGCCCCATTTTAACCACTTCACATCTTTTGCCATTCGGGGGTGCTATAATTTTGCACTAAAATTTTTTACACACCCAGTGGGACACTGAGCTTAGATCTTCCATCTTTCCAATGTGTCTCATTACAAACAAAAAATCGTAAGCCACCATGTGAATGCCCTAATAGTTTTGGAATTCCTGGTGGGACAAGGGGTCTTCACTTTATTTCATCAAGTTGATGTGTTCTTGGTGGGATTCAACCTTTTGAGGCACATGCAAGCACATCTGGTGACTCCATCTAGTCAAAAACCAATTCTCTGAGTTGCAGACCTTTTCCATCCATTTGCACTCATTTTCATCCTTTTTCTTCTTCCATCTCTTTCACATTCCCCCATTCCATGAAGTTGTGCAAACATTAATTCATACCCTTCATGGAACTCACACTTATAGCAACAATAGTGTAATCCACCTCTAATACATTTCCTAACTCCTCCAAATCAGCATTATGATCAGATCCAGAACCATTATGCTTACCCATATGAGCAAGCTCAAAATCATTTTGGCCATAGAGCTTATCCAGAACAAGGGGGTGCATACAATGGTAATAGCTACATGGAGGATGATAGTCTGCTAGAGAAAATTCAAGAACTTGATGCTAGCATGGTGCAGTCCAGGGCCATAGCACAAATGAAGTCATTTAAGATTGGTTACAGGGCACCTTGTCTATGCGGAGGTCCTTTTCCAAGACATTACAGTCCTTAGGAGAAGCTAGACTTCATGATTGAAATGCTTCCCCAACTTGCACAATGGACAGAGGAGATCAAGGCTTATGAGTTAGAGTCAAGAAAACCTTGTCAATGGGCGAGTCCAAAATCTCATAGCTTTTATTTTTCTCTTTCTCAAGCAGCACCATCTCAAGCCAAGCTCCAATTTACAAGCTTTCTAGTTGCTCCCCCAAGTTTGGATTCCATTTCTCCATCCCCTAGTCTTCCACCCCATTTCGGTTCCTCTCCCCTTTTCCCTTTCAAACAGTCATCCCCTCCAAACAAACAAGAAGTTCCACTCCCCTCCCCACTATAAACAATTGCAAAGCTAGTTGAACCCCAACCTGCCACTCCTCTTGCTTTCCCAAGTCCATGTCAAGAAGAGAATCAATAATATAGTAAAGGAGAAAAACAAGAATTGGATCCCAACAGAGAATAAATGACAGACAATCTGAAGAATTAGGCCACCAAATTTGGGTTTACAAATATCCCCTTGATGGTCAAGCCAATATATGAGGTCAAGGTTGAAGATCCAGTGGTGGTTGAGGCTGAGTTTGCAGCAGAGAAGGAACAAAAATAAGAAGAAGAAGGTTAACAATCTATTTATGGATCTCTGTCTGAAGAGAATGGTGACCTAATCCAAGATCCACAACCAGTTGAGGAGGAACAACCATATCCAAATCACATTGAAGAGGAGCAGCTGGGAGAGATCAAATCAGAGTTGAAGTCACTCAATGAAGAAGGCATCATTGAATATGTTTTACTTTCATTTCAAAGGCCTTATTTGATTGATGAACCCATGATGGAGGAGGACCATAAAGTTTCAGAGGCCTCAAGTGTAAAGCAGGCCATAGAAGAACCTTCAGTTATTTCTCCCACTTCATCCCCTTTAAGATATGATGTTGAAGAGCAGTTTGATCTTTCAAACTTCATGTTTGAGGATGAGGAAAACCATGGTGAGCTAGTTTCAAATTAGGAGGACACCATGGATGAGGTAGACCACATGTAGCAGGACAACAAGGAGGCATATTGTCTGTTAGACTTGGAACATTTCTTTGGTGAAGAGGAGCTCATGGATATCACATCATTTTCTCTTGGATCGTCCACATTCCAAGCACATGAGCCTATTGCCATGGAGGAGAACATTCAAGTGCAACATCCTGCAATTCATGACATCCCTCTAGAACCAAGGTTAGAAGATATGAGTCTTCCATGTTCATCATAAAAGAAGAAAAATGGAAAGAGTATGAGGCTATCATTCCTCCCACACAATCCATCCAAGAAGTTCAGCAAGAAGGATCCATTCTTGGAGTTAGAGTTCATAACCATGGGTAGAGTAAAAGGACCATACCTTACCTAATCAGATATTTGGCTTCATTGGAGCCAAGGGAGAAAATAAAACCAGTCATGCCTACTTTAGGGCATGAGGATGAGTATCAAAGCACCAAGGGTCACCATCAACACCTCCATGAGTCCAATGTAAATCATCTTGAGGAGGTATTTTCCATTAATGTTGATACCTTGCTTATATGGGTTAAGGATTGACTTAAAGTCAGTTTTTGACTCATACAAGAAGCCATATTTAGTGTCAAATCATTTGCATGGCTTCCTCTCTTGAGAAAGGGAAGCTACTTCTCCCTGCATATAGCAGGATTTGTTTAGCCCCTTTTCTCTCTAGTTAGTTTAGGACTAGGATTAAATTTTTTTTTCAGCAGAAGAAGTGCTTATGCACACTCTACATGTCTCATTTGAGGAATGTATGATTTGATTATTTGTACATAGCATTGTTGTTGTGTTTTTTTTCTCCAACGTTATGTCATTACAAAGTTTAATGTGCCCCGGGTAAACATTGTAGCAGTCCATTCTCAGGACAGACCAAGGCCAGGCTCTTTAGTTTTCATGGTAGAAATATCCATAGTTGTCTGTAGAATTTGCTAGCTCCAAAAAATGAAACAAATGCAGAGTAACCAAAGGACATTTTTTTACGTCAGTCCATTTAGAGACAAATGAAATCCCCACGTTAATATAATTTTCTACTCTCAAAAACTCCATTTCAAAGTTTTCTTATGAAAATTGAGAGTACAGATGCGTGGGTAGGCTCAAGGAAAGGTAGAACAAAGAAAGTGTAGGAAGTTGGGGAGTCCATTCTCAAGGAAGAGTCTGTACTAGGCTATCAATTGTGACTCCATGCCCAATGGACGCTTCAAGGCTACTGGTCTCTTAATTTAGCAGGTAGATGTCCCTGTGAGTCACCAAATTGTTATCCCAAATTCACCCCTGACTAATTTTCTCAAGCCAAGTCCTGCACATAAGGAAATTATGAAGGAAATGAATCATACCCATGATCTCACATTCTAGGATGAGAAATAAGGCTATAGAGGGAATTTACAATGGAGTGGCAGGGCCTACAAAAGATCAAATGACCCTGTGCAAGAAGAAATTCAAGAAATGGCTCTATAGAGTGAATCCGTGCCTCAAATCCAACAAATAGATTACATGCAGACTCGTAAATGGAATAGCAGGGTCGGGGAAGGATTCCGAGTGGTTTCAAAGGAACCAGAGGCTCAAAGGAAAAGAAACAATGAAGATTCAAATTCTTCGGGCTCTGAAATAGTTCAGGACGGACCTCAAAATCGACTAAATATGGAGGAGACAATGGAAGCTGCCAAGTGTCCAAAAGAAACACCTCCAAAAGTTAAAACCAAAGAGGTAGGATCAAACAAGCACCAAGCCTCCATGTGTCTAGAGCTCCAAAAGTTACACCGGCCATTGAAAATTCTTTGACTTGGTGGAAGGTGCCAAGTGTTGGTTTAGTGCAATTCCAAAATGGGAGCCCAAGGTGGAGACTCAAACTTACGCCATCCATCCACATAGAAAATGGTCAACAGATGTCAAAAGGAGAATGGTCCCAAAATGAATAAGTAATGAATGCAAGTGGAAGGTACTAGGTATCGAAACAGTGAACATTCAAAATCGGGACCCTAAGCAGGTTGTCAATTGACCGTGGGCCTTCAACGTGTCCTAGAGCCTGAAAAGGTGAGGGAAACCATTGAAAACTCCAAAGGCCCACAGAGGTCTCCACATTGCGTATCCACAATACTCCAAAGGTAAAGTCTGGGGGTAGTTTTTAAACATGCGCAAAGCCTCCGCGTGTCTTGGGTCAGAAATAGTGCCTCCACCTGCAGAGAAGACTCAGGATGAATATGAAGGAAATAGTGAAACCTACAGATGCCGCCACATGTCACATGGGTGCTATTCCAATAGTAAAGGAAGGATTCAAATCATAAACAAGTGTTGAGCTACCACGTGGACCCGGTATAGATAGACTCATTTAAATATTACACACCCATGACCAAAAATATTCAATTGGCCATATCTTTTGACTGAGAGCTCAGATTTGGGTGGGAGAATATTTTTTACAAACGTCTCGACGCCCTATATGCCTTGGAAACATAAAATATCTTTTTTTGTAGGCATTGGTGGGTAAAAATTAGAAAATGTATTTAAGGACATTAATACAGAGCCCTACTAGATATGATTCAATTCAATCCAGCGTTCCTCTTCAATACACTAGACAGATAGAATGAGATAGAATAGATGGATTTGGGGTGGATTTGAAAGGGGCATTGATTGATAACGGTTGAGTCTTCAAGGTAGGATTCAATGAATATCCCATCGTAGTTGAATCAGGATTTGACTTTTCCCTCTTCCCTCTCTTATTCTTTCTATATGTTGTAACACTTCTCATTTGAGAAAAGAAGAGATTATTCTAGGCATAGGGAAACTCTGTCAAATTTGTTTCCCAACTCCATTTTGAGTATAAAACCTTCTCCTGATCCTAGCAAGAATTTTGTGACTCTAAGAAAAAAAATAATGGTCTGTGCACCCATATAGAGCAATAAAACGTGTTTTTGTGGTGTTTCTTCAACCATATACATTGTTTTGTTGTCTCTCTATGCCTCTCCCTTTAAAATCTATTTTATGTGCATGTATTTCACATTTATAGGTGTAGGGCATTGTGTTTCATGGATTAGGATCTGGGTTTGTGTCACTTCAATCTGACCTTCCCACCTTCCTTTCTCCCATGTTTCATCTTCCCTCAACAAAGCATCTCACTCCTTTCCGTTTATGGTGTATCACTGCTTTAGTGTAGGCTATTCTTTCACCCTCTCTTTCACTCTGGTTCCTTAGAATGGCTAGATTAGGACAGTTTAATTTTTTCCTACATTAGAGTAGCTCGTGGCAGGTAGTTTAGGAACAAGAACTAGGTTTCTCTGGAGGATCATCTCAGGTTTGCAAGTCCCACAGGTTGAGAGATGATCCAATGTTATGCAAGCACACCGAATGCCCCATTTTAAGCACTTCACATCTTTGGCCATTAGGGGGTGCTGTGACTTTTCACTAACAATTACACCTGTACTTTCCTAATCTGTACTTTCATACTATAGTTTTACTATTTTAGACTAGGGCCCCCAACTGGGTATGGGGCGCCCAAAGCACCCTGGTCCCCTCTTGGCACCCTGATCCTCTTTACACTTTTCTCATACTTTTTGGGCACTTTATACTCCTTTGATATTTTGACATTTTTAGTGTTCAACCTTTTTAGGGTTAATTGGGAACTTAAATAAGGAGAACCATATAGATATAAAGCTATGTGACCATAATGAGGGACTAAGCACTAAGCACTAGTATATGCACCTAATTTTGCATCCATAAAAGAATTATTTTACTCCAATTGCATCCATCTAGCTCCATTAAAAGGGACACAAGGTTTTTTGATCTGTATCAAACTTCATAAAAGGGGAGTTTAGTCTATTCCATACTCCATTTACTTACATTCTACATTTAGTTATTACTCACTACTCACAAAGTGAAACACACACAAGAGAACCTAGGGCATAATTTTACACACACACACACAAATACACCTAGAACTCCATTGGCTCTAAGATGTAGTGCTATGATAAGTTAGTAAATCCACCATTGTGGCTACTGGGGCGAGTTTAACCCCTTCATATGCATTTTTTTTTTAGGATTTTGATTCTTTTCTTTGGGTTTTACAGGTGATTCATTATTACAGGTTTACGGGAACTTTGGTGATCCTATATCAGGATCCACAGAATAGGAAATGAGCACATGCAAACACTCAATGACCCACTAGAGGATATTCCTTAGTTATGTCTTTAAACCATGGCACCTGGATCTTATACCTAGGAGCCGTAGGTGCCCCCATCCCTTTCCAGGCGCCCCAGTGTGGCCAAATAGCTCAGATATGCATTTTATTGATTCCCTGTGCAACAATTTCCTCTTCCTTTCCATCCAATCTCCACTTTGACATTGTCCAAAAAAATCTACGAATCAACTAAGGCTCTTCCAACCCTGTCTTGCACTTAGGGTTTCACATTTTCATAGCTTAGTTTTTTTGGTATATTTTAGTATGTTATTTTTTATTTATTTAGTGCTTCTATAGTATAAAATTAGGCTACAATAGAAACCGCTAATTTCCATTTTAGTTAACCTGTACTTCATCCTCACGCTCTTAGTATCCTCATTCTTTTCTCTTCACCCTAGAGTCTAGTCACCGTGAGTAGCTGGATAAACGATTATTTACTTTTCAATCCTGATTTATGGCATAAAGTCCAACATATTGCTACTGTTATCACCGGATCACAGCACCCCTAGATGTTGATCAGATTTCTAGTTTGATCACTCTAAGCATCCAGTGTGATTGGATAACATGGGTACTATCTCCAAGTTGTGGGACTTGCTACTTGAGATAGACCTCCAGAGAAAGCTGGTTCTTGCTCCTAAACTACCTGCCACAATCTACTCCAGTGCAGGCAGGCTAACTGTTCTAATCTAAAATTCCAAGGGACCAGAGAGAGAGAATGCATAAAATGAAATCCTACACTAAAGCGGTGATACACCAGAAAAAGAGGGTGTGAGAGTAATCTCCAAATGTGTGAAATACAGAGGCAAAATGCACACTAGAAGAGGTGATGACAGTTCACCATAATCTAGCAAAATGCATTCACAGTAATATTCCAAACATGCACAATGTTAATGAATTCCTGCAAGAACATAAAAATAGACACAATGTTCTTGTAGAAAGATAAAAGGGCAAGAAGAATGCAAGAAAACACAGCAGGGGAAGATACATCCACAAACTGATATTTTATTGCTTCATGGTATGCACAGTTCAATCTATTACAAGATAAGGGCCTGGATCACCATGCAAGGAGTCCACTACAAGGGCCTGCAACACACTGGCTTCACAAAGAAATTTTGGCAGAGCTTTGCTACCCAAAAACTCTCTCCCCTTATAATGAGCCCAACACTTCATTTTATAGAAAAATGAGAAGGAAAAGAGAAGGGAAAATGGAAATCCCGAAATCTGTCCTTCAACCACCTGTAAGAGGCATTAAATTGAGTGGAATGGGCATACATTACTTGGAAAAGGCTCCCCATACTGTCCCATGTGCTGCAGCAGAGAAGGAATGATGACCATGCCTCTTAAATGCACTCCCAGCTACCAAATAAAACACTGTTCTGAACCCGGCCACGTTTTCTTAAAAATCTCAATCAATTTCTGATCAAATTTGGAATTTCTTGATTTCTGTGCAACGGGCTCAGAAACATGATTCCAACGGTACCAATTTTGTGTGATTTCGTTGAGAAATGCAAAAGTTATGGCCTTCTGAGTGCAGGCAGCTATTTTGGACCTGGCAGGGGTTTTCTGTCATTTGACGGGAAAGAGCATTTACTGACTGGAGCCGAACACATTTCCTTTATTTAAATATATCTACCCTCATTAAAATTAAGAAATCCAGTTTTTTTGGCGTAAAGGACGTCGTGCTCGTTCCAGAAAGTCCAATTTTATGAAAATCGGAGCCCGGAGTCAAAAGTTATGGCCGTTTGAAGTTTCCGGACCAAACATTGACTTTTCTTCCCTGCCTTCGGCCATTTCGGCTTTTCGCGTCCTGGATGTCCCTTTGTCCCATTTGGCACAGTGCTGAAATTTCCCATTTCGGCCGATCCCGCCAGTTCGTGTACTTTTGGCCCGCGCGTCCCTTTTGCTTCCGGGCTGTCTGGGACAACTTCCCCCGGTTCGGCCGGTTCGCGCCTTTTTGTCCCAACTGTCCCGGGACAAAAGTTCTCATTTCGGCCGATCCGGGCGGTTTGCATACTTTGTGTACCTTCGGCCCAACTGTTTCGGGCTGCCTTGACTCATTTCGGCCGATTCGCCCGGTTCGCGTACTTTTGGCCCGCGCGTCCCTTTTGCTTCCGGGCCGCCTTGACTAATTTCGGCCGGTTCACCTGGTTCGCGCCCGGGTGTCCCATCTGTCCCACTTGCATTTGGACTGTTTGTGCTCATTTCGGCCAGTTCGCGCATTTTCGTCCCAACTGTCCCAAGCTACCTAGTCTAGGACTTAGCCATTTTTTGTGATTTTTCCTGGCCCGAGTCTGTTTTTTGCAATTTTCTTACCTTTCCTCAGAACTTGCTCTCTTCTACTTGGACAGGGGACTTAGAAAAATACGATGGGACCTTAGAAACATGACCTTTCACTCTGAATCAACATAATTGCTTGGGATTAAAGAATTTGATGCATGTTATCAAAATTACCTTGAGGGGTGAATTTTGGATAACAGCTACTACTCGCATATGTCCTAATATGTATCCTGACATGGTATACGAAACAATTGGAGATGCATTTTCTAAACATATTTCTTTCCCTTTTAATATTCCTTGAGATCTTACTATTTTCAACAATGACCCATTTTTTCATATCGTGAGTCACATTCACAATTTAGGTATTAAGCGTAATTATATTGTCAATGGATCTGAACTCAACTTATGTCCCATGTCATTCATTAAGAGGTTAGGTATTTCCACTCATTATGTTAATTAATCTTGTTTTTAACTGTGTGCATATGATGGTTTTTTTCTTCCATGCATTGGTCTCATCCTGTTACCTATCATAGTAGGGCCCAAAACGGTCAACAGTATATTATTTTCATTAACTTTCTAGTATCTTATAACTGTTTTCTTGGTAGGCCATGGATTAATTTAATGCAAGATGTTTCTTGCATAGTGCATCATTGTGTCAAATTCATACATGAAGGTATCGAATATACTGTCTTTCATGATTGTGATCCATTCCAATATTTTGACCAATATCCTAATACTACTCTCCCTACACTACGCACATATACTACAGATGATCCTCAACCTATGGGTTAACAACCTCATTTTCCACCACTTGAAGGTGTTATTTGTGTAATAGATGATGTTCCTTTCCCATCATTTCCTCCCCCTATTACTGCTACTTCTATGATTCTTTATCGGGGGCTTGTCTAATCTACTAATGTCACTCTATGCATGACACCCTAACGTATACCAGCTCCAGTAGCACAAACACCATTCAAATGTATGCTTTTCATGAATGAATCATTTTGGGAGCATATTCCATTTGATCTAGTTTACCTGAAAATATATGCACACATGAGGGATTAACACGATTAGGCTTTTCACGTAATGATATTCTTCCTCCACCGTATGATACTAATCTATATCACAGGTCTGTAGATATCACCGCCCCTTTTGGTCTTCGAGTCTTTCATTTTACAAATTTTCTTGCATGTGCCCCTTCAAATTTTCCACCTACGCTAGGATAGTATTAGATCAACTACATTGGGGGCATGTTAGATCCTAACCATATAGACATCTCATTTCCTATGCCCTTTGGTCTTATTTTCATTTTAAACAATTCTTTCCTTGGTTATAAAAAAAATCTCACTCATTGGTACATACATAGCTATCCAGTCCCTCCATTCACTGATGAGGAGTATGCTATGGGCATGTATAAATTATGTCTTAATGGATCCTTACGTGATCAACCTGAAACTATTTCTTATTAGGTTTAAGATGCATCACCTCATGGCTTTGATCTAGACACTTACGATTATCTTGATGACATAACTTGATCTTTTCTATTTCTCTCACACTTAGTGGGAATGAAAATCACCCCCTTACAGAAACACATCATCCTTATGCATATTATCATACATCCCACTCTTTGAATACATATAGTCATCTACACTCTAAACATCTACATTACTCGATGACGCACTATTGTGCCCCAGTTCACACTTGACTATTGAGGGCATCATATACACGTGAACCCCACACACTGTAAGCTAGGTACTACACATAATGTATCTTAACACATATTACAATACATCTCAGATTATACATATTACATCTCGCAATACTACATCTTTCACTTACTCTAAATCATCCATATTTTAATCTTTGTGCATCTATATATCATCCCTAGTGTTCATCATGCATATGTTACATAACATACTATGCCTTCGATATACTACACTCATACACATTATATACAACACACACTTCACACTCTTATGTTGTCTACACATCTTGCATACTATACATTTTATACATCACATCGAATCTCCTCCTCATCGTATATACTACACACTTGCATAGTTTATTTCATCTACTTCTACGCATTGTATTGATTACCCTTTGATGCACTCTAGTCTCATGGTCCATACTGGAGTGTTGAAAATATACATCACAAATGGACATAGTCACACTCACATGTTCATCACTTTATCATCCCTTCTATCATATGAAATTTATAGGATAGTGACATATGCTATAGGATAAATAGTCACCTTATCCATCATCTTGTAGTGGTATACGTCGTAGGATACATCACCACCTCTTTTGATCATCTCATCATGATATAATATTTAGGATAAATCATCATGTGTCTTAATACATCATCTTTACGTCACATATCATCACCACACATGCACATTTACCATAACACGATATAAAAAACACATGGTTTGACAATTTCCCGATGACATGTACTCTCGTTTAAGGTTCATTTTTGACTACTAAGGGGGTATAAATAAATGAAAATAATTGCATATAATTCCATTCACTTAGAGGGCACGTGGCTCCTCCCATCCATATTTCATTCAATTCCATCCATCCAAAAAATGGTCCATATCTTGGTCGCATATATGTTTTCTTACATTTTCTTGTATATGTTCACTTTATTACACATGATAGATAGATCTCTTGTATGTCTTTATATTTCCCATACACACATGGACATTCACATCCTTTTCTAGTTTTGATCATAGATACATATCTTATACATGGGAAATTGATGCTTTGCACATTACCAATCCCACAACGACTCTTAGGGGCATCTAATTTCGTATAGTACAGGTGTTATTGTTTCATTTTGTTTCATAGAACATGACGTTATTGGTTATACATGTTTTTGAGATACACTTTATCTTTCTAAAATGTTAATGGTTTATTTTTGTGCAACATTCATTATTCATGATTACTTTCTCCAATGGTTATCTCCTTGTTTTTAATTGATTTTCTTTGTTTGTTACTGTATGTGTTCCTTACTCTTCATTGGTATGCACACTTGTTTGTTTGTAAGTGGCCCCTATGGACTTGAGTGTCTTGGGACATCATGAGTGGTGTCCTACGTATTGAAGCTACTTTTCATGACCTATGTTGGTTTACTCATCTTGCTATCTTACACATTGTTTGTTTAGCTTACAATTTTTCTTATACACACATGGTTATCTCTTCTTGTACTAACACTTGTTTCCTAGCTAGTTTTTTGCATCTGCCTTGGTTTATAGAAAAAAATTCCCTCCCCCATGTAGTGTACAATTTCAGCGGCCAGTCCTCTTTTCGGTGGCATTCTCCTTTCCAAAACATCACATCTGCCCCCAAATAGGGGGTGCACCATTTGGGTTTACACACACTACACAACACAATACCGATACAGATTAGTTTTTCTTATTTTTTCCATGACACATTCAGTTACATAGTGAGTGGGTTCAAACAATTCTATAGAACTCCATACACAACGGATTTTACAAGGAAGATTTTCCTTAATGTCCTAGGGAGTATTTATAGGTTAGAGGATAAATGCAACTATCCTCTCTACGTGCCACTTTAGAAAGTGGAATCTACACACACGCTTCTTCCCTAGACTTAATCTCATCACTTTTACACTTTTTTAACTTTAGTCTCCACACTCAACCTTTTTGTCACTCCACGCTTTATCGAGTCCTTCAGTACGCTTTCTACATCACTCTACAGATTTTATTAGGTATGCATGTCTATCTACTTTATGAAATAGAGAATTCTTCTCGCCAACATAAAGTTGGGGCAAATGTAGATACGAAATCATGTAGTTTGGGTAATTATTTAGTCTCGGTCTTATACTAGTATTAACATGGTTCTTAAGTGGAAAAGAGTACTAATCAACCCATGTATTTGGCCATCGTGTTTTATTTTCCATTATTTTTTTCAATCTTTCACCTCTAGTTTCCTAGTCTATACTTTTACACTACATTTTCCTATTTCTTATTGGGATGCCTAGCAGGGACTGGGGCATCCTGGTCCCCTCTAGGCATCTTGATCCTCTTTGCACATACTTATTACTTGTTGGGAAATTTCTAGTCATTTGAGCTTATTATATTTTTAGTGGTCATCATTTTTGCAGTTGATTACAAATTTAAAGAAAGAGAACCATATAATTATAAAGTTATGTGAACATAATGAGGGACAAAACACAAAGCAATAATATCTCCACCTAAGGTTATATCCATGAAATGCTTTTATTATTCCATTTACATAAATCTAGCTCCATCACAAGGGACATGAGATTGGTTCATCTACATCACACTTTATAGGAGGGGAGTTTATTCAATTCCATTGACCATTTAATTACATTCTACATCCATTTTTTTCTTGCTACTCAGAAAATACGACACACATAAGAACACTTAGGGCATAATTACACACACACATACTTAAAACTACATTGGGTCTTATATTTAGTGCAATACTCAGTTAGTAAGTCCACTATTATGGTCATTGAGGTCACTCCGAACCCTTCATATGCATCTATATTTTGTGTCCCCAGATTTCACCCTGAAATCTGAGACTACCCTATTTAAAAATAATAATACTTTTAAAATAGTGGGTCATTTTGTGTTTTAATTACCAGAAAGTTATTGTACTGTGTCAAGATATTCCCATGGAGCCATATAATCCATTTTCGACAAATACCCAAATGCCCAAAATTGTTTTATTATGTCGTTGGGGTTTTCCTGCGGGAAATTTGTATTTAATTAATTTGATCCCTGTTTGAGGAAACTTGTGCTCTGTTTTAACCCTGTTGTGATCGTAGATATAATTATTCCCATATACCAGTAAGGTTTTTAACCATAAATGGATCATAGGCTTTATTTGTGACTTCTGGCAACATTTTGTGTTTTTTGTGTTTTCCTATTTCGTTTTCTGTGAAATTTCTCTAAATCAATTCCTTTTCCGGTTTGGTTTGATTCTTATCCTGGAGTATCTGGGGATCACCTATGCATGTTGTGCTAGAATTAATTCTCCATCGGAGGTCTGGTTCTCTAGGAAAAGACGAAGTCGTGCACCAAAAAGCTTCTTCTGGGCTAGCCACATTTTTGGAAAAAGAGGGTTTGAAGTGAATCATGGGATTTTTGGAAGCAGCAGGTAGGTGAGACTTTTGTACCTACCTAGTAGGGTACTTTTTCTGATGGAAGCAACATCACTTAAGTCACAATGGGAAAATTAGAGGCAACAGGCAGGCGGGAATTTCTTACTTTCCTTGCAGGGTAAAAATTCCCATTGTGAAATAATCACTTAAGGCATTAATGGGATTTTATTACCTGCATTAGAGGGTAAATAATCCCATTATAAAACTCAAACAACTTAAGTGAGTCATGGGATTTTCGGAGCTGCGTTGTAGGGAAAATAATCCCATTGTCTTTTAAAAATAGAAATCCCTCATTTCAAAAAGTGTGACCCTTTTAGGGAAAGAAAGGTAGCCTTAAATGCATTAAATTAATTAAATTCATCTCCAATTTTGGCGCCCAGGTTTGTGGAAAAGTCAACAAAGGGAAAGTGGATAAAGGAAGATGAAATTAGACATGCTAAAATTAAATAAATATTATTTATTTAATGCAGCGCCTTCATGTAAAAAAGTGCACCCTATTTGGGAGAGAAATAATACTTTTTAAAGTATTAATTGATTTAATTAATTCCTATTTTCAGTGGCTAAGGTCAAAGCATACTCTGAGGCTTGAGTTAACTAGAAGCAGAAGTCTAAAATTAAATAAATTTAATTTATTTAATGGCAGCCATGAGCATGCACAAAATAGGCGCCCCATTTGAAGAGTAAAGCTTATTTACTAATTAATTAATTTTCAGGAATAGGAAAGGTATTAATTAATTATAGAATTATGAGGATTATATAAGTAAGGGCTGCAATAAGGATGAATTAATTCATTCAAAATAAGAGAAGTGCAGCCCAGACAGAAAGTGCGGCCCATTTGAAGAGGAGTTTTGCTCAAAAGAATGTGTAATTAATGCTTGAAGCTTCTAATTTTGGCGCATTGGTTGAAGGATGTTGATTTGTGTCTGGATAATTGTCTACATAAGTGATATATGTGCTCAGGTGAAGTTGGTAAAATTCATGCTTGGTTTGCATGCAAATAAAACATCAAATTTTGGGGCAAAAGGCTTGAATTATGCAGATTTTTATGATTAAAATCCACTGTTCATGTTCCAGTTGCCAACTTTGTCTGAATTAATTGCAGGAATTCTTTACTGGTGATTTTATAAGAGAAAGGGAGTTTATATCAATGTCCAATACATTGAATATATCCTTTGAATCTTAATAATTATCTAGATCTACACCAGTTGTGAAGAATTCCAACGGAATAAGGAGAAAAAGAATTGTTCAGACAAAGATAGATATAACCATGGTAAAGAGGGATGAAAAAG
The DNA here is from genome assembly GCA_019776745.2 of Taxus chinensis. Lineage (NCBI taxonomy): Eukaryota > Viridiplantae > Streptophyta > Pinopsida > Cupressales > Taxaceae > Taxus > Taxus chinensis. The sequence continues at coordinate 134,818,767 of CM034148.1, read as the reverse complement.
AGAACACATTAGAGTCATGCATCACTTCTAAATTTTTAGACATCGAAGACACAGATCTAGGTCCGGAACCTCTTTCCAAATTGATTGAAAGATCTAGAGTAGGAAAGAATTCCCTCATGCGTGTACTCAAAAGCAGTGGAATTATTCAAGCTGTAATGTTTCCGTACACAGCCCAATTGCTAGAGTTAATTATGGAGTATGCTAGATCTTACCATACATCATCCAGATCAATTTGAGATGCTACGGGGAAAACAATAATCTGATTGGGCACACAGTTCATCAATTACTGTTTCAATATTCTGGCATGAAAGGTGGTGACTTCTATTAGCATATAGGATGCCGGAAGCCGGTGGGAGAAGCATAGAGTTGATTACATGAACATAATGAATAGAAGATACATGAAGAATCCTATATCTCCTTCCAAGTTCCCAAGAAATCTTTCGAGGTCCAATCTGGTACAAGAGGTGGACAATATTGCCAAGTTGTTATGCAGGATAAATGGCGAAGCGAACACTCACACCTTTCGCAAATGGATGTATGATTTCATCAAAACTATTGAAATCAACAAAGTAGATTCAATAATCAATTGGTTAGAATTAATTAGTGAGAACATTGGTGAGCAACTCCAGAACATGAGGCATACTTTCAGCTTCTAAATGACTTCCTATTTGATATACACAACAACTTCACAAGGCATCTTCTCCAAGCTGAATAGATGTGGTGTTCTTTCCAAGGACCCTATTTTCGAGTGCTACCCATAACTTACTGTACCTACATGTGAGAAATATTTCAAAGTGGTCAATGATGGATTGTTCTACGAATTCATTTCCAGGTTGGATAGGGATCTAAAGGCCAACATGGTAAGCAAGGAAGCGTGGGAAGCTATGTCTAGAATTGGTAGTCTCTTCATTCAGTTTGTAGATTTCACATACCTCACGGTCAATGGATTTTTAGAGAACTAGTTAAGTTGCCTAGATATCCTAATGATAGATTGGTCACCATGGAGCTGAGAAGACAACTTGTGGAGATACATGACCTTCAGTTGAAATGACACAAGTCTATGGACTTCTTCTCGATCATTGTGGGCCATTATATCTGCTAGAGCATTCATATAGCTTGAGGAGTGGAAGCAGAGATGTTCTCTGAGTACAAGCAAGAGTTATTCCCAACACGGCTGAAATTTGATCCATTTGGAGTAGCAAGGAAGATGATCTCCCAGGAGTATGCACATGTGTCTTCTTTAGAAGATTTTTGACTGAAGTGTAAAAGTGAGTACGAGGTTAGAAATAAATATTTCAACAGGCTATCAGCACGGAAAGTGTTGGACTTTGGATTAACATGGATATCTACAGATCTTAAAGATGATGGGACTGTGTTACTTGACACATACCATTAAATGAGAGGACATAGAGCCATACTTCAGGAGAATGTAGGGGGTTGCCATACAATTGAGGAAAGGTCTGCCATTGTTCTGGTGAAAACTTCAAAATGGTTTCTGATGAGGGGATACTACCTTGATGAAACATTGATGAATCAAATCATAGACAACTTTAACATAGGATTTTCCCTCAAGAGGAAGCACAGAGAAGAAAGCAACAGAACGCCTGAGAAGATGAAAGTTCATAGAAGGTCTCAATCAAAGGAGAAGATCACTTCCATGGCTATGATGTTAGTTCTGACTTCTCCAGCATCTAGAAATTTACCAATTGTTGCACTTTAGTAGGACACTACCATTACTCTGTTGAATCCAACAACATTCATCTTCTCCACTCAGACACTCTATTCAGCACCTGTTCCTGAAGAAACATTGAAGCTGCAGATGGCCGAATTTGAAAGAGCTTTGTCTTTGAAGGACTCACAGGATGGCAGCCATAACATTGTAGCAGTTTCAGATGGAGAGGAATCAGAGCTAGAGATAGTGGTACACTCAGTAACTTCTCATTATCCAAGAAGAAATTTATAAGAATGGTTGAATTTATAGTTCGTTCCAGAGGCTAGAGAGGAAATCAACTTGGAGGAACATGACTTGTAGCTGCTCCTGAATCTAAGCGAGAAAGATAGAAAACCTAAAGTTGCTAAGGAAACTTCAAGGTTGATCATTGACGAGTCAGGGCAGAAGTTTTTTGAGATGTCAGTTCCGGTAGAGGAGAAGAAAGAAGATGAGCTCATGACAGAGGACATAAAAGTTACCAGAGTACCCATAGCTCAAGCCACTACAGAAGGATTGAAGTAGGATACACAGACATTAATAGATGCTCTATTCCTTAGGCTTGGCAAAGAAGAGGTGGAGAAAGTTGAACTTCAGAAGTAGGTATCTGAGTTATACAAGATCATTTCCAAGGTTGTTAAATCTTCCACTCAGCCCATTTTAGCATAGAAGTAGGTGAGTGATCATCTGATGCAGGAAAAGGAAGATGCAAACAACCAGGTAAAAGTTATTGACGAATGGAAAATTCTGATTATTCGTCAACAGTTTGTATAACGCGGAGAGGTTCCAACCTACCTAAATATTATGAAAGTTGCAAAAAATCATCTGAAGTAACTGATGACAAGCATGGTAGATATGAACACAGTTGCTGAGAGTAACCTGAGTACTTTGGCAGAAATCAATAAGTTGTCGAGAGAAGTGTTGATTATGGAGCAGATTGTACCTAACAGATCACTTGAGAAGGGGAAGCAGCTAGAGTTTACAGTATATTTCTGTTTAGAGATTTACAAGATTATGGTGAAGAGGATGTAGGCACTTGAGAGTATGGCATCATCTTTACCAAAAAATATCATTTCTTTCACTCATGAGGAAGTGGTCGGAAATGTTACTTCATACACACACATCATTCCTAGCATAGTGCTTAATTCCTTAGAAGAATCTCTTCTGATGGTGCAAGAGACAATTGATGGAGTTGTTAAGATTTTCATGATGAATTCCATCAGTAGACTGGTAGCACTGCAGTTGGATATTGAGAAGTTCAGGCCTAGCTTGGAGGAGGTAGAAGCACGTATCAGGGTGTTGAATGAAGGATTGCTGCAGTTCTAGATAAAAAAGTAAGTTGTGGCTAAGACAGATGGGAAGATGCTGACATACATGTCTAACAAGTATATTCCTTATCAGAACAAAAAGAAGACATAGATGTTACAGCTGGCATGTCTTTCTCTTTCTACTTTTTCTTCTTCTATTTTCCACGTTCCCGGATGAAATTGTAAAAATTTAAAGCTATTGGTTTTGAAACCATTACTTTAAGTTATGTGGAACAATTATATTAGTTAAGTGATAATTGTGTCACTTAAAGAGGAATTAAAGGAGGATGATTTCCAGATGTGATCTTTACCTTTTGTTTATGTTTCAGTTCAGTTGAGTTTCTCATTTGTACTTTCCCTTCTACATTCTATAAGTAGAAGAAGAACCTTTGGGTCAATGATCAGAATTTGTAAGCAACATTCTTGTGTTCCATACTTTGTGCTGAAACCCCTGATAGCCACTTGAAGTAAAGGAATATAAAGGAGCAGGTTTCTAGAGAACTTTGTGTCATGGTGCATTTTGTTTCTAGCTTTCTATTTTAGATCTAATAAACTTTGTGTTATTTTAGATCTAGATCTAGATTTGCCTTTTCTTATAATTCTATGTGTTTATTTTTATTGGTTTCTTCTATGTGCATGCAATAAACTCTGTTATCTATTGATTGGTTTGCACATCTTCCCTATTTCTTCCCTGTGTTTTATTATTTCCTTTCTTAAATATATGCTTACTTGTTGTAGAGCTATACATTTATGGTTTATGAGCTGAATAGTCAATGTAAAACCCCCATATAGATACTAGCATATTTTTAGTGAAAAATTTGACATGGGAGCCTCACTGGTAAATGAGGGAGATTTATCTCATGAATGCCTAGGTTTTCAGCTATGTAGAAAATCTAGCCAACAGTTTTAGGTGAATTCACTGGGGAACAACTATCTTTGCAGATCACAACTTATCTCTTGAAGATCTGAGTGTTTTCCATACAAATCTCAACTTGCCTGAACATCCATTCACCTGATCTGTGAAGGAACAAGGAAGGAATGATCATTTCTTCATACTACAGGAGTAATTCAATTTCAATCATCCTCCTCAAGTTAGAAGCCATAGATCTAGTATCTCACCAGGAAGGAGAGTACACGCTCATCCAGATCTATATCATTTTCAACATAATCTGGTGGCTAGAATTATTCACCAAGTCTACACAAGGAGAAGACATTCGAACTAGATAGTGCCTGTCCCATGGGGAGCAACTTTTGGGAAACTGAAGTTGACTCCACCTATGCACGATCTGCCCAAAGGATCCAGAAAGAATTTTCCAAAATTCTTTGGCGATGAAAAGTAAAATCCAGATGATCATTTGGCAACATTCTTCATATATTGTTGTGTGCTTTCAGGGGAGCATGAAGTTGTCTCGATCAGACTCTTCATTGAGACTCTACATGACTTCACTGGTGAATGGTTCTATCTGCTAGCTCTTGGCACCATGACCAACTAGGTGACTATGCATGAGCAATTTCTAAAAAGATTCAAGCCTGTAAAAGACGCTAGCATGTTGATCACCCAATTGACGCAGTTGAAGAAAGAGCCAAGTGAGAACATGTGGGACTTTATTGCAAGGTTCTAGATGATTTTATATAAAATCCCCACTTCTACTGCATTGAGCGATGACAATCAAAAGACATTTTTTATAAATGCTCTGCTGCCCGAAGTTGGATATTAGCTGAGAAGGGCAAGACCTGTGAATCTACTTGAAGCACCAAATGTTGCTGTGGAAGTTGAAGATGACTTGATCATGGCTAGAAAACTCAAACAACCATCTCACAAAGGTGATGAAGCTTCTTCAAGTACTTCAGATCCTTTGTTACAAAGGTTGGCTAATGATATGCTACAAATCAAGAAGCAGATCTCTCAAGCAGGAAATGTGGCCCCTTCAAGAATAGCTCCTACTTAGACCTTTAATAGTAAAAATAAAAATTGAAATAGACTTGCTACTACACCGTAGTGGTTGGCAATTAAAGTGGTTGGCATTGACGAATCATTTGATGATGAGGACTTTGTAGATCCTGCTGGCGACTCAAATATTGGTTACCTGGAATATGAATCTGACGATGGCTATTATGAATATTTTGGAGATTCTGATGGTCACACATTTGTGGTGTTCAAAAGGTCCCAGACACGCCAAAATGTTAAAGCATCCACAAGTGGCCAAATAAGAGAAAGAGAAGATCCTAGGAAAGATGTAACTATCGTAAAAAGAGGCAGCCCTCTTCCTTCTTCATTAGCCCCCAAAGATAAATATGCAAATTCCTTGAATTCACAGCAGAGGGTCAATGCACATCTGGTTGAAGTAAGTCAAGATTTTGACATCATCGATCACATTAAGAAGACCAACGTCCAAATGTCAGAAGCTGAGTATTTGAGGGCATTTCCTGATCAGCTAAATAGATTGGTCAAGTATGTGCAAAGTAATGGTCCCAACCCTGCAAACAATACTTCATGGGGTATCTTGTCAACTCCAAAGATTACTCCTCCTTCAAATAATGTAGCTGCAAGTTCTTCTCCTTCTACTTCTTCTCCTATTACATCGGAAAGGATCGAGCCATTCTATGTATCATTTATTATCAATGGATACAAATTGAGCAATTGCATTTTGGACTTTGGAGCTTTGGAAAACGTCATGCCTACCAAAGTTGTTGATGCCTTGGGTTGCACATTGACAAAAACCATCAGAAGATGTTATTCGATGGAAAGGAAAGTTCCTCTTGTTGGGTAAATCAAAGATGCACAGGCAGTACTGGCTTCTTTCCCAAAAAAATATTGAAAATGATTATCCTTGTAGCAGACACCCCAATGTCTTACGGCATGCTGTTGAGTAGAAATTGTTGTAAAGAGCGAGGTGAAGAAGTCAAGATGGATTGGTCTTGTGTGCACATACCAATCAAAGGAGTTAATCAGAAGTTATAACCTAAGAAGAAATACAAGTACACAATATCAAATTCTGAGGATCCTAGATCTCAAATCTTGTTTCAAGAATCTGATCATGGAGTCTATTATCCAGAAATCGATAAAGAAGAAGTTCAACCTGTGATCCAAGAACCACATCAGCTTTACAACAAGGTTTGGTCTCTAGAATTTGATGGTAGCTGCTATTCATTTAGATCCGGTGTGGACATTTTTATTATCTCTCTTGAGGGAAAGGTGGATGCACATTCCTTCAAATTGATGTTCAAAAATACTAAGAACATGGCTAAGTATGAAGCAATGTTGTTAGGTATGGAGCAGGAAAGAACAATGGGAATCAAACTCTTAGATGCAAAGAGAGATGCTGAGCTGATTGTTAAGGATATAAGAGGTCTCTATCAAGTAAAAAAGGACAAAATTTGGCACTATAGATATCGAGTCTACTCCACTATCCATGATTTTTCAGCTTTCTCTGTATCTTACATTCCGAGAGAGAAAAATTCTAGAGCTGATTCACTTTGATAAATCCAGATAAGCCTCCCACATTTTTCATACAGAGGGATTACAAAGTTGAGATGGTCTTCCACCCAAAATTTCCTGATAACATCCAGCAATGGTGGGTTTTTAACGATGACAAGTAGATCGTTGCATTTTCCAACAAAAGGAAAACTTCGAAGAGATCTACTATGAGGGAAGAAATTCACCTCCTAGACAAACTACTATGGGATAAATGTATAAAAATGTCTCAAGAAGTCAGGATATTATCCAGCTAAAGGGAAATAAAATTCTCAAAGGCTTGGTATCTCTTGAGGAAATGTTTGACAAGCATGATCAGATGCTTAAAAATAGTGAAGAAAGTGGGCAAGGTTCTTCCTCTGATACAAAGTTACTAAATTTAGGTGCTAGAAATGACCCCAAATTAGTAAATCTGGGTAAGTGTTGCTCAGAGGAAGAAAGATAAGCTTTCACAAAGCTTCTTAGGAAATACATGGATGTTTTTTCTTGGTCTTACTAGGATCTAAAAACATATCATCCTGCAACAGTTCAACATTACATCCCATTAAAACCAGAACAAAATCCTTTCAAGAAGAAACTGTAGCGGCATAACCCTACTATTTCTAGTACTATCTTTACAAAAATATAGAAGTTGTTAGATTCAAAGAAAATTTATCCCATACATCACTCTGAATGGTTAGCCAACATAGTTCCTGTGAGAAAGAAGAGTGGCGATATTAGGTTGTGCGTAGATTTTTGTAACCTCAATCAAGCCTCGTTGAAAGATAACTACCCAATCCCCATCATGGATCACACTTTGTAGGTGGTCATTGAATCTGAAATGCTTTCCATGCTTGATGATTTCTTAGGATATAATCAGGTCAAGGTGGCTGAAGAAGATCAATACAAAACAACATTCATTACACCATGGGGAACCTTTTCTTATCAGAAAATGCCATTCGGATTGATCAATGATGGAGCTACATTTCAAAGAGCTATGGATTTATCTTTTGCCCATCTCAAGGATATAAGCATAGTGGTGGACCTTGATGATCTAACAGTCTTTTTGAAGAATAGAAGCATGCACATTTCAAATTTGGATGAGGTTCTCATACAATGCCACAAACATGGTATTTCTCTGAACCCTAAGAAATCTATCTTTACTGTAATGGAAGGAAAGCTACTAGGGCACATTGTCTTCAAGGAAGGAACCAAGATAGATCTGGAACGTGTTGAATCCATTCAGACTTTTCCATTACCAACATCTGAAAAAGGAGTTCACTCTTTCTTTGGAAAAGTTAATTTTCTCAGGAGATTCATTCCTAACTTTGCTGAGCTAACCCATCATATCTCAAATATGATGAAGAAGACACTAGATTTTAAATGGAGCAGTGAAGGAAAGGAAAATTTTGAGAAGATTAAGGAGGCCCTGTCAAAATCCCCAATCTTGGTTTCACCTGACTTTAGTAAAGAATTTATTCTTTACTATTATTCCTTCGAACACACCATGTCAGCAATTTTGATGCAAAAAAATCAGGAGGATAAAGAAGCTCCGATTGCTTTCATGAGCATGCATCTCAAAGCTTATGAGTTGAAATATACCCCAATGGAAAAACATGCATATGCAGTGGTGAAGGCATGTAAAGCATTCAGGTACTATATTCTTTCCTCACACACTGTGGTCTTGGTTCGAGATACTGAAGTGAAATCTATCCTCACCCAACAAGAGTTAGGGTTGTTGAGAGGCACATGGGTGACAAAAGTTCAAGAATACGACCTGAATATCAAACCTACAAATTTGGTGTGAGGAAGAGGTCTGTGTGAATTTATGACGAAGATGAAAGCAACAACGCCAGAGGTAGATCAAGAAGAGGTCAATGAAGATTTTCCTATGGTTCTTTTTATAGATTTGGTGGAAGAGTAGTATAGTAATATTTCCGATTTTCTGACGCATGGAGAATGCCTGGATCACCTTTGTCAAAAAGAGAAATGTACTACTAAACTAAAATCCAAATACTTTGTTCTTTGGGATAATGGTTTATACAAAAGAGGGATTGATGGCGTATTTCTCAAATGCGTAGATAAAGCTCAATAGGATTAGCTCTTGAAACAATTTCATGACATGGCTTGTGGTGGTCATTTCTCAACCTGAGTCACTACTCCCAAGATCCTTAGAGAAAGGTATTATTAGCCCACACTTTTTCAAGATATTGCAAAGTGGGTATCTAAGTGTCAAGCGTGCCAACACTTTGTTGGGCGTGTAAAATTGACTGCATTACCTTTAACACTAATTGTAATTGAAGAACCCTTCCAGAAATGGGGGATGGATTTTATTTGTATGCTCAACCTAGCCTTCAATGTCAGTCATCATTATATTCTAAAAGCTACTGATTATTTCAATAAGTGGGTAGAAGCCATTCTTATGAAGAACGCCACTTATGTTGAGGTGTGCAATTTTATAAAAGAAAACATTGTTGTTAGGTTTAGCGTGCCCAACAAAATAGTATTAGACAATGCTCTAAATCTATCTTCTGAGGAGCTGGTTTATTTCTCGTACAACTAGTACATTCCTCCAGCTACTATCCACAAGGGAATGGCCAAGCTGAATCAAGTAACAAAAACTTAGTGACTATCGTGTGAAAGCTAGTAACGAAGAATCCAAGAACTTGGCATAAGAATTTGTTTGATGCATTATGGGCCGATAGAATTACACCAAATAGGGCGATAGGCATGTCTCCTTTTAAGCTATTATATGAAAGAGACACAAAGCTACCTCTTACCTTGGAACTGCCTGCCATACAACTTTCTAAAGCCCTGGAGGATTCTACATTCATTGATGTTGTTGGTAAAAGGATAATGTGCCTGACTAAATTACGAGAGGTACAGACTCAAGTTGCAGATAGATTGAAAGAGCATCAAAGAAAGGTGAAAGTTATCTTTGACAAAAAGGCTAGGGAAATAAATTTTGAAGTCAATGAATGGGTCCTTTTATGGGACAAGAGAAGAGAAACAAAAGCCATGCATGGAAAATTTGATTCACTATGGAAAGGGCCTTTTGTGATTAAAAATATGGCTGGAGCAGATAGCTTCATTCTTTCTCATCGGGATGGAGTTGAATTGTTGTTTCCTTTCAATGGGAAACACTTCAAGCTGTTCCAGACATGACAAGCAGGGTAAGACCTGTATGTATATAAATAGAACCTTGTTTGTTTTTCCTTGTTTTGTTTTTGTGTTGTGTTGTTCTCCTGAACCCGTGCCCAAAAGACAAGATGCAAAACTAGAGATTATGGGATATCATCTTTTCGGTTGTCATTATGACAGAGGAAAATATGTCTACAGATGGAGCTAACTGGTGTCCCCAGATTTCACCCTGAAATCTAGGACTACCCTATTTAAAAAATATTTTTACTTTTAAAATAGTGGGTTGTTTTGTGTTTTTATTGCCAAAAAGTTCCTGTAATGTGTCAAGATATTCCCAAAGAGCCATATAAGCCATTTTTCGACAAATACCCAGATGCCCAAAATTGTTTTATTATGTCGCTGGGGTTTTCCTGCGGGAAATTTATATTTAATTATTTTGAGCCCCATTTGAGGCAATTTGTGCTCTGGTTTAACCCAGTTGTGATCGTACATATCATTATTCCAATATACTAGTAGGGTTTTTAACCAGGAATGGATCTTGGGATTTATTTGTAACTTCTAGCAATGTTTTGTGTTTTTTGTGTTTTCCTGTTTCATTTTCTGTGAAATTTCTCTGGATCAATTCCTTTACCAGTTTGACCTGATTCTTGGCCTAGAGTATTTGGGGATCACCTATGTAAGATGTGCCAGAAGGAATTCACTATCAACGATATGGTTCTCTCAGAAAAGATGAAGTCGTGCACCGAAAAGCTTCTTCTGGGTTGGTAGCATTTTTGGGAAAGGAGGGTTTGAAGTGAATCATGGGATTTTTCAAAGTAGTAGGTAGGTGGGATTTTTTTACCTACCTATCAGGGTACATTTTACCATGGAAGAAACGTCACTTAAGTCATAATGGGAAAATTAGAGGCAGTAGGCAGACGAGAATTTCTTACTTGCCCTGCAGGGCAAACATTTCCATTGTGAAATAAAAGAAAAATCACTTAAGGTGTTAATGGAATTTTACTACCTTCCTTGCAGGGTAAATAATCAAATTATAAAACTCAAACAACTTAAGTGAGTCATGGGATTTTCGGAGCTGCTTTGCAGGGAAAATAATCCCATTGTCTTTTAAAAATAGAAATCCATCATGTCAAAAAGTGTGACCCCTTTAGGGAAAGAAAGGAAACCTTAAATGCATTAAATTAATTATATTCACCTCCAATTTTGGCGCACAAGTTTGTGGAAAAGTCAACAAAGGGAAAGTGAATAAAGGAATTTGGAATTAGACATGACAAAATTAAATAAATATTATTTATTTAATGCAGCCCTTTCATGTCAAAAAGTGTGCCCCATTTGGGAGAGAAATAATACTTTTTAAAGTATTAGTTGATTTAATTAATTCCCATTTTTCAGTGGCTAAGGTCAAAGCATACTGTGAGGCTTGCGTTAACTAGAAGCAAAAGTCTAAAATTAAATAAATTTAGTTTATTTAATGTCAGCCATGAGCATGCATAAAATAGGTGCCTCATTTGAAGAGTAAAGCTTATTTAATAATTAATTAATTTCCAGGAATAGGAAAGACATTAATTAAATATAGAATTATGAGGATTATATAAGCAGGGACTACCATAAGAATGAATGAATTAATTCAAAAGTAGAGAAGTGCAGCCCAGATAAAAAGTGCACCCCATTTGAAGAGGATTTTTACTCATAAGAAGGTGTAATTAATGTTGGAAGATTCAAATTTTGGCACATTGATTGAAGGAGGTTGATTTGTGTCTAGATAATTGTCTTCATAAGTGATATAGGTGCTCAGGTGAAGTTGGTAAAATTCATGCTTGATTTGCATGCAAATAAAACATCAAATTTTGGGGCAGCAGGCTTGAATTATGCATGTTTTTATGATTAAAATTCACTGTTCATGTTCCGGTTGTCATATTTCTCTGAATTAATTCTAGGAATTTATTACCAGTGCTTTTATAAGAGAAAGGGAGGTTAAATCAATGTCTAATACAATGAACATATCCTCCGAATCTGAATAATTATCTAGATCTTCACCAGAACTGTGAAGAATTTCGGTCAAATAAAAAGAAAAAGAATTGTTCAAACAAAGATAGATACAACCATGGAAAAGAGGGATGAAAATGAGAACACAACAGAGTCATGCATCACTTCTAAATTTACAGACATTAGAGACACAGATATAGGTCCAAAACCTCTTTCTGAATTTGATTGAAAGATCCAGAGAAGGGAAGACTTCCCTCATGCGTGCAGTCAAAAGTAGTGGAATTATTCAAGTTACAGTGTTTCCGTACACAACCCAGTTGCTAGAGTTTCTTATGGAGCGTGATAGGTATTACCATCCATTATCCAAATCAGTTTGAGATACTACGGGGAAAACAATAATACGATTGGATGCACTGTTCATCAATTATTGTTTAAAGATTCCAACATGAAAGGTGGTGACTTCTATTAATATACAGGATCTCGGTAGAAGGTGGGAGAATCATAGAGTTTACTGTGTGAATATAATGAACAACAGATACATGAAGAAGCATAGATCTCCTTCGAAGTTCCAAAGAACTCTTCTGCAGTCCAATCTGGTACAAGAGGTGGATGATATTGCCAAGTTGTTATGTAGGATAAATGGCGAAGTGAATGCTCACACATTTCACACATGGATGTATGATTTTATCAAGACTGTTGAAATCAACAAAGAAAATTAAATAATCAATTGGTCAAAAATCATTAGCGAGAACATTGATGAGCAACTCCGGAACATGAGGCATACTTTCAGCTTCAAAATGACTTCCTATTTGGTATATGCAGTAGCTTTACAAGGCATCTTCTCCAAGCTGGATAGATGTGGTGTTCTTTACAAGGACCCTATTTTCAAGTGCTACCCACAGCTTACTATACCTACATGTGAGAAATATTTCAAATTGGTCAACGATGGATTCTTCTATGAATTCATTTACAGGCTAGACAGGGATCTAAAGGCCAATAGGGTGAGTAAGGAAGTGTGGGAAGATGTGTGCAGAGTTTGTAGTCTCTTCATTTAGTTTGTGCATTTCACATACCTCAGGGTCACCGGATTTTTTGGAGAACTAATTAGTTTTCCAAGATATCTGAATGATAGATTGGTCACCATGGAGCTGAGAAGACAACTTGTCGAGATACACGACCTTTATTCGAAATGGCACAAGTCTATGGGCTTCTTCTCGATCATTATGGGCCATTATAGCTGTTAGAGCATTCATAGATTTTGAGGAGTGGAAGAAGAGATGTTCTCTGAGTACAAGCAAGAGTTATTCCTAGCACAGCTGAAATTTTATCCATTTGGAGTAGCAAGAAAGATGATCTCCCAGGAGTACGCACATGTGCCTTCTTTAGAAGATTTTTGGTTGAAGCGTAAAAGTGAGTACGAGGTTAGAAAGAAATATTTCAGCAAGCTATCAGCACAGAAAGTGTTGAACTTTGGATTAGCATGGATACCTACGGATCTTAAAGATGATGGGACTGTGTTACTTGACACATACCATCAAATGGAAGGATGTAGAGCCATACTTCAAGAGAATGTAGGTGGCTGCCATACGATTGAGGAAAGGTCTGTCGTTGTTCTGGTGAACACTTCAAATTGGTTGTTGACGAGGGGATACTGCCTTGATGAAACATTTATGAATCAAATCATAGGAAACTTCAACATAGGAGATTCCCTCAAGAGGAAGCACAAAGAAGAAAGCAACAGAAGTCCAGAGAAGATGAAAGTGCACAGAAGGTCTCAATCAAAGGAGAAGATCACTTCCACGGCTATGATGTTAGTTGCTACTTCTCCAGCATCTAGTAATTCACCAACTGTTGCACCTTAGTAGGACACTACCATTCCTCTGTTGAATCCAGCAACATTCATCTTCTCCCCTAAGCCACTTTGTTCAGTGCCTATTCCTGAAGAAACATTGAAGCTGCAGATGGCTTAATTTGAAAGAGCTTTGTCTTTGAAGGACTCATAGGATGGCAGCCATAACATTGTAGCAGTTTCAGATGGAGAGGAATCAGAGCTAGAGATAGTGGTACACTCAGCAACTTCTCATTATCCAAGATGAAATTTCTAAGAATGGTTGACTTCGTAGTTGGTTCCAGAGGCTAGAGAGGAAATCAATTTGGAGGAACACGACTTGCATCTGCTCCTGAATCTAAGCGGGAAAGATAGAAAACCTAAATTTGCTAAGGTAACTTCAAGGTTGATCATTGAGGAGTTAGGGAAAATTTTTTCTGAGATTTTAGTTCTGGCAGAGGAGAAGAAAGAAGATGAGCTCACGAGAGAGGATATAACAGTGACCAGAGTACCCATAGTTCAAGCCACTACAGAAGGATTGAAGCAGGAAAGAAAGGCATTGATAGATGCTCTATTGCTTAGGCTTGGCAAAGAAGAGGTGGAGAAAGTTGAACTTCACAAGCAGGTATCTCAGTTGTGTGAGATCATTTCCAAGGTTGTTAAATCTTCCACTCAACCCATTTTAGCATAGAAATAGGTGAGTGATCATCTGATGTAGCAAATGGAAGATGCAAACAAATAGGTAAAAGCTATTAATGAATGGAAATTTCTAATTATTCATCAAGATTTTGTACAACTCGAAGAGGTGCCAACTTGCCTGAAGGTTATGAAAGATGCAACAAATCAGATGAACCAATTGATGACAAGCACAGTAGATATGAACATAGTTGCTGAGAGTAACTTGAGTACTTTGGCCGAAATCAATAAGCTACCGAGAGAAGTTTTGATTATGGAACAAATTGTACCTAACAGATCACTTGAGAAGGGGAAGCAACTGGAATTTGTAGTATATTTCCATTTGGAGATCTGCAGGATTATGATGAAGAGTATGCAGACACTTGAGAGTATGACATCGTCTTTACCAGACAATATCATTGCTTTCACTCATGAGGAAGTGGCTAGAAATGCTACTTCATACACATGCATCATTCCTGACAGAGTGCCTAATACCATGGAAGGGTCTCTTTTGATGGTGCAAGGGAGAATTGATGGAGCCATTAAGCCTTTCACAATGAATTCCATCTGTAGACTGGTAGCACTGCAGTCAGATTTTGAGAAGTTTGGGCCTAGCTTGGAGGAGGTAGAAGCATGTATCAGGGTGTTGAAAAAAGGATTTTTGTAGTTCAACATAGAAAAGGAAGCTGTGGCTAAGACAGATTGGAAGACGTTGAATTACATGTTCGACAAGTATATTTAGTATCAGAACAAAAAGAAGACATAGATGTTGCAGCTGGCATGTCTTTCTCCTTCTACTTTTTCTTCTTCTATTTTCCATGTTCCTAGATGAAATTGTAAAACTTTAAAGCTATTGGTTTTGAAACCTTTAATTTAAGTTATGTGGAACAATTCTTGTAGTTAAGTGACAGTTATGTCACTTAAAGAGGAATTAGAGGAGGATGATTGCCAAAAGTTATCTTTACCTTTTGTTTATGTTTTAGTTCAGTTGAGTTTCCCATTTGTACTTTCCCTGAACTACATTCTATAAGTAGAAGAAGAACCTTCAGGTTAATGATCAGAATTTGTAAGCAACATTCTTGTGTTCTAGACTTTGTGCTGAAACCCCTGATAGCCACTTAAAGAAAAGGAATATATAGGAGTAGGTTTTTGGAGAAGTTTATGTCATGGTGCATTTTGTTACTAGCTTTCTATCTTAGATCTTATAATAAACTTTGTCTTATTTTAGATCTAGATCTGGAGTTTCCTTTGCTTATAATTTTGTGTGGTGATATCTATTGGTTTCTTCTATGTGTATGCAATCAACTCTGTTATCTATTGATTGGGTTACCTATTTTTTCCCTGTGTTTTATTATTTGCTTCTTCTATAAATATTTCCTTTGTTAAATAAATGCTTACTTTCTACAGAGCTATACAACTATGGTTCATGAGCTTAATAGTTAAAGTAAAACCCCCATATAGATACTAGCAATTTTTTATTGAAAAATATGACACGGGAGCCTCACTGGTAAATGAGGGAGATTTATCTCATGACTGCCTACATTTTTATATATGCAAAAAATCTAGTCAACAATATTTTTTTAAGGTTTTGATGCTTTGCTTGGGGTTTTTATAGGTGATTCTTCTATTTTAGGTTTACCACTACTTTGGTGATCCAATATCTACATCCAAGTGACAGAAAGTGAAGACAAGAAAAAATTGAGTGACTCTTTAGTGGAGGTTCCTTCATTAATTTTTTTGACCAGGGCAACTAGATCTCATACTCAGGCACCCTAAGGGCCCTCATCCCTCTCTAGGCACCCATTATGGCCAAATAGCTTAGATATATTTTTTATTGAGTCCCTTTGTGATGGTTTCCTCCTAATGTCCAGCCGGTCTTCAGTGTGATAAATTCCAACAATATCTGAGAATCAACTAAGGATTTTCGCACCCTCTCTTGCACTTAGGGTTTCCCATTTTCATAGCTTAGTTACTTAGGTATATTTCAATATTTAATTATTCATTTATTTACTTATTATATATCATTAGATTAGGATAGAAAGAAACCCATAGTTTTAATTTTAGTTTAATTAGCCATTACAATCTCCGGGGAGATGGGAGGAGAAGCCAGAGAAGCATCGACAAGAGATGGAGAGGAAGGATATGTTGGGTCTGAAAGTGGTTCAGAAGCCATGGGAGAGTGTTCTGAGGTCTTCGTGGGGTTAAAATTTGAAAGAGAAGAAAGGGAGAGACATGAATGTAAGAATGGGGAGAGACCACCAAATCACTCTAGCTAATGGTCATAATGTTTGAATTGTATTAAGAAGTGAGTTGAAAGCAGTGATGACCATGACAGGAAGATCCAGTGTAAACAGTAGGGATAAAAGGATCTAGTTGTGGAGGAGCAAGGGGATACGATGTTTCTTTCATATCATAGAAGGGAAGCACTAGTGATTAAGCTAAAATGTAAATTATGAATCCTAATATAAATGGTATAACAATAGTAAATTTCTAATAATTAATTAGAGTAATAAACACCCAAATAACTAAGGAACAACTTATGAAACCCTAATTTCAAGTAGGATAAATAGGTACTTAGTTGATTCCCAATAAATTCTGAATTGTACTAAAGTGTTGAATAGGTGAATAGTGAGGCATAAGTGTCACACAAAGGCCAATAAAAATGTAGAACTTGAGGATTAAAATGGATAGGGGTTCCCAGAAAGGGGAAAGGGTGCCCACGGGTGCTACAAACTAGAATTGACACCTGAGTATGTGAAAAAGGTTAGAAACCCAACTTTTCAGGACCAGAAATTATTCAAAATTAATTTTTATTTTGTCACTATGGATTCACACAAATATTGTCAAGCTCACTAGAAACTTGCAAGGAAGTATGAACCTTCAGAACCCTTAAATATACATAAAATCCACAAAATAAAAGATGTAGAATAAGGGGTTGTATTTTACTCGGCTATCACAACAATGAACTTACGACTAAGTTTCGTACTACATTTCAGACCCAATGTATTTATGTTTGTGTATATGATCATTCCCTAGGTGGCTCTTATGAGTTTCACACTTGATAGCGATCACATAGCTAAATGTAAGAAAATTTAGTAAATGTCTATGTGGAATAAAATGAATTTCCCTCCTCTGAAGTGTGATGTCGAAAACCGGCCCCTGTACTTTGTGATTGATTTTAGGATGAATGCTTGAAAGCTCTTTGAATAGCCTTTAGATTCAACCTTAGGTGGTGATAGATAATTATTAGTACTTCATCCTTTATTATGATCACATAAATTTGTATTTATATGATTTCCTTGCTTAAATTTTGTAATTAACAATGAAAAGCCTAACTAGTAAAAAAGAAATAGTTCTCAAATGGATAGAAATGACTTGAAAGTGGTGAGTAAAGTACAAAGAGGTCAGGAGTTCCCATATGGAATGGGGGTTCCTAGAGATGGCATCCAGGCTGGGAGCTTGTGTCCAAAATAAGAGAAACTGAAGGGTTGGAGGTTAGAATGAGAAAGAGGGTATACAATACCAAAATTTACAACCAAAAGCAAAGAAAGGTGTCCAAGGACATGGTTTAATTATTAATTTTATTACTTAGGAATCATACAAATAGTAGTATGTAATTAGGACTAAATAATTACCAAAAGGGCATGACTTAGTGTCTACAACGAGATTTGTTTTTGTGAAGATTCCATTTTAAAGAGAAAATAGAAATTCCTTGGTCGAGGAAAGGAATTTCCTCTTCTCTAGAAATTCAAAGGTACTGGTCAGGTGATTGAAACAAAAAAATCTAAAGCTTACCTTACAATGATACCGAAGATGCAAAAGAAGAAAAAGTTGAGTTCCATAGATAAATTTGTAGCATCTCTCCACCATTAAGTACCTCATCAATTATTTAGCAACCCTATCCCACGGTTGTGGAAACAAGTCCCGTTCATATGCCGAGTGATAGTTTTTAAGATTTTGAATAGGGAACACAAAATCTGGAAACAGAACAACAACATAACACAAGAATACCATCGACTATGATAAGACAGAATGATGACAAATCAGAAATATCAAAGGAAATAATAATATTAACATGAAATTGTTACAATCTCACCCATGAGGTACTTCAACAAGACTATGGGAGAAACTTTACAATTACGCCTCTTGATGGCTTCTTCAACACACCTTTAACTGATGGCTTCCTTCGTACACTTCCTACAATATTTCTCACTACTTCTTTCTATGCTAAATGAGGGGGGTAGCCTCTCTATTTATAGAACTTACAGGCTTATCCATCTTATCTCTAAGATAGGATAAGAAATCCACTCTGACGAATCATATTCCATACCTTAACTCTTATCTGTACATGTAAGCTTATCTCTTAAGATAAGATAAACCTTATCATTTTACATGGGTTCCACATTTTTAGAATTTTTACAAATAAAATACACAAAATATTTATGACCTCACTCCTTGTCCTTATTACTAATATAATATTCTAATTCCTAATCATGTAGACCCTACTTCTCTAATTACCCAAACTTTGACATTTTAACATTACCGGACCACTTACGACAAATATTTACTTTTTACAACATTCCTATTGTACTTTGACTGTTACCGTACTCCACATTATTTGCGGCGTCGTACTGGCAGCGCCGTTATCTTCTATCGGACGCTACTACTAATTACACTTAACAACATTCTATTCCTAATACATACATTAATGAAATAGAAATTATGGAGGAAAATTTTAGTGTCGACATCTTCCCCCTTCCTAGCTTCTACTCCGTCCTCGGAGTAGACTCTTCTGGTGCGTGGAAAATCTTCAACTTGTCGTGGTTGACCCATTTCGTAATGGGAGTGCCATCCAATTCCTCCAGTCGGTACGTACCATTTTCATGCACAGCTACTATTTTGTAGGGCCCCATCCATTTTGGAAGAAATTTCCTCTGTCTTCTTTTTTTGTATCTGGAATCATATACTAGAACCAAGTCATTCACCTGAAATGGAGACCAAAGGATCTTTTGATCAAAGTATTCCTTCTGCTTCATTTTCTTCTTATGGCTTGTATCCTTTGCTATTTCCCTCATTTCCTCTAGCAAATGAAGATGTACCAACCTTTCTTTTACTGAATCACTTTCATCCATCCTTTCATTTTTCATAACTCTCACAGTAGGAATATCAAACTCAATAGGAAGAACTGGATCAATGCCATAGGCCAACTGAAATGGAGAGTATCCTGTTGCTGACTTTGATGTTGCCCTATATGCCCACAATGCTGCATGAATCCTCTTATCCCATTTATGTACCTGCAAGGCTGCATCTTTTGCTAGAATTTGACACAACACAAAATTTGTTCGTTCCACCTGTCCATTTGTGCTTGGTTTGTATGTTGTTGCCTTCCTATGCTTAATAGAAAACTTATTGACTAGGGCTTCTACCACCTCATTAATGAAGTGGCTTCCTTGATCTGTTACAATTTCTAATGGACAACCAAATCTGGTGACAATGCGTTCATATATGAACCTTGCCACTTCATCCATGGAAGCTGTTTTCAATGGCCTAGCTTCAACCCACTTGGTTAAATAATCTGTGGCAACTACAATATACTTATTTTGACGTGATGTAGTTGGAAGTGGACCTACAATGTCTATTCCCCACTTTTCAAAGGGACCAAGTGGAAGAATAGGACATAATGGAGCTGATGAAGTCTTACGGTTACCATGTGTTTGACAAATATCACATGTCTTACAATAATTATAACAATCTTTAAAAAGAGTGGGCCAGTGATAACCTGCATCCAAGATCCTTCTTGCTGTAAGTTGTCCAGAGAAGTGCCCTCCACATGTACCATTATGGAATTCTTCTAGCAGCTCCTTTCCTTGATCACGTCCAACTGCCTTCTTGTACTGTCCATCAGGTCCTATTCGAAATAATGCTCCATGCAGAATAGAATATGGACGACTGGCTTGAGTAATCTTTCTCTTAGTCTTTGCATTGGCACCATCAGGAAACTTGAATTCATTCAGATAATTCCAAATATCTATGTATTCACTAGGGATTGTGTCAAGGGAGAACAATGCTGCATCGGGAAAATCATCATCATCACAAGATGATCCTAAACCATCATAGGCTCGAGAGAGTGCATCTGCATTGACATGCTTCTTTCCTGGCCTATCTATAATATCAAATTCAAATTCTTGTAGCAAAATTATCCATCTTGCTATCCTCCCTGATGGGTTAGGCTTATTGACAATATATTTCAGAGCCTGATGATCTGTTACAACTATAAATTTCTGCCCTAGCAAGTAATTTCTAAACTTCTTTACAGCAAAAATGATAGCCAGAGCCTCTTTTTCAGTTACAGTATAGTTTACCTCAGCACTGCTCATTTGTCTGCTCCCAAAGTAAATTGGATGTTCATTCCCATTTTCATCCTTTTGGCTCAAAGTACTTCCTAGTGCTGCATCTGAGGCATCAGTGTACACAATGAATGGCTTGCTCCATTCTGGATTCTTCAAAACAGGTGAAGACACCAGGGCTTCCTTCAGTTGTTCAAAAGCTTCATGTGCCTTATTTCCTGGTTCATAAGTAACATCCTTCTTCAAGAACTGGGTTAGTGGCTGTGCAATCTTTGAGAAATTCTTGATGAACCTTCTATAGTAACCCACATGGCCTAAAAATGATCTCAACTTACTTCTATTCATAGGAAATGGTAAATCTTTGATTTTTGAAACTTTATCAGGATCAGTACCAATACCATCTCTGGATACAACATGCCCTAACAAGACGCCTTTAGAACATCCAAAGACACACTTTGTAGGGTTTAGTGAGGCTTGTGCTTCATCTAACCTTTGAAATGCTGTCTCCATCTGGTGCAGGTGGTCCAACTTGCTCCCATAGATGCAAAAATCATCCAGAAATACTCTGATGAAGGTCCCAATGTAGGGTTCGAACACCCTATTCATCAAACGCTGGAATGTTGCTGGAGCATTACACAACCCAAAAGGCATAACTCTATAAGCAAACGTTCCCCAAGGAGTGGTGAACGTGGTCTTCAGCTGATCTTTCTCTGCTATACGAACTTGGTTGTAGCCGCTATATCCATCAGCAAAACTATAGCATTCCTGGCCAGCTACTTCATCCAAGATCTGATCTGAAAATGGAAGAGGGTAATGATCCTTCTTTGTTGCCTTATTGAGCTTCCTGTAATCAACACAAATGCGTAGCTTCCCATTCTTTTTTATTGAGATCACAATGGGAGAAACCCATTCTGAATTCTCCACAGCAAATATGAATCCTGCATCAAGCAACTTATCTATTTCTTCTTTTACAGTCTTGGAAAAATTAGGATTCATTCTATATGGCATTTGCTTTATGGGCTTAGCACCATCTACCAGCTCAATACAATGTTCTACCCAACTTACTTGACGGAGTTCCTTGTAATCAAAAGTGAATAGGTGTATGTACCTTCGAAAGAGCTGGAGGTAGGATTCCTTCTCACTCTCCATCACAGCATCACCAATCTTTATTTGTTGGAGACGATCATCAACTTCTTCTTCAGAGAATTTTATGGGGTCATGAGTTGGTGTGACTGGCAGGATATCCATGACTGAAACATCCACCTCGCTTTCTTCATCTTCAGTGTCCACTTCACTGGTACTAGAGTAATCAGAGGATGTCCAATCATCAGTTTCATCACTTGAATCCACAGGTTCTGCTTTATGATGCCGAGGGATCACATTTATTTTCACCCTCTCTCTACCACGTCCAAGTGTCATGAAACCTTCATTCCAGTAGTTTCTTGCATGAACTCTCCTTAGCCATGGTCTTCCCAGCAGCATTGGGTATGCAACAGTACCATTTTTCATCACCTGAAAGTCTACCACACATACAACACCCATAACAGATATTGCCACATTTGAAACTACACCTTCTGGTTTAGTTTTTCCCTTATTTACTGACCTTAACATAAGTGTTGAAGGGCGATCAATTTTTAAACCCAACATATTCATTACCGACTCGGTCATTACATTAACTGCAGCACCTCCATCAACTAAGACATCATGAATTGAAATACCATTACATAATACCTCAGCTTGTGGAGCATAGGGATCTGCCTCTGCCTCCAAAACAGGGACCTCAACCTCCTTCTTTCTTCGAGCATTGAGTCCACCTCGCAACTCCCGCCTCTTCTCAGAAGACATAGCCAAGAGTTGACCATATGTAATATTTGCAGGCCTTTTGGACAGATCTTCCAAGATGGAGTATGGTCCTTGCCCCTGTGAAATCAGAAAATCCTGCACACCCAACTTTCTTCTCCTATGTTTCTTACTAGTTTCTCCTTTCATCTTCTTAGGATCAGTTCCATCTTGATTATCTTTTTCTTTCTTTCTTTTTGTTACAAACACATCTACTTCATTATTTCTGCTCTTATCTACTACATCAAAAGAATTCACAGGTGCTTTTCCTTTATCATTATCTTTTGTACCAGATGTAGAAGCTCTATCTGGACAATTATACTTATAATGACCCTTTTTATAACAACCATAACAAACTACTTCAGAAATATTTCTTTTTGGACCTCTATCTCCTCCCTGAGAACTAAATTCCTTTCCTTGAAGAAGATTAATAGTTAACTGACCCATCTTTTTGAGCAGATCTTCATACTCAGTAGATGTACTAGGAGAAATATTTGTGCTCACCAGGAGTGGTTGTGGATTCTGGACCAAAGGTGCTGGTGTAGGCTCTACTTTAGCAACAATTTCTTTGGGCTCCTCTTCCATGCTTTCTTCTTGCCTTCTTGCAATCTCCTTTGCTTGTTCAATGGTAGCTGGGCGGTCATACTTCACTCGTTGTCTGATCTCTGGCTTCATCCCAAGAATGAAGTGCTTACATAGGAGATTATCCACGCCATTCATCAACCCATCCGCTAATCCTTCCTTCCGGATCTGGGCATCGAGCTTCCTCCTTAGCTCTAGAACACGAGCATGATAATCCCTTATCTTCTCCTTCTCTCCTTGGGTTAGCTTTGTGATATCGATCATGAGATCTGCATATCTCTGTTGTTCACCAAATTCTTCAAGAAAACTTTCAGTTAATAAATCCCATGAATTTTTCACATTATCACCTAGTGTTTCAAACCACCTAAGTGCTGAACCATCCAAAAAGGTAGGAAAAAATTCAGTCCATTGTTCCCTTCTTATAAGGCCGTTACAAATACAAGATCGCTTAAACTCTTGAATGAAAGAAGAAGCATCTTCATTAGATTGAGCTGAAAAAACAGGAATCTTTCCCATTTTCAAAAGTAACCACCGTGAAATACCAACTCACAAGTACAATCAACAAGACTTATGTGCACAAATAATTGGAATCACTATACTAGAAAGTGACTTTACACATTTCTACAGTAAAATAGAAATGACCATGGTAACTATGGTAAAACTTGACTTACTGCGGTAAAAACTGACTTTACTGTGGTAAACACTATTCACGGTAAAAAGTGAAATTACTGCGGTAAATACTATTCACGGTAAAAAGTGAAGTTACTGCGGTAAATATTATTCACGGTAAAAAGTGACTTTACTGTGATAAATACTATTCCAGCAAAAATGACTTTGTCATGGTAACTACTATTCACGGTAAAATGAGTTTACCATGGTAACTACTATGCACAGTAAAAACAAGGTTACCCTCTAATTGATTTTTGACTAATTGGGAATATCTCTCCAGAAAATCCACCAACGAGGAATGGTCCCGGCAACGGAACCAAAATGTCATCACCAATCCGGCACTATGATAATTCTTCACCGGGAACTCCTCGTGCTATGATTATTTACTAATGCACAGCCTTTAGTTTGGTGGATGTAATCTGGAAACAGAACAACAACATAACACAAGAATACCATCGACTATGATAAGACAGAATGATGACAAATCAGAAATATCAAAGGAAATAATAATATTAACATGAAATTGTTACAATCTCACCCATGAGGTACTTCAACAAGACTATGGGAGAAACTTTACAATTACGCCTCTTGATGGCTTCTTCAACACACCTTTAACTGATGGCTTCCTTCGTACACTTCCTACAATATTTCTCACTACTTCTTTCTATGCTAAATGAGGGGGGTAGCCTCTCTATTTATAGAACTTACAGGCTTATCCATCTTATCTCTAAGATAGGATAAGAAATCCACTCTGACGAATCATATTCCATACCTTAACTCTTATCTGTACATGTAAGCTTATCTCTTAAGATAAGATAAACCTTATCATTTTACATGGGTTCCACATTTTTAGAATTTTTACAAATAAAATACACAAAATATTTATGACCTCACTCCTTGTCCTTATTACTAATATAATATTCTAATTCCTAATCATGTAGACCCTACTTCTCTAATTACCCAAACTTTGACATTTTAACATTACCGGACCACTTACGACAAATATTTACTTTTTACAACATTCCTATTGTACTTTGACTGTTACCGTACTCCACATTATTTGCGGCGTCGTACTGGCAGCGCCGTTATCTTCTATCGGACGCTACTACTAATTACACTTAACAACATTCTATTCCTAATACCGACAGAAGAAACCTCAATTCCTATTATAGGGCCACCTATAGTGAACAGGAAAATAGTGACATAGATTTATAAATACCTAATGTAGACAATGATAAAATAGAGATGTTGAGCATCTTCATTTGAATCTTCCAAATATATCTCAAAGATTTTGAAGTGAAAGCTATCCTTATTAATAATATTATCTCGTGTGTGTATAGTCATTAATCGATCCCATCCGTCACACGAACACATCTATTAATGTCATAAATTCCCATAAAATCCATACATGTCATATCCTCGTGTCATGCACCGAAAAAGGTTATGCGTCAACATAACCTAACACATTATATTGTAATCTTATAATTCATGAGGTTTTAACAAATTAAAGTAATATATTTGATCTTAACGACCTCTAATATAATCATTGACATTAATTTTTAATATCTATATAAAAATCGAGACCTGTAAAAATTAGTTGAATTTATTGTGTGATTTTAAGGTTTTAAATTAAGATATTTTTAGATCAATGCCCACTAGGTTATGCCACTACATAATTTTTGGAGCATATATTTTGTTAATATTCAATAAATTAAATTAAGACATTTTGAGATTAACGGAGGCTAGGTTATGCCACAACACATTAATTGGAGTTTACATTCGTTAGGATTTAATAACTTAGAATTACAATATTTTATATCATTTAACAAATTGGAGGAATATATTTAGAAGTTATCTTGTGTTAGCTTAAACAATGACATATTATTTGTATCTTGGAGTCATTAGGATTTCATATATGAAATTCATAAATTATGAGCTATTTGGATATAGTCACTAAATCGCGCACTATGAGTCAATATTTATTCTCAATATCATACTACTATTAATATGGTTCTTGCGAAAAGAGTAATAATTTACCCATGTTTTTGGCCATTTTTATATTGCTTGTTGTCTTATTTTCTATCTTACACCTACACTCGCCAAGTTGGTTTTTTCATTCTATTTGTTTCTACTTCTTACTAGGGCACCTCAAGTGCCCTGGTCCCATTCTGGGCACTATGATCCTCTTTACAATTTACTTTCATCTTTTAAACAGTTTATAGCCATTTGAGCTTTCTATCTTTTTAGTGGTCAGCCTTTGCTTGGTTAATTACGAAATTGGAGCAAGAGAGCAGTCTGAATATAAAGTTATGAGACCATAAGGAGGTACGGAGCACCAAGCACTTACTATCACACATCTAGGTTACATCCATCAAAGGTATCTAAAGTTACATTTACACCAATCTAACTCCATTGTAAGGCACAAAAGGTTGGTTCATTTACAACACACTTCATAGGAGGGGAGTCTATTGTTTCCATGAACACATTTATTAGATTATACATCTAGTTATTGTTTTCTACTTCACAAAATATGAATGGCACAAGAGCACCATAGGGAACAATTGACATATACACATACCTAAAATGGCCAAAAGGAATTTCCATAGACTCTGACACATGGTGCCTTCCACTGAGCTTCAAGCCTTCAAACAATTTTTTCTAGGCTAGGACACATGGCGAGCCCGCGCTCATTCAAATTCTTAAATTTTGGGGACCATCTCAAGATGCACCATTGTGACGTGTGGCAGTTTGAAAAGTTAGAAAGGGCGGGGAAGCAGACCATTAGGGGAAACTTAGATTTTTTTCCACTTTTTCTCAAAAGGGTTAAAATATCAGAAAATGGCCCACAAGCCGAACAAAGGATCAGTCAAATTTTGTTTCAAGTAAAAAGGGCATGGAGGTGGACCATCAGGGGTAACTTGCTATTTTTCCCCTTGATATTCAAAATACTAAAACATCAAAATGGCCTGCAAGCCTGATAGAGGAAAGGTCAAAGCTTGCTCCAGTCAACGACGGAGGCGCAGGCCTTCGGAGGAAATTTGGAAAAAATTCCTTTTAGGAGAAAAGAGTTAAAATAAAAAAATGAAGCTTGGTTCTATTGGGACCCACATTAGGACATGTGTTAGGCTCATTTACCAAGGGCAGAGGCATGGAGAAAAATGTGAAAATTTTACATTATTCCAAAAGTTGTAAAAAGTCAAAAAAGAACCTCGAGCCCATCTTAAAATGAATCTTCTACGTGGATGGCCCAAATTCAAAGTAAAGATCAATGACAGCTGAGAGTTTGAATATTATTTCACCCCATTTTAGTGAAACACACCTAAAAGTGTGAGTCTTCATGATTTCTAGGCATTTCCTACATGCCAAATAAAGGGGAGAGTTAATGTTGATATCTGAGTTTGGTGGTGAAAATCTTGAGACGTCTTTCACCATTAAAATGGTTTGAATCTCGAGCTCGATATGATTTTAATTTTTTCTTCTCTCGAGCATGGAAGGAACCAAATTTGACAGATTAGGGATGGAAGTGGTTGGCGAGTTGAAGAAATAATGTTCTGAAAGAAGTAGGAGTTGAATGCTGAGATTTTCGAAGACATCTATCCCATGAGCACCTGACAACTTTTTACATATCTAATTCTAGGAATCACGATCGAGATCATGGCAAGCACTGGTACATTAAATTTTTTTATCTTTTGGGGAAAAAGGGGCTCTGTTGTAAATGTTATAAATGACACAAATTTAGCATGTTGGAGGTTGGAGGGTTAGAGGTGAAAGAAAACTCCCAAGAGGAAAATTTGACAAAGCCTGTCTTTTGAGAAGCCGTCTGAGAAACCTTGTTATCTCTTGTATTAAGTTTTATCAAGTCAAGGTGGTTGCGAGTGCACAACCATTGACAAGCTCTGAGATTGTTCTAGAAACTTTCCCCTGCTGATAAATTAAATCAAACTCAAGTTATTCTATTTTGATCTTAAGCCAAATATGTTTCCTTATTTCTGAATGTATGCATATAGTTTTTTCTTGTTCCTGTTGCAATATTGTATCAAAATTTGTCTTAATCACACAGGTCTCAATCCTTGTGACAGTTTAATGGCATCTAAAATTTCATTTTCTAGAATATATTTCATCTGGGAATGAAATAAACAATTTAAAATCACTTTTCTTTCATTTTTTGACAGAGATCTGTAAGCCTTTGGGTGTACCTCAGGTGTGATTGGGTTTGGATCTCAATACTTTTTTGGGTTTTCTAACTCGAGCCTTCATGTTAAAATCTCATAGATTGTGTGAAAAATTGCTAATTTGGGCCTCCATTGAAGCACATATTCTGGTTAAAGGAACATTTTAGCTATTCTGAAGCATTCTGTTGTCTAGAATTTCCATTTTTTAAGAGTTCTCAGAGATCTGGAAAATCAAGTTCATTCTACCTCACCTCCCACCAAAAATTCATTTAAAAAAACTAATCCTACCCATACTACCCCTGTTTTTCCTGTGTGTGCACAAAAGAATAATTTCCATTACCAAAGCATGTAGAAACAATCAGGATTTCAAATGTCTTTAGTAGCCTGAAGCCTTCCCAGAAAATATCTCCACTATCTAGAGTGACAACTCGTGAGAGTTATATTTTGTTGCATTGATCATATTTTCTCCAAGGTCTCCTTAAAAACTTCATTAGGAAGGATATCCCCATCTCCTCCATAAGTAACATGTTATAAAAGAGTCCTCTTACCCTGGTTAAAAGGAACAACCTAAAAGAGTGAGGATAGATCAAATTCTCTTAAGGTGCTACCCACTCCTTTTCAAAGCTTTAGTGCTAAAGAGTCAGATAGATTGCTTCCCTGGCTACAAAACAACATACATAATCATCTATCTTCCTCTGAGTGTCTTGTTAAATCCATGATGTTTCTCGGCCCTTGATGGAGATTAAATTTGGGTACCAACACCCTCCAGGATCTCTCACAGGCTTGGATGTGGAAAGAGGTAGGATCCTTACCATGGTAATATTTGATGATGGTGGGCTTGTTGCTTCTAGAGAAAAAAACATAGAAGGCAATTCTCACTTCACACCATTCCAAGAGATTATCCTGATGTGTTTCCCACTAGCGTGCAGTAGTTATGAGTAGGACGTAGCTTAACATCCCCCTTCATTCATTTTCCTCCTTCCATTGAGCTTCCATATTCTGCAAAAAGACCTCAGGGGAGGCTCCTCTTGAGTAATTAGGTAGCTCCTTTCCTCCTACGCACCAAACTATACACTCCTTTGTCACCTTTTTCACCGATCCTCTTAAATGTCATCTGATCAACTCATAGGTTCCATGCGCCCAATTATCATATGCTATACTGGTAGTGTCACTTCAGCTAAGAATTTCCAAACCCCTCTTGTACTTTAGTGTTTCAAATTTTAATTTACTTAGTTTCTTGGGTCACTTTCTTTATTTATTTAGATTTTATTCACTACTTTGCATAACATCTGATTACACTAAAATATAACTTAATTTCTTATTTTAGTTAGTAATTTTTGTTAACACGAATTTTGAATACACTTCCTCTTTCCATATTTTATTTGCATGCCCATCACTCGTAGTGGTCATTTCAAGTATTTTAATTATTGTGAGTTTTATTTGTTCACCCATATGATTTCCAACCCAATTCCTGATATTCCTACTTCTGTAGGTAAAACTGCAAATCCCTTATAATCATCTTGCCAAGTTCCTCTTCATGAAATAGAAGCCTCTGGAACTGAAAAATATTATGATGCAGATACCAATGTAGACCAAGACCAACTCAATACTCTCTGTGATTTTTGGCAAGCTTTGTGTGATAATCCCAATCATCTTACGCATGTCGAAAATGCTTTGATTGCTGCTAAAAATTCTTGTGATGCTTCCACCTCCATAGTTTCTCCTTTTACGGCTCCTATAGTATCTGCCACACCAATTTATGCTTCAACTTCCATTTCTACTACTACTCCTCCAATCATTCAACCTAGCACACTTAATATGCAACTTGGCTCTTCTTCAAATACTCCTAATTTAAACTCTTTAAATTAAGACATGCAAACCAAATTTTTCCAACTACAACTCGCTACTTCTCATACCTCACTATCTTAAGATTCTACTTCATTGCTGCACACTCCTTTTTCACCTAATATATCTAGCTATCCATCACCGCCTAATTTCATCTCTCCCAAGTTTTCTATCTGTAAAGGTCATGGTTACCCACAAGATCATCTCCGAGATTTTCATGTCGCATGTTTGGACTACGTGGATGATCATACCTTACTTGCTAAGATTTTTCCAAACAGATTACAATATTATGAAATGAGTTGGTTTTATGACCATCCTATCCCTTTGGCCATCTCTTTCACGCATCTAGCCAATTTTTTTCTCACTCAATTCTTTATTAACATTGGATCTAAGATCTGTTATGCCCAACTTACAAAACTCAAAAAAGGATATAGTGAACATTTAACATATTATGTTTTACTTTACAAAAAAAAACTTAGCCAAGATATGCAATGTGCTAGCAGATGCTCAGATCTAGGACTTGTTCATTCACAGTCTACTACTGCATCTCCAAGAGAGTGTTCTCTTTGAGACCTCTCCTTGTTTTGATCAAAATTTCCATACTCTTAAGCTTTGTGAAACCAATCTCTTAGCTATAAGGAACTTAAATACCAATACAAAGCATTGTATTTTGTGTGTTTTCAAAATAATAAAACATCTAAATCATCTACAACTAGACGAAAAAACACAAAAGTTACTGTCAACGTAGTGTCTACTAGTAAGGATCTTCAATCAAAACCAAACCTATGTATCTTCACTAATTTTATTGCGCCTCCACATATTTTACTACCACAACTTTTCGATAGTAACCTCATCACATTGCTTTCTCCACTAAAAATAAACCACTCTCAACCAAAATGGCATATTTCCGATGAAAATTATCATTGTGGCTATCATTAGTACTTAGGACACTCTACTGATCATTTATTTTGACTTCCATTTCTAATTCAAGGCTTGATCGATAGTTGTAAATTTTGTCTTTAAAAACCCTTTTCCCAAACATGATATGAAAGTAGCTGAATCTTCTACTAGCTATGTTTATCAAGTAATGTGTTTAACTACATTAGAGCCTCTTAAATTCTTGGTAGCACATAATGAAAATTTTCCACCAAACATTTCTTTCTCTAACCATGACTATCATTCAAAATTTACTTTTAAGAATTTACACATAAGTGAATCTATTAGAATAATCTCCATCAATAATACTAAGGTTATTCCATCATGGCTTATAAATACATGTTATCTGCCACTTCTTGACACTACGGGATATCCACATTCACAAATTTCCTATCGGATGAACAATTCATTCGATGTTGTTAAGCTACATTTTATGGTTGGCCATACTAATATTGTGGCGCTCTTACTTGTGGGACAAACATTCGATCATTTTGGCATGCTTCTAGGACTCAACTAGATCCATAGGTATAAATCCATCATCTCTATGAATCATTTGCGACTCAAGTTCATTCATAGAAACCAACTTGTTTGCATTGATGGTGTACAACCATCTACTCCATTGGCATCATCCCCTTTAGCACCAGTTCAAGCATCCCCTACTCCATCTATCACATCACAACTTATATTAGTTAAAGTGTAGTATACTCCTAGTTCACCTACTTGCACACCATCTACGTGACCACACCAATTTGCTAGTCCTGCGTAGTGATATAGGCCTATTCTGCGCATAGTTACAACATCATAGCATATATCTCCACCTCATTTTATTCCACGTAGATCTCCATCACCCACACATTTTAGCACACCAACAAGTTTGTCATATACTCATCCATCACATGCACATATACTTCACTCACCCATACAACGATTATCTACGATTCCACCACTATTATAACATAGTCATACACTTCCACTGCCACTTTCATTAGATGAGGGACCTCCGTCCTATAATTTCATTAGTTATTTAATTCACTCACACACATTCGGGGGGAAATAGCATTCACACATTTCCCCCATCCTAAAATTAACAAATCTCTCATATTCACAATTAAATATATCCATACTATCACATGCGCATAGTCATCTATCTTACATACATCATCATTTACACATCACTATCGTCACTACCCTATTACACACTCTCATGCTTTGGTTCACACTTGACTGTTGAGGGCATACTACACACAAACCTCACACAATACACAATATTCACTACACATTAGGCACCACATTACATCATCCTACATCATCAATGTATTGCACATTACATTACAAGCTATAAACATTGTGCATCTTCATACATCTAAAAATTTTCATACTACCTTTTATCCTACATATATCACCATATTTGTCATAAATTACATGTTTTACATCTTGTACATGTCCTATTATATTGCACCTTCAATCTGTTATGCTACACATCTTAGTTCTTCTACACATAAGGCATTACATACTATGCCTCATACCACACATAGTATGCATTTTTCATATTCACCTCTATGCGCTACACTTATTACCCAATGAAACACTCTAGTCTCACTGTCCATACTGAACTATTGGGGGTATATAAATTAAAAATGGACCACATCACACTCACGCATACATCATTCAATCTCTTCTCATGCGTCATTCCTTAGATTAGTGATATAATCCTTCAGCTATAAGGTCATTTCTCCTTGTATCCTCTAGTGATATGCTACATCATCGCTTGCACTTCCATTGGTTAGTTGTGTACACATTAGGATAAATCACCACCTCCTTTATATTCATCTAGTTGTGATATACACTTATGTTATAGGGTCACACATAACTCATCTATGTCACATCTCATCACCAACACTTATCACAATGCATTACACACCACACATTGTTTAAAAATTTCCTAATGATACACTCTCATTATGGTTCATTCTTGACTGCTAAGCGAGCATAATTAATGAACCTCACTACATCAAACTTCATTCACTCAGGGGGAACGTGGCTCCTATCATATAAACTGCATTCTATTTCATCTATCCATAACATACTACATTTTATAATTGCATTTACTCTTTCTTGCACTTGCTCTTACATGTACACTTTACTACACATGTTGGATAGATCTCTTGTATGTCATTATTTTCACCATACAAACATGTGCGTTCATGTACTCTTCTAGTTGTGATTGTAGTTATAGAGCTTCTACATGTAGTACTAATGCCTCATAAACTACCTACTGGGGGAATATGCATTCGTACACTATAGGGGCTATTACTTCATTTTGTACTTATCACTTTCTCTTATCATGTTCTATATTCTTTGACATAACTTTTATTTTTCTAACATGTTAATGGGTGCTTCATGTGCAACATTTCTTATGAAGGGATACTTTCTTCCATACTTGTTTTTTTGTTTACTATTGTTTGTTATTGTTTGCACACCTTTCCCTTTGTTATGTGTAAAAACTTGTTTATTTCCGTCTGTGACAGCCTTGAGTGTCTTACAACACCGTGATTGATGTCTCAAGTTTGTAAGTCACTTTTAATAGTTTATGATTGTCTCTTTGAGTGTTTACATTATCTTGTTATGTTCTAGCTTACACATTGTTTCTTTCTACACGCATGCTTGTTTGTACTATCACTTATTTTCTATCCACTTATTTGTGTATACCTTGGTATTTACTAAGCACATTCCCTTCCCCCTATAGGGTAGAGTTTCAATTACATAGTCAGTCCTTTTTCAGGAAGCATCCTTGTATTTTTGATGTCACATGCACACCCAAAAATGGGGGCATCATTTGGGGTTTTACATATAGTATAGTTTAGTCTATTGTTCAGTCTACATTCATCGTCCATGGGCCAGTTTAGTTTACAATGAGTGGGTTCAAACTAGTTTATGAAACCCATAAACAATGGAATTTACAGGGCAGATTGTCATTAGCATTTTAGGAAGTAGTTATAGATTAGAGGATACAATAAACTTTCCTCCCTACACTACCTTTGTTAGCAGCGTAAAATTGTGCAAAAAACAAGATAGTATAGAGATCCCTTCACCAAATTTGAGGGAAGTAGTTAAAGTTTGGTGAATAACACATCTCTCTCCCTACACTACTTCATCCATTTTGGCATGAGATTTCCCAAAAAAATCACACTACACCAACAGTTACATGATATATCTTCTACACCCTTTTTTCTAATAAAAAATTAGGTACATTTGTTACTTTTTCATTTCCATTTTTGTATAATTTCTACATGTTTCTTTACATAGATTTTTACACATACATCCATATTTGACTATTTGATCGTCTTCTCTTTTGAAATTACATCCATATGGGATATAATCAGTAAAAAAAAAACACACATAACAAGTACACACACTATAATAACCATATAGGTACACCAAACACATTGTCATCCATAAACACACTTCTCCCCTACATTCACATTCATGACTTTTTACACTTATTGCATCTTTAGTTTTCACGCTCCATATTTTGGTCACTGCATGCTTTGTTTAGTCCTTCAACACATTTTACTATATCAATCTACATGGATTATTAGATACACATCTTTATCAAATTTATGTTACTGAGATTTTAACTCACGAACATAAAGTGGGGGGAAATGTAGTCACTAAATCACACACTTTTAGTCAATATGTAGTGTAGGTCTTATACTAGTATTCATATGGTTCTTGATTGAGAACAGTAATAATTAACCCATGTATTTAACCATTTTTATATTTTTTGTTGTAATATTTTCTATGTTACACCTACGCTCACCCAGTCACTTTTTTCATTCTGTGTATTTCTACTTCTGACTGGGGGGCCTCAGGTTCCCTAGTCCCATTGTAGGTACCCTGATCCTCTTTACACTTTACTTTCATATTTTGGGAAATTTCTAGCCATTTTATCTTTCTATGTTTTTAGTGGTCATCCTTTTCAGATTTAATTATGAAATTAGAACAAGAGAAAAATATAAATATAAAGTTATGAGTCCATAATGAGGGACCAAATACTAAGATCTTACTATCACACATATATGTTGCATCCATCAAAGGAATCTAAAGCTACATTTGCATCCACCTAGATCCATCACAAGGCACACAAGGCTAGTTCATTTGCATCATACTTCATATGAGAAGAGTTTATTGTTTCCATGCACACATTATTACATTCTACATCTAGTTATTTCTCACTACTTCACAAAGTGTGACTGGCATAAAATAAACCTAGGGAAATATTCACACACACACACACACACACACCAAGAACTACATTTGGTATGGGATGTAGTGCAACGTAGTTAGTAAGTCCAAAATTATGGTTGTTAAGGACAGTATGATCCATTCATATGAATATTTTTTTGGGGAGAGTTTGATGCTTGTCTTGGGGTTTTAAAGGTGTCTCCTCCATCTTTGATTTACAACAACATCTAATGCAATTAAAAAAATCTAGTGTGATAAGAAGTTAACACATGCAGTCACTTAGTAATACCCCATAGTAGGGTTTCAAGTCATTTTCACATACCAATGCACCCAATTCCTTGACAAGAGTACCTACAGGCACCCTTGTTCCTTTTCTAGCACCCCACTCCATTCATAGAGCTCGTATATGTTTTTTCTCATGCTTCTGTGTGGTCATTTCCTCCTCCTATTCACCTAATTCAAACTGTGCCACAGTCCCACACCTTCATCAAATCAACCAATAATTTTGTAACCCCTCCTGCACATTAGGGTTTCATATTTTCATTTACTTAATTACTTGGGTCACTTTCTTTATTTATTTAGTTGTTATTTACTTATTTGCATAGCATTTGATTATAATAGAATAGAAGTTAATTTCTTATTTTACTTAATCAACAACATATAGATAGTTCCATAATATAATATTTTGAGCTTAGTTATTTCTAGCACTAAACTAGTTAAAGAATTAAATTTTGATCTTAGTCAATAGTGCATTATTCCACAACCTAATATTTCGAGCTTATTGGTCACTAGTATTTATCAAAATAAGTAGGATATTGTGATCTGAGAAGCCACTAGGTTATACCAAGACATCATATTAGGAGCATAGTGATCATAAGGATGTATGAAAATAAATTAAGATATTAGGAGCTTAGCCATGGATAGGTTATGCCAAAACATAATATTTTTTGAAAATAGGGTAAAAGTGGGGGTTTTAAAATCAACCTCATCCTTTCAAAAAAAATACCTCATGGCTAGATATTACAATGAAGCAAGAAGAGAACAAGCCTATGTGCAGTAAAAAGAAAAAATCCAAGAAGGCCCAAACAAAAGAAATCCAAATTACATTTTATGGATATTTTTGAGATTGGTTGCTTTCACCTTAGTAGTAGCATTAGTGCTTCTTTCAACTTGCACATACACTAATGTAATGAGTTCCAGGAAGTCTTTGTTGATTTTCCTCCAGGTCATGTCTTTCTGAATTTTCCATTCTTTGATAGCAGAGAAGGCCCTGTTAATTATTCCAAGGATACTGAGTGTAATATAATCTTCAACATGCTCTTACTAGTTAGGGTGATATTCTAAAAATTCTCGTGGTGATCTGAAGCTATAGTGGGCAAGCCTATTTTCTATGACAAAGGAAAAGAGGAGAATCAAGGTAAATAGAGGAGAGACCCAACAACACATCAGGAATTTATGAATCAATGCTTACTTCCATGGAAATAAGATGGGTGGAAGATGTAGGGGAGAAAGGGGAGAAAATTTGATAGTATCCTTGAAAAGGGGAGAAAATTCGATAGTAGCCATGACAATGTATGGGGAGATGGGAGAAGAAGCCAAAGAAGCGTTGGAAAGAGGAAGAGAGGAAGGAGATGCCAAGTTAGAAATTGGTTCAAAGAATATGGGAGAGTTCTCCCAGAGGTCCAAAGGGTTAAGAGCCTCCAGAGAAGACGAGGGAGATACATGAGTGGAAGAATGGGGGATATAACCATTCCAATATGTCTAATGATCATCATGTCTGAATCGGATTCAGAAGGGAGACAAAAGAGGTGGTGATGGAAATGGAAAGATCTAGCGGAAATAGGGGGACAAAGGGAGCTGGTTGGGGAGGGAGTAGGGGGGGATACGATGTTTCTTTCTTAGATTAGAGGGGAAGTGGAATATTTATTTTTGGTAAGTTTCCATTTTAAAGAGAAAATACAAAAGGCCTTGGTGGAGGAATGGACCTTCCTCTTCTCTAGCCATCCTAAGGGACAACTCAATCGATGGAAACATAAAAACAACAAATTTTACCTTAAGACCATGCCAAAGATACACAAGGAGATAAATTTTAGGTCCATAAATCAATCTATAACATCCATCCAATGTGAAGTACCTCATCAAGCAATTAGAAACCTTATCTCACAGTTGTGGAAGTGAGTCCCATTCATAGCCCAATTGACACTTTCTCATCTTTTCACCATGCAAAGGAACTCATCCATCTCTACCCAAAGCTAGAATTTAAAATAAATGTCTCCCTACACAAGGAGCCCCATTGCAGCTGTAATGGACTCTATTGAAATAATAAATTTCATCTTTCCCACTTTGACTATTCTTTTCTTCTAGGTTTCCAACACACTATTGGTTACTCAAATAGAATGCCTAGACAATCTTTCCATAAACGACGCAACACCACCATCCTAAAAAATATTCCATATTTCCAAGTCAACCTTGACCTCTTCACATAAAGAAGGATCAATGCATTTTATAGCCATGGAAAGAAGGTTGGAGATCTAAGTGAACACCAATATTATCCAAGAAGTTAGCAACCTTGTTTCCCTCTAGGTAGATATGATAAAAATTAATTTTCTAGAAACGAGATTGAAAGGATATTATGTCATTAATTATACTACAGATGGGCCACTAAGGGAGATCATTGGAGTTGAAGATTCTAATCATGTTAAGAGAATCACTTTAAAGAATAAGTTGATCAGAGTCAATATTGAGGGCAAGTTCTATACCTTTAAGAAAACTAAGACTTTCATCCCTGTGGTTAGTACCATGCCCAAAGCTAGCATCTAAGGAAACCAGGGGGTTAACAGAATCATCCCTAAGATTGACACCACCACCAGAGGCACCTTAGTTACCCTTGGCATCACCATTAGTGCTAAGAGTTAGCCAACGAGCAGGAGGAGGAGACCAGGAGGTATTAGCGTGAGCCAAGAGTGAAGGAAGATTGACCAAGTGAAGGAAGATTGATGATGAGCTGTCTAGGCTAAGGTTTTGTAAGACTTAAAAATAATTTATGTTTATGCTTCTCCCAAATACAACAATTCAAAATTTATTGCAGTACAAGTCCTCCATCTTGAAGACCTACCACAAACCTTGATTTTTTTCCTTAAAAATACACCTATTTCATTCTTTCCATATGCCGCATAGTACTTGGGGAAGAAGCAGTTTCCACACAAGAGTAGAAAATTTGTAAACAATCGAGGATTTTAAGTGGGAAAAAGTCTTTGAGAGTAAGGAAGAAAAAACCCATACAATACCAAATCTTTCTAAAAGGAGTCACTAAAGAGAATGAGAGAAACAACAGTGGATAAAAAGGTGACCATAGCTTTCCAAAGCATTAATACAGAGAATGCAATGACTAGGGAGGTAGAAACCCCATCACTTGAGATTTCCCCCAAAAGGATAACATCCCTAGAGGAAATCTGGGAGAAGAATCTAATTTTTGGGAGAACTTGAGGGATCTAGATCTGATAGAGAGGTGGCCCACAAGGGTTTGAGGATACGAGAAATAGGTGGCTTTCATAGAAAAGAAGCCAAAGGGGGATCTTGACCAGACTGGCACACCCAAAGATACAGAGAATTAGATATAATGAGAGGAAATAAAATTGTTAATGTTTTCAATTCACCGTAGCTAGATCAAGCTATAACCTTCCCAGGAGGGTATGATTCAACTATAACATAAAGCTGAGAGGTAGGGTCAGATCGGATCCCAATAAGGAATTATCTCCAATCCATATATCACTCCAAAAATCAATTGTCAACCCATTACGCAAGCACCATTTAGTACTAGCCTTCAGGAGTCGTTGATTAGTGCTGATAGAATTCCAAATGGTAGAGCCCGGGTGAGATATTAGAGGAAGCACCATAAAAATTTTCTTGAAGGGGGGATATATTTGGAAGTAAGAAACTACACCTAAGGGGTATGTTTCTTCATGGAAAGCACCCAACCCAACTTAGCTAGCATACCCTCATTCATATCTATCACCTTTCTCAAACCAATCCCCCACAAGGATAGAGGTTTACAAAACAAATCATAATATTTGGATCTTAGCAGTTAGTAGGGTTTAAAAAATTAAATTACCATAGTTTGATCTTAGCAGCTAGTAGGTACTTAAAAAATATAATAATTCAAGCTAAGTGGTCACTAGCAGTTAACAAGTTACTTTATAATATTTTTAGCTTAGCATCCACTAGCTTATGAGACAACATAACCTAACAAAATATATTTTAATATTGGAATTTGTCAGGTTTAAACAAATAAAGTAAGATGTTTTGAGCTTAGTGCATGCTAAGTTAAGCTATTACTTCCACAATATAATATTTCGAGCTTAGTTTCTTCTAGCTTATGGCACACCATAGTAATTGGATATTAGCAATTGATAGGATTTAACAAAATAAAGTAAGATATTGTCATCATAGAGTCTGCTAGGTTATGCCACAACAACATATTTAGATGTACAACTACTATGTGCATGTTTTTTGGAAAATGGTAAATATGGGGGTTTTGAAAGGACCAACATCCTTTTACAAAAATTCCCTTAAGGAAGAATATGATATTGAATAATAGAAGAGAGAAAACCCATAGGCAACAGAAGACAAAAAGTAACTAAGGCAAGACCCAAACAAAGAAAATTTACATTTTGTGTTAGGATAGTTGTTGCCTCCATAGCACCACCGAGAGTGCTTTTGTTAAAAATGATAAACAACATCTTAGAATTGACTTGTTCCTCAAAATATCCTTCCACAAATATTTATTCGTTCTTTTTTTCTCCAAAATATTTTTGGTTATCCCACTCTTGAATTACCCTATTTTTCACAAATACCTCACTATAACCCAACACCAACACATTGACTAGAAACTCATTACTAAAATGAATATATTATAAAATATTGTCATTGACAATGTCAATGATGTTGTTGCCATTAAATTTTACTAAGTATGCGTAACATAGGACTATTAATGGACAAAAATGAGGCCAACAAAATAATATCAACTTCACATGATCATCTATTCCTGCACACCACCATGATCATAAATCTATTCTAATATTCACTTTTTTTTATCACACATATTGATCCACCATCCATACCACCAGGATTCTTTTTCAAAACACAACAGAACAAGTTCTTGGTAGGTGTTATGGGTTTGTAAAAAGTCTCCAAATCTTCCTCTAATGTTATTATGGATTAATTTACGCAGTTTATTTGTCAAGATGAGATCCATTATGTCCTCTTTCACTACTCTTACAATTGTTAAATATATTACAAAATTATTTATTTGATGAAAAAACTACATTTTATACCATAGTAGTCCCTAAAATTTCAAAATAATACATTTGCGATCTGAAAAAAAATATTGAATAACAAAATTTCTTCAATTTAATTATCTACAAAAGGTGCAAATGAATAAAAATCGCTAATTAGCTGTGGAAATTTTTACGTTAACATAATTTCATAATTTTGGAAGGGATGAAGGTTAGAACACATACCAATTAATGACATAGAGAGGAAATCAAATTCTTTCTAGAAATTGTGCACATAATTTTTGATGCTTTACCTGTTCATTTTTTTCAATTGATGAATGTAGTGTCATGCTTAACATTGAAAAAGAGAATATAAAGGAAAATTTTTAAAACATATACTTAATTATATGCAACAGACAAATATAACCACCAGTTCCTTTG
Organism: Taxus chinensis; assembly: GCA_019776745.2. NCBI lineage: Eukaryota > Viridiplantae > Streptophyta > Pinopsida > Cupressales > Taxaceae > Taxus > Taxus chinensis. The sequence goes on along the minus strand of CM034148.1, from coordinate 134,778,319 downwards.
GTGTGTGCATTTAAGAAGGAACGCGTATGAATTTACATTGCTTCATATCAAATGGCTAATTAATGGCTGAAATACGTTAAATAATCCAAATGGCCCACATATTTCCAATGGCGGATGTACTTTAAAATGGCACATTTTACATTGTTCGGTTTAATGGCCAATTATTGTTGAGGAAACTACAACATTAATTAGCATTTTTCCTTACAAAATGGTTCTCGTTAATACTGAATTTAGTATTGTAAATAATTAATGTATGAATTTTATAATTTAATTTTTGTAATGTATGAAATTTTGACAGTTCTACTCCACATTAGGTGAAAAAATTAAAGCTCCATGGATGGTAGGCTAACAAGTTTTGAAAGCCATACACTATGTGTTTTATGGATACAAATATACAAAAAATAGTAGGATCTAAGAGTCTAATACAATGTGTTATATGGTCAAATAGGATCACTAATTACGTAAATAATATATAATGTAGGAGGAAAATTTATGATTGGAATAGAACTGGTTTTATGACGAATCATTAATGAGCACATCAAAATGTAGAGTAACTTTATTTCATATACAAGTTGTGGTTTTAGTTTGACATGGAGTAATAAAAAAATAAAAATGAGGCACGGTGAGGTAGAAGTTGAAGGTGTGAATGTTAGTGATATTAGATGTATTTAGCTATATATATATATATATATATATATATTACAAAGGAAGAATCTTGAGTTTACTGTATGTGACCACATGGCATAATCCATTGATAATAGGATGTGGGTAAAATAAATCCCTTATATAAGTACAATCCTCTCTCTTCAACTATGATTAAACACACTTTTCTGTTCTTGTGGTTGCACTTCGACTTGTGAATGATCGCACTTAGATGTGTGAATCGAGACTCGCACTAAGGAGTGTGAGTCAAGACTTGCACATATAAGTGCGATCAATCACACTTGTAAGTGGTATCACTCACATTTTTACCTACTAATATAGTAAATATTTGCATGAGTGTGTGTACGAGAATAATTTCAGTCCTAACAGACGCTAGGCTAGACAACTTTTGAAATCCATACACTATGTTTTTTATGGATAAAATTATACACATATTAGCGAGATGTAAGATTCTAATACAATGGTTTATATGGTTAAATAGGATAACTAATTGCCTTTGCAATATATAATATAGGAGGAAAATTTATGATTGGAATAAAACTAGTATTTTGAGGAATCATTAGTAATTGTATTTAGAATGAAAATAGTCATCTAATAACATAAATTTGATGGCCACCTTTTCCTATCAAACAATTTGTTAATTGAGGTAAAATTTTAATATTACTGCTGAAAATACAAAATAATGTTATTTATACACTATTAAAATATTTATAAATGTCTATTCAATATTTTTAAAACTATGCTTAATATATATGAATTTTTTAATATAAATGTATATAAAAATTGACTGTTACACTTTAAACATGTAAGTCGCCCGTGATGGTTCTATAAAATATTTTAAAGTATATTACGCATAAAATCATGAACAACATCTACAAGCGCGTCAAATTTAGCACCTTTCAAGGATCTTAAGTACTAAAATAGATGACATATATCTGAGAGTATAATTTGGATAGGGTTTTCAATGTCAACATCTATAGATTTGAATAAGTTATACACAACTATTCGTATATGTATGATGATATTGAGATTCATATGTGGCATAAATGACAACAATCACTTATGTACTATCTTGAATGCTAGCAAAATTCTAAATTTATTCAAGATTTAAATCAAAGGAGGTTTAAGATATGTTCATATAAGATTTTTTATTTTTATTTTCTCATTGTGATTTCAAGCATTTTTTTTAACCTTGGAATTGTTATTGATATTTATCATTTTAAAATTTTGCATACTAGTTTTAAAATTTAAGTGGCCATGCTACTAATTTTCTCCTTTTATGTGTGGATACAACTGAAAATGAACTGTGTATTCATAGAAGAAGCATATGTGGATTTACCCTCCAAAGGTGTGATAGTTTTAGAGGGATTAGTTTATCCATCCAAAACTGCACTCCATTGCAGAGAAATGGAGTCTACCTTATTCGATGTCACAATAAGTATTATATTCAATTGCAAAGAGATACTTCAATACACAATTAATGGTTTTGAAAACTTGGAAGAAAGTGAAAACAAGGGATAATGGTATTGATGTCATGGAATCCCAAAAAGCACCCATTATGGATACAAACAATCTTGGATGAATGGCTAGAGGGTGATAAATGCAAATACAAGAAAATAGAAACAACTGCCAAGTAGTTTCATAACTATTGCATTGATATCCATAATGGCGGAGAGAAATTTTTATATATCACCACACATGTCTCATTAAGTGGGACATTTCCCATTTTTTAATCACCAAGAACAAGTTATTCGTAAAATGTGATGAGTGCACAAAGCTTAAGAACAAATGTGTAACCACTTCATGTCTAGAAACACTGGCACAAGTAGATCAATGTCAGATATGGAAAATTGATTATATTTCAAATTTTTTATTCAACTTATTATGCTTGTACAGTAACTATAAATACAAGAAAACAAATAAAAGATACCAAATAGTGTCACAACTATTGCATTCATATACATAATCATGGAGAAAAATTAGTACATATCACCAAACATGTCTCATTAAGTGGGACATTGTTCCCATATTTCAATCACCACAATCAGCTTATTTGTAAAATGTGATGAGTACACAAAGCTCAAGAACAAACGTGCAACCACTTAAGGTCTAGAAACACTAGCACAACTAGATCAATTTGAGAAATGGAAAATTGATTATATTTCAAAGTTTTCATTAAATTTACTATGCTCGTATATGATGGGAAAATGATGCTAGTAAGAGGTAATTCCTACATTTTCAAAACCAAAATACAACAATAAAATTATTGGAAGAATTTTTTTTTACTTGAATTACACACTACACAACAACACCTGGGATCCAAATAAAGAAATTTGACATAGCATAGGAAAATTACATATAAATAAATCAAGTCATACAATACGATAACAAAGGGTACACACCAATCTATTACTCCAATTATATAAACCAAGATAATCACCCAATTATAGTAAGAAACACATGATAGGAATACTCCACAACAAGGCCTTTTCATGGTTTACATATTCATTACATTTAGGTTTCCATTATATGACCTTCTAGTTTTTCAACAGTATTAAACACATAAGGTTTGAAATTTCCTTTTTTTCAAACATCAATTACTTTATTGTGCAGTGCATTAATATTTAATAGAGAATGTGTGGTTGGTTCCTTTCTCCAATTCCATTAGTTATCCAAAGCTCATTTGTTAAATAAATTCATTTTAAACAACTACGAGTCTGCTAATATTCAATTCTTATTTAATGGTTTGTTTCTTAAAAAAAATTTGTTTGACTATAATTGTCTAAAGAACAAATAACATGGGACCCTTCGTTCCTTTTACACATGGCTATATGTTTTTGTTTAAAACTTCACCTATAGTGGTTCCTTTAGAATTTAATCATTTATCTTATGGAAATAACTTTAGCTTAATTGTGATTAGGAACGCATATACACACATGCGCCTTCTAATATTCAAATCAAAGATTTGTTTGAAAGATTTGAGTTTACGAGGTTTGGAAAAATACTTTTATTACAAGGAGGAAAATTTACAAGATGAAAAATTAAGGTTACTAGATCAATATAAGACCTATCCTGAGTTCATTTCATATCATTTTTTGATACTGACAATATACTCTTTTCAACTTCAAGTTATTACAACCAACTATGTGGGTTAACTAATTAAATCATACCTTTCTTGATTCACGATCTGTTGCTCCAATTAGGAATTCATATTTTCACAATTATATTTCACATGGAAGGTTACATTAATACACGTGTTCCCATTATAGAGATTTTTGTTTCAATTTGAGTGACAAATTTCATATTTCAAACTACATATGTTTCATCATCTTAAGGATTTACTCCTAATAGCAACGGGTTAATTTCATGTTTCAAACATAAATTCTACTTCCTGAGTGATCCTAGCTTTAATATATTCCTATCTGCGCCAAGGTTTCCACTAAATTGTACAAGTTCAACTAGAATTTAATTTCCTTAACTCACCAAACATTGGGTACAATAAAAGGTTTCTTAATGTCAAGCCTACATTTCATTATTTCATTAGCATCATTTTCTATCCAAATTCATGCATACAGAGTATGTGATCATGCATCATATTTGGTTTTCAAATTTACGAGGTTATTATATTATTCAAGGAGATGTACTTTATCAAAATCATTTTATGATCACATTTGACATTTCAGTTGGTTTTGACATCACTCAATGGTGTACCAATTTCATAGCGGTCACTCCTTAGTTTAGTCTTATTTACCTTTTTACTAACTACATTTACATGGTTACTTGAGTTCTATATTATCATTATTTTGGAACAAATGTAATTCCTATAACATTTACATACAACTGAGGGATTTAAGAGTATAAGGTGTAAAAACTCATACAAGACAACTAATTTCAATGCTCTTGGACATGGAAGTATAAGTGTATATTGAAAGAGAACTATCAAAAATAATCTTAAGCATTATAAAATCCTCCTAAGGACTTACTTCAAAAAAATTTTATGTAAATACGCAAGTAATTTAACACATAGACTCCACTCACATAATTTAGATCTCAAAAAAGGTCAATCAAATGTAAAACCACCAACTATCTTTCAAGGATTTTGCCACCCACTAGGTTAGCAAGGGAAATCACACACAAGAGGGTTAAAATTATTCAGGATATGGTCATACTTGCAACACCTAGGCATGATCGCTTCACACATGCCAATATGATAGGTTTCAAAAACATATATGCACCACCTCATAAAATATCAAGGAAATAGTCCTTAATAAGACATCTCAGGTGTGAAACAAAGAGATGATTAATGAGGTCAGAGTATTTTACTAACATGATCAACGTTTTATATCCTAGAAAGAGACTCAAATGGGAGAAGGAAGGAGAATATGCATTATAATTTGTTCTTTTAATTTCATTAGTTTTGATGAGAGGATATCCTACCTAGAATTTTTGGTGTTAAGGAAATAAACCAATAATTAACTTAGCAAAATATTAGTTTAACATTTTTATAACATAGGTACAACCTTGAGTAAAACTTCACTTCCAATCCAACACTATAAAATATAATCACATTGTTATTCCATTTTCAAAGTGTATCAAGAGAAATTCTTTGAACAAAAATACATATCATTATTCTATGGTAATATATGTATTACAAGGTGAATATAACTTTACAATGACAACTCATCAATTACAACATATCACATTTAGAAAATTCCTCTTATTCGGAGTACCTGCAACAAACGTTGTGTTAGTCCTACAGAGTATGGAAATCCCCTATACTCAAGCATAAATCCACACATTCATCATTTTTAACATTTTCAACTAAATATAAGAGAGAGAAATAGAGAGTTCATTTCTCATGCATTCACACTTTCACATTTAGTTTCACTTAATATTCTGGTACTAGAGGGAAAGGATGAAAGAGAAACTTAAGAGACATTTCATTTTCCATTCACAATGTAATAACCATTTGAATTTCATGGCCATTATCATTTCATTTCAAACCAATTTACATTTCCCAATTCATTTACGTTTTCAAATCAATCAAGTATAATAGTCGTTTCTAGAGAGAGAAGAGGGTGGACAGAGAAAATCACCATACATTTAAAAATTCATTTATACAAGATAAAAGATCGAATGAAATTTTAAATGGCATTGCAATTGTATTACGAGGTCACACACTTGGCTACAAGTCAAATGAGACTCAAAAATTGGATTCTAGCTAAGGTTGATGAAACTGACCAAAACATCAAAATTGTCTACAAATTGGGTATTGAAAACACTAGGTTTAAGTTTGATCACGAATTTTGACAATTATTAATTAGTCTCCCATATATAGAGAATTCATCATGAATAATGGGAGTTGATTATGATGAGTAGAGATCAAGTTACAAGGGTAAAATCTGGGCGAGTTATCGTAAATGTGGCTACAGCTCTTGTAACACAACAACTAGTGGCCCTAAAAACCCACTTGTAAAATTAGTTTTTAAAGGCATTGAATTGAATTGAAGGTGGGTTACGATCCTCTTGTTTTCATTCTAGAGGTAGGAGGTAGTGGGTTTCAATTTCAATCAAGCTAAACGACAACCATAAGTGTTCCCTAAGTGAATGATAATCTAATAGTGTTTAGTAGAACAACTGAAAAGAGTATTAAATAGTTTTAAGCAAATCAAGTAAGGTTCACTAAAGTGTTCCATGTTACAAGGAGTCATGCAAAGAGATTCAGTTTTGCGGTATGTTAGGTTGTGGTGCTTCATGCGCATGACTTTCAAAGACATTGTTTTTGTATTTTTTTTCAAGTGATGGTTTAACATTTTTTAGAATTATATTCTCTACCATTCCAAATTGAATTGAAAACATATGGAAATGGTGAAGTGAAAATTTGATGTAAGTGAAAAGGGTAAAACCATACCTTTTTACTCAAAAATCTCGATCCCCACATTCCATGAGACTGCATCAGCTTTAGCCATTTCTTCAAGTGGTTTGTACACACCCACAATTCCACCATTTTAGTTTCTTGAAATATTTTATATCCATTCCATAGATCAATTTGAGAACTCTCCACAATGTTCACCAGTTAGAACATGTTTGGTTCAGGTAATCCTCTCACAGTCTCCTATCAATGGAAAACCAACAATTTTCTTTATTGCATTTTTTGTCTAAAATATTTTCAACTATTTCAACAACTCATTTCATGGATAACCAATATATACCCTTTTATAAAGCTTCTTATTTGTCAACAACCACACTTCATGAGGATGCCCATGTCTTGCAAACTTCTCCCAATTGACACAAGCATGGAGGGTGTTAGTAATATGCTCAGAGGGATTTTACTTAATATCTACCAAAATCATTACATTAAATTTTATATGGATTTTCCAACAAACCCATTTTTTATATATACTACAATACTAACATTCCATGACCCGTATTTCTATGAGGAATTTTCTGAAACAGTTCACATGCCATGTGTATACTCCTACATTTTGCATACATGTCAACCAATGAACTTGTAATTACAACATTCATAAAAAAAAAACCCTTTCCATTATGGTGTAATGGAAATCGATGCCCAGTTCCAAAGATCTTATTTTGGCATAAGAAAGGTGAAAGACATAAATATTGCAGATCCATAAGTTGAATAATAGGAAAATAGGGCCACTTCCAATCTCTTTATCAATAAAACGAATGCTCAACTTTAGATATAAATAATAGGAAAAACAGAAAGGCAATCCGAAAATTTTAGAGCATGTAGCACATGTGCTCAAAAGAAGTAAGGAAGAAATCAATACATTTTTATATTATGTTTAGATGAAGCACTTCCTCATCCCTAAGATTATTATACATACAACAATAAACAAGTGACCAGTAGGTTTAAGTTTCCTTTTCCCCCTTTTTTACAAAAAAAAAATAGCAGGATTTCATGCAGAGGGAGAGGGAAAGAGACTAATTTTGTAGAGACACTAAACCCTCTTTAGATGTAGGCACAATTCCAAATCAATAAATTTTTACATAGAAAAATGAGGGGATAATTGTTTTGGATTTACCTTAGTATGCAAGACTCATTTAACCCACCATGGTATTGACTGGAGTAGCTATTCACTATTGGTGAGAGGTCCATTCTATACAGTTCCCTGTAACACTTTGGAATGGTTGTAAGCATCCAAATACTACTATGTTTACAACATTAACTTTTTTTTCTTTGTGGTTAGGTCCTGGGGATATCAAAATATATTTCCTTTATTATTCTAAAAGGAAAACACATCTCTAAAAAGGATATGAAGATGTGCCACTCCCCCCTGTACTGATGTGCTGTCATGTAGGGGTACTACATCTTTTCCTCCTTATAAGAGCATCTTCCTCGATACAATAAAACACCAAAGATTGAAGGATAAATAGGAAAGAAATCTTAATAATGATAGATGTCGATTAACAAAGCAACTTGTGTGTACAATGTGACCACATGGGAGTAGACCAATTTTGGCAATATCTTAAATTTTAATGTTTTGTGAATATTGATAGATAGTTTCTTTTTTAACTTTACTACTCAATTAGTCTTTTCTTTTATGGTATTTCTTAGTATCAAACTCTTAGTATTCATTGTTTATAATTTCAATTGTCTATTTTTTTTGGGTTCCTAATAGTAATTGGCCTAAATATGTCACACAAAACTCAACACATCACAAACGACCCACGAGACATCTTGCTACATAATTTCATGACTATATCACATCAAAAGACCTTTAATTCCACCTTGGAATGACAAAAAGTAGTCCACATAGTGAATAATTTCCAAAAATTATGTCAAAGGCATAGATCGAACACAAACAAATGACTAACAAATAGTGAATCATGACGACGATACAAAGACAGTGCCAAGACAATATCCAGTAGTCCATACCAACCAAGGGGAGTGTCAAGCCTCGATCATAACGATGTCTAACAAGACTCATAACAGTACACATAACCCATAACACCAACTCCACACATCACAAAACATCATGAAAAAATCTCCATATATCTCCCAAAGCATCACAAAACAACTCCATATACCTCCCAAAGAAAATGAATCATAGTACCAAAACCAAGCCAGGTCACTCAACCATATACCCCCATAATGAATATTGGGTCACTCAAGCATAGAGCTCTACCTCCTTTCTCCTTTTAATGAGGTCAGGTCACCCTATGGCCCTTGGAACATAAAGCCCCATCACCCCTTACCTAGGTGACCTAATAACTCGTGGTTCAACAACACACTAATTATATATAACTCCTTGGGGCGTACCCCCATATAATGAAGTGGGTCCATAGGTTCAACAACTTGATGGTGAATTCCATGACCCTATTACAACACATTATGAAATTACAACCCGCATAACAATCTGTCTCAAATGCCAAGTGGAAAAAATCTGAAGCCTTAGACAAGGCTATAAAAATTTTAAACATGAAAACAAAATTTAAAACTAAGAAAAACAAATGCTTAATTAGCAAAAGAATATGCATGTTAGTGCAACAATCAAATAAAAATCCCAAAATATGAGCACACATAAATTAAGAAAACTAATGGTTCTGACAAGAAAAGATATAATGATAAATTTATGAATAAAATATGTATATATAGAAATAACACATTACAATCACTACATGGCCTTATCCGGCCACCAACAGGGTACTCATCAAGCTACTGGCACTCGGATGTCAAGCCTCAACTCGTAAAAATACACATGTAACTAGAAATGAGTACATTAAATAATGCTTCTATCACCATCTCTGTATGAATCATCCCTCCATACTCCCACAAGGCTCAACATTGTCAAAATCGGATAACCCAATAGGAAAGAGAAGAAGACACTAGTTTGCATAAGTTGAGCCTAAGGTGGTGTGCATCCACAATCTACAGAGAAAGCTCGAAGTATAATAAATAGTTAGAAGTGGTGTTTTAATCTATATAAGACTCCAATTCTTCACTTGTACTTGGCTCAAGATTATGAAAACTTGGTCCATGCCTCCTCTCTCCATACTTACACTCTTGATGGTTGTTCCCCTTAGGGTCATCTAGTGTAAGGTTCACAACATAACACATAACTACATCACTAACACAATGGTGATTTACGACCATTAACCATAGCATCTTATGCATGGTATATATACAGGGTATAAGAAAATAATTACTTTCACGGGTTTCAATATATCACGTTACCATATAATGCACCCAAAGTGCAATCATTGTATAATAGGGGTCATACATTCACCATATTCCCCTAGTCACGACATGAACCATTACATATTACATAAATTATACGTATGATGAAAACAATGACTAACATTACAACATACCATTAATTACAATACATCATGGTGACACACACGATTCATCACAACATGGTGGCAACATAATGATAAAATCCAATCCACTCTGCACACATTTTTTCATGGAACACATCAACACACCTTTATATCACATAATAATAAAACACTCTCACACTCCGTAATCCGCAACAAAATTCATTTCACATACAACAAGGCAGATCATCACATGTGATCTTCTCATTGAGTCCACAAAAAGGAGAGTGAATAATCTCATCAAAATCACACCATTATGATAGCAAATATGCATTAAGTGACATGCACAAAATGTGTGTTCATAATATCACAATTACAACACTAGGCAAATCATAACATATATCACATTACTCTTTCCATCTCCATCACCACCATGCATAATCATCACAACTTCAATCTATCCCTGAGGTTCGAGAGCATGAACCTTCCCTCTGATACCATATGTAATGTCCACATTTTCAAAACCAAAATACCATGGTAAAATTATCAGAGTATTTTTTTTTTAATTTAATCACACATTACACAACACCACCTAGGATCCAAATAAAGAAATTTAACATAACATAAGAAACATACATAAAAATGAACCCGCTCATACAATATGATAACATAGGGTACACATCAATCTCTTACTCAAACGTTATAAACCAAGACAATGATCCAATTACATTTAGAAACACAGGATAGGCATACTCCATGACAAGGGCTTTTCATGGTTTAACTATTCATTACATTTAGGTCTCCATTATAAGACCTTACAGTTTTTCAACAGTATAAAAAACATAAGGTTTAGAATTTCCTATTTTTCAAACTTCAATTACTTTATTCTACAACACATTAATATTTATCAAAGAATGCATGACTCCTTCCTTTCTCCAATTCCATTAGTTATCCATAGCTCATTTGTTAAATAAATTCATTTTAAACAACTATGAGTCTCTTAATATTCAATTGTTAATTAAAGGTTTGTTTCTAAAAAATTGTTTGGTTGAGTATAATTGTCTGAAGAAAAAATAACATGGGACCTTTCATACCTTTACAACTTGGCTGCATGTTTTTTTTTAACATTTCACCTATAGTTGTTGCTTTAGAGTTTACTCATTTCTCTTATGGAAATAACTTTATATAGTTTGATTGTGATTAGGTACGTATATACACATATGTGCCTTCTAATATTTGAATCAAGTATTTTTTTTTAAGATTTGAGTTGACTTGGTTTGGAAAAATACTCTTGTTACAAGGAGGAAAATTTACAAGACGAAAAAGGAACGTTACTAGATAAATAGAATATCTATCGCGATTTCATTTCATATCATTTTTTGATACTAACAATACACTCTTTTCAACTTCAAGTTATTACAACCAACTATATAGGTTAACTAATTAAATTGTATCTTTCTTGATTCATGATCCGTTGCTTCAATTAGGAATTCATATTTTCACAATCGTATTTCATAGGGAAGGGTGCATTAATACACATGTGTTCCCATTATAGAGATGTTTTTTTGAATTTGAGTGATGAAATTCATATTTCAAAATACATATGTTTCATCATCTTAAGGATTTACTCCTAATAGCAATGGGTTAATTTCATGTTTCAACCAAAAATTCTACTTCCTAAGTTATCCTAGGTTTAATATAATCCTATCTGCACCAAGGGTATTACTAAATTTTACAAGTCCAACTAAAGTGAAATCTCCTTAACTCACAAAACCTTGGCTAAAACCAAAGGTATCTTAATCTCAACGCTACATTTAATTATTTCATTAGCATCGTTGTTTAACTAGATTCACGCATACAAAGTATGTGATCATGCATCATATTTTGTTTTCAAATTTAGTAGTTTGTTATATTATTCATGGATATCTACTTTATCACAATCATTTTATGATCACATTTGACATTTTAGTATGTTTTGACAACACCTAATGGTGTACCAATTCCATAGTGGTCATTCCTTATTTTAATCTTATTTACCCTTTTTACTAACTATATTTACATGGTTACTTTCGTTTTGTATTATCATCATTTTTGAACAAATGTAATTCCTATAACACTACGTAACAATGAGGGATTTAAGAGTACAAGGAGCACGACCTCGTACAAGACAAATCATTTCAATTCTCTTGGACATGGAAGTATAAGTGTATATTGAAAGAGAACTATCCCAAATAATCTTAAGCATTACAAAATCCTCCCAAGGACCTACATCAATTATTTGGTAAATATGCAAGTAATTTGACACATAGTCTCCACTCACATAATTTAGATCTCAAAATAGGTCAATCGAATGTACAACCACCAACTATCTTTCAAGGATTTGGCCACCCACTAGGATACCAAGGGAAATCACACACAAGAGGGTTAAACTTATTAAATATATGGCCATACTTGGAACATCTAGGCATGGTTGCTTCATGCATGCCAATATGATAGGTTTTGCAACATATATGTACCACCTCATAAAATATCAAGGAAATAGTCCTTTATGTGACATCTCAGGTGCAAAACAAGGAGATGATTTATCACGTCAGGGTATTTTATTAACATGATGAATGTTATATATCCTAGAAAGAGACTCAAATGTGGGAAGGAAGTAGAATAGGCATTATAATTCATTCTTTTAATTTTTTTATTTTTGATGAGAGGATATTCTACCTAGCATTTTCAATGTTAAGAAAATAAACCAATAATTAACATAGAAAAATATTAGTTTAACATTTTTATAACATAGGTACAACCATGAGTACAACTTCACTTCCAATCCAACACTATAAAATATGACAGTTTTATTCCATTTTCAAATTATACCAAGAACAATTCTTTAAAAATAAATACATATCATTATTCTATGGTAATATATGTATTGCAAGGTGAATATAAATTTACAATGACAACTCATTAATTATAACATATCACATCTAGAAAATTTCTCTTGTTCAGAGTACCTACAACCAACATTGCGTTAGTCCTGTGACTGAGTATGGAAATCCCCTATACTCAAGCATAAATCCACACATTCATCATTTTTAAAATTTTAAATTGAAAAGAAGAGAGAGAGAGAGAGAGAGAGAGAGAGAGAGAGAGAGAGAGAGAGAGAGAGAGTTCATTTCGCATGCATTCACACTTTCACATTTAGTTGCACTTAATATTTTGGTACTAGAGAGAAAGGATGGGAGAAAAAGTTAAGAGACATTTCATTTTCCATTCACAATGTCATAACCATTTGCATTTCATGTCCATTATAATTTCATTTCAAACCAATTTTATTTTCCCAATTCATTCATGTTTTCAAATCAATCAAGTATCATATTCATTTCTAGAGAGAGAAGACGGTGGAGAGAGAAAATCACCATACATTTAAAAACTCATTTATACAAGATAAAAGATCGAATAAAATTTAACACGGCATTGCAATGGTATTATGAGGTCACACTCTTGGCTAGAAGTGAAATGAGACTCAAAAAGGGGATTCTAGATAAGGTTGAGAAAATTAACGAAAACATCAAAAGTGCCTAAAAACTGGGTCTTGAAAACACTCGGTTTAAGTTTGATCAGGATGTTTGATGATTTGTAATTATTATCCCATATATAGAGAATTCATCGTGACTGATGGGAGTTTATTATGATGATCAGGGCTCAAGTTACAAGGGCAAATTTGGTGCCAGTTATCTTAAATGTGGCAGCAACTCTTGTCACACATTGACTAGTGGCCTCAAAAAACCACTTGTAAAATTAGTTTTTGAAGGAATTTTCATTTAAGAGAAGGCGGGTTATGATCCTCTTGTTGGAAATTTAGAGGTAAGAGCTAGTGGGTTTCAATTTCGATCAAGATAAATGACAACCATAATCTGAAACTGATTGTGTTTTATTTAGATGACCATGTCACCATAAGTGAATGATAATTTAATAGGAGTATGAGTTACAAGAGCCTTAAATAGTTTCAAACAAATGAACTAAGGTTCCCTAAAGTGTTCCATGTTACAAGGGGTAATGTAAACAGATTTAGTTTTGCATTACATTTGGGTGTGGTGCTTCGTGCACATGATTTTTGCCGACATTTATTTGTATTTTTTTTCAAGTGATGGTTTAACATTTGTTGGAATTACATTCTCTACCATTCCAAATTTAATTGTGAAAAGATGGAAATGATGAAGTGAAAATTTGGTGCAAGTGAAAAGGGTAAAACCATACCTTTTTACACAAAACTCATGATCCCCACATTCCACAAGACCGCATCATCTTCAAGCATTTCGTCAAATGGTTTGCACACATCCACAATTCCACCATCTCATTTTCTTGAAAGATTTTATACCCGTTTCGCAGATCAATTTGAGTATTCTTAAAAATGTTCATTGGTTAGAACATGTTTGGTTGAGGCACTCCCCTTGTAGTCTCCTGTCAATGGATAGCCAACAATTTTCTTTAGTGCATTTTCTATCCTAAATATTTTCAACTATTTAAACAACTCATTTGATGGATAACATGTACATACCCTTCTATACAACTTCTTATTTTTAAACAATCATACTTCATGAGGATTCCCATGTCTTGCAAAATTCTCCCAAATGACATAGGGATGGAGGGTGTCAGTAATATGCTAAGGGATCTTACTTAATATCTCCCAAAATTGATCCATTAAAGTTTCTATGTATTTTGAAACAAACTCATTTTTTGTATGTACTGTAATCCTAGCATTCAATGACCCGTATTTCTCTGAGGCATTTTGTCAAATAGTTTACATGCCATGTGTATGATCCCATATTTCATATATCTGTCAACCAAGGCACATGCAATTACAACATTTGTAAAAAAAGAAACCCGTTTCCATTATGCTACAATGGAAATCCACGCCCAGTTCCAAAGATCTTATTTTGGTATAAGGAAGGTGAAAGACATAGATCTTGCAGATCCATAAGTGGAATAAAAGGAAAATAGGGCCACTTTCAACGTCTTCATCAATACAATAAATGCTCAAATTTAAAGATAAATAATAGGAAAAAAGGCATTCCAAAGATTCCAGTGCATGTAACACATGTACTCAAAAGGAGAAAGGGAAAATTAGTACAGTTTGATATTATGTCTAGATGAAGTGCTTCCTCATCCCCAAGCTTCTTCTGCATACAAGAATAAACTAGCAGCCCGCAGGTCAAAGTTTCCTCTCCCCCCTTGTTTTTACAAACAACAATCAATGGGTTTTCATTCAGAGGAAGAGGGAAAGAGACTAAATTTTCAGAGACACTGAACCCGCATCAGATGTAGGCACAGATCCTAATCAATCCATTTTTTCATTGAAAAATGAGAGGATAATTTTTTTGGATTTACGTCAATGTGCAATACTGATTTAACCCACCATGGTATTGACTGAGGTGGCTATTGGCTAATTGTGAGTGCTCTATTCTACACAGTTCCCTATGAAACTTTTGAATCACTATAAGCATCCACATACTACTATGTTTACAACAATAACTTTGTTTTCTTCATGGTTAGGTCCTGGGGATCTCAAAATAAAGTTGTTCTATTGTTCTAAAAGGAAAATACGGCTCTTAAAAGGTTGTGAAGATGTGTCAGTATCCCCCCTACAATGGCGTGCTGTCAGGTAGGGGTACTACATAAGACCAGCTGATGGTAAAAGAAACAAATGTACCAAAAATTCTTAAATAAAAAGCAATGGTTGCCAAAATCAAGGGAAACAATAGATATTGATATAGACATTGTCATTTAGTCATGGAAACAAAGAAAAATATCAAAAGGAGATCAAATTAAAATATCGAATTGCAAACATGATGTTATTCATGCATACCTTACACAACTTCAAGAACAATAATTAATGAATTGTAGTTCAAATTTCCTTGACTAAATAACCTTTAAAGGATTCAATCTTTATGTAATTGTAAGTATTTTTCATCTTAATTATCCTGAAGGAATTGATTTATTTTAGAAACATGAGCCATGAGCGGAAAATTCCTACCTCTAGTAGATGAGAGAAAGACAACATAAAATAGATAAATATAAAATAATCTATGAGTATTACATAGGAATGTTTTGTTGGGCTTGTATTACTATGGACTCATAACAAAAAAGTTTAACACATATGTTATTCTCAAATGTAACAATAAATCTATGAAATTGTAAAAAAAAATTGTTCAACAATTTTTTTAAAATGATCTTCAAAAACTAGTGATGATAAGTTTCAATGTTTCAAGTCTTTAATATATAAATATATATCAAAGTGGGCAATTGTAATTCACAATATTAATAAAATAATAATGTAATAAAGCTATGATAAAGGATTTAGAAAAACATTGAGTGTGACATACTTGATAAGCTAAAATAATAAATAAAATGACATCATGCATTCTTAAATAGGTGGTATGTACTTATTAATATTATATTTTGAAAATCAAGAACACTTTATTTGTAGACTTATTAAATATTGATGTTAAATTTTTCATAATTGTTGTGACATTTATTAATTGAAGATTTTTCCTTCAAATATTATTAAAAAGTATGTACTCGAATACAACCCATAATTTGTCCTATCATGAAAAAGTAACCAATAGAAAATAAAATAATTCAATTTTATTGATTTTTTGAAGTTATCAAATTGTTTAATTTATATTCCAACATTTCAAATATAGACACTAAAAAAATAAATGTGTTTGATTGGAGTTTATGGTAAGAACTAATAATTTGTGGTGAAAGGTATAGTAGGTTGCCATAGGTAGAAACTAATAAACTGTGAAATCCATGTTTTGAAACAACGTTTTCAACGTAATTCTTTTTTAATGGATAAATGTTTTCGACCGATGCTATAAACCAGGATACACAGAAACAAACAAAGAGAAACTAACCGAAACAAGACACAACCCAACTAATGGTGCTTTTCAAGTGAGGGGTAATAATCGAGCATGTTAGAAAAGTTTCCCTTTCTTTCTTTTTTATTTCTGACCTCTTGCCACTAACGAATATCTGAAACTACCACCATATGCATGTTATTGGGGTGCATGGGAGATTCAGAACTATCAGGAGTGTGTTCCTGATTTGAGTCTAATTTATCAGAATTATTAGATACATAACCTCACATCAATCTATTTTTTTCCTTCTTTTCATCTTATTGTTCTATTCTTTCTTTCAAGTCTGATAGTCATATCCCTCAATGGTAATCCTTTTTTGCATCCTTTCGAGCCTAAACTTGGGAAGGACTATTCCAACCACTGCAAGATGACAAGTTATTTTTCCTTTGAATGCTCTTGCCTATCAAGAAAGATGCCTGTAGGTGACAAGGGGTCTTGCATAGATGACACCAGAAGGTCGTGTTCTCATATTCTAAAGATTGAACATGCTGTAAATTCCCCAATTTTCATAGAATCTTATCAAAAAACCTTTTTTTATGGTTGATTTCATTGGATAATCTAGGAAAAGGGGAAATCCCAGATGTGGTCCTGGAGTGATCTATCCTTAAAAAATTCCAGTGCATTACTGATGTCTTCTAGGGCATACCAAAATTGTAATGGAAGGTCCAAGAGCCAAACCCACACAGGCACTTTTGTAACAAAAAGGATGTTCGGATCAAATTCAGGAAACCATGGAGTAAGGAACAATCCTACATTACCCTAGAACTAAGGACTATTCCATAAACATTTATGATATTCTTCCGCAACTAGAAACTGGACAACAAAAAAAAACCTTGGAGCAAAATGAGATTTCACAATATTCAGACCAGTTTTTGGAAACCCGCTAAGATAATGTGGAGGCAGGTGGTCAAATTTCATTAAATGTACCAATAATTTCCAACTTTGACATGGATTTCATATGGGAACCTACCACAAGGTATTCTAGGTTTAAAATCAAAATTTCTTTGGCAAGATCCACAATATAAGCATGGGGGACACATGATTTAGAGGCTATTTTTCTGAACTACAAATTTGAAAGAAGCAATTTTAGGGGTGGTAGATTTTTCATACATAAACCTGCTATCGTGTTCGTAGTGTTCTACCCTACCTCCACCAGAAACACGCCCACTCAAGCTTCTATTTGAAACAAGAGGAGGCTTCTAGTGTTCAAAAACTTGGAGGTGACTATGGAAAGGTGAACCCTCCACAGATCTGGCCTTCAAATCTTCAATGAATGCAACCTGGGCTTCCTTGCTCATTTCTTTGTAAGCCCTAATGGTAGCTGCATGTTTCCTGCTAATGGGGATTCCATTCCAAACCTTGAGTGTGTTTTCATCGAGGTCAACATTCTCTGCTACACCTATTTCTGAAGGAGAGCTACTAGGGTTTCGACCTAATCTCATTGCTATCATCACTACTTCATCCCACTTTTTGAATATAGCCATCTTTCTCTTACAACTAAACAAATGTTAATTGTTGATCTACCCACTTCATAAAGAGTGTTTAATATAATTCTTAACTCTTTGTTGTTCTGTATGATTTATAAACTAGAAAAGCATAAAAGTAGTTCACATTATATGGATTATCTTTTATTTTGAATTTCCTAGCAACTGCTAATTTTTTGTTAGAATGATTTCCATTTTACAAACTAATCAAATACGTGTTGATAAGATAAATCTTAGCAGCTGTTATGCTTACGTGTCTTATCAATCGCAGGGATTATGCAGCTTATCGACCACTTATGTAACTTAGTGGCAACAAGGCTTATACAAATTAGTGGGGAGTAGGGTTATGTAGGAGAGTGGTCACAAGGTAGATGTAACTTTGATGCCGCTAGGATTATTTCCCCTGGCATGTGATTTGTAACACCCACTAAAATCTCCCACTTGAGACCCATGAACAACCTAGGTTTAGTTCAAAAATTATGGAATAATTTATTTTTTAAGTGTTAACAGACAAAGTCTCAAGGAAAGTTAAATTCAACTAATAACTTTTCCCATAATAATAATTACTAATTCAACATTAAAAAACAACAAGTATAATAAGTCCACACCTAGCTCAAATCTCCTTAGGGATTAATTTAATCAGTGATTACAGTGACATTTTAGCTAAATATTCCCTGATTAAAATATTAGGGTTAAGGGACCAAAACAATTAAATACCCAAGGTATTTAATTCCACAAGATTTAAGACAAGAGTAATCTTTAATTACAGTGGGGGAAAAGAATATATATTTAAAATCATCAGAGTAAATTCTTACTTACCCACTCCCAGAACTCGGTTAAGGATTCAATTTTATTTTTTTCTCACATTTAACACTCTCAAAACTTCCATAAAAAATTTCCACTGGATAGGAAATTTCATCACCTTTCTAATGATATAAAGAACTCATCCTAACTTCTCATATTTCTCAAGTTATGGAATGACAGACCTTGGGAGGAAACATTTTCCCAAAGGCGGGCTTGCTGGCTTGGGGAAGAAAATTTTCCCTTTGCACTCTTGGGAAAAAATCTCATTTCACCTCTATGTGCCCGCAAGCTTGTGGCGGGGCTTCACGCCTAAAAGGAAAATTTTGAACTGGGGGTCTGCTAAGGACATGTGTCCAAAATTCATGCCTAGGCGGGAAGGCGGGTTGCCGGAGGTAAAATTGAATTGTTTCCTTACTATATTTTTTTTTTGAAAGGGAAAAAGGGTTGAAAATTACCCACTCCTTCACGGACGTGTAGAGATGCCATGTGTCAGTCCCAATTTCCAAGCAAGGAAGGGGGCTAGTGGGGCAAACTTAGATAATTTGACTTTTTCCCAAAACAAGTTAAAGGTTAAGAATCACCCGCGCCTCCACAAATGCCCGACAAGGCCACGTGTCAATAAATCATTGGTTTGAGGCCAACGGTTTGGCAGGGAAACTTAAGAATTTTTGCCACAATTTTAATTTGAAAGTGTTAAGATTGAAAATGATCCGCCCCTCCGCTGATGCCTCGTGAAGCCACGTGGAAGCACCCAATTGGCCGCGGGCTTGCAGGGATGTAGAGGAAACTTGAAAATTTTTCGATATTTAATTTTGAAAGTGCTTAAGGTTAAAATTTTATCAAATCCTCCACCAGTGCGCAACGAAGCAACGTGTTGATCAATGATTGGCGGCGGGACTACGAAGGAAAAATTACCAAATTAACTTTTGGACTTCGACGATTTTTACCAAGAAGAAAATTCCTATGGGTTAGCAGAGCGGTAGGGAAATTCATTCCTTTGGCATTTTTTGACCAAAAGTGCTAAGGGAAAATTCAGGCTGGCAGGTCCGCCAAGGAAATTTTTCCCAAATTTTTTTTTAACAGTTAGAATTATTACCTTTTTACTCCAAATTAAGAAAAACTTTAGAAGGACATAATTTTTGAGAGATTTCTTAGGTTTGGGAAAACAAGGACTTTCTAGAAATCTCTCGATGTCCTCTTTACACATAAATCATTAAATTTTGATTTTTATAAATTTTAAGGGGTCAATTTTGTGAAAACATTCTACAAGATTTTACAGTGCAAACTGGTAAATTCTAACTTATAAAATTTTGTTCAATTTGATCTTCTTCCTCTCTCAACATGTCAACAAACATGGAGAATTGTAATTAGATGGGTTTAAGAAGGATTTCAAGATTCAATTGGTTTTATTGATTTCTAATTTGAAAATTTTCAACTTTGACATTAAAACGACAGCAAAACAGTTTGATCTCGATTTTGCTAAGTTTTCAAAGGAATTTCATAAGTTTTTTTGCCTAATTGAATTTATTCATACCCTAGCATGTTCAATTTTAATGTTTCATTGTTATTTCTTGACTGTGGGTTCGAACTGTGATTTTTTTTTGGGTAAAGCATTTGTCAGTTTGATATACAAAATAGAGATCAAAGTTTGAAAGGTCTATTGGTCATTTTTCATCTTCTAAGTATTATGATTCATTCCATTTCAACCCAAATACATCTATTTGATTCAATTAAACTATTCAAAATCTAAAATAAATCTCTGATTTCAAAATTTTACATATTTCAAAAGACAGAGTATTACACTTCCTTTATATGCATTTCTTTCTTTCAAACAAAGATTACAACTCACATTTAGATGATATAATTCAATGTATTGATGTGATTTGAGGAAGTTAGTGCAATCCTTTATTGATTTCAAATACAACTTTACAACTTTTCTTTCATTCCTCAAATTCCCCATACAGAATGTAATCCTTTCACATTCCTTCAGACGCTGAAAACATAGTTTATCTCTTTCAATTACGATATAAAAATTTCAAATCAATACAACATATTTCCATTACAAACATTTACAAGTTCATCCACTTCAAGTGGGAAAGGTTACAATAACATTTCATTTCACAAGGAACTATAAAACTAGCTTTTTCTCAGCTCATGAAAAGTAACATGCAGATTTCTCATTCTTTTAATTTGATCCCCACAAGAGCAAGGGAAAGGCAATGCTCTCCACCCAACCAAGACATCCAATTAAAAAGAGAATCCATCCTTCTTCATTGGCCCCTGAGCCCCAACCGTAATGCAATAAGAGATGTTTTCCAACACATGGCAATAACAGGCTTCCACAACACAAAGATAGATTTCTCATTCAAAACACAATCCAAACAAAATTGTAGTTTGCAACCATAGAAACAAAACAACAAACAATACTCAGTCTTCATAATGTAATCCAAAAGAGAAAGAAACTATGGGGATGTTGCTTACGCCTCCCAATGGGGAAATGGCTATCACCATCTTAAAATAAACCATAAAAATATATATCATTTAAAATCCTTAACATGCCCTTCTGCCTCCAGCAAGTACCTCTTATTCCTCACATTTTTTTATTCCTCCCCAACGTCTTATGGCACCCCATAATGAGTAAATAAATGTAATCTATTTATTTGTAAGGTGGAACCCAAATCCCAACTCCCTCCACACTTATACCTCCCCAAAACAATTATGCCTCCCACAAAATGCCTCATAGTCTTCTCCTACACCATCCCTAGGCCATCTACCCAACCAGCCAAAAAATAAAATAGCACATTCAAACATTCAACCATTCACATATACATACAAATAAAAGGAGATAATTTCCAAGAGCTAAGCTCTTACCTCTCCATAATGGAGTTTGTTTCAAGTTCCAACTAGTAAGCTTTCCAATGCAAAATAGCCCAAGATCAACCAAACATAGGTATGTACAAAGTCTGCAACTTTCTCCAAAAGCAAGAGCTCCAAATAGCAAAATAATTCTCCCCAAAGAAGTATGTAAAAGTACAACAACCAAAAGAGTATAACCCCAAAACAATAAAATGAATTCGGATATATAGAGAGGAAAGAGAAGAGGAATAGGTGGATCCAAGTTGAAATCCCCATCACACATCCTCAAATCCAACTCATAGGTCAACTTGAATCTCCAATACATAATAAATAGGTGGATGAATAATATGAAAATTTACTTACACACACCAAAACAAGTCCACACCCAAAAAGAACTGACACTAAAAGCATGTAAGAAAGTGCAATTAAAACATTCAGATTGACTTACAAAAATGCACCAAGAAGGTCTAAATTTAACCCTCAAACTATAGGCAAGGTTGGCATATAAATTTAAGAGGCATGGGACAAATTTAAGTTGTCCCACAAGTCTCCAAAATCAGCTTCCAAGGGAAAATTCAAATTTCAAGAAGGTGGAGTGTTTCATACTCTAAATTTTACTTACATATCTCTTACACATCACTTGCACATTGCTTACACATATCTTACAACATTTAATACAAGAGTCAACCATTCCAATAATAACTTTCTTATGTCCCAATTTAATTAATTAATTTCAACAACATGTTCACTCACATTAATTTACCACAATTAATTAATAATGAAAGGGGTAAACACATCACTTAATAAACACATACAAATATCAATAAAAAGGAACCAAATAAATAAATACACATAACCCTTGGTCACATTTAAAGGTGATCCCCCCCTTTGGGAATCCCTAACATAATCAAACACAAAAAAAAAAATACAAGTTGCCATGGTGACCTTGTTGAATTCATTTAGAATTCCAAAGTGGTTGGTTGTGATAACTTAACTTGTAAAATACAAATACCCCTTTGGCCTCGTGGCCATATCATAACATCTAAATGAATATAATATAATTTCAAAATCATCAATATATGGATCAGAACAACATCCAAACAATCAACGATATCACTTACAATCTCATCAGTAACTATATAATTATCAATTTTAAATTTAATTTTCTCAGTCTACTCAATATATCCAAATATCACATGTCCTAAAGACATCCATAAATATATATATATATATATATATATATATATATGACTTTGATTCATATATGATGCATGATGATGGTTAGAAACCTATTATATAGATGTTGACATGCTGTTAGACATGGATATATATATATATATATATATATATATATATATATATATATATCCATGTCTAACAGCATGTCAACATCTATATAATAGGTTTCTAACCATCATCATGCATCATATATGAATCAAAGTCAACAATAATCCATGATTTGACATCTAACACCATTCTAAATAAAAACTATAATAATGTCCATAATATAGTCAGCAGTATCATGATCAATATCAAAAGTGTTGAAAGAAAGTGGGCACTACATTCCCATCCCCTTAGACTCGAATTCCTCTTGGAAGTCACTGGAAAGAGAGATAGGAACAAATGCAATAGAAAAATGATCACTCCATTGTGGGATTGCTTGCTTCAAACAAGTATGGGTCTATAGAACCTAATTTTGGTCAAATGCAATTCAACAAGAAGAAGGGAGATTACAAGGGATAAGTTCTAAACTTTCTGCATGCAAGGCTATGGACACTTAAATCTAGAGAGTAAATTTATTCTATCAACAAAGATACCATACATAACAATATAACATGAAGAGTTCAAAACATTCTTAAGAGTAACCACCAAGTAGAGGAATAATAAAGAGAATTCCATGAGTTTGAGAAAGACCACATAGTTTCCAAAGGAATACAACAAACTACAATATCCAAAATTAAGGTTTCCACTAAGGTTAAATTATGCTTTCATAGTTCATTGTTTAGACAAGGCTAGCAGAATCAACCATGGCAAAAATTTTGTATGAAAGACAAGTCTACTCAAGGTCCCACAATTTGAGGATCACACAGGATGAGGTTAATCAACAAGGACACCTAAATTAGAAAATTATTTAAAATCAAGTAACTATTCATGGAAAGCACTTCTATAACTTGAGAGGGTACAATTAGCTTTTCATGGTAATACAAGAAAAGTCAAGACCACAAGTTTTCCTATAGTCTAATTTTTACACTTTTGTTTTAAGAATCAAACACACCATACCAGCCAAATCTAACGAAGTCAACCATCTAGCAAAGGAAAAAATATACATAACCATAAAGAGAGGACAAGAAACACCAAGGACCACTCAAGGTCGATAGGGAGAAGAACAAGTAACATGGGGTCCAACTACAATCCAAGGGTGCATCGTATCAAAATTGAATAATCATCATCTTGCACTTTCCATCCTAATGGAAAAGAGGAAAAAATAACAAGGTGGTCCAAGAAAATATGAAGAAAAAAAGAATTCCCAAAGTTATTTTATATTCTTAACATATGTTACCTTAAAATTACAATAAATTAGGTCTCCAAGGACAAGACAACACGCAAGGAGGTTACTTCTCAAATAACAGATTAGTCTCAATCCGAAAGGACCACCACTCACACTTGTCAAGCTATAGGATGATAAGGGTATGTTGACCCAAAACTCTCACAAGAAAGGCACATACATCTATGAATAAGAAAGTACTAAGCAACTATAACAGATTGCTATCCATCAAGTGTTTCACAATTTTAGGTAGGTGACAGAACTACAAGTTCAACTAAACATTACACCCAATACAAATAAATTTTACTTACTTTATAACTCAAATAATCAAGTCAAAAGTTGTATTTTCGTTTGCTAAGCACATTCCTTTATGAGTTTTTTTAATTAAACTTCCTCTTTTTATGACATCAAAACTTTGTGTTATAAGGACCACTAAGGGGGCATGATATCTCGCCATTCTGTAAAGGCAGAAAAGAGAAAAAGTATTTATTTTACTCCTAGGGGAGGTAGATGGAAAATTATTTTCTTTTCTGTTCTTCTACATGTTTTTTTTTCCTCTATTAATCTACCAAGGTTAAAGCAAGAACCATTTTCTCTTTCTATGTTCCAGTTTATTTGTTAAGCTTCAAGGTCAAATCTCCTTAATTATAGTTTTATGATGTTTGGGTGAGTCAACTTGTCAATTAAAAATTTAATGAGAAGGAAGGGTAAACATATCACACTATTACTTTTATGGGAGAGAGAGGTAAATCAACACATCACATTTTTAATTCTAAGGAAACAAGGGACATTCAATCATAGAGAACACATTATTACTTTTATAAGGGCTAGGAATCTATCAACTGACATGGATCACAACAATATTTTGAGATTTTTCCACTAATTAAAAGTATCATAAAACATTCCTAGTGTGTTTCTACAAGTTCTCAAAAGAAGTTACAAGGAAGGCACATTAAGGACGCATAATTACTTTTACTGATCTACTAGGGTTTAACAATACTCATTATTTTGGTGAAAAACATTTTACTTACATGATAAGACAAGGAAAGTTTTCAAATCTACACCCATATTATCACAAAATACCACTAACAAAGAATTTGAAATGACAGGTAAGGGTTTTAACTATAAGAACACCACATACTCACTAGAAAGCATCAAATGTAAGCAGACAATCAACTATCTATTCAACGTGGCTTTACGACCAAGAGTTACAGTTTTGCAAGAAGAATCACATTATAAAATATCACCAAGATTAAATTATCAATGTCTAATTACACTATCATCACCAATGTCATGGTCCAAAATACTCAAATAATCGATAAGTGTCTCCACATAATCCAAAATTAATAGGTCATAGAGCATTATTCATAGTAACTAAAAAAAAGTTAAGGAAAGGGTAGACTTATTTATAGGTCAAAAGGAGAAACAAACACACTTAATTTACACAAAATATTTGAATGGGATTAAGTCTAACCATAATTAACAAGATGCATACAATCCTCAAGTCACTACTTAATATAATGAAATGAGGAACTCTTGATAAAACTTAGCATGCCATCAAAGAGAAGACACTACCAGACAAACTCTTTTCCACTAACTTCCACAACTATCCAAAAGCAAACTGATCCCACCATAATTCATCAACCCACAATTAAACACCTCTACTATGACAAGGTTCAAGCTCTTACCGGATTGTAAGAGAATCTCCACCACCACAAACAGGCTACCAACTAGAATGTACAACACAACAAAATCTCTTTCCAACAATGTCGAGTAATGAAAAGGTCACTCTAAGATCCTAGATATACTCAAGGTTCCTTGCATATAAAACCAAGGCATAACTTTAAGCACCTAAGAGGACATTCAAGACACCTAGGGTGTACCCCCATATGACAAAATGTACGAATACAAGTAGCATAGAACCAACTCATCATCATGCAACAAGAAATCCACCTAACGTTTAGCTAAGCAGATAACAACATAACAAGCTCCAAGTCACCAATCAAAATAAAGTCCAAGAAATATCAGTAATTAAGGAAACTGGATAACTAACTGCATTGCAAAGTCTGAAAATTCTTGTAAAAATAGAAATAACTAAAAGAGCCTTAGAGATTCTAAATACAATCATAAAATAAGATGTTGGTCCTTGATAAAATAACAAAAGATTAAGAATGTAAAACACAAAAGTTAACACCACATTCACTCTGCAACCCTTCATGGCCTCTAATAGGGGTACTCTACCTCGAGGTCTGTTCCAAGGACACATACACAGGATTGAGTCCTAAATGACACCCAGACTTAATGTCCACTCTCTCATATGGGTAACAAAATGGAAGACTGATAACCAGACCATATTTCCTAACCACTGAAGGAAGGAAGCTCTAAAAAAATTCTAATTAGCCTTTCCCGACCCCAGATCACAATCACTATCTTCCAACCAAAAGATTCACACCATATAATTTATCACTCCAACAACTCCAATAAGGAAGGGTCTCAACAAAGGGCTTAACGCATCATACAATTAAATCAAGTTTTAGGACTTGTAAAACAACACATTTTCAAAGGGGAATCAAGTTTCCACTACACTAGAAGTTGAGAAAAATCAATTTAATTTGACATTCTTAGTTACCCAAGTTTAGAAAAAATGCCACTAAGTGAGTACAAGAATTCAAACAACTTATTATTTTATTTTTATTTTTATTTTGGTAGTTCAAATGAATAGAGTAATGTAATATTTCTTCATAAGAATTTCTTTTTGAATTTTCAAACAATTTTGTTTTCTTAGATTCAAAAGTGTTCTAGGTTTACAGTTCATGTCTCAAGTTTTCTAGTGTGCCTAAGGGTCCAAGCTTTGAACCCACGGTTCTAATAACAAGTGTAAAGCCTGCTAAAATCTCCCACTTGAGACCTGTGAACAACCTAGGTTTAGTTACAAAATTATGGAATAATTTATTTTTTAAAGTGTTAACAACCAAAGTGTCAAGGAGAATTAAATTCAACCGATAACTTTTCCCATTATAATAATTAATAATTCCACATTATAAAGCAACAAGTGTAATAAGTCCACACCATGCTCAAATCTCCTTAGGGATTAATTTAATCACTGATTACATTGACATTTTAGCTAAATATTCCCTGATTAAAATCTTAGAGTTAAGGGACCAAAATAATTAAATACCCAAGTTATTTAATTCCAAAATATCTAAGGCAAGAGCAAGGTTTAATTACAGTGGGGGAAAAGAATACATATTTAAAATCATCAGAGTAAATTCTTACTTGCCCACTCCCAGAACTCGGTTAAGGATTCAATTTTATTTTTTTCTCATATTTAAAGCTCTCAAAAATTTCCTGAAACCTTCCCATTTGATAGGAAATTTCCACACCTTTCCAATGATACAAAGAAGTCCTCATAACTCCTCATATTTGTCAAGTTATGGGCCGGCGGACCTTGAGAGGAAAAACTTTTCGAAAGGCGGGCCTGCGGGCCTGGGGAAGAAATTTTGCTCTTAGCGCTCTTAGGAAAAAAGTGCATTTCAACTGTGCAAGCCCACAAGCCCATGGCGGGGCTTCATGCCTAAAAGGAAAATTTTGAACTAGGGGTCCGCTAAGGACACGTGTCCAAAATCCATGCCTAGGCGGGAAGTCGGGTCGCCGGAGGTAAAATTGAATTGTTGCCTTATTATATTTTTTTTGAAAGGGAAAAAGGGTTGAAAATTACCTGCTCCTCCACCGGTTTGTAGAGATGCCACATGTCAGTCCCATATTCCAAGCGGGGAAGTGGGCTGGCAAGGTAAACTTAGATAATTTGACTTTTTCCCGAAACCTGTTAAAGGTTAAGAATCGCCCGTGCCTCAATCGATGCCCAATAATTCCGCGTGTCAATCAATCATTGGTTGTTGGCCAGCAGGTCGTTGGGGAAACTTAATATTTTTTTCCACAGTTTTTATTTGAAAGCGTTAAGGTTGAAAACAATCCGCCCCTCGGTCGACGCCTCGTGAAGCCATGTGGCAGCACCCAATTAGCTACGGACTGGAGGGGATTCGGAGGAAACCTGTAAATTTTTCCAATTTTTTTTTCAAGTGATTAAGGTTAAAATTTAATCCGAGCCTCTGTCGACGCCTAATGAAGCCATGTGTCGATCAATGATTGGTTCGAGGGCGGCGGGGCCATGGAGGAAAAATTTCCAAATTAACTTTTGGACTTAGACGATTTTTGACCAAGAAGAAAAGGCCTGTGGGTTAGAAGAGGGTTGAGGAAATTTGTTCCTTTGGAATTTTTTAACCAAAAGTGCTAGGGGAAAATTTGGGCCAGTGGGTCCGCAAAGGAAATTTTTCCCAAATTTTTTTTTGATAGTTAGAATTCTTTTGTTTGACACCAAATGAAGAAAAACTTCAGAAGGTCATAAATTTTAATAAAGAACTCGTTTTTAGGCAAGTGAGGACTTTTTGGAAATCTCTCAATGTCATTTTTACACATGAATCATTAAATTTTTATTTTAATAAAGTTTAAGGGGTAAATTTAATGAAAATGTTATGCAAGATTTTCCACTGCAAAATGGTAAATTTTAAGTTATAAATTTTTGTTCAATTTGATCTTCTTCCTCTCTCAACATGTCAACAGACATGGAGAATTATTCTTAGATGCGTTTAAGAAGGATTTCAAGATTCAATTGGTTTTATTGAGTTCTAATTTGAAAATTCTCAACTTTGACAGTAAAACGATAGAAAAATGGTTTGATCCCGATTTTGCTAAGTTTCCAAAGGAATTTCATACGTATTTTTTCCTAATTGAATTTATTCATACCCTAGAATGTTCAATTTTAATGTTGCATTGTTATTTCTTGACTGTAGGCTCGAACTGTGTTTTTTTTTTGGTAAAGCATTTGTCAGTTTGATATACAAAATAGAGATCAAATTCTAATAGGTCTATCACTAATTTTTCATCTTCTAAGTATTAGGATTCATTACATTTCAACCCATATACATCTAGTTGATTCAATTAAACTATTCAAAAGCTAAAATACATCTCTAATTTCCAAATTTTACATATTTCAAAAGACAGAGTATTACACTTCCTTCATACACATTTCTTTCTTTCAAGCAGAGATTACAACTCACATTTCAATGATCAAATTCAATACAATGATGCAATTTGAGGAAGGTAGTGCAATCCTTTATTGATTTCAAATACAACTTTACAACTTTTGTTTCATTCCTCAAATTCCTCATACATGATACAATCCTTTCACATTCCTTCAGACACTGAAAACATATTTTATCTCTATCACATTACAATCTACAAATTTTAAATCAATACAACATATTTCCATTACAAACATTTACAAGTGCATCCACTTCAAGTGGGAAAAGTTACAATAAGGTTTCATTTCACAAGGAACTATCAAACTATCATTTTTTCAGCTCTAGAATAGCAACATGTAGATTTCTCATTCTTCTAATTTGATTCCCACAAGAGCAAGGGAAATGCAATGCTCTCCACCCAACTAAGACATCCATTGAAAAGGAGAAGTCATCCTTCTTCATTGGCCCCTGAGCCCCAACCATAATGTTATAAGATATGTTTTCCAACACATGTCAATAATAGGATTTCACAACATAAAGACAGATTTCTCATTCAAAACACATTCCAAACAAAACTGTAGTTTGCACCCACATAAAAAAACAACAAACAATACTCAGGCTTCATCATGCAAGCCAAAGGAGTAGGAAACTATGGATGATGCTTCTTATGCCTCCCAAGGGGGAAATGGGTATCACCACCTGATAACAAACCACCAAAATATATATCATTTCAAATCCCTGACATGCCCTTATGCCTCCCCCAAGTACCCCTTATTCCTCACATTTTCTTATGCATCTCCAACCTGTTATGGCACCCCATAACGAGTAAATAAATGTAAGCTATTTCTTTGTAAGGTGGAACCCAAATCCCAACTTCCTCCACATTGATACCTCCGCAAAACACTTATGCCTCCCAAAAAATGTCTCATAGTCTTCTCCTACACTGTCCTTAGGCCATCTACCCAACTAGCCAACAAATAAAATAATACATTCAACCATTCACATATGCATACAAATAAAAGGAGAGAATTTCCAGGAGCTAAGCTTTTACCTCTCCATAATGGAGTTTGTTTCAAATTCCAACCAGTAATCTTTCCAATTCAAAATAGCCCAAGATCAACAAAACACAGGTCTCTAAAAATTCTGCAACTTTCTCCTAAAGCAATAGCTCCAAATAGCAAAAGAATTCACCCCAAATAAGTATGCAAAAGTAAAGCAACCAAAAGAGTGTAACCCCCAAACAATAAAATGAATTTGAATATATAGAGAGGGAAGAGAAGAGGATGAGGTGGATCCAAGTGCAACGTCCCATCACACATCTTCAACTCTAACTCATAAGTCAACTTTAATCTCCAATGCATGATAAATAGGTGGGTAAATAATATGACAGTTTCCTTACACACTCCAAAACAAGTCCACACCCCAAAAGGACTGACATTAAAAGCATGTAAGAAAATGCAATTAAAACATTCAGCTTGAATTATAAACACACACAAAGAAGGTCTAAATTTAACCCTCCAACTATAGGTAAGGTTGGTATATAATTTTAAGAGGCATGGGACAAGTTTAAGTTGTCCCACAAGTCTCCAAAATCACCTTCCAAGGAAAAATTTGAATTTCAAGGTGTATTGTTTCATACTCCAAATTTTACTTACATATCTCTTACACATCACTTACACATTGCTTACACATATCTTACAACATTTAATACAAGAGTCAACCACTCCAATAATTACTTTTTTATGTCCCAATTTAATTAATTAATTTTAACAACATGTTTACTCACATTAATTTACCACAATTAATAAATAATGAAAGGGATAAACACATCACTTAATAAACACATACAAATATCAATAAAAAATAACCAAATAAATAAATACACATAATCCTTGGTCACATGTAAAGGTGATCCCCCCCATGGGAATCCCTAACACAATCAAACACACACAAACAAATATAAGTTACCATGGTGACCTTGTTGAATTCATCTAGAATTCCAATGTGGTTGGTCTCCAATCCCCAGATGTTTTTTGTGATAATTTAACCTACAAAATAAAAATACCCCTTCAAAATCATAACATCCAAATGGATATAATATAATTTCAAAATCATCAATATATAGATGAATCACAACAACATCAAGAAAATCAACAATATCACTTACAATTTCATCAGCAACTATATAATCATCAATTTTAAATTCAATTTTCTCGGTCTACTCAATATATCCAAATATCACATGTCCTAAGAACATCCATAAAAATATATGACCATGTCCAACAACATGTCAACATCTATATAAAATGTCTCTAACCATCATCATGCATCATATATGAATCAGAGTCAACAATAATTCATGATCTGACATCTAACACCATTCTAAATCAAAACTATAATAATGTCCATAGTATAGTCATTATTATCATGATCAATATCAAAAGTGTCGAAGGGAAGTGGGAACTACATGATTTCACCAAGTAAGTTAGCGGTCGTTAGGCTTATGTAAGTTAGAAAATATTAGGCTTATATAAGATAATGGCCGCTAGGATTATGTAAGTTAACAGCCATTACACTTATGTAAGTTAGCAACTGCTAGGCTTATATGTGGGAATCAAATAAAAAAAAATAGAAATCCTTAAATAGTGAAAATGGAATCCAAAAACCGGGATTTAGAAATTGGATTCCAATTTAGAAATTTCAATCCAATAATAGTGCTATCGGAATCCAATAATAGTGAAATTGGAATCCAATAATAGGGAAATTAGAATCTAATTATAGCGAAATAAAAATCTAATAATAGTGAAATTGGAACTCGAATAAGTCCGATAATGACAACATAGGAATCCAATATTGCTACTAATGGAATCCAATAATATTAATAATGGAATCTAGTATAAACAAAAATGGAATTCAATATATACAAAAACCGAGATGGATTTCTTCCACAACTTGTAATACTTGAGTCCAGATTCACTAGAATATGTCCAGATTTAGTGAAATAATCCTTTATACAATGTCTTAGTAATTTATTTGCTTTGATTGCTATTTACGCACATAATGCGAAAAAACCAATGCTACCATATTCTCATGTGTCAAGGCATCTCATAAAATTATGTATGGAAATAAATCCAACGTGAATTTTTTTTTTTACTTCTTACGTATCTTATTTTCATTCCAATGATCCCCCTTTATTATGTGGAAATTTATTTTTGAATATATACCCATTAGATCACTAAGTCCTTTTATTTTTTAATATTTTTCAAAATTTATCTATAGATCTTGCAACAACCGATGTTTACTACTCTTATTGTTAGGTTCCTTTACAATCCTTTTACATAAGTCTTTAAAATTTAATGACGGAGCTTCTATGACATAATACGGAATATGGGAGGGTTTCCAAAGAGTTGTTTGGAATTTTTTTTTTCTTCCCATAAACGTGGTATTTTCGAATTGGCCATTCAGGAATTACCTTATGTAGTAAATTTGGATCATTTAAAGTACTGCATGGAAATAAAATAAAATATTATTCTCTAAAATTATCATTTGAAGAATCTCTTAGAGGTTTAAAAACATAGAGATATATTGAATTCAATAGTCTAGTAGTCATTCTTAAATCCTCTACAAAAATGGTTGGCTCGTCTATTATAAAAATAATGGAAATCTTGAGAAAATCTCAATCCTTGGCTAAAATGCAATGCTTAATGGATTTTTTTGATGGGATCTAGACGAACCAACAATCAATTTAGTGGTCACCTATTATTAATTTTCAAAACTTTCCTCTAGCCAAGGTCCCTTTGGTGCATTCCCTCAAGCTTGTTAGATGAGGTATTTGCATTTTTCTCAATATGTTCTATAGCTATTCCATAAAGTTGCTTTCATGACCTTAAGATAACACCAAATTTGTTTTTGTTGACAATGATCATGAAAGTTTGAAGGAATTTTTTGTTGCATTCCATAACAAGATGCTTCCCAATATTTGTGTCAAATTTTTTTGTCCTTAGTGGAAGGAATCAAAGTAGTAATTAGATATACATAGCCAGAATTTCTCACTTAAAAAGAATATGAATGGTTCTCATATAATTTTCACATGATTGACAAACTGAATGCGTTTTCATCCTTTCATTCATTTCCTTTTAATCGGAGCCAAAGATTTAAGTACATAGTTCGGAATGCCATTTTAGAATAAAAGGTTTCCAAAATCATTGTTGAAACTCATATTAACCCAATTGCCCATCACCCATTTTATAGATTGGTTTTACTTAACCCAATCATCCATTTTAAGGGCTCTTTAAAACGTTATGTATTTTTTTTTGTTCTAGCAAAGAGCCAAACTTCCATAGACTTGCATTTTCATGTTTTTCATACCTTTTATTTCACAACCCTTTATGTTGAAAATATACTCTTAGGGGATTGGGTGCTTCTCCCTACTACTTTCTTTCACATGCGGAATACTTTCAGCATGAAAATACTGTTTTTATTTGGAAAAAAAAGTGTAAATGTTGGTAATTTCATTGATAAACATAATTTTAATCTATATTAGTGTTATAATAAATTCCAATAGATATCTTGTAAAATTCAAGTGCAAGCTCGAAAATGGATGTCAAGGTTTCCCATCTACATAACCTTTTGGATAATTTGGACAGTATTTCATACATAATGGCTCATGTTCCTCCCTCTTAACCATCCTAGCTAGGATAACACTCCAAAGATAAGCGATTTTTAATGAGTTTGTTCTCACTGCCAATCCCAAAGCTGTGATGGGTGATCTTTGCCTTGCTACCCTTACTGGCAATTTCTCCCACTTTCACAATATAATGGATGGGGATCCCTAGAACCTCACTAAGATGATTTGGCTTCTCCCCAAACTTCTAATTTTCCCCTTCCCAATCTAACAAGTTTTTTCAACTAGATTTCATCATTTCTCTTGTCCATAGAACAAGGTAATTATCATCCTTTATATTCTCCTGCAGCTGATATTATTGCGGCTACAATTCAATGTCGATGTAATTGACATTTATTAGTCTTGGTTTCTACACTTTCCGTCGAGACACATAAAGCCTACGATGACTTTGATGACATGCTTATATATTGCCCATGATTTTTTCGGTGAATAGGGTATGATATTTACTTTGAAGAATATAAATTTATTTCATATTTGAAAATGTTACAAATTATGTTCAGTTCTATACCGCTGCAAAAGGACGAAGCTCACGACGACAACGCGCCACAAACATTCAACCCGAAAATGCGACAATTTTTTTTTTGCAGGGTGAGTCCGCATACAGGCTCGAAACTACAACATTCATGATAATGCTTCAAGGTCAATGATGTTTAATTTTATCTCATTTGATGTTTCACAAAAGGTAAGAAGGGTCGTCCTTAGAGTTAATTAGTCTAAGGTCTGATAATATCGCGATAACAATATTTCTGAATGTTAACCCTAGAGTATGATATAATTTATTTTGAAGTGAATACACTAACCACTCAATTTTTATTTTTATTTTGTTATTCAGTTATATTACGTTATCTCCTGATTTAATACATTATAATATCTATAAATATAAATATATATAAATATATATATATATATATAGGAATTACACATTACGATATATACTTGGCACTAATTTATTTTATTACATTGTATGATTTTATATGTTTAGTTATACATAATTCCTTATTTATATCTAGTATGATATTATATGAAAATTATGTTTTACTGTCATGCCACTATTATAATATATAGTATTTAATACTTAACTAACCTAACTAGTGATCCGTTTTTTCATTAACTTGCAAAGTACAACATTTCAAACTTAAGCTTAAATATTATGGTTGGGGCGGTGGGTGATTCAACAAACTCCTGGCAACCATTATGACTCCCTCCTTGCGTGCAAAACAACCCCTGTTGAGCCGCATAACATTTATTCACGTAGATCTTGCAAATCAACCTTCCCACAGTCGACCTGCTGTTTTGGGATTTGTCCTGGCCGCATGAAAGGATGTGGTGGTTTCAGTTGGAGCTATTGACTAATGGAACAGCCGTGTAATCTCATTTCCTTCGGCTCTGGCCGCGCAGGTGAGAAGATGGAGATTTCAGAAGGAGCTACAGGCGAGGTACAGAAGGCACATTGACCCGTTTTGATCGACCCTGGCCGCGTGAGCAAGAGGGAGGTCGACGATGCGGTTGCAGGAATGTGCAGGTGGGGGTTCAATACTCCATTATTCATTGGATGTTGTGACTTGCATCCATGGTGGGATTTCAGTCACGGCCTGCCACAGCAAGTTGGCCAGGCAACAACATCAAACAAGGTCCCCCTTTTTTTTTTCTGAGCACAAAACCAAGCAGGTTGTCCAAATATGTTGTTATCTATTTAGTATCGAACGCACCCTCAAATTTCTGGAGTTCTCCCTCGTGATGTTTTTATAAAAATCGATTGAGGGACAGTGAGAGTGTTGATAGAATACCTGGTGGGAAAACTAATGCGTAGATCTTCTATTAAGATCCCGTTACACTTACGGGGTAGCTCGTGGAAGGAGCCTCGTAGAGGTGGATCTGTTTCATAACAGCAATGCATGAAGCATAGTTTGCTTTGCAATGAGAGGGATGCCTCATTCGTGGAGGTGGGTTTGATTCAAACCAGATTACTCAATGAAGCACAAGCTGCTTGCAAAATTAGTGTGAAAACTAAGAGACGCTTGTACAGATTGTAACAGGACAGCTAAAAGTTTTGATTTCCATGCTTCCAAACGTTTTTCTTTGCCAACAAATAAATTAATCATTTGGAGGTATAGGTAGCCAAAATCTAGACCATGTATATCCATTAGGTACTATTGCAAAGTTTTATTTCCCAAATATTTAAGTTTGTATATTTGTTTCTATTTTAGTAGCATTGAATACTTTATTGCTTATAATTTATTCCATTAGTTTTCCACTTTTCTATATTTTCTTTCACGTGTATTATGTAGGAATGGGTCTATACTAAGTATGCAAAGGAAAATATTTTATACTATGTATGCAACCAGTTATTTATAAACTACTTTTATTTATTTTACAAGAAGAGAGATTGCACCAATATTCCCACCTTTCAATACATCTCTTTTAAGCAACAAAATGAAATCTATTATGTATATTTTTTTTTGTAATTTTCCTAACATTCCACAAAAGAGTCCTACAACATTTCCATTAAGTTTTAAACAAGATCTACCAACATTTCAATAAGATCAACTCATTTATAAGAGGTTCCAAGCCAAGTTAAAGAAGAATAAATGGATTGTCTTTTTTGCAACTTTTAATTCCATCCACATTACAACCTTACTAATGGAGTTCAAAAAACTTTCCTTCAAAAACTTGTTACAACATTTTCCACTTAATGTGGGATCATTTTACAATAATAGAAGCTAAAACACAAGGCAATATTACATTTTTCCTCCACTCAAGGTGGGTAAACATACATGGTGGTTTCACATTGTCATCAACAAGGTTCCAATGCTCCAAATATCAACAAGGTGGCTCTTCCATAGTTTGCTTGATTCACAACAAAATAAGGGGAGAGGAAACGCTCTCCTCCCAACCAAGATACCCAATGGAGAAGAGAAGCCATCTTCTCCATTGGCCCCCGAGCCCCAACCACATCACAATGGAAAAAAAATCTAACTCATGGCAACTACTAGCTTCCACATAACTCAACATAAAATTTCACATTCATTCCATAATCCTTCAAAACAAAATCATCAACACAACAAGAGGAAAAAACAATCACAACGACAAGTCACAAGGCTGACCAAGAAAGCCACAAGAGTAAGACATATGGGGAGGCCACTTATGCCTCCCAATGGGAATGGGTGCCACCTAAAAGGCTCCAATGCAAAACACCATATCCCTAACAACTCTTATGCCTCCCTCAAGTACCCCTTATCCCTCCATTCACTCTTATGCCTCCCTCAACTTTTATGGCTCCCTCAAAGTAAAACAAGAAGAAAATGCAAGCATTTCTCTTACAAGGTGGGCACCCAACCCCAAACTCCCTCCTCAAGAACATGATCTCTTATGCCTCCCTCAATTAAACTCCCCATAGTCTCCTCCCACTCCCAACTTAGGCATTCTACCCATTCCCAACAAGCATTGCAACAAAAAAAATTCAACACAACATATGTACTCATTCATATAACAAAAAAAAGAAGAAAACATAATACAACAAAGGTGAAGCTCCTACCTTTCCATGGTAGAGCTTGTTCCAAGTATGAATTCTCGAATCCCTCTAAAGATCAAGCAAGCATCCACAAGCTCCAACAAAATTCCCACAAGTATCAACAAGCTCCAAAAATCCACAAACTCCTTCCAATTCCTCTCCTCTCCAAAATACACAAGACTAAAAATGAAACTTCCAACCCCCAAAACAAACAAGAGGATCAAATAAATAGAGAAAATAGAGGGAGGAATGATGTGGCTCCAAGTAGGATGCCACCTCTTTTTCCCTCCACTCCACATCATTTGGTCAACATCAAATTCCAAAGCACCATTAATAAGTGGTTGAAAGAAAGGCAAGCACCTTACACACTCCAACTAAGCCCACTCCCTCAAAGGACAAAATTAAATTTTGAAAGAAAGTGCAATTAATATTTTACCCTTTTTATCCCCCCAAAACACCTAAAAGACCCTAAATTTGGCCTTCCAACCCATAGGTAGGGTTGGCATGGGGTTTTAAGAGGTGTGGGACAAGTTTGACTTGTCCCACAAGCTTTGAAATTTGGCCTCCAAGGCCAAATTCGAGTTTCCCATGTGGGGTAGAGTGTGCTACACTCAAAACTCAAACACACATCAATCCACACAAAATCCCAAGTAAATCAAATCCTAATAAATGAACTCTCTTAGGTCACATCTTTTAATTAGTTTAAGACAATTTAAAATTAACTTAATTAACCCACTACAACCCATGGCTAACAAAGGGGTAAACTCCAATCCAAAGAAAATGAATAATAACATAATTAAAATTTCACTTACTAAGAACAACACATACTAACATAAAACAAAAAGAGAAAAATTAAAACAAAAGAACACATGATCCCTAGGTCACAATTTTTCATTTACCAGATAATTCTAACACACACAATTACTTGTTGCCATGGTGACCTTAGCTAGATTCTTCTCGAATTCTGATGTGGTTGGTCTCCACTCCCCAATATTGTTGTGAATATAATATACCTGCAAAACAGAAGATACCTCCTTCGGCCTGTTGGCCGCATTAAAACATTCATGCCAATATACAATTTAATCTAAAATAAAACTATCGTCTATGCAAGTACGATATCACTAACACTTTCTAGCACATTTCTATTCCACATTTCATTTATGTCAAAACGATCATCACATTAGTCCAATTATCAAGTTCTACTCAAAATGATTAAACATATCACATGTCATACTTAGAGATAAATAACCCTGTCAAAATTATACAAATATCGTCGTCAAATGTCCACCAGTAGACCATATGCATCATATAAAGATCAAATCAGTAACAGTCCAATGTCTATGATATCTACTAGCATGCTAAATCAAGAAGCCAAAATAAATCCATAGTGAAGTAATCAGTCTCGAAAACAACAAAACAAAATGGTGTCAAAGGGAAGTGGGCACTACAAGTTCCATTCATCTCTGATATCCTAATTACCCTAGAAAATCTCTTTTCATGGTAAATAAAGATATTAATGGATCTGTTTGAAATTTCAATTCCATTAATCCAAAATATGTCGAACTGTTGAAGGTTGTCTATTGGTGAAGTTATATGTGGATGCCCGTCACACACAGTAACTTAGCTAAACCTGATCACTTATTTTAACGTACCTGTATACTTACAGCATAAAATAAAAAACAAAAACAAAATATTGAAATCGCCATAAAGACATTGTTGTTTAAAATTGCATCACGAAATTAATGCATTCGCGCATATTTTAGTTCTGGTGGAAAGCCATGTTATCCATGGGTGATGGACAGAAAGTAAGAAGATAATAAAGGCCGGAATAGCAGAGATCTGGTTTTGTGAAAGGCGTTGCATGCGGGCATGCCCTTCTAAAAGCGGACTCGAACTCGAGTGGCCTGCATGTGGTATCACATGAACCATTACAAGCAATCACATCACCTTTAACATTTCTCACTTGTAAATTCGTTGGACAAACAACACGAATATCTGCCGTGCATTCCTGATATCCACATTTCTCTTTTGTAGAGGAAGAAACGATTGACATTGGCAGATTATACCCACTTTCCAAAGTAACCGAGAATGCGTCGGGCTCGATAACCACCTGTGTAACAATTCGTGCATTTTCACAGATAATTTTTCCTGCACAGTCCCCTGATTCGCAATGGCCTTCTCCAGAAGATTCGCTGAAATTGCATCCAACCCTTCCCCAAATTCTTCCCTGCCATGACTTATCAAACAAAATGGAAAGGGATTCGCCTGGGTTCAGTAATGGCTGGTAACGTTGTGGTTTAGGGAATCTTCTACTTTCTACTGCAGGCCACACTGGAAAAGTACAATTGTTTTTCACGTTGATCTTCTTAGAATCTTCTGAGCACAACACAGTTATGTCATAAAAATCTCAGTAAAAGCATGTTTTCAATTTTAAGTCTAATGGCTTGCAGGGAATGAAATTTTTATATATATATATAATCTGTTTCGACTGCCGAAAACACGTGATAAACTTTTATGGTAGAATTTTTTATTTTTTCTTGGGTGTGAAACACCGACTAAATCTATGTTTTTCCTTTTCTTATGAATACCCAGATTTTCTTTAAGCACAATTCAAACTCACAACTTACTACTGAAATATTTGTATATAAAATACAGATAAAAATACACACATATCAACAACAACAATAATAATATATAATATACTCTTGACAATAATAATTAAAAGACTATAGAAATCAAACGGAACCCAAATTTACAGTTAAAAATAACCTGCAGTAGACGTTGCACAGAGGAAGCACAGGTACATAGCCACCATCATCAATGTCCTTGTTGAAACAGTATTCATTGTTGATGGAAACT
Organism: Taxus chinensis; assembly: GCA_019776745.2. Lineage (NCBI taxonomy): Eukaryota > Viridiplantae > Streptophyta > Pinopsida > Cupressales > Taxaceae > Taxus > Taxus chinensis. Next base: position 134,737,633 of record CM034148.1, on the reverse strand, counting down.
TCAACAAGGCCCTTAACTTTGTTTTACATACAGAAAAATATTACTAGATAAGAGCAAACGAAAGTTGAAATATGTTTTGTTTGTTATACTCTTGCATTTATAGTTTTCTTTATAGCCTTAAAGGTTGTATTTGCTGTGTTTACAAACTTTGCATGTTTGTCAGAGACTTAATAAGGAAATATCCTCCAAATAAAGCAGAAATTGCTGCAGTAAATCCCAATGACAGCACAACTCATTTAAGAAAGCGGGGAAGTTGCTTACAAGTTACTATTTAACTCTCTTAGGTTTTAGTTACTATTTAGCGTGTCTCCTCTGCTCGGATCCCTTGCCTATTTAAGAAAGAGGCAAGGGATCCGAGCAGAGGAGACACGCCATTTACATTAAGTGTATTTCTTCCTTCCGTTATTCCATATAACAACTCAAATGTTATTCTTGGTAGCAGATTAAACTCTCTCTTCCCTTTTTCAGTTTGAGATAAAGCAATTTCAATCTTTGATGGGTGAATATTTATTTGCTTTTCAAAATTTTATGTTTTCTGGAAACACAGTTTCATGTCTATATTAAAATGTATTCAGAAACCGCATTCCTTTTTCCATTCAAATAATTCTTTTACTAGCTGGCACATCATTGGACTACAAAGAAAAACACAGTTTTTTGCATTCCTTTTGGGCCTGGTCTCGCATGGTAAATAGAGATAGTAAAATTGATCATGGGTTATATACTATATAGTATAGTCTCGCATTCTCGGGCTCAAATATGATAGAACAAAATACGTAAGTAATTTTCCCTGTCCCTTCAACATTGACTTCACAAAAATTCCAGTGAAATGTGTAATGCCCCTATTTTAATACACTAAGTATAACTTAAAAATGCTAAAATTGTGGTTATTTTTTTTTTTAATAACTGTAGTACGCTTATTTTGGTATACCTTAGTTATTAATGTATTCTATTAAGCCAAGCTAATTTATTTAATAGATTAATTACGGTTCATAAACAAAATTAATCCTTCCAATTAGATGATCCCGAATCATATAAATTTAGACATTTAATTAATTCCCCATTTAATTAAAATCTTACCCCCCACCACCCTGCTTTCTTTTTTATTAAATCACGTAGGCTAAAAAATAAATAGTCCTCTCCCGTGTATTAATAAAAACAAAGTATTCCCACTAAAATTCCGCAACTTAAAATTCTATAGGGATCAATCTTGGTTAGGACTTGGCACAATCGGACGCTTGTGCACACTCGAGTAGCCGCCTTGAAACCCAAGTTCTCTTGTGCCCCCATAACCTGCACACTCATTGCAAATATTAAATGCATTTGTCCAATAAAAGTATAAATCAACTACTCATTAAACCAATCAAAGTATAATCATGCTAACTATGCTAACACATCATCAGTAAGGAATTATAAATGAGAAACATATTCAATTTCATATAAATTCATCATGTGTTAGCCATCTCAGTAAAATATAATGACATCCATCCATGTTATAGTATGATAAGATGAAAGAACAAGAATAATCCACAATACAAAGATGTGCAACACAACCATATATCCATCATATACCCAATAAGATCAACATCATCATAACATGTTAGTATTCAATCCATAAACCGAAATGAACTAACATAATAGTCAAAGAAAAATTGGTGCTACACGCCCAAATCATCATAGATGTCCATGAATGATCAAATATCATAACACAATATAAAAATATGCCATAATCCATGTCTAATAATCATACATGAGTATAGAGTCAGCATATAATTGGAGCTAGAGAATATGGGCACTACATCCCCTTCTCTTAAAATTAGACATCCTCCTTGAAGTCACTGGAAGAGATAGGGATATATAGCCTTCAATGGAGTAGTATCATCCCATGTAGTTGTTGTCTCATCATATCTATCCCACTACACCCTAACTTGGTCTAAGTCTTGACCCCGAAGGGCCAACCTCAAGTGCTCTAAGATGCGCATGGGATCTAATCTCCACTATCCTCCATCCTCCCCCTGTAGGGTCAATCCATCCAAAACATGATAGATATCAGGTACATATCTACGTAGTACAGAAAAATCAAACACATCGTGGACCCATGCAAGGCATGATGAAAAAGCTAGGTGGTAGGAAATTGGACCTATGACCTCTGAGATCTCAAATGGCCCCAAAGAATTAGGTAAAAAATTAGAATCCTTTCCATAGCGGATTGGGCTCTTATATGGATGAAATCTCAAGAAGACTTTTTCACCCACATCGTAGTGACAATCAGTCCTCTTGGTGTCTGTATACACCTTCTAGCATGTTTTGGCTTGCTCAAGACATTGCCTAATAAATACAACATACTATTCCAAATCATGAAGGTAAGTTGGGCTAAGAACAATCCTTTCATCTAGCATGTCCAAACTCAAAGGTGTCATGTAAAGATGTCCATGTAAAGACTAATAGGGAGCCATAATAATAAAATGGTCATAGATGTTTTTGTATGCAAACTCAACTAGATGTAGATAACCTTCCCACTTCTTCTATTGGTCCATCACATACATCCTCAACATGTCTTCTAATACTTTATTAACGCTCACATTCTATCCATCTGTCTCTAGATGATATGCTAAACTGAAATTCATCTACATACCTAGAGAACCCTGAAAAGAAGTCCTAAAATCAGAAGTGTAAATGGTATCCCTGTCATTGATGATGGTCTTCAGAATCCCGTGCAATCTAAAAATGTCCTCCATAAACACTTTGGTGATTATGTGTGTATTATAGGTCACCTTGGTTGATGAAAAGTGCATAATCTTGGTCAAATTATCCATAGTGACCATAATGGCATCATGATGATAAGAAGTAATAGGGAGCCTTACTATCAAATCCATAGAGATCACATCCCATTTCCACATGGGAATATCATGAGGATATAAGAGTCCTTCGGGATTAGAATGCTCTTCCTTGACCCTCTAACACTCATAGGAATGTGATACACAATCTATTATGTCTCATCACAAACCTGGTCACTAATATAAATCCCTTAAATAAACGTGCATCTTATTCACTCATGGATGTACAACATATGGGGCTCAGTGAGCCTTTGAAAGGATGAAGCTGTGAAGATCACCTTTCTTAGGCACATAAATGCACCTATGAAAATTAAGTAAACCATCTGCCTCTAAAATATGCCCTGAATATATGCCATCTAGGGAATCTTGTGACTCAAACATCTACCTAGAACCCTCATATAACCTATCCTCTGGAAGGTGCTGAAGAGTCGTGCCTCTCAAATCTGACTGAAATGCTATGGAACCAATCACATGTCATTATCTACTAAGTGCATCTACAATGACATTCTCCTTTCCTTTGATATAATGAACCTCCATGTCATACTTACATAATAATTCCATCTAATATCGTTGGCAGGTGTTGAGGTTCAACTGTGAGAAGATATGTTGTAGGATACGATGATACATCCTTAAAATGAATGGCCTACCCAAAATAAAATGATGCCAAAGTACTTGAGTACGACCAAATGCTACAATCTCAAAGTCATGGGTAGGGTAGTTAAGCTCATAATATTTGAACTTATGTGACTGAAAGGAAATAACTAGACGTTTCTACATAAGAACTTCTCCTAGAACCTCTAATGAAACATCAGTGCAAGCCATAAACTCCTTTGTAGGATTTAGAATTGGTAAGATAGGCGTCATGGTCAACCTCTCTTTAAGCTACTAGAAATCATGTTCACACTTCTATGACCAATCAAACTTCTTCCCTTTCTTCTGAAGAGAAGTAATGGGTGTGCAATACTGGAAAAATCCTATACAATCCTATGGAAGTAGCTTGCTAACCCAATCAAACTCCTCACCTCAGTCATTAAAGTGGGTGTTGCCCAATCAAAAATAACTTTTATCTTAGAGGGATCTACTGAGATACCATCACCTTATATAATCTAACGCAAGTATTGAATATATTTATGAAAGAAGTTACATTTTTCCAACTTCCCAAACTTCTGCACTCTCAAAACCTATAGTACCTATCTCAAATGATCCATGAGTTCCTCATCAGAATGAGAATAAATCAATATATCAACTAGAAACATGAAGACAAAGAGATACAAAAAAGGTCCTGAATATCCCATTCATGAGGCTCATGAAGATAGTTGGGGCATTGGTCAAGGAAAAAGGGACAACCATGAACTCATAATGCCCATATCGAGTGTGGAAAGTTGTCTAGTGAATATCTGCATTTCCAATGTGCAATTGATGATATCCTGACTTGAGATCAATCTTAGAGAACACTCTAACTCCCCTCATCTACCCAAAAAAAAATTTAATCAGTGGCAAAGGGTACCTATTTTTAATATTGAATTTATTGAGCTTCTTGAAATCTACACAAATCCTGAGAGAACAGTTCTTCTTCTTCACAGATATGATGAGCTCTCCCCAAGGAGATACACTAGGGTGAATGACACCCTTCTCCAATGACTCCTATAATTGAATCTTGATCTCATGAAGCTATAGAGTTGTCATTCGATACGGTGCCCTAAAAACTGGTGTTGCTCCTGATACTAGGTCTATGGTGAAATCCATCTCTCTACGAGATAGTAACCCTGGAAGCTCACCCCAAAATACATCTGTAAACTCCCTCAAAACTGCATGATCTTCAAGAGGTGAATGCTCTGTAGTGCCCTCTGATCAATCACCAAAAGTGATAGAAAATAACTAATTACCCTTACTTATTCTCTGCTTGAATTTCTTAGCCAAGATCATGTGCAAAGACATAGGCCTCTACATCCCTGAAATCACAACTAAACTCCCAAGATCATCCTAGAACTTAATGACCTTGGTTATGCAATCTACCTTAGCTCGATGAGCATCGATGCAATCAATGCCCAAAATTACCTCATACGATCCTAATGGAAACACCTGGAGGTCTAAGGAAATAAATAATATATCCAGATCAAGCATGCAACTCTTCACGAAGTTATCTACTGTAATTTTGGCCCCACAAACCAACTCAACCTGCCAACTATTTGGCTTCCTAGCCACCACTAGCCAAAACTAGTCCACTACAGAAGGAGATATCAATTAATCTGAAGAACCTAAATCAAATAGGATCAAGACAAAAATACCCTTGGTAGTACCTATCATATCGATAATTGTGGCCTGATGCTTAGCCTAGAAGTTATCTATTACTTCATAGACGCAATGGGTGTGTCCTACATCTCCCACTTTCTTCCTTAATACATGAGCTCTTTATCCATCAAATGTGGAAAGTTTGTGTGGACACATAGTGATGAGGAGTCCTATGAAACATCCTACTGCCCCTCTCTTAGAAGTAGTTTCTCCTGTACTATGTTGCACTAATCATGCTGAACCTACCCTAACAGACTACTGAGTATGAGCTACTTATACTTGCTAGGTACACTTCAACCTATCTCTTCCCCCACCAACACCTCCTCTAGCTCCTCCTCTATACATTCTATGATTCTTCTTGGCCCTCTGCTATTGGTGGGCATAATTTTGTGAATTTTGATGTGTGTGTTGTGGAGGCATTGATACTAAATGGGGAGGCCTAAATCCTTCCCTAGGGGGTGGTGTTGTACCCCATGACCTCTGACTCTAATTTTTTTACATCTTCTCCTCCTATTTTCTCTTGTTCTTGTCTCTGTGTTCCTCAACTCTTGCATTGTTCTCTTTTGCTAGATAGGCCTTCTCTACGGCCTTCTCAAGTGTGGGATGATATAACATCCTAACTGCACTAGCTATATTTTCATTAAGACCTTGAATAAAACTGTTAACCTGTAACTTCTCATCCTACAGGTACTCCACATTCTATAACAGATCCAAAAATATTCTCTCATAGTGCGCCCTTATACCTTGGCCTTCTCGTAGGTTGTGGAACGCATCAATCCTCTTTTACATGAAATTATCATACATATAATGATCTCTGAAGAGCTCCTTGAATAACTCCTAGGTCACTATATCATGAGCAAGAGGGAGCTTCCGCTCATCATTCCTCCACCAAATTCATGTTGCATCTCAAAGGAAGTGTATGAAAAATGTGTCTTTGACATTTTTCTAGCATGAGAGCATGCCAAAATAACCGTGAAGACTAAGGAGCTATGACTTGGCCCTAAATCCATCTATAGTGCCACTGTAAGTAGGTGGTTGCAAGCAAAGGGGGTCTCTAATCACGCTGCCTACATCCCGATCCTAACACGACTATCATATCATCTTTGGTGAATGGTGTCATGCTCTAGGAAATGGTCCCTTAATGTTGTGAGAGTGGCTCCGACAACATGAAACCATCCTCTCATGGTGAATAGAAGGACTAAGGGACCTATCACATCTCTGAATATCATGCTCGAGTGGCTCTGAGCGTGCGCTCTACACAGGCGGTGTATAATCTCCTTGATGAACACCTTCCTATGTCAGCTCACGTGGTGGTGGAAACCATTGCTACACAACACCTATAATTTATTGAAGTACATCTAGTATTTACGGTTAAAGCTAGAGGGCACGTGTCTTAGGTGTAGGTGACCTATGTCCCAATTCCCTGATCGATTGGTGTCTCGTAGGCACCATCCTATGTACGGAATGCATTATTAGGTTGAAAAGGGGTTACGGAAATGTTTTAATTGTTTGATTATTTTTTTTACTAATTTCACCACTATGAATTTATTAAACATGTCCACCCAGAGTGTCCACTTGTGCAAACCATTTCTCTGATACCAAATGTAATGTCCCTATTTTAATACAATAAGTATAACTTTGAAATGCTAATATTGCGGTTAAATTTTAATTTTTAAAACATAACTACAGTATGCTTATTTCGGTATACCTTATTTATTAATGTATTCCTATTAAGCCAACTTAATTTAATTAATAGATTAATTATGGTTCATAAACAAAATTAATCATTCCAAAGATAATCCCCAATTGTTAAAATTTAGACACTTAACTAATTCCCCATTTAATTAAAATCTTCCCCCACACCCTCCTTTCCTTTTTATTAAATCACATAATAGTCCCCTCACATGTATTAAAAAAAATATAAAATTCCTACCTAAATTCCCCAACTTAAAAATTATGTAAGGATCAATACAATATGGGCCACATGATCAAACTAATCTTAGTCCTTGATCTAAGGTTTCCCTAGAGTTTCCCTAACTCATCCTTATGTTTTCTTTACTTTCTCTTTTGGTTTCATTTTGCTTGCAGGTGTTTTGGTGGAGAGACCGTGGAGGCCATAAAAGCAAGGATCTTCCCTTTTCCTTTTTTTTTGTTCTTGCTTGTTTACTGTGTATTTTACCAGATCCTTGGATCTAATCTATTTTTATATTCAATACATTTAGGAGGAAGATTTTCCCTATTTGGGGTCTTGTTTGTTTACCCATTTTATATTTCAAAGCAGATATTTGATATGGTTATGTCAGCTATTTATTTTATCCTATTATAGTTATGTGATTATATATAAACAACATCTATATTTTATTATTGTTTAATAACAAAAAAAATGAACTAGATGTTTTTAAAAGAATCGAAATTTGATTAATGTGAGGTTGTGGTTGCGCTATGACCATTAGAGGGGTGGGGGTTTTAAAAGGGAGGGAAGGCATTCAGATTTGAGCGGCACAATCATGCTTTGGAGGTAGCGGGAGATGGTGGGGATGGTGTGGCCGAGGCCACACCACCAAACAACACATAGTAGTGTTTGGGGGCGGTGAAGCCCCCCTCAAAAGCATTTTCTTATTAATAAATTTTTTTATTCAAACACCCATTTGCTAGTAACCAACATATATATATATATATATATATAATTAAGTCTAATACATCTATAATTACGTAGAAGGATACATATCTATTGATAAATATGATTATCTATATACTTATATATGAGTGGGTGAGCTTGATTTTTTAAACTTTTACACACACACACACAACTGTGTATTTTTAAGGTTTTATACAGAATGTTCAATTTAATTTCCAGGTTGACTAACAATATGGAGTATGGAAAAGAAATACATTAAATTAGCTCAAAGAAGATCCATATATTTTTTATCTCCGTAAGAATAAACACCCCTACTTTATACAAATGTGATTATAACAATAATAACAAATACATTATCTCCCAACTAATATTCAAATTTCAACTAGTAAACAAAATTTAAGTCTTTCTCCATCACTACTTTTAGTAATTTTAAGTAAAATGGACATACTCATAAATAATTAATGAGATTTATCCATCTTATTTCCACAATAAAAATGCAACTATTATTTTCATAACACATACCATTAAAAATTAAATACACTTTAAGAACATCACTCTTTCATTTAAAAAAATCTCACTTCTACATTATACATTCATATGAAGAAGACTTGTTTACATCTCCATTTCAAGTATCACATCCATGCACAAAGCAAGGCGAGATGTCTGATACTACTAAAAAAACTTATAAGATAACAAGTGTTTCTTTCAAAGAGAAACTCCTACAAGCCAAAGAAACCCCTTAACAAAGGAAGAAGGAACTTTACAAGACTATCTTCTTTAGAGATCAAATAGTAATTATCAACATGTTCCATATCAATTTATAGATTCATTTCAATATGAGGCACCAAGCTCACAATAGACAACCTCTTCTTTCAAGAGTTGAAACCAAATAAAATAATTCTTCAATTTATTTTTGAAAATACAAGGTCCTTTTAACTTTTACCATGCAATGCCATATAACACAAAATATTTAAAGCTTGATTTTATTACAAAGTATGGTAGCAAGTTACAATATACCCAAGTGCTCATTCCAAGACTCAATTTAATGATTGAAGATTATACACAACACTACTATAACCCTTGTATGTTTAACACTAAAAACCATATACCAATATGGGAGGATTACAAAGGAGTAATACAACTTGACATTACAATAACAAAATGAGATCAAGGAAGTATCTCTCCCAAAATTGGGGAAACAAAATTCCATGGTGTCCAAGAATTCTCCATCCATCTTCAAGCTATAATCTTCATGCCTATAATTCAAGCATATTCAAATACAAGGAGAAAGGCCTTATTTACCACCCAACCTATAGGCATCATTACACGCCTTCCAAATTTTTGAGGAAATGATAGCCTCCTCCAAACCCATGGGAGAGAGGACAAGCATTCCTCAAATTTGCACAAGAATGGTAATGGAAAACACAAACAACCACCACAAATCTAGAACTATACAACACACAAAATACCCAAAATAATTCACAACACAAGGTGAGAAAACACCATGTTTTCCCACAATTGGAAATATGTGATCCAATCATAGGAAGCACACATGAATACGATCTCCAAAATCATCCTTATCCCTCCCTAATAAACATCCCTCCTTATCTCTCCTCCTATTCACCAAATTTCCTTCTTCAGACGATTTTTAAACCCATTGGGTTTCCTTTCCAAGGATGGGGAAGGAGTTCAAACTATATGAACTAACTTCCCCACCTAAAACCATATTAGGGGATAAAATATAAGAAACCAACATAGATTACCCATCAGGCCATGAGGTTTAAGATGAAAATTCCCTCCCTCTTCCCCAACAAAACTAAAAAATCCATCAAGCCATATGATGGTTGCAGAAAAACAATAAGATATACAAAGTAAACATAACATGCACTATATACAACACAGTTTTCATAAAACAACAAGTTTCAGCAAGGATCTACATACAAAAAAATAAGGATCAAGGATCCTACATCCAAAATATTTCCAAAACTCTAAGCTTCTCTAATCCTCTTCTAAGACAGAGCTCCAAATCCAATCTCCCAAAACAAAAAATGTAAAAAAGATAACGTGAAAAACTTTTCCTCCTACATGAGGATGTGTATAAAGTAAAATATGAAGAATATCCTCTCAAATGAGATGGTGACATGTGTCACCCCTAAAAGGGATGATAAGAATATTGTTCCAAGCCATGATATTAGATGATAATAGCACACCATATTATATTTGCAAAGTAGAAGAGCTAAAATACCATATATGGAAATCCATCATAATCCATAATATTCAATACATTACAATAAAATGACTTGAATTATTCAATAAGAAAGATGTACATATAGAAGGAGAGAAGTGCAACTACTACCTAAAACAATGGTGAAGAACTCCCACTAACTGATACTATTAGTTAACTCCAAAAGACTAGTAAGCTAACTCCACATAACAGAGAAGCTAACTCAACACAAGTAGTAAGCTAACTCCACACAACTAGTACACCTAAGCAAGCTAACCCAAAAAGTGTAGGGCTAACACAAGTGTAAGAATTATCCTAATAAATAAATAAAAGGATAAATAATAATCTACACTAACACCCTCCCTTAAGCATAGCTTAGGTGGGTGGAAAAGAAGGTGGGTCCCGGCAACAAGGAATGATGAGGTACCCACATACAAAAAATGGAAAAAAAGGCATTACAAGGTACCCAAAACTAGTAATAACAAAGTAGAGAGAAAAATCCTAATGCAAGATATCCTCAAAAGCTCGACTCCAAAAACTCGTACAATGTTGAAGAAGTGTGGTGCATACTATGGTCCGAATCCACTACTCGATCATATAACTCAAAAACAATTGATACTGGGCTTCACCAGAATAGCTCCATGTAAGGACACTATCAATGGACTAATGTCGAAAGTGAAAAACAAACACCAAACATAATTTGATCAACTGCTACAAATAGGTGTGCCACGATCCAAGAACAACCAAGGAAACAAGGTGGACATTAGATCCAAATAAATAGGAGTGTCACGATCCAAGAAAATCCAAGGTAACAAGGCAAGGACATGAAACCCAAAGAATAAGTATCAACACCACACCCTCCCATACTACAGAATGGGTAGAGTGACACCACAGATCTGTATGAGTTGTCAAAATCAACTACTTGAACACTGACAAACTAACACTGGGCTCCACCAGAATAGCTCCCCCATAAGAGAGACTATTAACATGCCAAAAAAAGTGTTGAAAATACAGATTCAAAATATCTCAACAAAAAAGAGAGATATAAATGTATACACCCATAGATACAAGTATGCAATACCCAAAAGTTTAGGACGTCGGGCTCAACTGAAATTTCATCCACAAGTGATCACAACACCATCCCAAATTTGACACTTTATAATTGAGTGCATGTAAATATTACAATGAGTAATAATAACTTTTACATTTGAAATATGTGTATAAAAATTTCACTAATGCGTAGATCTCAAAAAAATACACAATTTCAAAAAAACAATCACCTTAATCGAAGCTACCGATCAAAAGTTATGAGCTATACAAGGTTTTGCTATTAAAATACTATTTTAGTGCTAATCTTTTAAAAAGGTACATGTGACACTAAAATGTCCAAAGGGTAAAAGAGTGCATCCACACGGTACATGGTTGCTACCAAAGGATAAAATCCTCCACCCAAAATTTAAAATGTCCAAAGGGAAAATCATTGTGTCCATAGGGTACATGCCAATATCCAGTGGATAAAAGAATGAATCCAGAGGGTATTGATCTACATCTAGTGGATAAAAGACTGCATCCAAAATTGAAATATCCAGAGGGTAAGAGAATGCATCCAGAAGGTACACGCTTATATCCAATGAATAAAAGAATGCACCCATAGGGTATATATTTGTGTCCAGTTGATAAAAGACTGCATCCAAAACCAGAATACCCAGAGGGTAAAAGAATGCATCCAGAAGGTACACGCTTATATCCAATGGATAAAAGAATGCACCTAAAAAGTACAATTGTGAATACAAACTTTGACTGCAAATATCTTTTTTTTTGGCACCTATATGAAAATACAGAGAGAAACCCAGAAATTTTCTCTTAAAACCTATAAATATGATATAATTTTTGAGCCAAAAATATGTCTGTACATAATTGTACGGATTTTTTGAGAAATGTGCCAAAAATACCTTTAAAATGCCCATATTTAACTGTCTTAAAACATGGTTGAGTTTAAAGTCGATTATAAGGTTTTGGCACCCTCCAAATCTAATGGTGCACTCTGTTTTGCATAAAAATTCATTCTACAGAAAATTGTTGACTAAATTCTTAATACATGAAAACATAAACCCTTGCTTGCTAAGAAAAAACTTAGAGATGGATGTCTACATCATCTATCACTGTGATACCATGAAAGGGATGATAATAATATTGTTCCAAGCCATGATGTTAGATGATAATAGCACACCACATCAGATTTGCAAAGCAGAAGAGTTAAAATACCATATATGGAAATCCATTGTAATCCATAATGCTTAATACATTACAATAGAATGACTTGAATTTTTCAATAATAAAGATGTACATATAGGAGGAGGAAAGTGCAACTATTACCTAAATCAGTGGTGAAGAACTCATACTAACTGATACTGGTAGTTAAGTTAACTCCAAAAGACTAGTAAGCTAACTCGACATAAATGAGAAGCTAACTCAACACAACTAGTAAGCTAACTCCACACAACTAGTACACCTAATAAAGCTAACCCAACAAGTGTAGAGATAACACAAGTGTAAGAATTATCCTAATAAATAAATAATAAACTACAATAACAACCCCTCTCTCTCTTCCATCCCCAATATTCCTAAATTTAAAAGAGAATAAAACAACCACACTTTAAGAGCATTTACCCCAAATTCCTTAAAAGGAAAATAAGCCAATAACATTCAAATTTTAAGAAAAACTCCCGCTAACCATTCTTACAAGGATGGTGACTTATCAGATTTCAAATGGGGGGGAAATCTCCCATTTGAGAAAAACATGAATCACCCTACCTATACATAGGGTGCAAGAGATTATTTTTATGCTAAGACAACTCCAAAAACCAAAAGGGCTCTCCAAAAATGCAAAAAATAGCCTAGTTTCAAGTTTCTCATTTAAGCACAAGTATGGAGGTTGTGAGGCCCACCCAAGGGGTATTTAAGTGATCCTAACCTCATAAAAAATAACTTAATTAATCAATCACATCTATAATGCAAATGGGTACCACTACACCCCCTAAGCTCGGTTAATCAAGACTAATTAAACATAATAAATAAATTACAAACTTGGAGTCACCCATGGTGCCTCTATTAACATGTAAACTCAAACAAGGTATCATATAACAATCATGGTTAGGACTTGGCCCAATCAGTCGCTTGTGAACACTCGAGAAGCCACCCTGAAACCCATGTTCTCGTGTGCCCATGTAACCTCCACACTCATTGTAAACATTAAACACATCTATCTAATAAAAATACAAAATCAACTATTCAGTAAACTAATCAAAGTATAATCATGCTATCTATGCTAAAAAATCATCAGTAAGGAATTTTAAATGAGAAACATATGCAGATTCATATAAATTCATCATGTGTTAGCCATCGAAGTAACATATAATGACATCCATCCATCATTTTATTATGATAACACCAAATAACTGAATAATTCACAATACAAAGATGTGTGAAATAACCATATATCCATCATAAAACCAATAAGATCAATGTCATCATCATAACATCTTACTATTCAAACCATCTCCTGAAATGAACTAACATACTAGTCAAAGCTAAATTGGCGCTACGCAACCAAATCAACATGCATGTCCACAAATGATCAAATATCATAACAAAATATCAAAATATGCCATAATCCATGTCTCATCGTCAAGCATGAGTATAGAGTTAGCATATAAGTAGAGCTAGAAAATGTGGGTACTACATAATGCATAGAATGGACTCATGGTCTCATATAATACATTTCATCACAAAAGTATAAATGCTAAGGTTGTTTTCAAATGTTTTACAGTTAATTAGTAGGAATAAAATGTTTTTAAAACATTCAGGGTACATATTTGAAGTCTTTGTCTCTGGAATGGTTTCAGAAACCAGTTAATATCTACAAATTTGATTACAAAACAAAAAAAAGGAGTTTTATTATAAATATATACCTTGACTTCATTATATATATTTTTCTCCCATGTATATAGCCTTTCCAATGACAATGCATGAGTTTTGGATATAATCCTACCATCCTAAAAAATATTGCCAATGTTTTCGTCAATGGGGTCCTTTGATCTTGATGTAAAATGAGATTTAGATAATGAATATGATGAAGATGATGATCGATGCCAAGTTATAGCATTTAAAACCTTTACAGGAATTCTGTACATTTTCATGCAAGAATAAAAACACAGTTCAATCTGAAGTTCATATAAATAGATGAGAAAACGATATCTCAACCTTAAAAATGAACACATCAAAAGTCAATTATGGTCACATTACAATCATGCAGATACTAGTGTGCAAATAAAATATAGAAATGCTAAAATGCTCTGGCAAATAAACAAGGAATTATAAAACTTCTTAGTTTGATTAAGGAGGTCAAGATACTGAATTTGTTGATACATTCAAGGTGTTCTTAGGTTTAGTAGTTGTAACCTAGATAAATGGATTTAAATTTAAATTGTGAAATAAATTCCCAATTAAATTGTGTTATGAATTAGGACATGATTGATTAATTTTAAAATCTTCCCAACTCTTATCTTTTGGAGGATTCATTACCTCAATGTTTATTATAAGTAGTAGCTATGCATTGATATTTTAGTGTTAAATCAATACCATTTTGATCTATTTATGAGTGCATTTTAAGATCATAATTTATTCACCATTTCTTATCATTCATGTATGTTCTTAATCTCATCAAGTTCCCTTTACACACTCAATTCCCATTTAGCATGTCATATATTACATGAACTCACTTGGAAGCTCATATTATATTTCCAATTCTTTTAAGAGTTTTATTGATTTCATATGGAGTGATACTATCACAGTCAATATTCTTTTCTTGATTTTTTTCCATTTCAGCAACTTTCATGACTATGGAAAATATGTGTGTTTCATAATAAGGATTTTGATAAAACCAATCATCTCACAATGCTTCAAGCTCAATGCATGAATTCATTTTTTTAAGAATAAATCTAAATAATTTTATGCCCTATTAAAGATCATTCTTAAACTTGTTTGTTCAATAACTTATAGTGTATAAACATCATCAATTCTACAATACAACTATTACAAAAATCTAACATTTTTTTTTGAATAATTTGATAACAATCAAACCCCATTTTATTGGACTAAATAGTCTCTAATTAATTTGTGTCCATTATTCATCATGCAAACCCAATAAATCATGTAATGGAGACAAACTATTTGCTAGGTATATAAACACATCCATTTCCATCTCTTTACAACAATTATGCTAAGTAGCTTCACTAATGACATCTTATTCATTCCCTAGTTCTACGTTTGTCATGCTCATGAAATTTATTTAATGTAACATATAACATATACATAATGATAAATAGAAAAAAAAAAATTCATTTGAATACCATAGATATAATAGTTTATTACCGTGAAATAATGGTATGTGTGACCATCGTTGTGGTTGCTAGTGATCACATAAAATCACACAAACAAACAAAACAAAACTTTAATACCATGACTATATATATATATATATATATATATATATATATATAGGTTTTTAGAAAAACCATTTGCATAAATAAACCAACCCAAACTACTAATATATATGATAAAAAACACAACTTATAATCAATACATTCTTTTTTTACTTATAATTCTCTTTTGAGTTATCTAGAATCTTTTTTTATGGTTTTATTATTGATTGATAATAAATTTTATGAATATAACAAGTGTTTTCATATAAATCAAATGCCTCCCCAAGCACTGTCTTTGGTTATTTGACCTATAAAAACTAAGCACCTTAAACAATATGACTCTAAAATTCATATTTAACATGAATCAAAATACAAATGGGAAAACAAATATAGGTGAGATAGAGTAGTAACTTTGAGTGACCATTGGTAAAGAGTGTCACACTTATGTGACTTTCCATTATATTTCTATTGATGAGTCCTCTAGTTAGGTTTTTATGTATTAAATATTTCTTCTAAAATATGATTGAACAAAATTTAAATCATAGGTCCTTCCATATGACCTTAATTTGTAATTTCCTCCTAGATTTGTTTAGAACTTATCCATAATTTTTGACCGTTTATTGACATTATTATTTGACTATTTACATCATAAATTTGTGTGTCAAAATTCTTGTAATATTAACAAAATTATGTAATATAATTGTACTTTGCATTAGGAAATTAAAATTTTATTAAAATATAATAATTTTTCACATTTGTTTAAAAATTCAATAATGTTTTACTCAAATTTATATTTAAACTTTATTTATTAATTTTTTAAGATATGAAATTTTAAAAAAGAAAGAAGATATTAGTAATTCATTTGAATCACTTTTATTTGTCAATAAATTGCATAAAAATTTCCCAAAAAAAAACTTAATTTTTTTTGCAACAAATAGGAAACTAATTTTTTTTATAAAATGTTACGAATGAACTAAGAAATAAAAACCAAGAGCCAAAAACATTTTCTCAAAAATTACATATTTTGTTATGTAGTTAGTCACACTCCATTTATTGTGATGAATATATCTTACTTTTGTGTAAGCATGTGCTCAAATATGTTGTAATGAAGAAGCATTAAATAATTAAATAAGATTATGCAACTAAATTAAAAAACATTAAACCCATATAGATACCAATATAACATGATAAATTTTATGAAATTTGTTAGAAATAATTTAGGCCCTTTGTTAATGTGAAATGTGTAGCTGAATTATTTCAATCCTTTTTGGTGTTTCTTTGGATTTTCTTCCTTTTTATCCATCTACTTATTGTTTGCCATTCTAGTTTTCAATCATTTTTCTCCATCATTTCATTGTTTAATCATTTTTATGGAGACTCTTCCATTGATGTTTATGATTTTCCTTAATTTTTGAATTGCCACATCCCTTGACCTCCTAAGTGTATCTCCCATTAATTGAATAAAATTCTACTTTGAGGTTAATTTCCCTTGAAATAATATCATTCTAACATAGGCAATGAATTTTTTTGTTTGGGAAAATCTATCAAATCTATCTTAGGTAACTCATTGTGATTGACAACATGTCTAGTAAATTCTCTTGAGATATAACAAACATTCTCACTTTCTTTAATATGTTTTTTAATACATCTCCATGACTATTCATCAAAACAATTACATTTTTACCCATTCGAACTTATATAGTAATCAAGGGGGAAGTAGTATGATTATGATGTATTTTTTTTCTCTCATATATTATGATTATTTAAGAATATATCCAACAATACCCACATGTTTAAGATAATAAAAACAACTAATGAAAAATCAAATACAAATAATATTTTTGATTTCAATTTAGTATTTTCGCATTCTTCTATTCTTCTTCAATCTTGAAATAATTATAACAAACAATTTGATACCCTAATTTTGTTTTAAAATAAGTTTATTTTTAGTGTTCCAGAGATTCTAATGGAAATTTAGATACATATACATGAAGATCATGTAAATAGTTTAATGTGTTATACAAGAAAGGCCAATTGAGTCCACAACTTACTATTGATTTGGGCTTGATTGGAGCTAATGGTGCACCAAATTGATCTAATCAAGTAACTAGTTTAATTTTAAATGTAAGTGAATTCAATCAAAAATTACTATCGGTTAGGCCTCGGTTGGTCGCAATCATGTACCAAATTGAACCAATAATTCTATTAGCTCTATGTAGTATGTAACCTAGGTCAATCAACCCAAAATGAACCAAATGTAATGACCTATTGTCAATTGGGTTCGATTGGCCATAATCATACACCACATTCAACCAATAATGTAATTGGTTTAATGTGGTATGTAAGCAACAAACAAATCAACCCCAAATAAACCAAATGTGATATTATTTTCTTGATTGACCTCATCATTTAGCACATTTAAAAAATCAACTAACTCAATCAATGTGGTATAGAAGCAAGAATAATCGACCCAAAATCAACTCTTGAATTTATCCTCTTTCTCCTATATTTATTGATCCCTACCTGATTTATAATCACTCATTCTATAACCCAAAAGTCAAGGATATAATATGGACACAAAATTTTGATTATGAGGGATTTCCTTTGAGATGCTGAACTTTTTTTTTACTAGGAAATTTATCCTCTGATCGTCACATTATTAAAAAAATATTAAGGGTCGGGTTTCTTGGTGCAAGGATTTTAATCTAGATCATCTAGTTTTCAAAGGCCTTGAGGACATTGATACTTAAAATGAAGTAGTTAATCGTGAGGATAAACATGAAGAGAAGAAGGGTGAGTGTTCCTCTTCTTCCACTAGTCCAATTAATGAATTGGAACATATTACAAAAAAGGGTGGGGCCCAGGGAAAATTTTAAACCCCCCCTAAAAAAATTCATTGCAATTCTTAGGAGAATCTGGGAAAATTGACTTTCGCACTAATCTATTGTCAACTGGTAGCATTTTTTATGGTACTGGCTGACAACATATATTATGTTGTCAACTAATAGTTTATGGTGTCAGTAAAAAATATATGTAATTTTTTAAAAATCATTTTTGTCAATACAATTAAAATTATCAAATCGATGAGAAACATGTCCTCACAAAATATGGTGCAAACAAAAAAAATAAAAAAATGAGATTTTATGAAAAGTTACAAATTTTGCTCATTTTCTATGGGATTTTTTAAATAATTTTTTGATGTTAACAGTTAAAATGATCGTCTTAATGAGAAATACGTCCTCCCAAAATATGGCACAAGAAAAAAACCCCATACTCATATTTTTTTTTAGGTCTTTTTATTACTATTGGAGGGTAGATTTTTTATATGCTACTATCCGATAGTATATTTTATGCTATTGGCTGATAGCATAAATATATGTTGTTGACCGGTAGTATAAAATTATGCTACTATGCTACCAACCAACAACATATTTTTATGTTGTCAACTGGTAGCATAAAATATGCTACCAGTTGGTATCATATTTTCTGCTATTGGTTCCTATCAGATTGGGAATTTCTCTTTCATGGGGATAGAGAATAACCCATAAAATTAACTTATACCTAAAAAAATTGGCAACCTAGGTATACTCCCTTCCCGAAAAATTCACCAATTTCAAATTTTAAAATATGGAATATTCATGAATTAATGAATATTCGCCACTAAAATTTTCCATGGTGGGGCATTTATGCCTCAGTATCCTTAAACCATGCAGATTCAAAGCCCGAAGAATAAGGGGTTTCTGTAAAATCATCTACCAGTCCTCCCTATTGACAATGTGGATCATAAAAAGGGTGATGGATGGATGGTTGTGAACAATGAAAAGAAAGGAAAAATCAGAAATTATCCTCTCAAGATGATCATTCTATCTCAAAGGGTTAAATACTATGATAGATAGGTTGGATCCTAGTGGGTTTTGAAGTGGATTTGACTTACCTGCTTTGAAGGAACCTTTCTCCTTTTGGTGATTGTTGCTTATAAGATTTGTTTTGTTTGTTTGTTACTTTTTTTCTCCTTGTTGGTCCTTTTCCTTGATATCTCTCTTGTATTCCTTGATGCTTATATTTCAGTTGTATAGGGTTTCTAATCCCTTCAAAATCTTGGTTCTTACGTTGTCTAATAATATAAAAAAAATCATCCTATGATCCTCCATGTCCCAACGTTAAAAAATGAGGCATTTTATAGATTTTCAAACATTTCATGGGCTTACATACAACTTAGGAGTTATGACATCATCCCTAGACCCAAGTGGATAGTCACACACTCATGACAATCACATTGTAATCCTATGAAAGTACAATTTCCTCATTGACATCGTTTAAATCATGAAAAGGAGGATGACATTTAAAATGGGACATTTACATATTTCTCAATAGTTAGGAGGGATCATCCTATAAAGAATGTACTCAATTTTATTAAAATATTGAAATCAATATACATTATCACTTAAAAAATAATATCTTAAAGTCTTACAATAACAAATTTGGACTTTTGTAGATAAATTAATAAGTATTATTAATTATAAATTAAACATGATCATTATCTTTATTTTTTATGTAATTATGATGTACTGTATATACATAAAGTAGATACATCTAAAATATTGATATTACATCTTTAATAGTGAAAAATATATTTAAGATTTAATATCAATATCTGGTTCCCCTGTCCATGACTTTAGTAGAGGGCGCAACAATGAGTTCTCTAGAGACCAGGGTTTTTGTCATCTTTATTTCACAGATCTTGGAAGTGGGTGCCCATCATTTTTCTCTAGGGAGATAGTTCGTGGGAAAGGAGAGGTGGATATGGATGTGGGAGGTTTACAACTTGCAATTATAGCCTGTGTTCAGTAAGACCATGCCTGTAGTGGATTTGGTTTGCTGCAGGGTGGTTCGGTCAATGGATGCGACGCCACCTCTAGGGATGATGACTTGGAACTTTTGGGAAAAAGTTAAACCCTTTCCTAGGGTGAGTCGAGTCATTGGAATGAAGCTCCTACTAAAGGTGTACCCCTTGTTCGGGTGTCTTTCAATTAAGCAGTGTAGGTGAAAGGTAATAGGTACAAAGGAATGACATATCATAACTGTTATAAGCCTATGGATTATACAAAATATACCCCATCAGTTCCTTTTGATGAAGTGGTGGTGAAATATAAAGCTTTATTCTAGAAAAATGGATTGATTTAGAGATCCAATAACTTTTTTCTAGATCTACCCTCTCTTCATGCTTGGATGACTAGTCACTGGGGCCCCATCATGTAAAGTACACTTGATATTTATCTTAGTGGTCGTAGTTTTTTCATATTACTATTTTCTTAAACATGTTATAGGAATTTTATTTTTGGAAGAGTTTGGGATTTTAAATCCCTTATGTTATTGATGAAACCATGGTTCTCTTTGTTTAACCTATTGTCCGCTACATTCCAAGTTAAGTTGGTTTGGATTCGTCCACCCTATTTTCCCCTCAAATTTTTGTTAGAGAGATGTTTAACTTCTATAGGTAACACTTTGGGGAAATGTTTGGCTATTGACCCAAAGAATGAGGATTATAACCACACTTTGATATGAAATAATTTTTGTTGACATGGATACATTTGCATATTTTCCTATCAGTATTGAACTCAAAGTTGAGGATAAAACTTGGATAGAAAATTTAGACTATGAAGGATTTCCCTTTAGCTATATAGAACAAGATTTTCTCCAGGACATTTAGCTTCAGATTTTTGTATGGAAGGAAAACATGTTAAAAATATAATCTCTTGGTGGAAGAAATCTAATTTCAACAACATGGTTGTAAAGGATCTTTCAAGTTGTGATTGTGACTTTGAATCTAAGAAATTGGTTGATCTAGATGCCGAAAAGGAGGAATTTATTCCTCCTCCTCAAAATGGATCGATCGCAACAGGTTCATAAGAATGATGTGGATTTAACAGTTATGGAAAAGGAAACATGTTCTATTTTTCTTGCTTCATCAAGGATCTAAAGTTTTAAGGAATAAATTGAATTTATTATTCCAATCAAAAATATTGAAAATGAAAATCCAAACAGAAAAAAGGATTGGAGAGTTATGAACATGAAGAAGAAAATGACTTTCTCCGCCCTTGATATGCACTTAATATCCAATGGGAAGGGGTCACAAAGGTGTGATAATTGCTCTTTTGTTTTGTTAGTTTGATCTTTATTTTTTTTTGTTTCTCTATGCCACTGGTAGAGGCAACCTCTTTTTCTCCTCATTGAAAAATATTTTTCTCCAATTATTGTACTTTGTACTTTTAAACAATTTTTAAAAACATTTTGTACTTTTGAAGAAAAATATTTGTGGGCAAAAAAGCTATCTGTTGGGCACACAAGCCTCATGGTACAAACATAAATAAACTGATGCATGTAAGATATAAACAAATTTTCATTTTTATCATTAAATTGCATGATAATTTTTTAATACCCAATTTTGATAAAAGGTTTGATGATATTTCTCTTACTCTAAATGCATATTCAAAGTATGATAGCATAGGAGGGTTTTCGATCAAGTTTTTAAAAATGAATGTAAAAATCAATTTGAGGAGATGAGCTGGGTAATAAAGAGGGCATTGGATGACAAAATGCACACATATAATTTAAAAGAGAGGCTAGAGGTGCAAATGGAGAGTTAGTTGAGAGTGAGAGAAAGAAATAACATGTCAAATAATGATAGAGAGGTAAATATATGATTAGTATAATATATTATGTATTATGTATGGTTGTAAATAACTAACTCAAATTTTTTTCATTAACAAGAAGAGAGATAAGAGGTTAGAGAAGATAGCAGGAATGTTGACCCCCCACGAAGGATCCCATAAGTATTAATTGAAATTTCATTCTTATATCGAATGTGATTTTTATTTATTTTCATGTATACTAACTCATTATTTTGATAGTGTTCGTAGGATGGTGAAATTCCCCTGAGTTATCTCCTACACCAATAGAGAGACTCACTTAGTAGAAGGAAGCATAAATAGGAAATAAAAACTTTACATTCATGTGACAATCATATGTTTTCTTATTTAGTTTATATTTCAATTGTCATGTTGTCTCGTTATTTTTAGGTCGGCATTATCGGTGAGATATTCCCTTCACATTATGCTAATGGTATCGATCTTATTGGAGAGATTGTTGCATGTGACCTGAGAGAGGCTGATATAAATATTGGTAGAGATGTAACTTCCAAACCATTCGAGGAGAGAAAGGGTGACGACGAAAGGCACGAAGAGAGGGGAAACGCAGAGGGTGTTGATGAGATAAGAGAGGAGACAATTGGAATAGTAAGATATATGTTATTGAAATTCTCTTTTTTGTATTATTTTTTAATAAAATTAAGATAAAATTATTAATCCATCCGAGATTGTTGTTATTTCAAGTTTTTCCTATTAGGTCAAAGTGTAACTTATGTTATATGATATATTCATCGAGAGAGGATTTGTTTGTGATGTTAGCCCTCATATTATTTTTTCATTGCATGAGACTTCCCATAGAGACTGTCAAAGTCATAATGTTTTAGGTCATTATTCTCAGTGCTCCATTTCCCTACCCTACCACAGTTGTAGAAACTTTGGCAGAGTGTGTCAAATGGTTTGAGTTATGTGATGTTAAAGATATGAGACTCCAACTCCACAAAGAAATTAGAATAGATGTAATGGATGCTTTAATTATAGATATAACTGAATGATTAGTATATTTTGACTTATTTACTAAATGGTTGGCTTTCAAGATGATACAGTGAAGGTTATAGATGAAAGAGTGCACCATACTAAGATGCAGACATCCCTATAGCCCCTCATCCTTGGGATCACACCTTCTTCCATTTAAAGAAATGCAAAGAGGTGTTTTACATTTTATGATTCAATATTTTCTCTTAGCTCTAATGTACAATGGAGGAGATGATAACATTTATTGTATAACATTGCTTATGATAATGTTAATTACTATATATGTATATATGACGATTCTGTTACTATTTAATGTGTTTATGTACTCATGTTTAATTTTTATGGTTTAATATTGCATTCTTAATGTATTGATTATGGTTTTTGCTTTATATTAGTCAATAAAATGTTTTTTGGTTATGGATTAACATTTATGGTATATTGATTATGGGTGATGGTTTATGGTTTATATATAGTTATCGATTTATGCTCTCGTTATAATGCATATAATGGTTTTTATTCTTGTTATGTGACATACCATTTTTTTTTCCAGTGCTTATTAATAAGACCCTAACTACTAAAGATGTAGATATGATGATGTTTTCAATATGTAACATTTTAATGTATTAAAGAATGAGATGTTATGTGACTATGGATTATGGATTATGGTTTAATAGTTGCATGCTTCTTGAATTTATGCTTACTTGGGTTTTACATGTATAATAAACTTTCATATATATTCCATCTATGAAAATATTTTGTTGAGAATATGTTAAGTTCATTATTTTCTTTGTAATTGTGTTTTAATTCTAACTTATATAAATTAGTTGTTTAATTGCAGGTGTAATTTTATGGCTAGAGAAAAGAAGGATGGAAAGTGCAAGGCTACACATGTAGAGGAACTGAAGCACTACGAATCAAATTATAGTGTAACTTTTGGGTTCAGAAATTATGTGAATAAGCCTACAAACACAGATGGAGATGTTGTAAAAGAAGATGAGACTTCCCCACCATTGTGTATAAAATTAGAAGTATGAATTTTAAAGAAGAAGGTAGAATTCTATAAAACTGGGTGTGAGATACTTACAATGGAAAATTTACTTTCGTTGGAAAAGAATAAGAAATTATTGGACTGGGTAGGATAAATTTACTCAAGGAAGATGGATTTGGATGTTGATGTCGAAGAGTAAGAACCTAAAATTAAGAATTAGGATACAATGCGTTAATCGAACAAGAAAATTTCTTAAAATCATGTAGCAAGATTTATTTATGTTCCTAAATTCCATCAATGACATAAGGGATATGTAGTCACTAAATCACACACTTTGTGTGTATTATTTATTCCCAGAATCATACTGCTATTCATATGGTTTTTGAATGAAGAAATTACTAATAAATCACTATCCCTTGGTCATTTTATTTTTCTTTCTCTCATCCTTATCGACCTTTTACATGCATTTTCCCAATCTATATTAAAACTTGTCATATTTTCCTCCTCTAACTGGGGCACCCAGCTTACACTGCCCCCCCAGCATCCTTGTACCATCTGGGGTGCCACAATCCTTTTTGAACTTTCTACCCATCTTTTGTGAAATTTTATAGATGTTTGAGATTTCTATCATTTGGGTGGTCGGCGTCTTCAGGGTTAATTATGAAATTAGAACAAGAGAACCATATAATAGAAAGTTGTGAGACCATAATAAAGGACCAATCACTAACCGTTACTACTCCAGCTAGGGTTACATCCATCAAAGAATTTCATTTGTAAAAAGGGACAAGATTGGTTCATCTTCATCACACTTCATAAGAAGGGATTTTATTCTATTCCATCCACCATCTATTTACATCTCTACATTTATTTATTAATTGCTACTTCAAAAAGTGTTACTAGAAAAAGTGTACCAAGGGTAGTATTTTTATTCGTAGACACTCAGAACTACATTTGGGTATGAAATGTAGTGCATCACTTAGTTTGTAAGTCTGTCGTTGTGGTAATTGAGGTTAGTCCAACCCCTTCATTTGCATATATTTTTTGGGTTTGATGCTTAGTTTGGTGTCTTATAGGTATTCTCTTCATCTCTTCTTTGTGAGAAAATTAAGTACAATGTAATGAAATATATGTGAGAGGAAACAAAGGCTTCACATCATTTAGTGATCTTGAAAATTTGGTTTCTAGTCCTCTTGCACAGACCAGGTCACCCAAAACTCAAATAGGATTCCCCGTGAGCCACTAGTCTAGCCACACAACTCAGATCTACACTTTCAGGAGCTCTTGTGTGGTCATTCTTGCATTCTTTTTATCAAGCCTTCACTTTGAAATAATCCTGAGACATCATTGAATAAACTATGATCTTTCTAAAGATCTTTGTAGATTTGGGTTTCACATTTCTAGTTACTTAGTTTCTTGGGTCATTTACTTTATTCACTTACCTATTATTTACTTTTGTGCATCGAATTATATTGAGCTAAATTAGGACCACCATAAATCCATTTTGGTTTAATCATTTTCGTGGATTCAATTCTCGAATTTTCTTTCCTTCTTCTATTTTTGTCTTCTTATGCCCATCACCCATAGAGGTCATTTCAGGTCTTTCCAATATTGTGACATTCATTTATTTACCCAAAAAAATTGAAAGACAATGGCTGATATAACTACACCTATGACTACAATTGATAATCTCTTATAACATGCTCATAGTGTTCCTCTCCATGAAATAGTAGAATCAGATACTGAGAATTCCTACGATGAAGACTCTGATATAGAACAAGTTCAACTCAACACTATCACAAATTTTTTATAAGCTTTGCATGATAATCCTCCTCACCTTCCATATGTCTTGTAGGATCTGATTGCTACTAAGAAAACTCATGATGCTTTAGCCTCTGTAGTTGTTCATTCTTTAGTCCCTATGGCCTCTTCTCCACCCACTTATGCTTGAGTTCCTATTCCTACAACTATTGTTCCCACCATTCACCCTAGTACTCGTAATATTTAGTTTACATATTTTTTGAATAATATTGATTTAAACTCTCTATATCAAGATTTGCAAACTAAATTTTATAAGTTCCAAATTGCTACTTATCACACATCACCATCCTTATACTCTACCTCATTGCTACAAACTCCTTTTGTACTTGCTATCTCTACTTATCTGTTGCAACCTAATTTCATCTCTTTCAAATCACCCATATTTAAGGGCCATGGTGACCCATAGGAACATCTATGAGATTTTCATGTAACATGCCTAGATTATGTGGATGACCACATTATACTAGCTAAAAAAAATTCTTACATTTTACAAGATTATGCGATGTGTTAGTTCTATGAGCTACCTTTTCGTTCAGTAACACCATTCATGCATTTGGTTGATTCCTTCCTCACTCACTTATCCATTAACATAGGATCCAAGATATCTTATGCTAAGATTTCACAACTCAAATAGGGGTCTAACAAACACCTTTTAGATTATATATTGTGTTACAAAAATAAGTTAGCTAAGATGTCTAATGTACTTGTGGATACTAGGCTTCAATATTTATTCATTTAGAGTCTCTTACAACCTCTTAAAGAAAGTGTTCTCTTCGACATATCTCCTTCATTTGACCAAATTTTTCAAATTCTTTAGCTTTATGAAATAAAGCTTGTAGCTATAGGTAAACTTACGTACTAAGAGTACGCATCATTTTGTACATGTTTCCTAGGTAAGGAAACATTCAAGCAAACTACAACTAAACCAACGGACTAATAGGTCATCATCAACACAATATCGACCACTAAGAAGCTTTGATCACAACCACATAGGCATATATTTACTAAGTTTAGTATACCCCCACGTGTTTTGTTACCACAACTGATCAATAGTAACCTCATTACATTATCTTCTTCTCTACAAATTGATTCATCTCAGACAAAATGGATGTAATTTTGATGAAAATTCCCATTTCAATTATAATCAATTCATACTAAATTCCACTGACCGTTGCTTCAGAATTTACTTTCTCATTCAAAGGTTTGATTGACAGTGGTCAAAATAATCTTCTATAATCCACAATTTCTCTACCTATAATTGAAAATCATGAGCTCAAAATACTTAACAACCCTCAACCTAAACATGACACAAAAGCAACTAACTCATTAGATAATTATATTCCTCCTATATCTAGGGCCCTTGATTTCTTAGTTACATCTAATGATGCTTCTCCATATGTTATTTATTTCTCTAGCCTTGACTATCATGAGAAGTTCACATCTCATCATTTACATATCAATGCATCTATTGGTTTAGTCTCTATCAATAACACTAAATTGGATCCATCTTGGTCCATTAGTGCATGTTCCATTCCACTTCTCATAGATATTGGTTATTTATTATCAAAAATCTCATATTTGATGAACAACTCAAATGGTGTCATCAAACTAAACCCTTATGGTTGATCCCTCTTACTTCTCCTTATGCCTTTCCTTATGGGAAAGGTACGTGATGCTTGTGATATGATTTTAGGTCTCAATCCATCATCTCTATGAATCATTTGCATCTAAAATTCATTCATGACAATCAAATTATCTTATATCAATGGTATACCTCCACCTAATTCATGTTCATTACATCCTTACACAATTGTCATAAATCTCCTACATCATGTGATTACATAACATTCTATGTTGCTTAAGGCCCACTCTACTCCTAATTGACCTATGCACACTTCATCTATGTGGTATCACCATCTCAATAGTCCTCCACATTGGCATAGACATCTCTCACGCATAGTTACAACATATCGGTGTAGATATCCACCCCGTTTCATTTTTCATGGGTGTCCATCACCTCTGCACTTGGCTTCACATCAATATCCATCACCTACACATTTTATTACACCTTTTCACTCATCATATATTCATCCATCAAATGCTTATTGAAACTCACTTGTACATCATCTGTATCCTATTACATAAATCTTAGAGCATAGCTCTACGATTTTTTTTCACCACCAACATCAGATGGAGGAACTTCATCCTTATATGTCATTAGATAGTTCATTCAATCATATACACTAGGGGGCATAACATCAACACATCTCCACATCTTCATACAAACACACATATGCATATTCAATTATACAATAGCATCGATAATTTTTTTTCACACACTCTCATACCTTTGGTTCACACTGGGATATTAAGGGCATACAACCCATGAACCTAAAACACTTCACAGTAGGACACAACACATTGAGAATCCTCATACATATTATAGTATATCTTATATTTGACATACTACATCTTCAAGTTACTCTACATCGTTCACATTTGGACATTTTCACTTCTACATAATACATACCTACACATTACAAGTATATGTCACAATCCTATTGTCTACAAGTCTAGCACTACATAATACTTATCCTACATCCTACATTCTGCATTTAATCTACATATCCATATCAAGAACATTATAAACACCAAACTAGTATTCATTACATATACATATATTATTATGGTGTCTACACATCTTACATTGCATACTACGTATCACACATTACACATTACATGGTCATATCTCATCATCACATATGTTATACTCTATCCATGCATTCATGCGCATTGCGCTCACTAGCCTATGACACACTCTAGTTCCTCGGTCCATAATTGACTGTTGAGGGTTTGCACATCATTTGGACCTTATAATAATCACACACTCATCATTCATCCTTTAATTATGCAACAGTAATAGGTTAGATACATAAGCTATAGGATAAATGGTCACCTACTCCATCATCTTCTAGTTACATATGATTTAGGCTACATCACCAATTCCTCTATTTTTCTAGTAGTTTTATATGCTTTAGGATAAATCATAACTCCTACACTCATGTTTTCATTATATATGATTTGGTTATAGGGTCAAGCAAACATTACCTCTAGATTTCATATCATTACCATACGTACATATTCATCATAGCATGTTAGACACAAAATAACTTTGACCATTTCTCAATGATGATATCTTGTTTATGGTTCATTATTGACTATGTAGGGGAAAACTACATGAACCTCATGACATAAAATTCCATTCACTCAGGGGGAATATGGATCCTACCTTCCATATTTCATTCCATTCCACTCATCCACAACATGTTTCATAACTTGGTCACATTAAATTTTTCCTACATCTAGTTGTACATGTTCATCTTATTACACATGCTAGATAGATATATTTTATGTCATTATCTTTACCATACACACATGAGCATTGACATACTTATCTAGTTTTGATTGTAGATACCTGTATCTTACACACAATAGGGATGTTTACTTAATACCACTCTAAAAACCATTGTTGGGGGCATCCAAATTCATACTTTACATGTTCTTTTGTTTCAGTGTGTACTTAGCAGTTTACATTACTTGGTTATACATGCTATTTAGATATGGGTTATGTTTCTAAAATGCCAACTAAAAATAAACCAATGGACTAATAGGTCACCATTAATGTAATATTGACCACTAAGGAGATTTGGTGAAAACCACATAGGCATATCTTTACTAATTTTAGTATACATCTGCATGTTTTGTTACCACAACTGATCCATAGTAACCTTATTACATTATCTTATCCTCTACAAATCGATTTATCGAGACACAATGGATGTAATTTTGATGAAAATTTCCATTTCGATTATAATCAACATGTAGGAAATTCCACCAACCATTGCTTTTGACTTTACTTTCTCATCAAGGGTTTGATTGACAGTGGTCAAATTGAGCTTCTAGAATCCACAATTTTTCCCCCTATCATTGAAAATCATGAGCTCAAAATCTTTAATAACCCTCAACCCAAACATGACACAAAAGGAACTAAATCATTGGCTAATTATGTTCCTCCTATATCTAGGGCCCTTGATTTCTTAGTTACATATAATGATGCTTCTCTATCTCTGATTTCTTTCTCCTGTCTTGACCATGATGTGAATTTTACATCTCATAATTTACATATCAATGCATCTATTGGTTTGGTTTCTATAAATATCAGTAAATTGGATCCATCTTGGCCCACTAGTGTGTGTTCCATTCCACTTATCATAGCTATTGGTTATTCATTATCAAAAATATCATATCTAATGATCAACTCATATGGGCGAGGATACATGAAAAGTGTACAATACTCTTAGTGTACAGTCTTCAACACTTTCACACATGAAAATAGGCTCCACAACCTAACATGTTTAAATTATGCAAAGCCTTCACTTCCTGTAAAGTATATTTCAATTGATTGCACTAAATTTTTCCATAAATCAAAGATGAAGAGAATAATTGTAAGACCCAAAACCAAGCATCAAACCCCCCAAAAATAAAGATCCAAATGAAGGGGTCATACTGATCTCGGTGGCCACAACCTAACAATCTCCCACCAATGAAAACATGCCCGATATATTAGGAAACGTGATTTTCTCATATGGGAAGGATTTTGACCCATAGGTTTATGGGACGGTTTTTGCCCATTGTTTTGATACCCACGGTTTTGTAAAACTGCTTAATTAGTTGTCTATTTATATGGTTTTATGCATATGATAAAAGTATGAAAAACATTGTAGATGTGCTTTCAATTCGGGTGTGAATTCTGTAGAGTTTGTTGAGGGTATCTCCAAACAGATCTGGGTATTGTATTGAGAGAGTGGTGGCTTGTAATAAAATATGAGCAAGTGATTCTTAGTGGACGTAGCCCAAATTGGGTGAACCACGTTAAATACTATCTCTTTGTGTTGTGTTATTTTATTTTGCACTATTATTTGAGATCTGTAATATTTTCTGCATATTAGTTTCTACTATTGCGATTCTGTGAGGGATTATTCCACATATTTTATCCCTTATTTCCTAGCAATTGGTATTAGATCCTGGTTTGGTTTATTGAAGTTTTGAATCGTAGGGAAATTATTATCTTGAGTGGGAGCTATGATAGATGATGGAAGATCTATGGTTTATAAATTCAAAAGGCATAATTTCAGTGTTTGGAAGATGTAGATGGAAGATTACCTTTATCATAAGGATCTTTATACTTTGTTGTCTAAGAAGGTGAACAAACCCTTGAGCATGATAGATGTGGAATGGGATTTACTGGATATGAAGGCACTTGGGAAAATTCAGTTGTGTCTTACATCTTTTGTATTATTTAATGTTTCAAAGGAAAGGACTACAAAAGAAATGACAGATACATTAGGGAAGTTGTATAAAAAACCCTTTGCCTCTAATAAGATATTTTTAATAAAAATTTTGTTTAATATGAAGATTTCTAAGAATGGTTTGGTAGCAGATCATCTAAATGATTTTAATATGGTTGTAAATATGCTAGCTCTGGTTACAATAGAATTTGATGAAGAAGTTAGGGCTTTACGAGTTCTATGCTCTTTACCTGAGAGTTGGAATAGCCTAGTAATGGCGATGAGCAACTCGGTTCCTGATAACTCAAAGTTGAAGTTTGAGGATGTCGTAGGGGTGATTCTAAGTGAGGAAATGTGAAGAAAAAGCTATGGTGAATCTTCTACTTCAGGGAATACTTTGACAACGGAAACTAGAGGGAGACAAAAGAATAGAGGAAACTATGGAAAATCAAAGAATCTGGCAAGGTCAAAATCTAAAAGAAAGATAGTATGTTGGCACTGTGGAAAATATGGACATGCAAAGAAGGACTGTTGGGAGACTTTGGGACAAGAAGAAACAACATGAAGAAAACAAGGAGGTAAATTTGGCAACAGGTAATGTATGTGAGGATGATTTGATTCTTTCTTTTCACAATATTACTGAATCTTGGGTTTTAGATTTGGGGGATTCTTTCCATGCTACTCCACATAGTCATTATTTTGTTGATTATGTTCAAGGGGATTTTGGGCATGTTTTTCTTGGTGATGACAAGCCTTGCAGTATAATTGGAAAAGGATCTATGTTGGGTTAAGATGCAGAATGGGAATACATGGCTATTGAAGGATGTCAGACATGTGCCTACTTTAAGAATGAAATCTGATATTGGCAGGCCATTTGGGAAGTGATGGTTATATTGTGATATTTACAGCGGAATCTTGGAAGGTTACCAAGGGTGATCTTGTGGTGGTAAGAAGTAAGAAGGTTGAAATCTTGTATTTAACCACTTATAGCACTAATGTTTGTAATCTTGTGGATTCAGAAGTAGATACAACATTGTGGCACTATAGGCTCAATCATATGAGCCATAAGGGCATGGAGATCATAAAGAAGGATTTTCCTGGATATATAGAAACAATGTTTGGAGTTCTGTGAGGACTGCATATATGGAAAACAAAAGTGAACAAGGTTTCTCAAGGTTGGACCTATAAAGAAAGAGAGTAAGTTAGAGCTGGTGCAATCTGATGTGTGGGGGATGGTTCAGGTATCATCTCTTGGGGGTTCAAGTTATTAGGTTACTTTTATTGATGATGCAACAAGAAAAGTTTTAGGGTTTATTGTATTATAAACAAATATGATGTATTTGACACTTTTGTTAAAATGGAAAGCCTTGGTAGAGAATGAAAAAGGTATTAAGCTAAAATGTCTTAGGTCAGATAATGGAGGGGAGTATTGCAAGCAATAAATTTGATGATTACTATTATAAGAATGGAATCCGCAGGTAAAAGATGGTTCTAAGAACTCTATAATAGAATGGGGTGTTAGAAAGGATGAACAGGACAATAATGGAACGTGCTAGGAACATGAGGTTACATGTAGGACTCCCTCTTTCTTTTTGGGTAGAAGCGGGGAGCACAACTATGTACTTGATAAAAAGAGGACCCTCAAGTGCCTTGGATGGAGGCATACCTGAGGAGGCTTTGTATGGTAAGAAAGTTGATTATTCATTTCTTAGAGTCTTTAGATGTGAGATGTTTGTTCATATAGACAAGGATGATAGGACCAAGCTAGAGGCTGAGTCAGAAAAATGTACTTTCATTGGTTATGGTGGTGATGAATTTGGATATAAATGTTGGAGTATTAAGGACAAGAAAATCATTCAATCTGGGGATGTGTTATTTAATGAGAAAGTCATGTATAAGTAGTAGTTGTAGGAAAATAGGGAAGAATCCAAGAAATAATATGACAGCGGTAGAGGATCTTCCGGATGGAAAAGTGAAACATGAATAAGTTCAGGAACCTCCTCAACAGGAACCCCAAACTCCTATATTGAGGAGGTCTTCTAGGGTAAGAAGTGAACCTGAACGTTTTTCTCCTTCTCTTTATTATTTATTACTCACTGATAGTGGAGAGCCAGAGAGATTTGATGAAGCAATGCAAGTAGATGCCAGAAAGAAGTGGGAGAAAGCCATGGATGAGGAGCATTAGGCTCTCATGGAGAACCAGACATGGGAATTGGTAAAGCTAACTGAAGGCAAAATAGCATTACATAACAAGTGGGTGTTCAGAGTCAAAGAGGAAGGAGGAGGCAAGAAAAGATACAAGGCCGGTTGGTGGTCAAGGGGTTTGCATAGTAAAAGGGTATATATTTTGATGATATTTTTTCTCCTGTAGTAAAAATGACTTCTATTAGAACTGTTTTAGGAATAGTTGCAGCAAAAGACTTGCACTTAGAACAACTTGATGTAAAGATTACATTTCTCCATGGTGATTTAGAGGAGGAACTATATATATAGCAACCAGAGGTTTATGAGGTCAATGGTAAAGAGGAGATGGTGTGCAAACTAAAGAAGAGCTTGTATGGCTTGAAACAAGCTCCACGTTAATGGTATAAGAAATTTGATAGCTTCATGATGGAGCAAGGTTATATTATATGTCATTCTGAATATTACGTGTATAAAAAGAAATTTGAGGATGGTAGTTATATTATCCTATGTCTATATGTGGATGACATGTTAGTTGCAGGTAAAAACATGCAAAAAATAAAAGTACTCAAGAAGCATCTAAGTGAATCCTTTTCTATGAAGGATTTGGGGGCAGCCAAACAAATCCTTAGTATGAGGATATCTCAGGATAGGAAGCAACAAAATATGACTTTATCTTAGGGAGAGTACATTAAGAAATTCTTGGAGATGTTTAATATGCAGGATGCTAAACCGGTTGGGACTCCTTTGGCAGAGCATTTCAAGTTATCAAAGGAGCAGTGTCCCAAGACAAAGCAAGAGAGAAACTAGATGTCAAAGGTACCTTACTCATCAGTGGTTGGTAGTTTGATGTATGCCATGGTGTGCACTAGGCTTGATAATGCCCATGCAGTGGAAGCGGTGAGTAGATTTATGAGTGATCCATGTAGAGATCACTGGTAGGCAGTAAAGTGGATCCTTCGGTATTTGAGAGGGACCATGTAGACATTTTTTTGTTATAGTGGATCAGACACCACTTTGTGTGGTTATGTAGATTCAGATATGGCTGGAGATGTAGACAACATGAGGAGCACAATAGATTATGTTTACACTATAGGTGGGACAGTCAGTAAGCTGGATTTCATGACTATAGAAGCTAGTGGCTTTGTCAACCATACGGAGGCTGAGTATGTTACTACCACAGAGGAAAGCAAATAAATGATTTGGTTACAAAAATTTCTTGAGGAGTTGGGGCATAAGGAGGAAGGAAAGTTTCATAGTGATAGTCAGAGTGTTAAAAACGTAGCTAAGAACTCTGCTTTCCACTCTAGGATGAAGCATATATAGTTAGGAAAATTTTTGAGGAAGAGAAGTTGAAGCTGGAGAATATTCATACCAGTTAGAATCCTATAGATATGGTGACAAAGGTAGTCACAAGGGAAAAATTGAAGCTATGTTAAGCTTTGGTTGGTCTTCACGGAAACTAGTGAAGGGTTGAGAAGCTTGCTCAGAGGAAAACTAGTCTCAAAGTGGGAGATTGTTAGGTTATGGATCCTATTTTCATGTGAGAAAGTGTTGAAGACTGTACACTAAGAGTACTGTACACTTTCCATAATTGCCTCACCAAGATTCGAAGTTGTAACCTCTGAGAATTTTTTTTTGGCCTTAAAATGTGCCCAATATACCGGGATACACATTTTTCTCATATGGGCAGGATTTTGACCCATAGGTTTATGGGAAGGTTTTGGCCCATGGTTCTGATACCCACAGTTTTGTAAAATTGATTAAGTAGTTGTCTACTTATATGGTTTTATGCATATGATAGGTATTATGTAACATTGCAGATGTGTTTGAATTCAGCTATGAATTCTGTAGAGTTTGTTAAGCATAGATTCAAACAGATCAGGGTATTGTATTGAGAGAGTGGTGGCTTGTAATAAAATATGAGCAAGTGATTCTTGGTAGATGTATCCTAGATTGGGTGAACCACGTTAAATACTATCTCTTTGTGTTGTGTTATTTTATTTTGCACTTTTATTTGAGATCTGTAATATTTTCTACATATTAGTTTCTACTGTTGTGATTCTATGAGGGATTATTCTGCATATTTTATCCCTTATTTCCTAACACCCCAGTACTATCCCGAGTACCCAAGTCAAATGTAAAATAGCACAAAATGACAAAAATAGACTAGGTTTGCATGTGTGTTGCATGTGTGGGTTGGAAATGATGTAAGAAAGAAAAGTAAAATTTTCATAAAATGAGGGTTTATTATTACTTTGTTCACTAAAAAACCATATGAATAGTAGTATGAAATCATGACTAAATAATGTCTAAGTGTGTGATTATGTGACTACATTTGTCCCTACTTTATGTTGGTGAGTGAAAATCTTGATAACATAAAGTAGATAGAGATGCATAGCTAATAATCCATGTAGAGTGATGTAGAAATGCACTAAAGGACTAGACAAACCATGGAGTGACAAAAATATGATGGAGCATGGAAACTAAATATGAAAAAAGTGATGAGAGTAAAGCTAGGGAAGAAACACGTGTAAAGTTTCTGATGTGTATGATGTACCAACATGGTTAGTATCGTGTGTGCTTCTGTAAAATGTTGTTGTTTTTCCCAATGTTATAGTTGTTATTGTTGACTAATTGTTTCTCATACAGATGGACCTACAAGGAGAAACCGATCAAGTAGTCACACATAATACACATATATATGTAAAAATTCATGTTTGTGAAAACATGTAAATGGAAAACACACAAATGAAAAATGAAACATGTGCACCTGATCCATATCGAGATAAAAAAGTGTAGAAAGAGGATATCATGTCCTGGGTTTTTTGGGAAATCCAACACCATATGCCAAAGAAGTGTAGGGAGAAAGTTGCATTATTCTCCAACATGTAAATTATTCCTTGAAGTTATATGAAGAGATCTCCTTATTGCTTGGTTTATTGGGTGATCCGACATCATTGGATGAAGTAG
Source organism: Taxus chinensis (assembly GCA_019776745.2). Classification (NCBI taxonomy): domain Eukaryota; kingdom Viridiplantae; phylum Streptophyta; class Pinopsida; order Cupressales; family Taxaceae; genus Taxus; species Taxus chinensis. The sequence continues at coordinate 134,701,175 of CM034148.1, read as the reverse complement.
TGAAGAGAGGAAGTCTGTTATATCATATAACTTATAACTGCTCCCCGTAATGCTAAGGAAAACCATGGATTTTAAAATTCATTGTGTATGGGGTTCTTATATGGGTCTGAACCCACTCACTATATAACCCACAATTTCAAGGGAAAAAACTGAATTGAATTGAATAAGTATAAAAGTGTTGTATAGTATGTAAACTCCAAATGACGCCCCACTCTTTGGGGGCACATGCAAATTTTCTAACAGGATAATGCGGCCCCAAAAAGAGCACTAACCACATGAACTCTGTAACTCTTCCTTGTATGGGGAAGGGAAAGCGCCTAGTAGAAACCAAGGCATGCAAAAACAAGAGGCTATCCAAAAAAAAGTGTTAGTATGAACAAACATGAATCGAGAAAGTAATGTGTAAGCTACACAAACAATGTATAATCTACTAAGCAGTGTAGTAATGTAAACACACAAGAAGAAAAATTAAGTTGAACAAAGTGGGTTGCAAACATGGGACATCTGTCACAATGTCGTAAGACACACAAGGCCATCATGGCCACATACAATAAACAAGTATGTGCACTAAACAAAGGGAAATTCCCGCATACAATAACAAACAATAGATAGACAAGTACAAAAAACACATAATCATAGAAGCAAGTAATCCTACAAAAAACTAATATATATGAGGTACCCATTAGCATGTTATAAAGATAACCAACTATTTCAAAAACATGTATAACTATGTAATGTAAAGTTCCAAGTACAAAATGGAATAATATCACATGTGAGAGATGAATTTGGATGCCCCCATCGACCAATGTAGGATGGCTATAAGGAGAGCATCTGTACTACGTGAAAAATATATGTATTTGTGACCACCACTAAGAAAATGTGTGAATGCACATGTGTTCATGGTATAGATAAATGACATGTAAAAGATCTAACTATCATGTGTAATAAAGTGACCACATACAAGCAAATGAAAACAAGATTAAAAGCAACCAAGATATGCAATATGTTATGGATGGATGAAATGGAATGCAAGATGGAATGATATGAGTCAAGTTTCCCTTGAGTGAATGGACATGTATGTAGTGAGGTTCATTTGGTTTTCTCCCTCAACAGTCAAGAATGAATTATAAATGTGTGTGCATCATCAAGAAATGATCAAAATGTGTGTTGTCTCCAACACACTGTGGTGAACGTGTATGCGTGATGATATGTGACCTAAAAATGATATGTCGTCAACCCTATATCTAAATCATATATAATGATAAGATGGTTGAAAGGGTGATGATGTTGCATAAAAAATATATCACTACTAGATGAATAGATGGAGTGGTGATGTAGCCTAACACATGTACCACTACAAGATGAAGGGATAGATGCTCATTTAGCCTAAAGTGTATGCCACTAACCTATTAATGTCACATGATAGAAGGTCAAATGGTGAACGTGTTAGGGTGATGAGGTCCATTTCATGTGTAAATGCTTGGTAGTCGATTATGGACCAATGAACTAAAGCACAACATAGGGTAGTGCGCGCATCGTGTAGAAGATAATGTAATATGTGTGATGATAATAGATGACCATATGATGTCTAAGATGCAATGTAAGATGTGTAGACACCATAATAATATATGTATATGTAATGAATACTAGTTTGGTGTTTATAATGTTCTTGATATGGATATGTAGATTAAATGCAGAATGTAGGATGTAGGATAAGTATTATGTAGTGCTAGACTTGTAGACAATAGGATTGTGACATATACTTGTAATGTGTAGGTATGTATTATGTAGAAGTGAAAATGTCCAAATGTGAACGATGTAGAGTAACTTGAAGATGTAGTATGTCAAATATAAGATATACTATAATATGTATGAGGATTCTCAATGTGTTGTGTCTACTGTGAAGTGTTTTAGGTTCATGGGTTGTATGCCCTTAATATCCCAGTGTGAACCAAAGTATGAGAGTGTGTGAAAAAAAATTATCGATGCTATTGTATAATTGAATATGCATATGTGTGTTTGTATGAAGATGTGGAGATGTGTTGGATGTTATGCCCCCTAGTGTATATGATTGAATGAACTATCTAATGACATATAAGGATGAAGTTCCTCCATCTGATGTTGGTGGTGAAAAAATCGTAGAGCTATGCTCTAAGATTTATGTAATAGGATACAGATGATGTACAAGTGAGTTTCAATAAGCATTTGATGGATGAATATATGATGAGTGAAAAGGTGTAATAAAATGTGTAGGTGATGGCTATTGATGTGAAGCCAAGTGCAGAGGTGATGGACACCCATGAAAAATGAAACGGGGTGGATATCTACACCGATATGTTGTAACTATGCGTGAGAGATGTCTATGCCAATGTGGAGGACTATTGAGATGGTGATACCACATAGATGAAGTGTGCATAGGTCAATTAGGAGTAGAGTGGGCCTTAAGCAACATAGAATGTTATGTATCACATGATGTAGGAGATTTATGAACAATTGTGTAAGGATGTAATGAACATGAATTAGGTGGAGGTATACCATTGATAAAGATAATTTGATTGTCATGAATGAATTTTAGATGCAAATGATTCATAGAGATGATGGATTGAGACCTAAAATCATATCACAAGCATCACGTACCTTTCCCATAAGGAAAGGCATAAGAGAAGTAAGAGGATCAACCATAAGGTTTAGTTTGATGACACCATTTGAGTTGTTCATCAAATATGAGATTTTTGATAATAAATAACCAATATCTATGAGAAGTGGAATGGAACATGCACTAATGGACCAAGATGGATCCAATTTAGTGTTATTGATAGAGACTAAACCAATAGATGCATTGATATGTAAATGATGAGATGTGAACTTCTCATGATAGTCAAGGCTAGAGAAATAAATAACATATGGAGAAGCATCATTAGATGTAACTAAGAAATCAAGGGCCCTAGATATAGGAGGAATATAATTATCTAATGAGTTAGTTGCTTTTGTGTCATGTTTAGGTTGAGGGTTGTTAAGTATTTTGAGCTCATGATTTTCAATTATAGGTAGAGAAATTGTGGATTATAGAAGATTATTTTGACCACTGTCAATCAAACCTTGAATGAGAAAGTAAATTCTGAAGCAACGGTCAGTGGAATTTAGTATGAATTGATTATAATTGAAATGGGAATTTTCATCAAAATTACATCCATTTTGTCTAGATGAATCAATTTGTAGAGAAGAAGATAATGTAATAAGGTTACTATTGATCAGTTGTGGTAACAAAACACGTGGGGGTATACTAAACTTAGTAAATATATGCCTATGTGGTTGTGATCAAAGCTTCTTAGTGGTCGATATTGTGTTGATGATGACCTATTAGTCCGTTGGTTTAGTTGTAGTTTGCTTGAATGTTTCCTTACCTAGGAAACATGTACAAAATGATGCGTACTCTTAGTACGTAAGTTTACCTATAGCTACAAGCTTTATTTCATAAAGCTAAAGAATTTGAAAAATTTGGTCAAATGAAGGAGATATGTCGAAGAGAACACTTTCTTTAAGAGGTTGTAAGAGACTCTAAATGAATAAATATTGAAGCCTAGTATCCACAAGTACATTAGACATCTTAGCTAACTTATTTTTGTAACACAATATATAATCTAAAAGGTGTTTGTTAGACCCCTATTTGAGTTGTGAAATCTTAGCATAAGATATCTTGGATCCTATGTTAATGGATAAGTGAGTGAGGAAGGAATCAACCAAATGCATGAATGGTGTTACTGAACGAAAAGGTAGCTCATAGAACTAACACATCGCATAATCTTGTAAAATGTAAGAATTTTTTTTAGCTAGTATAATGTGGTCATCCACATAATCTAGGCATGTTACATGAAAATCTCATAGATGTTCCTATGGGTCACCATGGCCCTTAAATATGGGTGATTTGAAAGAGATGAAATTAGGTTGCAACAGATAAGTAGAGATAGCAAGTACAAAAGGAGTTTGTAGCAATGAGGTAGAGTATAAGGATGGTGATGTGTGATAAGTAGCAATTTGGAACTTATAAAATTTAGTTTGCAAATCTTGATATAGAGAGTTTAAATCAATATTATTCAAAAAATATGTAAACTAAATATTACGAGTACTAGGGTGAATGGTGGGAACAATAGTTGTAGGAATAGGAACTCAAGCATAAGTGGGTGGAGAAGAGGCCATAGGGACTAAAGAATGAACAACTACAGAGGCTAAAGCATCATGAGTTTTCTTAGTAGCAATCAGATCCTACAAGACATATGGAAGGTGAGGAGGATTATCATGCAAAGCTTATAAAAAATTTGTGATAGTGTTGAGTTGAACTTGTTCTATATCAGAGTCTTCATCGTAGGAATTCTCAGTATCTGATTCTACTATTTCATGGAGAGGAACACTATGAGCATGTTATAAGAGATTATCAATTGTAGTCATAGGTGTAGTTATATCAGCCATTGTCTTTCAATTTTTTTGGGTAAATAAATGAATGTCACAATATTGGAAAGACCTGAAATGACCTCTATGGGTGATGGGCATAAGAAGACAAAAATAGAAGAAGGAAAGAAAATTCGAGAATTGAATCCACGAAAATGATTAAACCAAAATGGATTTATGGTGGTCCTAATTTAGCTCAATATAATTCGATGCACAAAAGTAAATAATAGGTAAGTGAATAAAGTAAATGACCCAAGAAACTAAGTAACTAGAAATGTGAAACCCAAATCTACAAAGATCTTTAGAAAGATCATAGTTTATTCAATGATGTCTCAGGATTATTTCAAAGTGAAGGCTTGATAAAAAGAATGCAAGAATGACCACACAAGAGCTCCTGAAAGTGTAGATCTGAGTTGTGTGGCTAGACTAGTGGCTCACGGGGAATCCTATTTGAGTTTTGGGTGACCTGGTCTGTGCAAGAGGACTAGAAACCAAATTTTCAAGATCACTAAATGATGTGAAGCCTTTGTTTCCTCTCACATATATTTCATTACATTGTACTTAATTTTCTCACAAAGAAGAGATGAAGAGAATACCTATAAGACACCAAACTAAGCATCAAACCCAAAAAATATATGCAAATGAAGGGGTTGGACTAACCTCAATTACCACAACGACAGACTTACAAACTAAGTGATGCACTACATTTCATACCCAAATGTAGTTCTGAGTGTCTACGAATAAAAATACTACCCTTGGTACACTTTTTCTAGTAACACTTTTTGAAGTAGCAATTAATAAATAAATGTAGAGATGTAAATAGATGGTGGATGGAATAGAATAAAATCCCTTCTTATGAAGTGTGATGAAGATGAACCAATCTTGTCCCTTTTTACAAATGAAATTCTTTGATGGATGTAACCCTAGCTGGAGTAGTAACGGTTAGTGATTGGTCCTTTATTATGGTCTCACAACTTTCTATTATATGGTTCTCTTGTTCTAATTTCATAATTAACCCTGAAGACGCCGACCACCCAAATGATAGAAATCTCAAACATCTATAAATTTCACAAAAGATGGGTAGAAAGTTCAAAAAGGATTGTGGCACCCCAGATGGTACAAGGATGCTGGGGGGGCAGTGTAAGCTGGGTGCCCCAGTTAGAGGAGGAAAATATGACAAGTTTTAATATAGATTGGGAAAATGCATGTAAAAGGTCGATAAGGATGAGAGAAAGAAAAATAAAATGACCAAGGGATAGTGATTTATTAGTAATTTCTTCATTCAAAAACCATATGAATAGCAGTATGATTCTGGGAATAAATAATACACACAAAGTGTGTGATTTAGTGACTACATATCCCTTATGTCATTGATGGAATTTAGGAACATAAATAAATCTTGCTACATGATTTTAAGAAATTTTCTTGTTCGATTAACGCATTGTATCCTAATTCTTAATTTTAGGTTCTTACTCTTCGACATCAACATCCAAATCCATCTTCCTTGAGTAAATTTATCCTACCCAGTCCAATAATTTCTTATTCTTTTCCAACGAAAGTAAATTTTCCATTGTAAGTATCTCACACCCAGTTTTATAGAATTCTACCTTCTTCTTTAAAATTCATACTTCTAATTTTATACACAATGGTGGGGAAGTCTCATCTTCTTTTACAACATCTCCATCTGTGTTTGTAGGCTTATTCACATAATTTCTGAACCCAAAAGTTACACTATAATTTGATTCGTAGTGCTTCAGTTCCTCTACATGTGTAGCCTTGCACTTTCCATCCTTCTTTTCTCTAGCCATAAAATTACACCTGCAATTAAACAACTAATTTATATAAGTTAGAATTAAAACACAATTACAAAGAAAATAATGAACTTAACATATTCTCAACAAAATATTTTCATAGATGGAATATATATGAAAGTTTATTATACATGTAAAACCCAAGTAAGCATAAATTCAAGAAGCATGCAACTATTAAACCATAATCCATAATCCATAGTCACATAACATCTCATTCTTTAATACATTAAAATGTTACATATTGAAAACATCATCATATCTACATCTTTAGTAGTTAGGGTCTTATTAATAAGCACTGGAAAAAAAAATGGTATGTCACATAACAAGAATAAAAACCATTATATGCATTATAACGAGAGCATAAATCGATAACTATATATAAACCATAAACCATCACCCATAATCAATATACCATAAATGTTAATCCATAACCAAAAAACATTTTATTGACTAATATAAAGCAAAAACCATAATCAATACATTAAGAATGCAATATTAAACCATAAAAATTAAACATGAGTACATAAACACATTAAATAGTAACAGAATCGTCATATATACATATATAGTAATTAACATTATCATAAGCAATGTTATACAATAAATGTTATCATCTCCTCCATTGTACATTAGAGCTAAGAGAAAATATTGAATCATAAAATGTAAAACACCTCTTTGCATTTCTTTAAATGGAAGAAGGTGTGATCCCAAGGATGAGGGGCTATAGGGATGTCTGCATCTTAGTATGGTGCACTCTTTCATCTATAACCTTCACTGTATCATCTTGAAAGCCAACCATTTAGTAAATAAGTCAAAATATACTAATCATTCAGTTATATCTATAATTAAAGCATCCATTACATCTATTCTAATTTCTTTGTGGAGTTGGAGTCTCATATCTTTAACATCACATAACTCAAACCATTTGACACACTCTGCCAAAGTTTCTACAACTGTGGTAGGGTAGGGAAATGGAGCACTGAGAATAATGACCTAAAACATTATGACTTTGACAGTCTCTATGGGAAGTCTCATGCAATGAAAAATAATATGAGGGCTAACATCACAAACAAATCCTCTCTCGATGAATATATCATATAACATAAGTTACACTTTGACCTAATAGGAAAAACTTGAAATAACAACAATCTCGGATGGATTAATAATTTTATCTTAATTTTATTAAAAAATAATACAAAAAAGAGAATTTCAATAACATATATCTTACTATTCCAATTGTCTCCTCTCTTATCTCATCAACACCCTCTGCGTTTCCCCTCTCTTCGTGCCTTTCGTCGTCACCCTTTCTCTCCTCGAATGGTTTGGAAGTTACATCTCTACCAATATTTATATCAGCCTCTCTCAGGTCACATGCAACAATCTCTCCAATAAGATCGATACCATTAGCATAATGTGAAGGGAATATCTCACCGATAATGCCGACCTAAAAATAACGAGACAACATGACAATTGAAATATAAACTAAATAAGAAAACATATGATTGTCACATGAATGTAAAGTTTTTATTTCCTATTTATGCTTCCTTCTACTAAGTGAGTCTCTCTATTGGTGTAGGAGATAACTCAGGGGAATTTCACCATCCTACGAACACTATCAAAATAATGAGTTAGTATACATGAAAATAAATAAAAATCACATTCGATATAAGAATGAAATTTCAATTAATACTTATGGGATCCTTCGTGGGGGGTCAACATTCCTGCTATCTTCTCTAACCTCTTATCTCTCTTCTTGTTAATGAAAAAAATTTGAGTTAGTTATTTACAACCATACATAATACATAATATATTATACTAATCATATATTTACCTCTCTATCATTATTTGACATGTTATTTCTTTCTCTCACTCTCAACTAACTCTCCATTTGCACCTCTAGCCTCTCTTTTAAATTATATGTGTGCATTTTGTCATCCAATGCCCTCTTTATTACCCAGCTCATCTCCTCAAATTGATTTTTACATTCATTTTTAAAAACTTGATCGAAAACCCTCCTATGCTATCATACTTTGAATATGCATTTAGAGTAAGAGAAATATCATCAAACCTTTTATCAAAATTGGGTATTAAAAAATTATCATGCAATTTAATGATAAAAATGAAAATTTGTTTATATCTTACATGCATCAGTTTATTTATGTTTGTACCATGAGGCTTGTGTGCCCAACAGATAGCTTTTTTGCCCACAAATATTTTTCTTCAAAAGTACAAAATGTTTTTAAAAATTGTTTAAAAGTACAAAGTACAATAATTGGAGAAAAATATTTTTCAATGAGGAGAAAAAGAGGTTGCCTCTACCAGTGGCATAGAGAAACAAAAAAAAATAAAGATCAAACTAACAAAACAAAAGAGCAATTATCACACCTTTGTGACCCCTTCCCATTGGATATTAAGTGCATATCAAGGGCGGAGAAAGTCATTTTCTTCTTCATGTTCATAACTCTCCAATCCTTTTTTCTGTTTGGATTTTCATTTTCAATATTTTTGATTGGAATAATAAATTCAATTTATTCCTTAAAACTTTAGATCCTTGATGAAGCAAGAAAAATAGAACATGTTTCCTTTTCCATAACTGTTAAATCCACATCATTCTTATGAACCTGTTGCGATCGATCCATTTTGAGGAGGAGGAATAAATTCCTCCTTTTCGGCATCTAGATCAACCAATTTCTTAGATTCAAAGTCACAATCACAACTTGAAAGATCCTTTACAACCATGTTGTTGAAATTAGATTTCTTCCACCAAGAGATTATATTTTTAACATGTTTTCCTTCCATACAAAAATCTGAAGCTAAATGTCCTGGAGAAAATCTTGTTCTATATAGCTAAAGGGAAATCCTTCATAGTCTAAATTTTCTATCCAAGTTTTATCCTCAACTTTGAGTTCAATACTGATAGGAAAATATGCAAATGTATCCATGTCAACAAAAATTATTTCATATCAAAGTGTGGTTATAATCCTCATTCTTTGGGTCAATAGCCAAACATTTCCCCAAAGTGTTACCTATAGAAGTTAAACATCTCTCTAACAAAAATTTGAGGGGAAAATAGGGTGGACGAATCCAAACCAACTTAACTTGGAATGTAGCGGACAATAGGTTAAACAAAGAGAACCATGGTTTCATCAATAACATAAGGGATTTAAAATCCCAAACTCTTCCAAAAATAAAATTCCTATAACATGTTTAAGAAAATAGTAATATGAAAAAACTACGACCACTAAGATAAATATCAAGTGTACTTTACATGATGGGGCCCCAGTGACTAGTCATCCAAGCATGAAGAGAGGGTAGATCTAGAAAAAAGTTATTGGATCTCTAAATCAATCCATTTTTCTAGAATAAAGCTTTATATTTCACCACCACTTCATCAAAAGGAACTGATGGGGTATATTTTGTATAATCCATAGGCTTATAACAGTTATGATATGTCATTCCTTTGTACCTATTACCTTTCACCTACACTGCTTAATTGAAAGACACCCGAACAAGGGGTACACCTTTAGTAGGAGCTTCATTCCAATGACTCGACTCACCCTAGGAAAGGGTTTAACTTTTTCCCAAAAGTTCCAAGTCATCATCCCTAGAGGTGGCGTCGCATCCATTGACCGAACCACCCTGCAGCAAACCAAATCCACTACAGGCATGGTCTTACTGAACACAGGCTATAATTGCAAGTTGTAAACCTCCCACATCCATATCCACCTCTCCTTTCCCACGAACTATCTCCCTAGAGAAAAATGATGGGCACCCACTTCCAAGATCTGTGAAATAAAGATGACAAAAACCCTGGTCTCTAGAGAACTCATTGTTGCGCCCTCTACTAAAGTCATGGACAGGGGAACCAGATATTGATATTAAATCTTAAATATATTTTTCACTATTAAAGATGTAATATCAATATTTTAGATGTATCTACTTTATGTATATACAGTACATCATAATTACATAAAAAATAAAGATAATGATCATGTTTAATTTATAATTAATAATACTTATTAATTTATCTACAAAAGTCCAAATTTGTTATTGTAAGACTTTAAGATATTATTTTTTAAGTGATAATGTATATTGATTTCAATATTTTAATAAAATTGAGTACATTCTTTATAGGATGATCCCTCCTAACTATTGAGAAATATGTAAATGTCCCATTTTAAATGTCATCCTCCTTTTCATGATTTAAACGATGTCAATGAGGAAATTGTACTTTCATAGGATTACAATGTGATTGTCATGAGTGTGTGACTATCCACTTGGGTCTAGGGATGATGTCATAACTCCTAAGTTGTATGTAAGCCCATGAAATGTTTGAAAATCTATAAAATGCCTCATTTTTTAACGTTGGGACATGGAGGATCATAGGATGATTTTTTTTATATTATTAGACAACGTAAGAACCAAGATTTTGAAGGGATTAGAAACCCTATACAACTGAAATATAAGCATCAAGGAATACAAGAGAGATATCAAGGAAAAGGACCAACAAGGAGAAAAAAAGTAACAAACAAACAAAACAAATCTTATAAGCAACAATCACCAAAAGGAGAAAGGTTCCTTCAAAGCAGGTAAGTCAAATCCACTTCAAAACCCACTAGGATCCAACCTATCTATCATAGTATTTAACCCTTTGAGATAGAATGATCATCTTGAGAGGATAATTTCTGATTTTTCCTTTCTTTTCATTGTTCACAACCATCCATCCATCACCCTTTTTATGATCCACATTGTCAATAGGGAGGACTGGTAGATGATTTTACAGAAACCCCTTATTCTTCGGGCTTTGAATCTGCATGGTTTAAGGATACTGAGGCATAAATGCCCCACCATGGAAAATTTTAGTGGCGAATATTCATTAATTCATGAATATTCCATATTTTAAAATTTGAAATTGGTGAATTTTTCGGGAAGGGAGTATACCTAGGTTGCCAATTTTTTTAGGTATAAGTTAATTTTATGGGTTATTCTCTATCCCCATGAAAGAGAAATTCCCAATCTGATAGGAACCAATAGCAGAAAATATGATACCAACTGGTAGCATATTTTATGCTACCAGTTGACAACATAAAAATATGTTGTTGGTTGGTAGCATAGTAGCATAATTTTATACTACCGGTCAACAACATATATTTATGCTATCAGCCAATAGCATAAAATATACTATCGGATAGTAGCATATAAAAAATCTACCCTCCAATAGTAATAAAAAGACCTAAAAAAAATATGAGTATGGGGTTTTTTTCTTGTGCCATATTTTGGGAGGACGTATTTCTCATTAAGACGATCATTTTAACTGTTAACATCAAAAAATTATTTAAAAAATCCCATAGAAAATGAGCAAAATTTGTAACTTTTCATAAAATCTCATTTTTTTATTTTTTTTGTTTGCCCATATTTTGTGAGGACATGTTTCTCATCGATTTGATAATTTTAATTGTATTGACAAAAATGATTTTTAAAAAATTACATATATTTTTTACTGACACCATAAACTATTAGTTGACAACATAATATATGTTGTCAGCCAGTACCATAAAAAATGCTACCAGTTGACAATAGATTAGTGCGAAAGTCAATTTTCCCAGATTCTCCTAAGAATTGCAATGAATTTTTTTAGGGGGGGTTTAAAATTTTCCCTGGGCCCCACCCTTTTTTGTAATATGTTCCAATTCATTAATTGGACTAGTGGAAGAAGAGGAACACTCACCCTTCTTCTCTTCATGTTTATCCTCACGATTAACTACTTCATTTTAAGTATCAATGTCCTCAAGGCCTTTGAAAACTAGATGATCTAGATTAAAATCCTTGCACCAAGAAACCCGACCCTTAATATTTTTTTAATAATGTGACGATCAGAGGATAAATTTCCTAGTAAAAAAAAAGTTCAGCATCTCAAAGGAAATCCCTCATAATCAAAATTTTGTGTCCATATTATATCCTTGACTTTTGGGTTATAGAATGAGTGATTATAAATCAGGTAGGGATCAATAAATATAGGAGAAAGAGGATAAATTCAAGAGTTGATTTTGGGTCGATTATTCTTGCTTCTATACCACATTGATTGAGTTAGTTGATTTTTTAAATGTGCTAAATGATGAGGTCAATCAAGAAAATAATATCACATTTGGTTTATTTGGGGTTGATTTGTGTTGCTTACATACCACATTAAACCAATTACATTATTGGTTGAATGTGGTGTATGATTATGGCCAATCGAACCCAATTGACAATAGGTCATTACATTTGGTTCATTTTGGGTTGATTGACCTAGGTTACATACTACATAGAGCTAATAGAATTATTGGTTCAATTTGGTACATGATTGCGACCAACCGAGGCCTAACCGATAGTAATTTTTGATTGAATTCACTTACATTTAAAATTAAACTAGTTACTTGATTAGATCAATTTGGTGCACCATTAGCTCCAATCAAGCCCAAATCAATAGTAAGTTGTGGACTCAATTGGCCTTTCTTGTATAACACATTAAACTATTTACATGATCTTCATGTATATGTATCTAAATTTCCATTAGAATCTCTGGAACACTAAAAATAAACTTATTTTAAAACAAAATTAGGGTATCAAATTGTTTGTTATAATTATTTCAAGATTGAAGAAGAATAGAAGAATGCGAAAATACTAAATTGAAATCAAAAATATTATTTGTATTTGATTTTTCATTAGTTGTTTTTATTATCTTAAACATGTGGGTATTGTTGGATATATTCTTAAATAATCATAATATATGAGAGAAAAAAAATACATCATAATCATACTACTTCCCCCTTGATTACTATATAAGTTCGAATGGGTAAAAATGTAATTGTTTTGATGAATAGTCATGGAGATGTATTAAAAAACATATTAAAGAAAGTGAGAATGTTTGTTATATCTCAAGAGAATTTACTAGACATGTTGTCAATCACAATGAGTTACCTAAGATAGATTTGATAGATTTTCCCAAACAAAAAAATTCATTGCCTATGTTAGAATGATATTATTTCAAGGGAAATTAACCTCAAAGTAGAATTTTATTCAATTAATGGGAGATACACTTAGGAGGTCAAGGGATGTGGCAATTCAAAAATTAAGGAAAATCATAAACATCAATGGAAGAGTCTCCATAAAAATGATTAAACAATGAAATGATGGAGAAAAATGATTGAAAACTAGAATGGCAAACAATAAGTAGATGGATAAAAGGAAGAAAATCCAAAGAAACACCAAAAAGGATTGAAATAATTCAGCTACACATTTCACATTAACAAAGGGCCTAAATTATTTCTAACAAATTTCATAAAATTTATCATGTTATATTGGTATCTATATGGGTTTAATGTTTTTTAATTTAGTTGCATAATCTTATTTAATTATTTAATGCTTCTTCATTACAACATATTTGAGCACATGCTTACACAAAAGTAAGATATATTCATCACAATAAATGGAGTGTGACTAACTACATAACAAAATATGTAATTTTTGAGAAAATGTTTTTGGCTCTTGGTTTTATTTCTTAGTTCATTCGTAACATTTTATAAAAAAAATTAGTTTCCTATTTGTTGCAAAAAAAATTAAGTTTTTTTTGGGAAATTTTTATGCAATTTATTGACAAATAAAAGTGATTCAAATGAATTACTAATATCTTCTTTCTTTTTAAAATTTCATATCTTAAAAAATTAATAAATAAAGTTTAAATATAAATTTGAGTAAAACATTATTGAATTTTTAAACAAATGTGAAAAATTATTATATTTTAATAAAATTTTAATTTCCTAATGCAAAGTACAATTATATTACATAATTTGTTAATATTACAGAATTTTTACACACACTTTATGAGGTACATAAATAGTCAAATAATAATGTCAATAAACGGTCAAAAATTATGGATAAGTTCTAAACAAATCTAGGAGGAAATTACAAATTAAGGTCATATGGAAGGACCTATGATTTAAATTTTGTTCAATCATATTTTAGAAGAAATATTTAATACATAAAAACCTAACTAGAGGACTCATCAATAGAAATATAATGGAAAGTCACATAAGTGTGACACTCTTTACCAATGGTCACTCAAAGTTACTACTCTATCTCACCTATATTTGTTTTCCCATTTGTATTTTGATTCATGTTAAATATGAATTTTAGAGTCATATTGTTTAAGGTGCTTAGTTTTTATAGGTCAAATAACCAAAGACAGTGCTTGGGGAGGCATTTGATTTATATGAAAACACTTGTTATATTCATAAAATTTATTATCAATCAATAATAAAACCATAAAAAAAGATTCTAGATAACTCAAAAGAGAATTATAAGTAAAAAAAGAATGTATTGATTATAAGTTGTGTTTTTTATCATATATATTAGTAGTTTGGGTTGGTTTATTTATGCAAATGGTTTTTCTAAAAACTATATATATATATATATATATATATATATATATATATATATAGTCATGGTATTAAAGTTTTGTTTTGTTTGTTTGTGTGATTTTATGTGATCACTAGCAACCACAACGATGGTCACACATACCATTATTTCACGGTAATAAACTATTATATCTATGGTATTCAAATGAATTTTTTTTTTTCTATTTATCATTATGTATATGTTATATGTTACATTAAATAAATTTCATGAGCATGACAAACGTAGAACTAGGGAATGAATAAGATGTCATTAGTGAAGCTACTTAGCATAATTGTTGTAAAGAGATGGAAATGGATGTGTTTATATACCTAGCAAATAGTTTGTCTCCATTACATGATTTATTGGGTTTGCATGATGAATAATGGACACAAATTAATTAGAGACTATTTAGTCCAATAAAATGGGTTTGATTGTTATCAAATTATTCAAAAAAAAATGTTAGATTTTTGTAATAGTTGTATTGTAGAATTGATGATGTTTATACACTATAAGTTATTGAACAAACAAGTTTAAGAATGATCTTTAATAGGGCATAAAATTATTTAGATTTATTCTTAAAAAAATGAATTCATGCATTGAGCTTGAAGCATTGTGAGATGATTGGTTTTATCAAAATCCTTATTATGAAACACACATATTTTCCATAGTCATGAAAGTTGCTGAAATGGAAAAAAATCAAGAAAAGAATATTGACTGTGATAGTATCACTCCATATGAAATCAATAAAACTCTTAAAAGAATTGGAAATATAATATGAGCTTCCAAGTGAGTTCATGTAATATATGACATGCTAAATGGGAATTGAGTGTGTAAAGGGAACTTGATGAGATTAAGAACATACATGAATGATAAGAAATGGTGAATAAATTATGATCTTAAAATGCACTCATAAATAGATCAAAATGGTATTGATTTAACACTAAAATATCAATGCATAGCTACTACTTATAATAAACATTGAGGTAATGAATCCTCCAAAAGATAAGAGTTGGGAAGATTTTAAAATTAATCAATCATGTCCTAATTCATAACACAATTTAATTGGGAATTTATTTCACAATTTAAATTTAAATCCATTTATCTAGGTTACAACTACTAAACCTAAGAACACCTTGAATGTATCAACAAATTCAGTATCTTGACCTCCTTAATCAAACTAAGAAGTTTTATAATTCCTTGTTTATTTGCCAGAGCATTTTAGCATTTCTATATTTTATTTGCACACTAGTATCTGCATGATTGTAATGTGACCATAATTGACTTTTGATGTGTTCATTTTTAAGGTTGAGATATCGTTTTCTCATCTATTTATATGAACTTCAGATTGAACTGTGTTTTTATTCTTGCATGAAAATGTACAGAATTCCTGTAAAGGTTTTAAATGCTATAACTTGGCATCGATCATCATCTTCATCATATTCATTATCTAAATCTCATTTTACATCAAGATCAAAGGACCCCATTGACGAAAACATTGGCAATATTTTTTAGGATGGTAGGATTATATCCAAAACTCATGCATTGTCATTGGAAAGGCTATATACATGGGAGAAAAATATATATAATGAAGTCAAGGTATATATTTATAATAAAACTCCTTTTTTTGTTTTGTAATCAAATTTGTAGATATTAACTGGTTTCTGAAACCATTCCAGAGACAAAGACTTCAAATATGTACCCTGAATGTTTTAAAAACATTTTATTCCTACTAATTAACTGTAAAACATTTGAAAACAACCTTAGCATTTATACTTTTTGTGATGAAATGTATTATATGAGACCATGAGTCCATTCTATGCATTATGTAGTACCCACATTTTCTAGCTCTACTTATATGCTAACTCTATACTCATGCTTGACGATGAGACATGGATTATGGCATATTTTGATATTTTGTTATGATATTTGATCATTTGTGGACATGCATGTTGATTTGGTTGCGTAGCGCCAATTTAGCTTTGACTAGTATGTTAGTTCATTTCAGGAGATGGTTTGAATAGTAAGATGTTATGATGATGACATTGATCTTATTGGTTTTATGATGGATATATGGTTATTTCACACATCTTTGTATTGTGAATTATTCAGTTATTTGGTGTTATCATAATAAAATGATGGATGGATGTCATTATATGTTACTTCGATGGCTAACACATGATGAATTTATATGAATCTGCATATGTTTCTCATTTAAAATTCCTTACTGATGATTTTTTAGCATAGATAGCATGATTATACTTTGATTAGTTTACTGAATAGTTGATTTTGTATTTTTATTAGATAGATGTGTTTAATGTTTACAATGAGTGTGGAGGTTACATGGGCACACGAGAACATGGGTTTCAGGGTGGCTTCTCGAGTGTTCACAAGCGACTGATTGGGCCAAGTCCTAACCATGATTGTTATATGATACCTTGTTTGAGTTTACATGTTAATAGAGGCACCATGGGTGACTCCAAGTTTGTAATTTATTTATTATGTTTAATTAGTCTTGATTAACCGAGCTTAGGGGGTGTAGTGGTACCCATTTGCATTATAGATGTGATTGATTAATTAAGTTATTTTTTATGAGGTTAGGATCACTTAAATACCCCTTGGGTGGGCCTCACAACCTCCATACTTGTGCTTAAATGAGAAACTTGAAACTAGGCTATTTTTTGCATTTTTGGAGAGCCCTTTTGGTTTTTGGAGTTGTCTTAGCATAAAAATAATCTCTTGCACCCTATGTATAGGTAGGGTGATTCATGTTTTTTCTCAAATGGGAGATTTCCCCCCCATTTGAAATCTGATAAGTCACCATCCTTGTAAGAATGGTTAGCGGGAGTTTTTCTTAAAATTTGAATGTTATTGGCTTATTTTCCTTTTAAGGAATTTGGGGTAAATGCTCTTAAAGTGTGGTTGTTTTATTCTCTTTTAAATTTAGGAATATTGGGGATGGAAGAAGAGAGAGAGGGGTTGTTATTGTAGTTTATTATTTATTTATTAGGATAATTCTTACACTTGTGTTATCTCTACACTTGTTGGGTTAGCTTTATTAGGTGTACTAGTTGTGTGGAGTTAGCTTACTAGTTGTGTTGAGTTAGCTTCTCATTTATGTCGAGTTAGCTTACTAGTCTTTTGGAGTTAACTTAACTACCAGTATCAGTTAGTATGAGTTCTTCACCACTGATTTAGGTAATAGTTGCACTTTCCTCCTCCTATATGTACATCTTTATTATTGAAAAATTCAAGTCATTCTATTGTAATGTATTAAGCATTATGGATTACAATGGATTTCCATATATGGTATTTTAACTCTTCTGCTTTGCAAATCTGATGTGGTGTGCTATTATCATCTAACATCATGGCTTGGAACAATATTATTATCATCCCTTTCATGGTATCACAGTGATAGATGATGTAGACATCCATCTCTAAGTTTTTTCTTAGCAAGCAAGGGTTTATGTTTTCATGTATTAAGAATTTAGTCAACAATTTTCTGTAGAATGAATTTTTATGCAAAACAGAGTGCACCATTAGATTTGGAGGGTGCCAAAACCTTATAATCGACTTTAAACTCAACCATGTTTTAAGACAGTTAAATATGGGCATTTTAAAGGTATTTTTGGCACATTTCTCAAAAAATCCGTACAATTATGTACAGACATATTTTTGGCTCAAAAATTATATCATATTTATAGGTTTTAAGAGAAAATTTCTGGGTTTCTCTCTGTATTTTCATATAGGTGCCAAAAAAAAAGATATTTGCAGTCAAAGTTTGTATTCACAATTGTACTTTTTAGGTGCATTCTTTTATCCATTGGATATAAGCGTGTACCTTCTGGATGCATTCTTTTACCCTCTGGGTATTCTGGTTTTGGATGCAGTCTTTTATCAACTGGACACAAATATATACCCTATGGGTGCATTCTTTTATTCATTGGATATAAGCGTGTACCTTCTGGATGCATTCTCTTACCCTCTGGATATTTCAATTTTGGATGCAGTCTTTTATCCACTAGATGTAGATCAATACCCTCTGGATTCATTCTTTTATCCACTGGATATTGGCATGTACCCTATGGACACAATGATTTTCCCTTTGGACATTTTAAATTTTGGGTGGAGGATTTTATCCTTTGGTAGCAACCATGTACCGTGTGGATGCACTCTTTTACCCTTTGGACATTTTAGTGTCACATGTACCTTTTTAAAAGATTAGCACTAAAATAGTATTTAATAGCAAAACCTTGTATAGCTCATAACTTTTGATCGGTAGCTTCGATTAAGGTGATTGTTTTTTTGAAATTGTGTATTTTTTTGAGATCTACGCATTAGTGAAATTTTTATACACATATTTCAAATGTAAAAGTTATTATTACTCATTGTAATATTTACATGCACTCAATTATAAAGTGTCAAATTTGGGATGGTGTTGTGATCACTTGTGGATGAAATTTCAGTTGAGCCCGACGTCCTAAACTTTTGGGTATTGCATACTTGTATCTATGGGTGTATACATTTATATCTCTCTTTTTTGTTGAGATATTTTGAATCTGTATTTTCAACACTTTTTTTGGCATGTTAATAGTCTCTCTTATGGGGGAGCTATTCTGGTGGAGCCCAGTGTTAGTTTGTCAGTGTTCAAGTAGTTGATTTTGACAACTCATACAGATCTGTGGTGTCACTCTACCCATTCTGTAGTATGGGAGGGTGTGGTGTTGATACTTATTCTTTGGGTTTCATGTCCTTGCCTTGTTACCTTGGATTTTCTTGGATCGTGACACTCCTATTTATTTGGATCTAATGTCCACCTTGTTTCCTTGGTTGTTCTTGGATCGTGGCACACCTATTTGTAGCAGTTGATCAAATTATGTTTGGTGTTTGTTTTTCACTTTCGACATTAGTCCATTGATAGTGTCCTTACATGGAGCTATTCTGGTGAAGCCCAGTATCAATTGTTTTTGAGTTATATGATCGAGTAGTGGATTCGGACCATAGTATGCACCACACTTCTTCAACATTGTACGAGTTTTTGGAGTCGAGCTTTTGAGGATATCTTGCATTAGGATTTTTCTCTCTACTTTGTTATTACTAGTTTTGGGTACCTTGTAATGCCTTTTTTTTCCATTTTTTGTATGTGGGTACCTCATCATTCCTTGTTGCCGGGACCCACCTTCTTTTCCACCCACCTAAGCTATGCTTAAGGGAGGGTGTTAGTGTAGATTATTATTTATCCTTTTATTTATTTATTAGGATAATTCTTACACTTGTGTTAGCCCTACACTTTTTGGGTTAGCTTGCTTAGGTGTACTAGTTGTGTGGAGTTAGCTTACTACTTGTGTTGAGTTAGCTTCTCTGTTATGTGGAGTTAGCTTACTAGTCTTTTGGAGTTAACTAATAGTATCAGTTAGTGGGAGTTCTTCACCATTGTTTTAGGTAGTAGTTGCACTTCTCTCCTTCTATATGTACATCTTTCTTATTGAATAATTCAAGTCATTTTATTGTAATGTATTGAATATTATGGATTATGATGGATTTCCATATATGGTATTTTTAGCTCTTCTACTTTGCAAATATAATATGGTGTGCTATTATCATCTAATATCATGGCTTGGAACAATATTCTTATCATCCCTTTTAGGGGTGGGAACACATGTCACCATCTCATTTGAGAGGATATTCTTCATATTTTTACTTTATACACATCCTCATGTAGGAGGAAAAGTTTTTTCACGTTATCTTTTTTACATTTTTTGTTTTTGGGAGATTGGATTTGGAGCTCTGTCTTAGAAGAGGGATTAGAGAAGCTTAGAGTTTTGGGAAATATTTTGGATGTAGGATCCTTGATCCTTATTTTTTTGTATGTAGATCCTTGCTGAAACTTGTTGTTTTATGAAAACTGTGTTGTATATAGTGCATGTTATGTTTACTTTGTATATCTTATTGTTTTTCTGCAACCATCATATGGCTTGATGGATTTTTTTAGTTTTGTTGGGGAAGAGGGAGGGAATTTTCGTCTTAAACCTCATGGCCTGATGGGTAAATCTATGTTGGTGTCTTATATTTTATCCCCTACATATGGTTTTAGGTGGGGGAAGTTAGTTCATATAGTTTGAACTCCTTCCCCATCCTTGGAAAGGAAACCCCAATGGGTTTAAAAATCGTCTGAAGAAGGAAATTTGGTGAATAGGAGGAGAGATAAGGAGGGATGTTTATTAGGGAGGGATAAGGATGATTTTGGAGATCGTATTCATGTGTGCTTCCTATGATTGGATCACATATTTCCAATTGTGGGAAAACATGGTGTTTTCTCACCTTGTGTTGTGAATTATTTTGGGTATTTTTGTGTGTTGTATAGTTCTAGATTTGTGGTGGTTGTTTGTGTTTTCCATTACCATTCTTGTGCAAATTTGAGGAATGCTTGTCCTCTCTCCCATGGGTTTGGAGGAGGCTATCATTTCCTCAAAAATTTGGAAGGCGTGTAATGATGCCTATAGGTTGGGTGGTAAATAAGGCCTTTCTCCTTGTATTTGAATATGCTTGAATTATAGGCATGAAGATTAATAGCTTGAAGATGGATGGAGAATTCTTGGACACCATGGAATTTTGTTTCCCCAATTTTGGGAGAGATACTTCCTTGATCTCATTTTGTTATTGTAATGTCAAGTTGTATTACTCCTTTTGTAATCCTCCCATATTGGTATATGGTTTTTTAGTGTTAAACATACAAGGGTTATAGTAGTGTTGTGTATAATCTTCAATCATTAAATTGAGTCTTGGAATGAGCACTTGGGTATATTGTAACTTGCTACCATACTTTGTAATAAAATCAAGCTTTAAACTATTTTGTGTTATATGGCATTGCATGGTAAAAGTTTAAAAGGACCTTGTATTTTCAAAAATAAATTGAAGAATTATTTTATTTGGTTTCAACTCTTGAAAGAAGAGGTTGTCTATTGTGAGCTTGGTGCCTCATATTGAAATGAATCTATAAATTGATATGGAACATGTTGATAATTACTATTTTGATCTCTAAAGGAAGATAGTCTTGTAAAGTTCCTTCTTCCTTTGTTAAGGGGTTTCTTTGGCTTGTAGGAGTTTCTCTTTGAAAGAAACACTTGTTATCTTATAAGTTTTTTTTAGTAGTATCAGACATCTCGCCTTGCTTTGTGCATGGATGTGATACTTGAAATGGAGATGTAAACAAGTCTTCTTCATATGAATGTATAATGTAGAAGTGAGATTTTTTTTAAAATGAAAGAGTGATGTTTCTTAAAGTGTATTTAATTTTTAATGGTATGTGTTATGAAAATAATAGTTGCATTTTTATTGTGGAAAATAAGATGGATAAATCTCATTAATTATTTATGAGTATGTCCATTTTACTTAAAATTACTAAAAGTAGTGATGGAGAAAGACTTAAATTTTGTTTACTAGTTGAAATTTGAATATATTAGTTGGGAGATAATGTATTTGTTATTATTTGTTATAATCACATTTGTATAAAGTAGGGGTGTTTATTCTTACGGAGATAAAAAAATATATGGATCTTCTTTGAGCTAATTTAATGTATTTCTTTTCCATACTCCATATTGTTAGTCAACCTGGAAATTAAATTGAACATTCTGTATAAAAACCTTAAAAATACACAGTTGTGTGTGTGTGTGTGTGTAAAAGTTTAAAAAATCAAGCTCACCCACTCATATATAAGTATATAGATAATCATATTTATCAATAGATATGTATCCTTCTACGTAATTATAGATGTATTAGACTTAATTATATATATATATATATATATATATGTTGGTTACTAGCAAATGGGTGTTTGAATAAAAAAATTTATTAATAAGAAAATGCTTTTGAGGGGGGCTTCACCGCCCCCAAACACTACTATGTGTTGTTTGGTGGTGTGGCCTCGGCCACACCATCCCCACCATCTCCCGCTACCTCCAAAGCATGATTGTGCCGCTCAAATCTGAATGCCTTCCCTCCCTTTTAAAACCCCCACCCCTCTAATGGTCATAGCGCAACCACAACCTCACATTAATCAAATTTCGATTCTTTTAAAAACATCTAGTTCATTTTTTTTGTTATTAAACAATAATAAAATATAGATGTTGTTTATATATAATCACATAACTATAATAGGATAAAATAAATAGCTGACATAACCATATCAAATATCTGCTTTGAAATATAAAATGGGTAAACAAACAAGACCCCAAATAGGGAAAATCTTCCTCCTAAATGTATTGAATATAAAAATAGATTAGATCCAAGGATCTGGTAAAATACACAGTAAACAAGCAAGAACAAAAAAAAAGGAAAAGGGAAGATCCTTGCTTTTATGGCCTCCACGGTCTCTCCACCAAAACACCTGCAAGCAAAATGAAACCAAAAGAGAAAGTAAAGAAAACATAAGGATGAGTTAGGGAAACTCTAGGGAAACCTTAGATCAAGGACTAAGATTAGTTTGATCATGTGGCCCATATTGTATTGATCCTTACATAATTTTTAAGTTGGGGAATTTAGGTAGGAATTTTATATTTTTTTTAATACATGTGAGGGGACTATTATGTGATTTAATAAAAAGGAAAGGAGGGTGTGGGGGAAGATTTTAATTAAATGGGGAATTAGTTAAGTGTCTAAATTTTAACAATTGGGGATTATCTTTGGAATGATTAATTTTGTTTATGAACCATAATTAATCTATTAATTAAATTAAGTTGGCTTAATAGGAATACATTAATAAATAAGGTATACCGAAATAAGCATACTGTAGTTATGTTTTAAAAATTAAAATTTAACCGCAATATTAGCATTTCAAAGTTATACTTATTGTATTAAAATAGGGACATTACATTTGGTATCAGAGAAATGGTTTGCACAAGTGGACACTCTGGGTGGACATGTTTAATAAATTCATAGTGGTGAAATTAGTAAAAAAAATAATCAAACAATTAAAACATTTCCGTAACCCCTTTTCAACCTAATAATGCATTCCGTACATAGGATGGTGCCTACGAGACACCAATCGATCAGGGAATTGGGACATAGGTCACCTACACCTAAGACACGTGCCCTCTAGCTTTAACCGTAAATACTAGATGTACTTCAATAAATTATAGGTGTTGTGTAGCAATGGTTTCCACCACCACGTGAGCTGACATAGGAAGGTGTTCATCAAGGAGATTATACACCGCCTGTGTAGAGCGCACGCTCAGAGCCACTCGAGCATGATATTCAGAGATGTGATAGGTCCCTTAGTCCTTCTATTCACCATGAGAGGATGGTTTCATGTTGTCGGAGCCACTCTCACAACATTAAGGGACCATTTCCTAGAGCATGACACCATTCACCAAAGATGATATGATAGTCGTGTTAGGATCGGGATGTAGGCAGCGTGATTAGAGACCCCCTTTGCTTGCAACCACCTACTTACAGTGGCACTATAGATGGATTTAGGGCCAAGTCATAGCTCCTTAGTCTTCACGGTTATTTTGGCATGCACTCATGCTAGAAAAATGTCAAAGACACATTTTTCATACACTTCCTTTGAGATGCAACATGAATTTGGTGGAGGAATGATGAGCGGAAGCTCCCTCTTGCTCATGATATAGTGACCTAGGAGTTATTCAAGGAGCTCTTCAGAGATCATTATATGTATGATAATTTCATGTAAAAGAGGATTGATGCGTTCCACAACCTACGAGAAGGCCAAGGTATAAGGGCGCACTATGAGAGAATATTTTTGGATCTGTTATAGAATGTGGAGTACCTGTAGGATGAGAAGTTACAGGTTAACAGTTTTATTCAAGGTCTTAATGAAAATATAGCTAGTGCAGTTAGGATGTTATATCATCCCACACTTGAGAAGGCCGTAGAGAAGGCCTATCTAGCAAAAGAGAACAATGCAAGAGTTGAGGAACACAGAGACAAGAACAAGAGAAAATAGGAGGAGAAGATGTAAAAAAATTAGAGTCAGAGGTCATGGGGTACAACACCACCCCCTAGGGAAGGATTTAGGCCTCCCCATTTAGTATCAATGCCTCCACAACACACACATCAAAATTCACAAAATTATGCCCACCAATAGCAGAGGGCCAAGAAGAATCATAGAATGTATAGAGGAGGAGCTAGAGGAGGTGTTGGTGGGGGAAGAGATAGGTTGAAGTGTACCTAGCAAGTATAAGTAGCTCATACTCAGTAGTCTGTTAGGGTAGGTTCAGCATGATTAGTGCAACATAGTACAGGAGAAACTACTTCTAAGAGAGGGGCAGTAGGATGTTTCATAGGACTCCTCATCACTATGTGTCCACACAAACTTTCCACATTTGATGGATAAAGAGCTCCTGTATTAAGGAAGAAAGTGGGAGATGTAGGACACACCCATTGCGTCTATGAAGTAATAGATAACTTCTAGGCTAAGCATCAGGCCACAATTATCGATATGATAGGTACTACCAAGGGTATTTTTGTCTTGATCCTATTTGATTTAGGTTCTTCAGATTAATTGATATCTCCTTCTGTAGTGGACTAGTTTTGGCTAGTGGTGGCTAGGAAGCCAAATAGTTGGCAGGTTGAGTTGGTTTGTGGGGCCAAAATTACAGTAGATAACTTCGTGAAGAGTTGCATGCTTGATCTGGATATATTATTTATTTCCTTAGACCTCCAGGTGTTTCCATTAGGATCGTATGAGGTAATTTTGGGCATTGATTGCATCGATGCTCATCGAGCTAAGGTAGATTGCATAACCAAGGTCATTAAGTTCTAGGATGATCTTGGGAGTTTAGTTGTGATTTCAGGGATGTAGAGGCCTATGTCTTTGCACATGATCTTGGCTAAGAAATTCAAGCAGAGAATAAGTAAGGGTAATTAGTTATTTTCTATCACTTTTGGTGATTGATCAGAGGGCACTACAGAGCATTCACCTCTTGAAGATCATGCAGTTTTGAGGGAGTTTACAGATGTATTTTGGGGTGAGCTTCCAGGGTTACTATCTCGTAGAGAGATGGATTTCACCATAGACCTAGTATCAGGAGCAACACCAGTTTTTAGGGCACCGTATCGAATGACAACTCTATAGCTTCATGAGATCAAGATTCAATTATAGGAGTCATTGGAGAAGGGTGTCATTCACCCTAGTGTATCTCCTTGGGGAGAGCTCATCATATCTGTGAAGAAGAAGAACTGTTCTCTCAGGATTTGTGTAGATTTCAAGAAGCTCAATAAATTCAATATTAAAAATAGGTACCCTTTGCCACTGATTAAATTTTTTTTTGGGTAGATGAGGGGAGTTAGAGTGTTCTCTAAGATTGATCTCAAGTCAGGATATCATCAATTGCACATTGGAAATGCAGATATTCACTAGACAACTTTCCACACTCGATATGGGCATTATGAGTTCATGGTTGTCCCTTTTTCCTTGACCAATGCCCCAACTATCTTCATGAGCCTCATGAATGGGATATTCAGGACCTTTTTTGTATCTCTTTGTCTTCATGTTTCTAGTTGATATATTGATTTATTCTCATTCTGATGAGGAACTCAAGGATCATTTGAGATAGGTACTATAGGTTTTGAGAGTGCAGAAGTTTGGGAAGTTGGAAAAATGTAACGTCTTTCATAAATATATTCAATACTTGCGTTAGATTATATAAGGTGAGGGTATCTCAGTAGATCCCTCTAAGATAAAAGTTATTTTTGATTGGGCAACACCCACTTTAATGACTGAGGTGAGGAGTTTGATTGGGTTAGCAAGCTACTTCCATAGGATTGTATAGGATTTTTCCAGTATTGCACACCCATTACTTCTCTTCAGAAGAAAGGGAAGAAGTTTGATTGGTCATAGAAGTGTGAACATGATTTCTAGTAGCTTAAAGAGAGGTTGACCATGACGCCTATCTTACCAATTCTAAATCCTACAAAGGAGTTTATGGCTTGCACTGATGTTTCATTAGAGGTTCTAGGAGAAGTTCTTATGTAGAAACGTCTAGTTATTTCCTTTCAGTCACATAAGTTCAAATATTATGAGCTTAACTACCCTACCCATGACTTTGAGATTGTAGCATTTGGTCGTACTCAAGTACTTTGGCATCATTTTATTTTGGGTAGGCCATTCGTTTTAAGGATGTATCATCGTATCCTACAACATATCTTCTCACAGTTGAACCTCAACACCTGCCAACGATATTAGATGGAATTATTATGTAAGTATGACATGGAGGTTCATTATATCAAAGGAAAGGAGAATGTCATTGTAGATGCACTTAGTAGATAATGACATGTGATTGGTTCCATAGCATTTCAGTCAGATTTGAGAGGCACGACTCTTCAGCACCTTCCAGAGGATAGGTTATATGAGGGTTCTAGGTAGATGTTTGAGTCACAAGATTCCCTAGATGGCATATATTCAGGGCATATTTTAGAGGCAGATGGTTTACTTAATTTTCATAGGTGCATTTATGTGCCTAAGAAAGGTGATCTTCACAGCTTCATCCTTTCAAAGGCTCACTGAGCCCCATATGTTGTACATCCATTAGTGAATAAGATGCACGTTTATTTAAGGGATTTATATTAGTGACCAGGTTTGTGATGAGACATAATAGATTGTGTATCACATTCCTATGAGTGTTAGAGGGTCAAGGAAGAGCATTCTAATCCCGAAGGACTCTTATATCCTCATGATATTCCCATGTGGAAATGGGATGTGATCTCTATGGATTTGATAGTAAGGCTCCCTATTACTTCTTATCATCATGATGCCATTATGGTCACTATGGATAATTTGACCAAGATTATGCACTTTTCATCAACCAAGGTGACCTATAATACACACATAATCACCAAAGTGTTTATGGAGGACATTTTTAAATTGCACGGGATTCTGAAGACCATCATCAATGACAGGGATACCATTTACACTTCTGATTTTAGGACTTCTTTTCAGGGTTCTCTAGGTATGTAGATGAATTTCAGTTTAGCATATCATCTAGAGACAGATGGATAGAATGTGAGCGTTAATAAAGTATTAGAAGACATGTTGAGGATGTATGTGATGGACCAATAGAAGAAGTGGGAAGGTTATCTACATCTAGTTGAGTTTGCATACAAAAACATCTATGACCATTTTATTATTATGGCTCCCTATTAGTCTTTACATGGACATCTTTACATGACACCTTTGAGTTTGGACATGCTAGATGAAAGGATTGTTCTTAGCCCAACTTACCTTCATGATTTGGAATAGTATGTTGTATTTATTAGGCAATGTCTTGAGCAAGCCAAAACATGCTAGAAGGTGTATACAGACACCAAGAGGACTGATTGTCACTACGATGTGGGTGAAAAAGTCTTCTTGAGATTTCATCCATATAAGAGCCCAATCCGCTATGGAAAGGATTCTAATTTTTTACCTAATTCTTTGGGGCCATTTGAGATCTCAGAGGTCATAGGTCCAATTTCCTACCACCTAGCTTTTTCATCATGCCTTGCATGGGTCCACGATGTGTTTGATTTTTCTGTACTACGTAGATATGTACCTGATATCTATCATGTTTTGGATGGATTGACCCTACAGGGGGAGGATGGAGGATAGTGGAGATTAGATCCCATGCGCATCTTAGAGCACTTGAGGTTGGCCCTTCGGGGTCAAGACTTAGACCAAGTTAGGGTGTAGTGGGATAGATATGATGAGACAACAACTACATGGGATGATACTACTCCATTGAAGGCTATATATCCCTATCTCTTCCAGTGACTTCAAGGAGGATGTCTAATTTTAAGAGAAGGGGATGTAGTGCCCATATTCTCTAGCTCCAGTTATATGCTGACTCTATACTCATGTATGATTATTAGACATGGATTATGGCATATTTTTATATTGTGTTATGATATTTGATCATTCATGGACATCTATGATGATTTGGGCGTGTAGCACCAATTTTTCTTTGACTATTATGTTAGTTCATTTCGGTTTATGGATTGAATACTAACATGTTATGATGATGTTGATCTTATTGGGTATATGATGGA
Source organism: Taxus chinensis (assembly GCA_019776745.2). Classification (NCBI taxonomy): domain Eukaryota; kingdom Viridiplantae; phylum Streptophyta; class Pinopsida; order Cupressales; family Taxaceae; genus Taxus; species Taxus chinensis. The sequence continues at coordinate 134,672,442 of CM034148.1, read as the reverse complement.
TATATGGTTGTGTTGCACATCTTTGTATTGTGGATTATTCTTGTTCTTTCATCTTATCATACTATAACATGGATGGATGTCATTATATTTTACTGAGATGGCTAACACATGATGAATTTATATGAAATTGAATATGTTTCTCATTTATAATTCCTTACTGATGATGTGTTAGCATAGTTAGCATGATTATACTTTGATTGGTTTAATGAGTAGTTGATTTATACTTTTATTGGACAAATGCATTTAATATTTGCAATGAGTGTGCAGGTTATGGGGGCACAAGAGAACTTGGGTTTCAAGGCGGCTACTCGAGTGTGCACAAGCGTCCGATTGTGCCAAGTCCTAACCAAGATTGATCCCTATAGAATTTTAAGTTGCGGAATTTTAGTGGGAATACTTTGTTTTTATTAATACACGGGAGAGGACTATTTATTTTGTAGCCTACGTGATTTAATAAAAAAGAAAGCAGGGTGGTGGGGGGTAAGATTTTAATTAAATGGGGAATTAATTAAATGTCTAAATTTATATGATTCGGGATCATCTAATTGGAAGGATTAATTTTGTTTATGAACCGTAATTAATCTATTAAATAAATTAGCTTGGCTTAATAGAATACATTAATAACTAAGGTATACCAAAATAAGCGTACTACAGTTATTAAAAAAAAAAATAACCACAATTTTAGCATTTTTAAGTTATACTTAGTGTATTAAAATAGGGGCATTACACATTTCACTGGAATTTTTGTGAAGTCAATGTTGAAGGGACAGGGAAAATTACTTACGTATTTTGTTCTATCATATTTGAGCCCGAGAATGCGAGACTATACTATATAGTATATAACCCATGATCAATTTTACTATCTCTATTTACCATGCGAGACCAGGCCCAAAAGGAATGCTAAAAACTGTGTTTTTCTTTGTAGTCCAATGATGTGCCAGCTAGTAAAAGAATTATTTGAATGGAAAAAGGAATGCGGTTTCTGAATACATTTTAATATAGACATGAAACTGTGTTTCCAGAAAACATAAAATTTTGAAAAGCAAATAAATATTCACCCATCAAAGATTGAAATTGCTTTATCTCAAACTGAAAAAGGGAAGAGAGAGTTTAATCTGCTACCAAGAATAACATTTGAGTTGTTATATGGAATAACGGAAGGAAGAAATACACTTAATGTAAATGGCGTGTCTCCTCTGCTCGGATCCCTTGCCTCTTTCTTAAATAGGCAAGGGATCCGAGCAGAGGAGACACGCTAAATAGTAACTAAAACCTAAGAGAGTTAAATAGTAACTTGTAAGCAACTTCCCCGCTTTCTTAAATGAGTTGTGCTGTCATTGGGATTTACTGCAGCAATTTCTGCTTTATTTGGAGGATATTTCCTTATTAAGTCTCTGACAAACATGCAAAGTTTGTAAACACAGCAAATACAACCTTTAAGGCTATAAAGAAAACTATAAATGCAAGAGTATAACAAACAAAACATATTTCAACTTTCGTTTGCTCTTATCTAGTAATATTTTTCTGTATGTAAAACAAAGTTAAGGGCCTTGTTGAAGTTTCCATCAACAATGAATACTGTTTCAACAAGGACATTGATGATGGTGGCTATGTACCTGTGCTTCCTCTGTGCAACGTCTACTGCAGGTTATTTTTAACTGTAAATTTGGGTTCCGTTTGATTTCTATAGTCTTTTAATTATTATTGTCAAGAGTATATTATATATTATTATTGTTGTTGTTGATATGTGTGTATTTTTATCTGTATTTTATATACAAATATTTCAGTAGTAAGTTGTGAGTTTGAATTGTGCTTAAAGAAAATCTGGGTATTCATAAGAAAAGGAAAAACATAGATTTAGTCGGTGTTTCACACCCAAGAAAAAATAAAAAATTCTACCATAAAAGTTTATCACGTGTTTTCGGCAGTCGAAACAGATTATATATATATATAAAAATTTCATTCCCTGCAAGCCATTAGACTTAAAATTGAAAACATGCTTTTACTGAGATTTTTATGACATAACTGTGTTGTGCTCAGAAGATTCTAAGAAGATCAACGTGAAAAACAATTGTACTTTTCCAGTGTGGCCTGCAGTAGAAAGTAGAAGATTCCCTAAACCACAACGTTACCAGCCATTACTGAACCCAGGCGAATCCCTTTCCATTTTGTTTGATAAGTCATGGCAGGGAAGAATTTGGGGAAGGGTTGGATGCAATTTCAGCGAATCTTCTGGAGAAGGCCATTGCGAATCAGGGGACTGTGCAGGAAAAATTATCTGTGAAAATGCACGAATTGTTACACAGGTGGTTATCGAGCCCGACGCATTCTCGGTTACTTTGGAAAGTGGGTATAATCTGCCAATGTCAATCGTTTCTTCCTCTACAAAAGAGAAATGTGGATATCAGGAATGCACGGCAGATATTCGTGTTGTTTGTCCAACGAATTTACAAGTGAGAAATGTTGAAGGTGATGTGATTGCTTGTAATGGTTCATGTGATACCACATGCAGGCCACTCGAGTTCGAGTCCGCTTTTAGAAGGGCATGCCCGCATGCAACGCCTTTCACAAAACCAGATCTCTGCTATTCCGGCCTTTATTATCTTCTTACTTTCTGTCCATCACCCATGGATAACATGGCTTTCCACCAGAACTAAAATATGCGCGAATGCATTAATTTCGTGATGCAATTTTAAACAACAATGTCTTTATGGCGATTTCAATATTTTGTTTTTGTTTTTTATTTTATGCTGTAAGTATACAGGTACGTTAAAATAAGTGATCAGGTTTAGCTAAGTTACTGTGTGTGACGGGCATCCACATATAACTTCACCAATAGACAACCTTCAACAGTTCGACATATTTTGGATTAATGGAATTGAAATTTCAAACAGATCCATTAATATCTTTATTTACCATGAAAAGAGATTTTCTAGGGTAATTAGGATATCAGAGATGAATGGAACTTGTAGTGCCCACTTCCCTTTGACACCATTTTGTTTTGTTGTTTTCGAGACTGATTACTTCACTATGGATTTATTTTGGCTTCTTGATTTAGCATGCTAGTAGATATCATAGACATTGGACTGTTACTGATTTGATCTTTATATGATGCATATGGTCTACTGGTGGACATTTGACGACGATATTTGTATAATTTTGACAGGGTTATTTATCTCTAAGTATGACATGTGATATGTTTAATCATTTTGAGTAGAACTTGATAATTGGACTAATGTGATGATCGTTTTGACATAAATGAAATGTGGAATAGAAATGTGCTAGAAAGTGTTAGTGATATCGTACTTGCATAGATGATAGTTTTATTTTAGATTAAATTGTATATTGGCATGAATGTTTTAATGCGGCCAACAGGCCGAAGGAGGTATCTTCTGTTTTGCAGGTATATTATATTCACAACAATATTGGGGAGTGGAGACCAACCACATCAGAATTCGAGAAGAATCTAGCTAAGGTCACCATGGCAACAAGTAATTGTGTGTGTTAGAATTATCTGGTAAATGAAAAATTGTGACCTAGGGATCATGTGTTCTTTTGTTTTAATTTTTCTCTTTTTGTTTTATGTTAGTATGTGTTGTTCTTAGTAAGTGAAATTTTAATTATGTTATTATTCATTTTCTTTGGATTGGAGTTTACCCCTTTGTTAGCCATGGGTTGTAGTGGGTTAATTAAGTTAATTTTAAATTGTCTTAAACTAATTAAAAGATGTGACCTAAGAGAGTTCATTTATTAGGATTTGATTTACTTGGGATTTTGTGTGGATTGATGTGTGTTTGAGTTTTGAGTGTAGCACACTCTACCCCACATGGGAAACTCGAATTTGGCCTTGGAGGCCAAATTTCAAAGCTTGTGGGACAAGTCAAACTTGTCCCACACCTCTTAAAACCCCATGCCAACCCTACCTATGGGTTGGAAGGCCAAATTTAGGGTCTTTTAGGTGTTTTGGGGGGATAAAAAGGGTAAAATATTAATTGCACTTTCTTTCAAAATTTAATTTTGTCCTTTGAGGGAGTGGGCTTAGTTGGAGTGTGTAAGGTGCTTGCCTTTCTTTCAACCACTTATTAATGGTGCTTTGGAATTTGATGTTGACCAAATGATGTGGAGTGGAGGGAAAAAGAGGTGGCATCCTACTTGGAGCCACATCATTCCTCCCTCTATTTTCTCTATTTATTTGATCCTCTTGTTTGTTTTGGGGGTTGGAAGTTTCATTTTTAGTCTTGTGTATTTTGGAGAGGAGAGGAATTGGAAGGAGTTTGTGGATTTTTGGAGCTTGTTGATACTTGTGGGAATTTTGTTGGAGCTTGTGGATGCTTGCTTGATCTTTAGAGGGATTCGAGAATTCATACTTGGAACAAGCTCTACCATGGAAAGGTAGGAGCTTCACCTTTGTTGTATTATGTTTTCTTCTTTTTTTTGTTATATGAATGAGTACATATGTTGTGTTGAATTTTTTTTTGTTGCAATGCTTGTTGGGAATGGGTAGAATGCCTAAGTTGGGAGTGGGAGGAGACTATGGGGAGTTTAATTGAGGGAGGCATAAGAGATCATGTTCTTGAGGAGGGAGTTTGGGGTTGGGTGCCCACCTTGTAAGAGAAATGCTTGCATTTTCTTCTTGTTTTACTTTGAGGGAGCCATAAAAGTTGAGGGAGGCATAAGAGTGAATGGAGGGATAAGGGGTACTTGAGGGAGGCATAAGAGTTGTTAGGGATATGGTGTTTTGCATTGGAGCCTTTTAGGTGGCACCCATTCCCATTGGGAGGCATAAGTGGCCTCCCCATATGTCTTACTCTTGTGGCTTTCTTGGTCAGCCTTGTGACTTGTCGTTGTGATTGTTTTTTCCTCTTGTTGTGTTGATGATTTTGTTTTGAAGGATTATGGAATGAATGTGAAATTTTATGTTGAGTTATGTGGAAGCTAGTAGTTGCCATGAGTTAGATTTTTTTTCCATTGTGATGTGGTTGGGGCTCGGGGGCCAATGGAGAAGATGGCTTCTCTTCTCCATTGGGTATCTTGGTTGGGAGGAGAGCGTTTCCTCTCCCCTTATTTTGTTGTGAATCAAGCAAACTATGGAAGAGCCACCTTGTTGATATTTGGAGCATTGGAACCTTGTTGATGACAATGTGAAACCACCATGTATGTTTACCCACCTTGAGTGGAGGAAAAATGTAATATTGCCTTGTGTTTTAGCTTCTATTATTGTAAAATGATCCCACATTAAGTGGAAAATGTTGTAACAAGTTTTTGAAGGAAAGTTTTTTGAACTCCATTAGTAAGGTTGTAATGTGGATGGAATTAAAAGTTGCAAAAAAGACAATCCATTTATTCTTCTTTAACTTGGCTTGGAACCTCTTATAAATGAGTTGATCTTATTGAAATGTTGGTAGATCTTGTTTAAAACTTAATGGAAATGTTGTAGGACTCTTTTGTGGAATGTTAGGAAAATTACAAAAAAAAATATACATAATAGATTTCATTTTGTTGCTTAAAAGAGATGTATTGAAAGGTGGGAATATTGGTGCAATCTCTCTTCTTGTAAAATAAATAAAAGTAGTTTATAAATAACTGGTTGCATACATAGTATAAAATATTTTCCTTTGCATACTTAGTATAGACCCATTCCTACATAATACACGTGAAAGAAAATATAGAAAAGTGGAAAACTAATGGAATAAATTATAAGCAATAAAGTATTCAATGCTACTAAAATAGAAACAAATATACAAACTTAAATATTTGGGAAATAAAACTTTGGAATAGTACCTAATGGATATACATGGTCTAGATTTTGGCTACCTATACCTCCAAATGATTAATTTATTTGTTGGCAAAGAAAAACGTTTGGAAGCATGGAAATCAAAACTTTTAGCTGTCCTGTTACAATCTGTACAAGCGTCTCTTAGTTTTCACACTAATTTTGCAAGCAGCTTGTGCTTCATTGAGTAATCTGGTTTGAATCAAACCCACCTCCACGAATGAGGCATCCCTCTCATTGCAAAGCAAACTATGCTTCATGCATTGCTGTTATGAAACAGATCCACCTCTACGAGGCTCCTTCCACGAGCTACCCCGTAAGTGTAACGGGATCTTAATAGAAGATCTACGCATTAGTTTTCCCACCAGGTATTCTATCAACACTCTCACTGTCCCTCAATCGATTTTTATAAAAACATCACGAGGGAGAACTCCAGAAATTTGAGGGTGCGTTCGATACTAAATAGATAACAACATATTTGGACAACCTGCTTGGTTTTGTGCTCAGAAAAAAAAAAGGGGGACCTTGTTTGATGTTGTTGCCTGGCCAACTTGCTGTGGCAGGCCGTGACTGAAATCCCACCATGGATGCAAGTCACAACATCTAATGAATAATGGAGTATTGAACCCCCACCTGCACATTCCTGCAACCGCATCGTCGACCTCCCTCTTGCTCACGCGGCCAGGGTCGATCAAAACGGGTCAATGTGCCTTCTGTACCTCGCCTGTAGCTCCTTCTGAAATCTCCATCTTCTCACCTGCGCGGCCAGAGCCGAAGGAAATGAGATTACACGGCTGTTCCATTAGTCAATAGCTCCAACTGAAACCACCACATCCTTTCATGCGGCCAGGACAAATCCCAAAACAGCAGGTCGACTGTGGGAAGGTTGATTTGCAAGATCTACGTGAATAAATGTTATGCGGCTCAACAGGGGTTGTTTTGCACGCAAGGAGGGAGTCATAATGGTTGCCAGGAGTTTGTTGAATCACCCACTGCCCCAACCATAATATTTAAGCTTAAGTTTGAAATGTTGTACTTTGCAAGTTAATGAAAAAACGGATCACTAGTTAGGTTAGTTAAGTATTAAATACTATATATTATAATAGTGGCATGACAGTAAAACATAATTTTCATATAATATCATACTAGATATAAATAAGGAATTATGTATAACTAAACATATAAAATCATACAATGTAATAAAATAAATTAGTGCCAAGTATATATCGTAATGTGTAATTCCTATATATATATATATATATTTATATATATTTATATTTATAGATATTATAATGTATTAAATCAGGAGATAACGTAATATAACTGAATAACAAAATAAAAATAAAAATTGAGTGGTTAGTGTATTCACTTCAAAATAAATTATATCATACTCTAGGGTTAACATTCAGAAATATTGTTATCGCGATATTATCAGACCTTAGACTAATTAACTCTAAGGACGACCCTTCTTACCTTTTGTGAAACATCAAATGAGATAAAATTAAACATCATTGACCTTGAAGCATTATCATGAATGTTGTAGTTTCGAGCCTGTATGCGGACTCACCCTGCAAAAAAAAAATTGTCGCATTTTCGGGTTGAATGTTTGTGGCGCGTTGTCGTCGTGAGCTTCGTCCTTTTGCAGCGGTATAGAACTGAACATAATTTGTAACATTTTCAAATATGAAATAAATTTATATTCTTCAAAGTAAATATCATACCCTATTCACCGAAAAAATCATGGGCAATATATAAGCATGTCATCAAAGTCATCGTAGGCTTTATGTGTCTCGACGGAAAGTGTAGAAACCAAGACTAATAAATGTCAATTACATCGACATTGAATTGTAGCCGCAATAATATCAGCTGCAGGAGAATATAAAGGATGATAATTACCTTGTTCTATGGACAAGAGAAATGATGAAATCTAGTTGAAAAAACTTGTTAGATTGGGAAGGGGAAAATTAGAAGTTTGGGGAGAAGCCAAATCATCTTAGTGAGGTTCTAGGGATCCCCATCCATTATATTGTGAAAGTGGGAGAAATTGCCAGTAAGGGTAGCAAGGCAAAGATCACCCATCACAGCTTTGGGATTGGCAGTGAGAACAAACTCATTAAAAATCGCTTATCTTTGGAGTGTTATCCTAGCTAGGATGGTTAAGAGGGAGGAACATGAGCCATTATGTATGAAATACTGTCCAAATTATCCAAAAGGTTATGTAGATGGGAAACCTTGACATCCATTTTCGAGCTTGCACTTGAATTTTACAAGATATCTATTGGAATTTATTATAACACTAATATAGATTAAAATTATGTTTATCAATGAAATTACCAACATTTACACTTTTTTTTTCCAAATAAAAACAGTATTTTCATGCTGAAAGTATTCCGCATGTGAAAGAAAGTAGTAGGGAGAAGCACCCAATCCCCTAAGAGTATATTTTCAACATAAAGGGTTGTGAAATAAAAGGTATGAAAAACATGAAAATGCAAGTCTATGGAAGTTTGGCTCTTTGCTAGAACAAAAAAAAATACATAACGTTTTAAAGAGCCCTTAAAATGGATGATTGGGTTAAGTAAAACCAATCTATAAAATGGGTGATGGGCAATTGGGTTAATATGAGTTTCAACAATGATTTTGGAAACCTTTTATTCTAAAATGGCATTCCGAACTATGTACTTAAATCTTTGGCTCCGATTAAAAGGAAATGAATGAAAGGATGAAAACGCATTCAGTTTGTCAATCATGTGAAAATTATATGAGAACCATTCATATTCTTTTTAAGTGAGAAATTCTGGCTATGTATATCTAATTACTACTTTGATTCCTTCCACTAAGGACAAAAAAATTTGACACAAATATTGGGAAGCATCTTGTTATGGAATGCAACAAAAAATTCCTTCAAACTTTCATGATCATTGTCAACAAAAACAAATTTGGTGTTATCTTAAGGTCATGAAAGCAACTTTATGGAATAGCTATAGAACATATTGAGAAAAATGCAAATACCTCATCTAACAAGCTTGAGGGAATGCACCAAAGGGACCTTGGCTAGAGGAAAGTTTTGAAAATTAATAATAGGTGACCACTAAATTGATTGTTGGTTCGTCTAGATCCCATCAAAAAAATCCATTAAGCATTGCATTTTAGCCAAGGATTGAGATTTTCTCAAGATTTCCATTATTTTTATAATAGACGAGCCAACCATTTTTGTAGAGGATTTAAGAATGACTACTAGACTATTGAATTCAATATATCTCTATGTTTTTAAACCTCTAAGAGATTCTTCAAATGATAATTTTAGAGAATAATATTTTATTTTATTTCCATGCAGTACTTTAAATGATCCAAATTTACTACATAAGGTAATTCCTGAATGGCCAATTCGAAAATACCACGTTTATGGGAAGAAAAAAAAAATTCCAAACAACTCTTTGGAAACCCTCCCATATTCCGTATTATGTCATAGAAGCTCCGTCATTAAATTTTAAAGACTTATGTAAAAGGATTGTAAAGGAACCTAACAATAAGAGTAGTAAACATCGGTTGTTGCAAGATCTATAGATAAATTTTGAAAAATATTAAAAAATAAAAGGACTTAGTGATCTAATGGGTATATATTCAAAAATAAATTTCCACATAATAAAGGGGGATCATTGGAATGAAAATAAGATACGTAAGAAGTAAAAAAAAAAATTCACGTTGGATTTATTTCCATACATAATTTTATGAGATGCCTTGACACATGAGAATATGGTAGCATTGGTTTTTTCGCATTATGTGCGTAAATAGCAATCAAAGCAAATAAATTACTAAGACATTGTATAAAGGATTATTTCACTAAATCTGGACATATTCTAGTGAATCTGGACTCAAGTATTACAAGTTGTGGAAGAAATCCATCTCGGTTTTTGTATATATTGAATTCCATTTTTGTTTATACTAGATTCCATTATTAATATTATTGGATTCCATTAGTAGCAATATTGGATTCCTATGTTGTCATTATCGGACTTATTCGAGTTCCAATTTCACTATTATTAGATTTTTATTTCGCTATAATTAGATTCTAATTTCCCTATTATTGGATTCCAATTTCACTATTATTGGATTCCGATAGCACTATTATTGGATTGAAATTTCTAAATTGGAATCCAATTTCTAAATCCCGGTTTTTGGATTCCATTTTCACTATTTAAGGATTTCTATTTTTTTTTATTTGATTCCCACATATAAGCCTAGCAGTTGCTAACTTACATAAGTGTAATGGCTGTTAACTTACATAATCCTAGCGGCCATTATCTTATATAAGCCTAATATTTTCTAACTTACATAAGCCTAACGACCGCTAACTTACTTGGTGAAATCATGTAGTTCCCACTTCCCTTCGACACTTTTGATATTGATCATGATAATAATGACTATACTATGGACATTATTATAGTTTTGATTTAGAATGGTGTTAGATGTCAGATCATGAATTATTGTTGACTCTGATTCATATATGATGCATGATGATGGTTAGAGACATTTTATATAGATGTTGACATGTTGTTGGACATGGTCATATATTTTTATGGATGTTCTTAGGACATGTGATATTTGGATATATTGAGTAGACCGAGAAAATTGAATTTAAAATTGATGATTATATAGTTGCTGATGAAATTGTAAGTGATATTGTTGATTTTCTTGATGTTGTTGTGATTCATCTATATATTGATGATTTTGAAATTATATTATATCCATTTGGATGTTATGATTTTGAAGGGGTATTTTTATTTTGTAGGTTAAATTATCACAAAAAACATCTGGGGATTGGAGACCAACCACATTGGAATTCTAGATGAATTCAACAAGGTCACCATGGTAACTTATATTTGTTTGTGTGTGTTTGATTGTGTTAGGGATTCCCATGGGGGGGATCACCTTTACATGTGACCAAGGATTATGTGTATTTATTTATTTGGTTATTTTTTATTGATATTTGTATGTGTTTATTAAGTGATGTGTTTATCCCTTTCATTATTTATTAATTGTGGTAAATTAATGTGAGTAAACATGTTGTTAAAATTAATTAATTAAATTGGGACATAAAAAAGTAATTATTGGAGTGGTTGACTCTTGTATTAAATGTTGTAAGATATGTGTAAGCAATGTGTAAGTGATGTGTAAGAGATATGTAAGTAAAATTTGGAGTATGAAACAATACACCTTGAAATTCAAATTTTTCCTTGGAAGGTGATTTTGGAGACTTGTGGGACAACTTAAACTTGTCCCATGCCTCTTAAAATTATATACCAACCTTACCTATAGTTGGAGGGTTAAATTTAGACCTTCTTTGTGTGTGTTTATAATTCAAGCTGAATGTTTTAATTGCATTTTCTTACATGCTTTTAATGTCAGTCCTTTTGGGGTGTGGACTTGTTTTGGAGTGTGTAAGGAAACTGTCATATTATTTACCCACCTATTTATCATGCATTGGAGATTAAAGTTGACTTATGAGTTAGAGTTGAAGATGTGTGATGGGACGTTGCACTTGGATCCACCTCATCCTCTTCTCTTCCCTCTCTATATATTCAAATTCATTTTATTGTTTGGGGGTTACACTCTTTTGGTTGCTTTACTTTTGCATACTTATTTGGGGTGAATTCTTTTGCTATTTGGAGCTATTGCTTTAGGAGAAAGTTGCAGAATTTTTAGAGACCTGTGTTTTGTTGATCTTGGGCTATTTTGAATTGGAAAGATTACTGGTTGGAATTTGAAACAAACTCCATTATGGAGAGGTAAAAGCTTAGCTCCTGGAAATTCTCTCCTTTTATTTGTATGCATATGTGAATGGTTGAATGTATTATTTTATTTGTTGGCTAGTTGGGTAGATGGCCTAAGGACAGTGTAGGAGAAGACTATGAGACATTTTTTGGGAGGCATAAGTGTTTTGCGGAGGTATCAATGTGGAGGAAGTTGGGATTTGGGTTCCACCTTACAAAGAAATAGCTTACATTTATTTACTCGTTATGGGGTGCCATAACAGGTTGGAGATGCATAAGAAAATGTGAGGAATAAGGGGTACTTGGGGGAGGCATAAGGGCATGTCAGGGATTTGAAATGATATATATTTTGGTGGTTTGTTATCAGGTGGTGATACCCATTTCCCCCTTGGGAGGCATAAGAAGCATCATCCATAGTTTCCTACTCCTTTGGCTTGCATGATGAAGCCTGAGTATTGTTTGTTGTTTTTTTATGTGGGTGCAAACTACAGTTTTGTTTGGAATGTGTTTTGAATGAGAAATCTGTCTTTATGTTGTGAAATCCTATTATTGACATGTGTTGGAAAACATATCTTATAACATTATGGTTGGGGCTCAGGGGCCAATGAAGAAGGATGACTTCTCCTTTTCAATGGATGTCTTAGTTGGGTGGAGAGCATTGCATTTCCCTTGCTCTTGTGGGAATCAAATTAGAAGAATGAGAAATCTACATGTTGCTATTCTAGAGCTGAAAAAATGATAGTTTGATAGTTCCTTGTGAAATGAAACCTTATTGTAACTTTTCCCACTTGAAGTGGATGCACTTGTAAATGTTTGTAATGGAAATATGTTGTATTGATTTAAAATTTGTAGATTGTAATGTGATAGAGATAAAATATGTTTTCAGTGTCTGAAGGAATGTGAAAGGATTGTATCATGTATGAGGAATTTGAGGAATGAAACAAAAGTTGTAAAGTTGTATTTGAAATCAATAAAGGATTGCACTACCTTCCTCAAATTGCATCATTGTATTGAATTTGATCATTGAAATGTGAGTTGTAATCTCTGCTTGAAAGAAAGAAATGTGTATGAAGGAAGTGTAATACTCTGTCTTTTGAAATATGTAAAATTTGGAAATTAGAGATGTATTTTAGCTTTTGAATAGTTTAATTGAATCAACTAGATGTATATGGGTTGAAATGTAATGAATCCTAATACTTAGAAGATGAAAAATTAGTGATAGACCTATTAGAATTTGATCTCTATTTTGTATATCAAACTGACAAATGCTTTACCAAAAAAAAAACACAGTTCGAGCCTACAGTCAAGAAATAACAATGCAACATTAAAATTGAACATTCTAGGGTATGAATAAATTCAATTAGGAAAAAATACGTATGAAATTCCTTTGGAAACTTAGCAAAATCGGGATCAAACCATTTTTCTATCGTTTTACTGTCAAAGTTGAGAATTTTCAAATTAGAACTCAATAAAACCAATTGAATCTTGAAATCCTTCTTAAACGCATCTAAGAATAATTCTCCATGTCTGTTGACATGTTGAGAGAGGAAGAAGATCAAATTGAACAAAAAATTTATAACTTAAAATTTACCATTTTGCAGTGGAAAATCTTGCATAACATTTTCATTAAATTTACCCCTTAAACTTTATTAAAATAAAAATTTAATGATTCATGTGTAAAAATGACATTGAGAGATTTCCAAAAAGTCCTCACTTGCCTAAAAACGAGTTCTTTATTAAAATTTATGACCTTCTGAAGTTTTTCTTCATTTGGTGTCAAACAAAAGAATTCTAACTATCAAAAAAAAATTTGGGAAAAATTTCCTTTGCGGACCCACTGGCCCAAATTTTCCCCTAGCACTTTTGGTTAAAAAATTCCAAAGGAACAAATTTCCTCAACCCTCTTCTAACCCACAGGCCTTTTCTTCTTGGTCAAAAATCGTCTAAGTCCAAAAGTTAATTTGGAAATTTTTCCTCCATGGCCCCGCCGCCCTCGAACCAATCATTGATCGACACATGGCTTCATTAGGCGTCGACAGAGGCTCGGATTAAATTTTAACCTTAATCACTTGAAAAAAAAATTGGAAAAATTTACAGGTTTCCTCCGAATCCCCTCCAGTCCGTAGCTAATTGGGTGCTGCCACATGGCTTCACGAGGCGTCGACCGAGGGGCGGATTGTTTTCAACCTTAACGCTTTCAAATAAAAAACTGTGGAAAAAAATTAAGTTTCCCCAACGACCTGCTGGCCAACAACCAATGATTGATTGACACGCGGAATTATTGGGCATCGATTGAGGCACGGGCGATTCTTAACCTTTAACAGGTTTCGGGAAAAAGTCAAATTATCTAAGTTTACCTTGCCAGCCCACTTCCCCGCTTGGAATATGGGACTGACATGTGGCATCTCTACAAACCGGTGGAGGAGCAGGTAATTTTCAACCCTTTTTCCCTTTCAAAAAAAATATAATAAGGCAACAATTCAATTTTACCTCCGGCGACCCGACTTCCCGCCTAGGCATGGATTTTGGACACGTGTCCTTAGCGGACCCCTAGTTCAAAATTTTCCTTTTAGGCATGAAGCCCCGCCATGGGCTTGTGGGCTTGCACAGTTGAAATGCACTTTTTTCCTAAGAGCGCTAAGAGCAAAATTTTCTTCCCCAGGCCCGCAGGCCCGCCTTTCGAAAAGTTTTTCCTCTCAAGGTCCGCCGGCCCATAACTTGACAAATATGAGGAGTTATGAGGACTTCTTTGTATCATTGGAAAGGTGTGGAAATTTCCTATCAAATGGGAAGGTTTCAGGAAATTTTTGAGAGCTTTAAATATGAGAAAAAAATAAAATTGAATCCTTAACCGAGTTCTGGGAGTGTGGGAAGTAAGAATTTACTCTGATGATTTTAAATATGTATTCTTTTCCCCCACTGTAATTAAACCTTGCTCTTGCCTTAGATATTTTGGAATTAAATAACTTGGGTATTTAATTATTTTGGTCCCTTAACTCTAAGATTTTAATCAGGGAATATTTAGCTAAAATGTCAATGTAATCAGTGATTAAATTAATCCCTAAGGAGATTTGAGCATGGTGTGGACTTATTACACTTGTTTGCTTTATAATGTGGAATTATTAATTATTATAATGGGAAAAGTTATCGGTTGAATTTAATTCTCCTTGACACTTTGGTTGTTAACACTTTAAAAAATAAATTATTCCATAATTTTGTAACTAAACCTAGGTTGTTCACAGGTCTCAAGTGGGAGATTTTAGCAGGCTTTACACTTGTTATTAGAACCGTGGGTTCAAAGCTTGGACCCTTAGGCACACTAGAAAACTGAGACATGAACTGTAAACCTAGAACACTTTTGAATCTAAGAAAACAAATTGTTTGAAAATTCAAAAAGAAATTCTTATGAAGAAATATTACATTACTCTATTCATTTGAACTACCAAAATAAAAATAAAAATAAAATAATAAGTTGTTTGAATTCTTGTACTCACTTAGTGGCATTTTTTCTAAACTTGGGTAACTAAGAATGTCAAATTAAATTGATTTTTTCTCAACTTCTAGTGTAGTGGAAACTTGATTCCCCTTTGAAAATGTGTTGTTTTACAAGTCCTAAAACTTGATTTAATTGTATGATGCGTTAAGCCCTTTGTTGAGACCCTTCCTTATTGGAGTTGTTGGAGTGATAAATTATATGGTGTGAATCTTTTGGTTGGAAGATAGTGATTGTGATCTGGGGGTCGGGAAAGGCTAATTAGAATTTTTTTAGAGCTTCCTTCCTTCAGTGGTTAGGAAATATGGTCTGGTTATCAGTCTTCCATTTTGTTACCCATATGAGAGAGTGGACATTAAGTCTGGGTGTCATTTAGGACTCAATCCTGTGTATGTGTCCTTGGAACAGACCTCGAGGTAGAGTACCCTATTTGTGTCCATGAAGGGCTGTGCAGTGAATGTGGTGTTAACTTTGGTGTTTCACATTCATAATTTTGAGTTATTTTTTCAAGGACCAACATCTTATTTTATGATTGTATTTAGAATCTCTAAGGCTTTTAGTTATTTCTATTTTTACAAGAATTTTCAGACTTTGCAATGCAGTTAGTTATCCAGTTTCCTTAATTACTGATATTTCTTGGACTTTATTTTGATTGGTGACTTGGAGCTTGTTATGTTGTTATCTGCTTAGCTAAACGTTAGGTGGATTTCTTGTTGCATGATGATGAGTTGGTTCTATGCTACTTGTATTCGTACATTTTGTCATATGGGGGTACACCCTAGGTGTCTTGAATGTCCTCTTAGGTGCTTAAAGTTATGCCTTGGTTTTATATGCAAGGAACCTTGAGTATATCTAGGATCTTAGAGTGACCTTTTCATTACTCGACATTGTTGGAAAGAGATTTTGTTGTGTTGTACATTCTAGTTGGTAGCCTGTTTGTGGTGGTGGAGATTCTCTTACAATCCGGTAAGAGCTTGAACCTTGTCATAGTAGAGGTGTTTAATTGTGGGTTGATGAATTATGGTGGGATCAGTTTGCTTTTGGATAGTTGTGGAAGTTAGTGGAAAAGAGTTTGTCTGGTAGTGTCTTCTCTTTGATGGCATGCTAAGTTTTATCAAGAGTTCCTCATTTCATTATATTAAGTAGTGACTTGAGGATTGTATGCATCTTGTTAATTATGGTTAGACTTAATCCCATTCAAATATTTTGTGTAAATTAAGTGTGTGTTTGTTCTCCTTTTGACCTATAAATAAGTCTACCCTTTCCTTAACTTTTTTTTTAGTTACTATGAATAATGCTCTATGACCTATTAATTTTGGATTATGTGGAGACACTTATCGATTATTTGAGTATTTTGGACCATGACATTGGGTGATGATAGTGTAATTAGACATTGATAATTTAATCTTGGTGATATTTTATAATGTGATTCTTCTTGCAAAACTGTAACTCTTGGTCGTAAAGCCACGTTGAATAGATAGTTGATTGTCTGCTTACATTTGATGCTTTCTAGTGAGTATGTGGTGTTCTTATAGTTAAAACCCTTACCTGTCATTTCAAATTCTTTGTTAGTGGTATTTTGTGATAATATGGGTGTAGATTTGAAAACTTTCCTTGTCTTATCATGTAAGTAAAATGTTTTTTTTTCACCAAAATAATGAGTATTGTTAAAACCCTAGTAGATCAGTAAAAGTAATTATGCGTCCTTAATGTGCCTTCCTTGTAACTTCTTTTGAGAACTTGTAGAAACACACTAGGAATGTTTTATGATACTTTTAATTAGTGGAAAAAAAAACTCAAAATATTGTTGTGATCCATGTCAGTTGATAGATTCCTAGCCCTTATAAAAGTAATAATGTGTTCTCTATGATTGAATGTCCCTTGTTTCCTTAGAATTAAAAATGTGATGTGTTGATTTACCTCTCTCTCCCATAAAAGTAATAGTGTGATATGTTTACCCTTCCTTCTCATTAAATTTTTAATTGACAAGTTGACTCACCCAAACATCATAAAACTATAATTAAGGAGATTTGACCTTGAAGCTTAACAAATAAACTGGAACATAGAAAGAGAAAATGGTTCTTGCTTTAACCTTGGTAGATTAATAGAGGAAAAAAAAAAACATGTAGAAGAACAGAAAAGAAAATAATTTTCCATCTACCTCCCCTAGGAGTAAAATAAATACTTTTTCTCTTTTCTGCCTTTACAGAATGGCGAGATATCATGCCCCCTTAGTGGTCCTTATAACACAAAAGTTTTGATGTCATAAAAAGAGGAAGTTTAATTAAAAAAACTCATAAAGGAATGTGCTTAGCTAAAAAACGAAAACGAAAATACAACTTTTGACTTGATTATTTGAGTTATAAAGTAAGTAAAATTTATTTGTATTGGGTGTAATGTTTAGTTGAACTTGTAGTTCTGTCACCTACCTAAAATTGTGAAACACTTGATGGATAGCAATCTGTTATAGTTGCTTAGTACTTTCTTATTCATAGATGTATGTGCCTTTCTTGTGAGAGTTTTGGGTCAACATACCCTTATCATCCTATAGCTTGACAAGTGTGAGTGGTGGTCCTTTCGGATTGAGACTAATCTGTTATTTGAGAAGTAACCTCCTTGCGTGTTGTCTTGTCCTTGGAGACCTAATTTATTGTAATTTTAAGGTAACATATGTTAAGAATATAAAATAACTTTGGGAATTCTTTTTTTTCTTCATATTTTCTTGGACCACCTTGTTATTTTTTCCTCTTTTCCATTAGGATGGAAAGTGCAAGATGATGATTATTCAATTTTGATACGATGCACCCTTGGATTGTAGTTGGACCCCATGTTACTTGTTCTTCTCCCTATCGACCTTGAGTGGTCCTTGGTGTTTCTTGTCCTCTCTTTATGGTTATGTATTTTTTCCTTTGCTAGATGGTTGACTTCGTTAGATTTGGCTGGTATGGTGTGTTTGATTCTTAAAACAAAAGTGTAAAAATTAGACTATAGGAAAACTTGTGGTCTTGACTTTTCTTGTATTACCATGAAAAGCTAATTGTACCCTCTCAAGTTATAGAAGTGCTTTCCATGAATAGTTACTTGATTTTAAATAATTTTCTAATTTAGGTGTCCTTGTTGATTAACCTCATCCTGTGTGATCCTCAAATTGTGGGACCTTGAGTAGACTTGTCTTTCATACAAAATTTTTGCCATGGTTGATTCTGCTAGCCTTGTCTAAACAATGAACTATGAAAGCATAATTTAACCTTAGTGGAAACCTTAATTTTGGATATTGTAGTTTGTTGTATTCCTTTGGAAACTATGTGGTCTTTCTCAAACTCATGGAATTCTCTTTATTATTCCTCTACTTGGTGGTTACTCTTAAGAATGTTTTGAACTCTTCATGTTATATTGTTATGTATGGTATCTTTGTTGATAGAATAAATTTACTCTCTAGATTTAAGTGTCCATAGCCTTGCATGCAGAAAGTTTAGAACTTATCCCTTGTAATCTCCCTTCTTCTTGTTGAATTGCATTGACCAAAATTAGGTTCTATAGACCCATACTTGTTTGAAGCAAGCAATCCCACAATGGAGTGATCATCCTTTTTTCTATTGCATTTGTTCCTATCTCTCTTTCCAGTGACTTCCAAGAGGAATTCGAGTCTAAGGGGATGGGAATGTAGTGCCCACTTTCTTTCAACACTTTTGATATTGATCATGATACTGCTGACTATATTATGGACATTATTATAGTTTTTATTTAGAATGGTGTTAGATGTCAAATCATGGATTATTGTTGACTTTGATTCATATATGATGCATGATGATGGTTAGAAACCTTTTATATAGATGTTGACATGCTGTTAGACATGGATATATATATATATATATATATATATATATATATATATATATATATCCATGTCTAACAGCATGTCAACATCTATATAATAGGTTTCTAACCATCATCATGCATCATATATGAATCAAAGTCATATATATATATATATATATATATATATATATATTTATGGATGTCTTTAGGACATGTGATATTTGGATATATTGAGTAGACTGAGAAAATTAAATTTAAAATTGATAATTATATAGTTACTGATGAGATTGTAAGTGATATCGTTGATTGTTTGGATGTTGTTCTGATCCATATATTGATGATTTTGAAATTATATTATATTCATTTAGATGTTATGATATGGCCACGAGGCCAAAGGGGTATTTGTATTTTTTACAAGTTAAGTTATCACAACCAACCACTTTGGAATTCTAAATGAATTCAACAAGGTCACCATGGCAACTTGTATTTTTTTTTTTTGTGTTTGATTATGTTAGGGATTCCCAAAGGGGGGGATCACCTTTAAATGTGACCAAGGGTTATGTGTATTTATTTATTTGGTTCCTTTTTATTGATATTTGTATGTGTGTTTTATTAAGTGATGTGTTTACCCCTTTCATTATTAATTAATTGTGGTAAATTAATGTGAGTGAACATGTTGTTGAAATTAATTAATTAAATTGGGACATAAGAAAGTTATTATTGGAATGGTTGACTCTTGTATTAAATGTTGTAAGATATGTGTAAGCAATGTGCAAGTGATGTGTAAGAGATATGTAAGTAAAATTTAGAGTATGAAACACTCCACCTTCTTGAAATTTGAATTTTCCCTTGGAAGCTGATTTTGGAGACTTGTGGGACAACTTAAATTTGTCCCATGCCTCTTAAATTTATATGCCAACCTTGCCTATAGTTTTGAGGGTTAAATTTAGACCTTCTTGGTGCATTTTTGTAAGTCAATCTGAATGTTTTAATTGCACTTTCTTACATGCTTTTAGTGTCAGTTCTTTTTTGGGTGTGGACTTGTTTTGGTGTGTGTAAGTAAATTTTCATATTATTCATCCACCTATTTATTATGTATTGGAGATTCAAGTTGACCTATGAGTTGGATTTGAGGATGTGTGATGGGATTTCAACTTGGATCCACCTATTCCTCTTCTCTTTCCTCTCTATATATCCGAATTCATTTTATTGTTTTGGGGTTATACTCTTTTGGTTGTTGTACTTTTACATACTTCTTTGGGGAGAATTATTTTGCTATTTGGAGCTCTTGCTTTTGGAGAAAGTTGCAGACTTTGTACATACCTATGTTTGGTTGATCTTGGGCTATTTTGCATTGGAAAGCTTACTAGTTGGAACTTGAAACAAACTCCATTATGGAGAGGTAAGAGCTTAGCTCTTGGAAATTATCTCCTTTTATTTGTATGTATATGTGAATGGTTGAATGTTTGAATGTGCTATTTTATTTTTTGGCTGGTTGGGTAGATGGCCTAGGGATGGGTGTAGGAGAAGACTATGAGGCATTTTGTGGGAGGCATAATTGTTTTGGGGAGGTATAAGTGTGGAGGGAGTTGGGATTTGGTTCCACCTTACAAATAAATAGATTACATTTATTTACTCATTATGGGGTGCCATAAGACGTTGGGGAGGAATAAAAAAATGTGAGGAATAAGAGGTACTTGCTGGAGGCAGAAGGGCATGTTAAGGATTTTAAATGATATATATTTTTATGGTTTATTTTAAGATGGTGATAGCCATTTCCCCATTGGGAGGCGTAAGCAACATCCCCATAGTTTCTTTCTCTTTTGGATTACATTATGAAGACTGAGTATTGTTTGTTGTTTTGTTTCTATGGTTGCAAACTACAATTTTGTTTGGATTGTGTTTTGAATGAGAAATCTATCTTTGTGTTGTGGAAGCCTGTTATTGCCATGTGTTGGAAAACATCTCTTATTGCATTACGGTTGGGGCTCAGGGGCCAATGAAGAAGGATGGATTCTCTTTTTAATTGGATGTCTTGGTTGGGTGGAGAGCATTGCCTTTCCCTTGCTCTTGTGGGGATCAAATTAAAAGAATGAGAAATCTGCATGTTACTTTTCATGAGCTGAGAAAAAGCTAGTTTTATAGTTCCTTGTGAAATGAAATGTTATTGTAACCTTTCCCACTTGAAGTGGATGAACTTGTAAATGTTTGTAATGGAAATATGTTGTATTGATTTGAAATTTTTATATCGTAATTGAAAGAGAGATAAACTATGTTTTCAGCGTCTGAAGGAATGTGAAAGGATTACATTCTGTATGGGGAATTTGAGGAATGAAAGAAAAGTTGTAAAGTTGTATTTGAAATCAATAAAGGATTGCACTAACTTCCTCAAATCACATCAATACATTGAATTATATCATCTAAATGTGAGTTGTAATCTTTGTTTGAAAGAAAGAAATGCATATAAAGGAAGTGTAATACTCTGTCTTTTGAAATATGTAAAATTTTGAAATCAGAGATTTATTTTAGATTTTGAATAGTTTAATTGAATCAAATAGATGTATTTGGGTTGAAATGGAATGAATCATAATACTTAGAAGATGAAAAATGACCAATAGACCTTTCAAACTTTGATCTCTATTTTGTATATCAAACTGACAAATGCTTTACTACCCAAAAAAAAAATCACAGTTCGAACCCACAGTCAAGAAATAACAATGAAACATTAAAATTGAACATGCTAGGGTATGAATAAATTCAATTAGGCAAAAAAAAAACTTATGAAATTCCTTTGAAAACTTAGCAAAATCGAGATCAAACTGTTTTGCTGTCGTTTTAATGTCAAAGTTGAAAATTTTCAAATTAGAAAAATCAATAAAACCAATTGAATCTTGAAATCCTTCTTAAACCCATCTAATTACAATTCTCCATGTTTGTTGACATGTTGAGAGAGGAAGAAGATCAAATTCAAAAACAAAATTTTATAAGTTAGAATTTACCAGTTTGCACTGTAAAATCTTGTAGAATGTTTTCACAAAATTGACCCCTTAAAATTTATAAAAATCAAAATTTAATGATTTATGTGTAAAGAGGACATCGAGAGATTTCTAGAAAGTCCTTGTTTCCCAAACCTAAAGAAATCTCTCAAAAATTATGTCCTTCTAAAGTTTTTTCTTAATTTGGAGTAAAAAGGTAATAATTCTAACTGTAAAAAAAACAAAATTTGGGAAAAATTTCCTTGGCGGACCTACTGGCTTGAATTTTCCCATAGCAATTTTGGTCAAAAAACACCAAAGGAATGAATTCCCCTACCGCTCTGCTGCTAACCCATAGGAATTTTCTTCTTTGTAAAAAATCGTCGAAGTCCAAAAGTTAATTTGGTAATTTTTCCTTCGTAGTCCCGCCGCCAATCATTGATCAACACGTTGCTTCGTTGCGCACTGGTGGAGGATTTGATAAAATTTTAACCTTAAGCACTTTCAAAATTAAATATCGAAAAATTTTCAAGTTTCCTCTACATCCCTGCAAGCCCGCGGCCAATTGGGTGCTTCCACGTGGCTTCACGAGGCATCAGCGGAGGGGCGGATCATTTTCAATCTTAACACTTTCAAATTAAAATTGTGGCAAAAATTCTTAAGTTTCCCTGCCAAACCGTTGGCCTCAAACCAATGATTTATTGACACGTGGCCTTGTCGGGCATTTGTGGAGGCGCGGGTGATTCTTAACCTTTAACTTGTTTTGGGAAAAAGTCAAATTATCTAAGTTTGCCCCACTAGCCCCCTTCCTTGCTTGGAAATTGGGACTGACACATGGCATCTCTACACGTCCGTGAAGGAGTGGGTAATTTTCAACCCTTTTTCCCTTTCAAAAAAAAAAATATAGTAAGGAAACAATTCAATTTTACCTCCGGCAACCCGCCTTCCCGCCTAGGCATGAATTTTGGACACATGTCCTTAGCAGACCCCCAGTTCAAAATTTTCCTTTTAGGCGTGAAGCCCCGCCACAAGCTTGCGGGCACATAGAGGTGAAATGAGATTTTTTCCCAAGAGTGCAAAGGGAAAATTTTCTTTCCCAAGCCAGCAAGCCCGCCTTTGGGAAAATGTTTCCTCCCAAGGTCTGTCATTCCATAACTTGAGAAATATGAGAAGTTAGGATGAGTTCTTTATATCATTAGAAAGGTGATGAAATTTCCTATCCAGTGGAAATTTTTTATGGAAGTTTTGAGAGTGTTAAATGTGAGAAAAAAATAAAATTGAATCCTTAACCGAGTTCTGGGAGTGGGTAAGTAAGAATTTACTCTGATGATTTTAAATATATATTCTTTTCCCCCACTGTAATTAAAGATTACTCTTGTCTTAAATCTTGTGGAATTAAATACCTTGGGTATTTAATTGTTTTTGGTCCCTTAACCCTAATATTTTAATCAGGGAATATTTAGCTAAAATGTCACTGTAATCACTGATTAAATTAATCCCTAAGGAGATTTGAGCTAGGTGTGGACTTATTATACTTGTTGTTTTTTAATGTTGAATTAGTAATTATTATTATGGGAAAAGTTATTAGTTGAATTTAACTTTCCTTGAGACTTTGTCTGTTAACACTTAAAAAATAAATTATTCCATAATTTTTGAACTAAACCTAGGTTGTTCATGGGTCTCAAGTGGGAGATTTTAGTGGGTGTTACAAATCACATGCCAGGGGAAATAATCCTAGCGGCATCAAAGTTACATCTACCTTGTGACCACTCTCCTACATAACCCCTACTCCCCACTAATTTGTATAAGCCTTGTTGCCACTAAGTTACATAAGTGGTCGATAAGCTGCATAATCCCTGCGATTGATAAGACACGTAAGCATAACAGCTGCTAAGATTTATCTTATCAACACGTATTTGATTAGTTTGTAAAATGGAAATCATTCTAACAAAAAATTAGCAGTTGCTAGGAAATTCAAAATAAAAGATAATCCATATAATGTGAACTACTTTTATGCTTTTCTAGTTTATAAATCATACAGAACAACAAAGAGTTAAGAATTATATTAAACACTCTTTATGAAGTGGGTAGATCAACAATTAACATTTGTTTAGTTGTAAGAGAAAGATGGCTATATTCAAAAAGTGGGATGAAGTAGTGATGATAGCAATGAGATTAGGTCGAAACCCTAGTAGCTCTCCTTCAGAAATAGGTGTAGCAGAGAATGTTGACCTCGATGAAAAACACACTCAAGGTTTGGAATGGAATCCCCATTAGCAGGAAACATGCAGCTACCATTAGGGCTTACAAAGAAATGAGCAAGGAAGCCCAGGTTGCATTCATTGAAGATTTGAAGGCCAGATCTGTGGAGGGTTCACCTTTCCATAGTCACCTCCAAGTTTTTGAACACTAGAAGCCTCCTCTTGTTTCAAATAGAAGCTTGAGTGGGCGTGTTTCTGGTGGAGGTAGGGTAGAACACTACGAACACGATAGCAGGTTTATGTATGAAAAATCTACCACCCCTAAAAATTGCTTCTTTCAAATTTGTAGTTCAGAAAAATAGCCTCTAAATCATGTGTCCCCCATGCTTATATTGTGGATCTTGCCAAAGAAATTTTGATTTTAAACCTAGAATACCTTGTGGTAGGTTCCCATATGAAATCCATGTCAAAGTTGGAAATTATTGGTACATTTAATGAAATTTGACCACCTGCCTCCACATTATCTTAGCGGGTTTCCAAAAACTGGTCTGAATATTGTGAAATCTCATTTTGCTCCAAGGTTTTTTTTTTTGTTGTCCAGTTTCTAGTTGCGGAAGAATATCATAAATGTTTATGGAATAGTCCTTAGTTCTAGGGTAATGTAGGATTGTTCCTTACTCCATGGTTTCCTGAATTTGATCCGAACATCCTTTTTGTTACAAAAGTGCCTGTGTGGGTTTGGCTCTTGGACCTTCCATTACAATTTTGGTATGCCCTAGAAGACATCAGTAATGCACTGGAATTTTTTAAGGATAGATCACTCCAGGACCACATCTGGGATTTCCCCTTTTCCTAGATTATCCAATGAAATCAACCATAAAAAAAGGTTTTTTGATAAGATTCTATGAAAATTGGGGAATTTACAGCATGTTCAATCTTTAGAATATGAGAACACGACCTTCTGGTGTCATCTATGCAAGACCCCTTGTCACCTACAGGCATCTTTCTTGATAGGCAAGAGCATTCAAAGGAAAAATAACTTGTCATCTTGCAGTGGTTGGAATAGTCCTTCCCAAGTTTAGGCTCGAAAGGATGCAAAAAAGGATTACCATTGAGGGATATGACTATCAGACTTGAAAGAAAGAATAGAACAATAAGATGAAAAGAAGGAAAAAAATAGATTGATGTGAGGTTATGTATCTAATAATTCTGATAAATTAGACTCAAATCAGGAACACACTCCTGATAGTTCTGAATCTCCCATGCACCCCAATAACATGCATATGGTGGTAGTTTCAGATATTCGTTAGTGGCAAGAGGTCAGAAATAAAAAAGAAAGAAAGGGAAACTTTTCTAACATGCTCGATTATTACCCCTCACTTGAAAAGCACCATTAGTTGGGTTGTGTCTTGTTTCGGTTAGTTTCTCTTTGTTTGTTTCTGTGTATCCTGGGTTTATAGCATCGGTCGAAAACATTTATCCATTAAAAAAGAATTACGTTGAAAACGTTGTTTCAAAACATGGATTTCACAGTTTATTAGTTTCTACCTATGGCAACCTACTATACCTTTCACCACCACAAATTATTAGTTCTTACCATAAACTCCAATCAAACACATTTATTTTTTTAGTGTCTATATTTGAAATGTTGGAATATAAATTAAACAATTTGATAACTTCAAAAAAAATCAATAAAATTGAAATTTTATTTTATTTTCTATTGGTTACTTTTTCATGATAGGACAAATTATGGGTTGTATTCGAGTACATACTTTTTAATAAATTTGAAGGAAAAATCTTCAATTAATAAATGTCACAAGTCACAACAATTATGAAAAATTTAACATCAATATTTAATAAGTCTACAAATAAAGTGTTCTTGATTTTCAAAATATAATATTAATAAGTACATACCACCTATTTAAGAATGCATGATGTCATTTTATTTATTATTTTAGCTTATCAAGTATGTCACACTCAATGTTTTTCTAAATCCTTTATCATAGCTTTATTACATGATATTATTTTATTAATATTGTGAATTACAATTGCCCACTTTGATATATATTTATATATTAAAGACTTGAAACATTGAAACTTATCATCACTAGTTTTTGAAGATCATTTTAAAAAAAATTGTTGAACAATTTTTTTTTACAATTTCATAGATTTATTGTTACATTTGAGAATAACATATGTGTTAAACTTTTTTGTTATGAGTCCATAGTAATACAAGCCCAACAAAACATTCCTATGTAATACTCATAGATTATTTTATATATTTATCTATTTTATGTTGTCTTTCTCTCATCTACTAGAGGTAGGAATTTTCCGCTCATGGCTCATGTTTCTAAAATAAATCAATTCCTTCAGGATAATTAAGATGAAAAATACTTACAATTACATAAAGATTGAATCCTTTAAAGGTTATTTAGTCAAGGAAATTTGAACTACAATTCATTAATTATTGTTCTTGAAGTTGTGTAAGGTATGCATGAATAACATCATGTTTGCAATTCGATATTTTAATTTGATCTCCTTTTGATATTTTTCTTTGTTTCCATGACTAAATGACAATGTCTATATCAATATCTATTGTTTCCCTTGATTTTGGCAACCATTGCTTTTTATTTAAGAATTTTTGGTACATTTGTTTCTTTTACCATCAGCTGGTCTTATGTAGTACCCCTACCTGACAGCACGCCATTGTAGGGGGGATACTGACACATCTTCACAACCTTTTAAGAGCCGTATTTTCCTTTTAGAACAATAGAACAACTTTATTTTGAGATCCCCAGGACCTAACCATGAAGAAAACAAAGTTATTGTTGTAAACATAGTAGTATGTGGATGCTTATAGTGATTCAAAAGTTTCATAGGGAACTGTGTAGAATAGAGCACTCACAATTAGCCAATAGCCACCTCAGTCAATACCATGGTGGGTTAAATCAGTATTGCACATTGACGTAAATCCAAAAAAATTATCCTCTCATTTTTCAATGAAAAAATGGATTGATTAGGATCTGTGCCTACATCTGATGCGGGTTCAGTGTCTCTGAAAATTTAGTCTCTTTCCCTCTTCCTCTGAATGAAAACCCATTGATTGTTGTTTGTAAAAACAGGGGGGAGAGGAAACTTTTGACCTGCGGGCTGCTAGTTTATTCTTGTATGCAGAAGAAGCTTGGGGATGAGGAAGCACTTCATCTAGACATAATATCAAACTGTACTAATTTTCCCTTTCTCCTTTTGAGTACATGTGTTACATGCACTGGAATCTTTGGAATGCCTTTTTTCCTATTATTTATCTTTAAATTTGAGCATTTATTGTATTGATGAAGACGTTGAAAGTGGCCCTATTTTCCTTTTATTCCACTTATGGATCTGCAAGATCTATGTCTTTCACCTTCCTTATACCAAAATAAGATCTTTGGAACTGGGCGTGGATTTCCATTGTAGCATAATGGAAACGGGTTTCTTTTTTTACAAATGTTGTAATTGCATGTGCCTTGGTTGACAGATATATGAAATATGGGATCATACACATGGCATGTAAACTATTTGACAAAATGCCTCAGAGAAATACGGGTCATTGAATGCTAGGATTACAGTACATACAAAAAATGAGTTTGTTTCAAAATACATAGAAACTTTAATGGATCAATTTTGGGAGATATTAAGTAAGATCCCTTAGCATATTACTGACACCCTCCATCCCTATGTCATTTGGGAGAATTTTGCAAGACATGGGAATCCTCATGAAGTATGATTGTTTTAAAAATAAGAAGTTGTATAGAAGGGTATGTACATGTTATCCATCAAATGAGTTGTTTAAATAGTTGAAAATATTTAGGATAGAAAATGCACTAAAGAAAATTGTTGGCTATCCATTGACAGGAGACTACAAGGGGAGTGCCTCAACCAAACATGTTCTAACCAATGAACATTTTTAAGAATACTCAAATTGATCTGCGAAACGGGTATAAAATCTTTCAAGAAAATGAGATGGTGGAATTGTGGATGTGTGCAAACCATTTGACGAAATGCTTGAAGATGATGCGGTCTTGTGGAATGTGGGGATCATGAGTTTTGTGTAAAAAGGTATGGTTTTACCCTTTTCACTTGCACCAAATTTTCACTTCATCATTTCCATCTTTTCACAATTAAATTTGGAATGGTAGAGAATGTAATTCCAACAAATGTTAAACCATCACTTGAAAAAAAATACAAATAAATGTCGGCAAAAATCATGTGCACGAAGCACCACACCCAAATGTAATGCAAAACTAAATCTGTTTACATTACCCCTTGTAAACATGGAACACTTTAGGGAACCTTAGTTCATTTGTTTGAAACTATTTAAGGCTCTTGTAACTCATACTCCTATTAAATTATCATTCACTTATGGTGACATGGTCATCTAAATAAAACACAATCAGTTTCAGATTATGGTTGTCATTTATCTTGATCGAAATTGAAACCCACTAGCTCTTACCTCTAAATTTCCAACAAGAGGATCATAACCCGCCTTCTCTTAAATGAAAATTCCTTCAAAAACTAATTTTACAAGTGGTTTTTTGAGGCCACTAGTCAATGTGTGACAAGAGTTGCTGCCACATTTAAGATAACTGGCACCAAATTTGCCCTTGTAACTTGAGCCCTGATCATCATAATAAACTCCCATCAGTCACGATGAATTCTCTATATATGGGATAATAATTACAAATCATCAAACATCCTGATCAAACTTAAACCGAGTGTTTTCAAGACCCAGTTTTTAGGCACTTTTGATGTTTTCGTTAATTTTCTCAACCTTATCTAGAATCCCCTTTTTGAGTCTCATTTCACTTCTAGCCAAGAGTGTGACCTCATAATACCATTGCAATGCCGTGTTAAATTTTATTCGATCTTTTATCTTGTATAAATGAGTTTTTAAATGTATGGTGATTTTCTCTCTCCACCGTCTTCTCTCTCTAGAAATGAATATGATACTTGATTGATTTGAAAACATGAATGAATTGGGAAAATAAAATTGGTTTGAAATGAAATTATAATGGACATGAAATGCAAATGGTTATGACATTGTGAATGGAAAATGAAATGTCTCTTAACTTTTTCTCCCATCCTTTCTCTCTAGTACCAAAATATTAAGTGCAACTAAATGTGAAAGTGTGAATGCATGCGAAATGAACTCTCTCTCTCTCTCTCTCTCTCTCTCTCTCTCTCTCTCTCTCTCTCTCTCTCTCTCTCTCTCTTCTTTTCAATTTAAAATTTTAAAAATGATGAATGTGTGGATTTATGCTTGAGTATAGGGGATTTCCATACTCAGTCACAGGACTAACGCAATGTTGGTTGTAGGTACTCTGAACAAGAGAAATTTTCTAGATGTGATATGTTATAATTAATGAGTTGTCATTGTAAATTTATATTCACCTTGCAATACATATATTACCATAGAATAATGATATGTATTTATTTTAAAGAATTGTTCTTGGTATAATTTGAAAATGGAATAAAACTGTCATATTTTATAGTGTTGGATTGGAAGTGAAGTTGTACTCATGGTTGTACCTATGTTATAAAAATGTTAAACTAATATTTTTCTATGTTAATTATTGGTTTATTTTCTTAACATTGAAAATGCTAGGTAGAATATCCTCTCATCAAAAATAAAAAAATTAAAAGAATGAATTATAATGCCTATTCTACTTCCTTCCCACATTTGAGTCTCTTTCTAGGATATATAACATTCATCATGTTAATAAAATACCCTGACGTGATAAATCATCTCCTTGTTTTGCACCTGAGATGTCACATAAAGGACTATTTCCTTGATATTTTATGAGGTGGTACATATATGTTGCAAAACCTATCATATTGGCATGCATGAAGCAACCATGCCTAGATGTTCCAAGTATGGCCATATATTTAATAAGTTTAACCCTCTTGTGTGTGATTTCCCTTGGTATCCTAGTGGGTGGCCAAATCCTTGAAAGATAGTTGGTGGTTGTACATTCGATTGACCTATTTTGAGATCTAAATTATGTGAGTGGAGACTATGTGTCAAATTACTTGCATATTTACCAAATAATTGATGTAGGTCCTTGGGAGGATTTTGTAATGCTTAAGATTATTTGGGATAGTTCTCTTTCAATATACACTTATACTTCCATGTCCAAGAGAATTGAAATGATTTGTCTTGTACGAGGTCGTGCTCCTTGTACTCTTAAATCCCTCATTGTTACGTAGTGTTATAGGAATTACATTTGTTCAAAAATGATGATAATACAAAACGAAAGTAACCATGTAAATATAGTTAGTAAAAAGGGTAAATAAGATTAAAATAAGGAATGACCACTATGGAATTGGTACACCATTAGGTGTTGTCAAAACATACTAAAATGTCAAATGTGATCATAAAATGATTGTGATAAAGTAGATATCCATGAATAATATAACAAACTACTAAATTTGAAAACAAAATATGATGCATGATCACATACTTTGTATGCGTGAATCTAGTTAAACAACGATGCTAATGAAATAATTAAATGTAGCGTTGAGATTAAGATACCTTTGGTTTTAGCCAAGGTTTTGTGAGTTAAGGAGATTTCACTTTAGTTGGACTTGTAAAATTTAGTAATACCCTTGGTGCAGATAGGATTATATTAAACCTAGGATAACTTAGGAAGTAGAATTTTTGGTTGAAACATGAAATTAACCCATTGCTATTAGGAGTAAATCCTTAAGATGATGAAACATATGTATTTTGAAATATGAATTTCATCACTCAAATTCAAAAAAACATCTCTATAATGGGAACACATGTGTATTAATGCACCCTTCCCTATGAAATACGATTGTGAAAATATGAATTCCTAATTGAAGCAACGGATCATGAATCAAGAAAGATACAATTTAATTAGTTAACCTATATAGTTGGTTGTAATAACTTGAAGTTGAAAAGAGTGTATTGTTAGTATCAAAAAATGATATGAAATGAAATCGCGATAGATATTCTATTTATCTAGTAACGTTCCTTTTTCGTCTTGTAAATTTTCCTCCTTGTAACAAGAGTATTTTTCCAAACCAAGTCAACTCAAATCTTAAAAAAAAATACTTGATTCAAATATTAGAAGGCACATATGTGTATATACGTACCTAATCACAATCAAACTATATAAAGTTATTTCCATAAGAGAAATGAGTAAACTCTAAAGCAACAACTATAGGTGAAATGTTAAAAAAAAAAAACATGCAGCCAAGTTGTAAAGGTATGAAAGGTCCCATGTTATTTTTTCTTCAGACAATTATACTCAACCAAACAATTTTTTAGAAACAAACCTTTAATTAACAATTGAATATTAAGAGACTCATAGTTGTTTAAAATGAATTTATTTAACAAATGAGCTATGGATAACTAATGGAATTGGAGAAAGGAAGGAGTCATGCATTCTTTGATAAATATTAATGTGTTGTAGAATAAAGTAATTGAAGTTTGAAAAATAGGAAATTCTAAACCTTATGTTTTTTATACTGTTGAAAAACTGTAAGGTCTTATAATGGAGACCTAAATGTAATGAATAGTTAAACCATGAAAAGCCCTTGTCATGGAGTATGCCTATCCTGTGTTTCTAAATGTAATTGGATCATTGTCTTGGTTTATAACGTTTGAGTAAGAGATTGATGTGTACCCTATGTTATCATATTGTATGAGCGGGTTCATTTTTATGTATGTTTCTTATGTTATGTTAAATTTCTTTATTTGGATCCTAGGTGGTGTTGTGTAATGTGTGATTAAATTAAAAAAAAAAAATACTCTGATAATTTTACCATGGTATTTTGGTTTTGAAAATGTGGACATTACATATGGTATCAGAGGGAAGGTTCATGCTCTCGAACCTCAGGGATAGATTGAAGTTGTGATGATTATGCATGGTGGTGATGGAGATGGAAAGAGTAATGTGATATATGTTATGATTTGCCTAGTGTTGTAATTGTGATATTATGAACACACATTTTGTGCATGTCACTTAATGCATATTTGCTATCATAATGGTGTGATTTTGATGAGATTATTCACTCTCCTTTTTGTGGACTCAATGAGAAGATCACATGTGATGATCTGCCTTGTTGTATGTGAAATGAATTTTGTTGCGGATTACGGAGTGTGAGAGTGTTTTATTATTATGTGATATAAAGGTGTGTTTGATGTGTTCCATGAAAAAATGTGTGCAGAGTGGATTGGATTTTATCATTATGTTGCCACCATGTTGTGATGAATCGTGTGTGTCACCATGATGTATTGTAATTAATGGTATGTTGTAATGTTAGTCATTGTTTTCATCATACGTATAATTTATGTAATATGTAATGGTTCATGTCGTGACTAGGGGAATATGGTGAATGTATGACCCCTATTATACAATGATTGCACTTTGGGTGCATTATATGGGTAACGTGATATATTGAAACCCGTGAAAGTAATTATTTTCTTATACCCTGTATATATACCATGCATAAGATGCTATGGTTAATGGTCGTAAATCACCATTGTGTTAGTGATGTAGTTATGTGTTATGTTGTGAACCTTACACTAGATGACCCTAAGGGGAACAACCATCAAGAGTGTAAGTATGGAGAGAGGAGGCATGGACCAAGTTTTCATAATCTTGAGCCAAGTACAAGTGAAGAATTGGAGTCTTATATAGATTAAAACACCACTTCTAACTATTTATTATACTTCGAGCTTTCTCTGTAGATTGTGGATGCACACCACCTTAGGCTCAACTTATGCAAACTAGTGTCTTCTTCTCTTTCCTATTGGGTTATCCGATTTTGACAATGTTGAGCCTTGTGGGAGTATGGAGGGATGATTCATACAGAGATGGTGATAGAAGCATTATTTAATGTACTCATTTCTAGTTACATGTGTATTTTTTACGAGTTGAGGCTTGACATCCGAGTGCCAGTAGCTTGATGAGTACCCTGTTGGTGGCCGGATAAGGCCATGTAGTGATTGTAATGTGTTATTTCTATATATACATATTTTATTCATAAATTTATCATTATATCTTTTCTTGTCAGAACCATTAGTTTTCTTAATTTATGTGTGCTCATATTTTGGGATTTTTATTTGATTGTTGCACTAACATGCATATTCTTTTGCTAATTAAGCATTTGTTTTTCTTAGTTTTAAATTTTGTTTTCATGTTTAAAATTTTTATAGCCTTGTCTAAGGCTTCAGATTTTTTCCACTTGGCATTTGAGACAGATTGTTATGCGGGTTGTAATTTCATAATGTGTTGTAATAGGGTCATGGAATTCACCATCAAGTTGTTGAACCTATGGACCCACTTCATTATATGGGGGTACGCCCCAAGGAGTTATATATAATTAGTGTGTTGTTGAACCACGAGTTATTAGGTCACCTAGGTAAGGGGTGATGGGGCTTTATGTTCCAAGGGCCATAGGGTGACCTGACCTCATTAAAAGAGAAAGGAGGTAGAGCTCTATGCTTGAGTGACCCAATATTCATTATGGGGCTCTATGGTTGAGTGACCCGGCTTGGTTTTGGCACTACGATTCTTTCTCTTTGGAAGGTAAATGGAGTTTTTTTGTGATGCTTTAGGAGATATATGGAGATTTTTTCATGATGTTTTGTGATGTGTGGAGTTGGTGTTATGGGTTATGTGTACTGTTATGAGTCTTGTTAGACATCGTTATGATCGAGGCTTGACACTCCCCTTGGTTGGTATGGACTACTGGATATTGTCTTGGCACTGTCTTTGTATCGTCGTCATGATTCACTATTTGTTAGTCATTTGTTTGTGTTCGATCTATGCCTTTGACATAATTTTTGGAAATTATTCACTATGTGGACTACTTTTTGTCATTCCAAGGTGGAATTAAAGGTCTTTTGATGTGATATAGTCATGAAATTATGTAGCAAGATGTCTCGTGGGTCGTTTGTGATGTGTTGAGTTTTGTGTGACATATTTAGGCCAATTACTATTAGGAACCCAAAAAAAATAGACAATTGAAATTATAAACAATGAATACTAAGAGTTTGATACTAAGAAATACCATAAAAGAAAAGACTAATTGAGTAGTAAAGTTAAAAAAAAGAAACTATCTATCAATATTCACAAAACATTAAAATTTAAGATATTGCCAAAATTGGTCTACTCCCATGTGGTCACATTGTACACACAAGTTGCTTTGTTAATCGACATCTATCATTATTAAGATTTCTTTCCTATTTATCCTTCAATCTTTGTGTTTTTATTGTATCGAGGAAGATGCTCTTATAAGGAGGAAAAGATGTAGTACCCCTACATGACAGCACATCAGTACAGGGGGGAGTGGCACATCTTCATATCCTTTTTAGAGATGTGTTTTCCTTTTAGAATAATAAAGGAAATATATTTTGATATCCCCAGGACCTAACCACAAAGAAAAAAAAAGTTAATGTTGTAAACATAGTAGTATTTGGATGCTTACAACCATTCCAAAGTGTTACAGGGAACTGTATAGAATGGACCTCTCACCAATAGTGAATAGCTACTCCAGTCAATACCATGGTGGGTTAAATGAGTCTTGCATACTAAGGTAAATCCAAAACAATTATCCCCTCATTTTTCTATGTAAAAATTTATTGATTTGGAATTGTGCCTACATCTAAAGAGGGTTTAGTGTCTCTACAAAATTAGTCTCTTTCCCTCTCCCTCTGCATGAAATCCTGCTATTTTTTTTTTTTGTAAAAAAGGGGGAAAAGGAAACTTAAACCTACTGGTCACTTGTTTATTGTTGTATGTATAATAATCTTAGGGATGAGGAAGTGCTTCATCTAAACATAATATAAAAATGTATTGATTTCTTCCTTACTTCTTTTGAGCACATGTGCTACATGCTCTAAAATTTCGGATTGCCTTTCTGTTTTTCCTATTATTTATATCTAAAGTTGAGCATTCGTTTTATTGATAAAGAGATTGGAAGTGGCCCTATTTTCCTATTATTCAACTTATGGATCTGCAATATTTATGTCTTTCACCTTTCTTATGCCAAAATAAGATCTTTGGAACTGGGCATCGATTTCCATTACACCATAATGGAAAGGGTTTTTTTTTTTATGAATGTTGTAATTACAAGTTCATTGGTTGACATGTATGCAAAATGTAGGAGTATACACATGGCATGTGAACTGTTTCAGAAAATTCCTCATAGAAATACGGGTCATGGAATGTTAGTATTGTAGTATATATAAAAAATGGGTTTGTTGGAAAATCCATATAAAATTTAATGTAATGATTTTGGTAGATATTAAGTAAAATCCCTCTGAGCATATTACTAACACCCTCCATGCTTGTGTCAATTGGGAGAAGTTTGCAAGACATGGGCATCCTCATGAAGTGTGGTTGTTGACAAATAAGAAGCTTTATAAAAGGGTATATATTGGTTATCCATGAAATGAGTTGTTGAAATAGTTGAAAATATTTTAGACAAAAAATGCAATAAAGAAAATTGTTGGTTTTCCATTGATAGGAGACTGTGAGAGGATTACCTGAACCAAACATGTTCTAACTGGTGAACATTGTGGAGAGTTCTCAAATTGATCTATGGAATGGATATAAAATATTTCAAGAAACTAAAATGGTGGAATTGTGGGTGTGTACAAACCACTTGAAGAAATGGCTAAAGCTGATGCAGTCTCATGGAATGTGGGGATCGAGATTTTTGAGTAAAAAGGTATGGTTTTACCCTTTTCACTTACATCAAATTTTCACTTCACCATTTCCATATGTTTTCAATTCAATTTGGAATGGTAGAGAATATAATTCTAAAAAATGTTAAACCATCACTTGAAAAAAAATACAAAAACAATGTCTTTGAAAGTCATGCGCATGAAGCACCACAACCTAACATACCGCAAAAACTGAATCTCTTTGCATGACTCCTTGTAACATGGAACACTTTAGTGAACCTTACTTGATTTGCTTAAAACTATTTAATACTCTTTTCAGTTGTTCTACTAAACACTATTAGATTATCATTCACTTAGGGAACACTTATGGTTGTCGTTTAGCTTGATTGAAATTGAAACCCCACTACCTCCTACCTCTAGAATGAAAACAAGAGGATCGTAACCCACCTTCAATTCAATTCAATGCCTTTAAAAAACTAATTTTACAAGTGGGTTTTTAGGGCCACTAGTTGTTGTGTTACAAGAGCTGTAGCCACATTTACGATAACTCGCCCAGATTTTACCCTTGTAACTTGATCTCTACTCATCATAATCAACTCCCATTATTCATGATGAATTCTCTATATATGGGAGACTAATTAATAATTGTCAAAATTCGTGATCAAACTTAAACCTAGTGTTTTCAATACCCAATTTGTAGACAATTTTGATGTTTTGGTCAGTTTCATCAACCTTAGCTAGAATCCAATTTTTGAGTCTCATTTGACTTGTAGCCAAGTGTGTGACCTCGTAATACAATTGCAATGCCATTTAAAATTTCATTCGATCTTTTATCTTGTATAAATGAATTTTTAAATGTATGGTGATTTTCTCTGTCCACCCTCTTCTCTCTCTAGAAACGACTATTATACTTGATTGATTTGAAAACGTAAATGAATTGGGAAATGTAAATTGGTTTGAAATGAAATGATAATGGCCATGAAATTCAAATGGTTATTACATTGTGAATGGAAAATGAAATGTCTCTTAAGTTTCTCTTTCATCCTTTCCCTCTAGTACCAGAATATTAAGTGAAACTAAATGTGAAAGTGTGAATGCATGAGAAATGAACTCTCTATTTCTCTCTCTTATATTTAGTTGAAAATGTTAAAAATGATGAATGTGTGGATTTATGCTTGAGTATAGGGGATTTCCATACTCTGTAGGACTACACACAACGTTTGTTGCAGGTACTCCGAATAAGAGGAATTTTCTAAATGTGATATGTTGTAATTGATGAGTTGTCATTGTAAAGTTATATTCACCTTGTAATACATATATTACCATAGAATAATGATATGTATTTTTGTTCAAAGAATTTTCTCTTGATACACTTTGAAAATGGAAATAACAATGTGATTATATTTTATAGTGTTGGATTGGAAGTGAAGTTTTACTCAAGGTTGTACCTATGTTATAAAAATGTGTAAACTAATATTTTGCTAAGTTAATTATTGGTTTATTTCCTTAACACCAAAAATTCTAGGTAGGATATCCTCTCATCAAAACTAATGAAATTAAAAGAACAAATTATAATGCATATTCTCCTTCCTTCTCCCATTTGAGTCTCTTTCTAGGATATAAAACGTTGATCATGTTAGTAAAATACTCTGACCTCATTAATCATCTCTTTGTTTCACACCTGAGATGTCTTATTAAGGACTATTCCTTGATATTTTATGAGGTGGTGCATATATGTTTTTGAAACCTATCATATTGGCATGTGTGAAGCGATCATGCCTAGGTGTTGCAAGTATGACCATATCCTGAATAATTTTAACCCTCTTGTGTGTGATTTCCCTTGCTAACCTAGTGGGGTGGCAAAATCCTTGAAAGATAGTTGGTGGTTTTACATTTGATTGACCTTTTTTGAGATCTAAATTA
Source organism: Taxus chinensis (assembly GCA_019776745.2). NCBI lineage: Eukaryota > Viridiplantae > Streptophyta > Pinopsida > Cupressales > Taxaceae > Taxus > Taxus chinensis. The sequence continues at coordinate 134,634,783 of CM034148.1, read as the reverse complement.
TGTGAGTGGAGTCTATGTGTTAAATTACTTGCGTATTTACATAAAATTTTTTGAAGTAAGTCCTTAGGAGGATTTTATAATGCTTAAGATTATTTTTGATAGTTCTCTTTCAATATACACTTATACTTCCATGTCCAAGAGCATTGAAATTAGTTGTCTTGTATGAGTTTTTACACCTTATACTCTTAAATCCCTCAGTTGTATGTAAATGTTATAGGAATTACATTTGTTCCAAAATAATGATAATATAGAACTCAAGTAACCATGTAAATGTAGTTAGTAAAAAGGTAAATAAGACTAAACTAAGGAGTGACCGCTATGAAAATTGGTACACCATTGAGTGATGTCAAAACCAACTGAAATGTCAAATGTGATCATAAAATGATTTTGATAAAGTACATCTCCTTGAATAATATAATAACCTCGTAAATTTGAAAACCAAATATGATGCATGATCACATACTCTGTATGCATGAATTTGGATAGAAAATGATGCTAATGAAATAATGAAATGTAGGCTTGACATTAAGAAACCTTTTATTGTACCCAATGTTTGGTGAGTTAAGGAAATTAAATTCTAGTTGAACTTGTACAATTTAGTGGAAACCTTGGCGCAGATAGGAATATATTAAAGCTAGGATCACTCAGGAAGTAGAATTTATGTTTGAAACATGAAATTAACCCGTTGCTATTAGGAGTAAATCCTTAAGATGATGAAACATATGTAGTTTGAAATATGAAATTTGTCACTCAAATTGAAACAAAAATCTCTATAATGGGAACACGTGTATTAATGTAACCTTCCATGTGAAATATAATTGTGAAAATATGAATTCCTAATTGGAGCAACAGATCGTGAATCAAGAAAGGTATGATTTAATTAGTTAACCCACATAGTTGGTTGTAATAACTTGAAGTTGAAAAGAGTATATTGTCAGTATCAAAAAATGATATGAAATGAACTCAGGATAGGTCTTATATTGATCTAGTAACCTTAATTTTTCATCTTGTAAATTTTCCTCCTTGTAATAAAAGTATTTTTCCAAACCTCGTAAACTCAAATCTTTCAAACAAATCTTTGATTTGAATATTAGAAGGCGCATGTGTGTATATGCGTTCCTAATCACAATTAAGCTAAAGTTATTTCCATAAGATAAATGATTAAATTCTAAAGGGAACCACTATAGGTGAAGTTTTAAACAAAAACATATAGCCATGTGTAAAAGGAACGAAGGGTCCCATGTTATTTGTTCTTTAGACAATTATAGTCAAACAAATTTTTTTTAAGAAACAAACCATTAAATAAGAATTGAATATTAGCAGACTCGTAGTTGTTTAAAATGAATTTATTTAACAAATGAGCTTTGGATAACTAATGGAATTGGAGAAAGGAACCAACCACACATTCTCTATTAAATATTAATGCACTGCACAATAAAGTAATTGATGTTTGAAAAAAAAAGGAAATTTCAAACCTTATGTGTTTAATACTGTTGAAAAACTAGAAGGTCATATAATGGAAACCTAAATGTAATGAATATGTAAACCATGAAAAGGCCTTGTTGTGGAGTATTCCTATCATGTGTTTCTTACTATAATTGGGTGATTATCTTGGTTTATATAATTGGAGTAATAGATTGGTGTGTACCCTTTGTTATCGTATTGTATGACTTGATTTATTTATATGTAATTTTCCTATGCTATGTCAAATTTCTTTATTTGGATCCCAGGGTGTTGTTGTGTAGTGTGTAATTCAAGTAAAAAAACATTCTTCCAATAATTTTATTGTTGTATTTTGGTTTTGAAAATGTAGGAATTACCTCTTACTAGCATCATTTTCCCATCATATACGAGCATAGTAAATTTAATGAAAACTTTGAAATATAATCAATTTTCCATTTCTCAAATTGATCTAGTTGTGCTAGTGTTTCTAGACCTTAAGTGGTTGCACGTTTGTTCTTGAGCTTTGTGTACTCATCACATTTTACAAATAAGCTGATTGTGGTGATTGAAATATGGGAACAATTGTCCCACTTAATGAGACATGTTTGGTGATATGTACTAATTTTTCTCCATGATTATGTATATGAATGCAATAGTTGTGACACTATTTGGTATCTTTTATTTGTTTTCTTGTATTTATAGTTACTGTACAAGCATAATAAGTTGAATAAAAAATTTGAAATATAATCAATTTTCCATATCTGACATTGATCTACTTGTGCCAGTGTTTCTAGACATGAAGTGGTTACACATTTGTTCTTAAGCTTTGTGCACTCATCACATTTTACGAATAACTTGTTCTTGGTGATTGAAATATGGGAAAATGTCCCACTTAATGAGACATGTGTGATGACATATAATAGTTTCTCTCCACCCTGATGTATATGAATGTAATAGCTGCCACACTTCTTGGTAATTTTTTATTTTTTCTTGTATTTCCAGTTACTTCCCTCTCTGTTTTCTTGTATTTTAATTTAATTCCCTCCTCTCTCCATTCATTCAATATTTTTTTAATCCATAATAGGTTCTCTTTATGATTCCATGACATCAATACCATTATCCCTTATTTTAACTTTCTTCCATGGTTTCACAACCATCAATTGTGTATTGCAATATCATTCTTCCATTTAATATAGTACTTATTGTGATAGTGAATAATGTACACCCCATTTCTTTGTAATGGAGGGTAGTCTTTGATGAATAAACTAGTCCCTCTCCAGCTATCATACCTTTAGAGGGTAAATCAACATATGATCATTTGAATACAGAGTTCATTTTCAATTGTATCCACACATAAAAGGAGAAAATTAGTAGCATTGACACTAAAATATAGTATGGAGAATTTGAAAATGAGAAATAAAAATAACAATTCCAATGTTAACACAAATGCTTGAAATCACAATGAAAAAATAAAGATAAACATCTTATATGAACATATTTTAAACCTCATTCAATCTAAATCTTTAAAATGTGTATAACTTGTCTAGCATTAAGGACAATACATACGTGAGTTTTTAAATTTATGTGACATATAAATATTAATATTAACATATACATATGACTAGTTATGCATACCTTATTCAAATCAATAAATTTGATGTTGAAAATCCAATCCAAATTATACTCTAATAGAGATGTCATCTATTTAAGAACTTAACATCCTTGAAAGGTGTTAATTTGATGGTCGTTTACACATTTTTTGTGATATTAGATGTAGAATACTTAAAAATATTTAATAGAACTGTTATGTGCGACTTACATGTTTAAAGTGTCACCGTCCATTTTTATATACATTTATATTAAAAATTTATTTGTATATATTATGCATGGTTAAGAAAATATTGAATAGTCATTTATAAAATTTTTATGTAATGTATAATTAATACTGGTAGTATTAAAAATTTTCCCTCACTTGAAAATTGTTTGACAAGAAAAGGTGTCCACCAATTTTATGTTATTAGATAACTATTTTCATTCTAAGTATAGATACTAATGATTCCCCAAAATAACATTTTTATTCCAATTTTCCTTTTACATTATATAATGTGCAAGTAATTAGTGCTCCTATTCAACCATATAAACCATTGTATGAGACACTTAGATCCCACTAATGTGCGTATCATTGTATCCATAAAACACATAGTGTATGGCTTTCAAAACTTGGCTGGCCTAGCAGCCACTAGGAATTAAATTATTATCATACATACACACATGCAAATATTTACTAGATTTGCAGGTCGAAATGCGAGTGATCGTACCTACAAGTGTGACTGATTAGAATTATAAATGCAGGTCTCGAATCATGCTTCTAAGTATGATTCTTGAATCGAACATCTAAGTGTTATCACTCGCATGTGGAAGTGTGAATATAAGAATGTCAGCGTGCATTTATTCTCAGTTGAATAGAGAGGATTTAAATTATATAAGGTATTTATTTTATGCACATCCTATTAGCAATGGATTGTTCCATGTGGCTCTTCCTTTATAAAACACACACATATATATATGTGTGTGCGTGTGTGTGTGTGTGTGTGCGTGTGTGTGTGTGTGTGTGTGTGTGTGTGTGTGTGTGTGTGTGTGTGTGTGTGTGTGTGTGTGTGTGTGTGTGTGTGTGTGTGTATAACACTAAACACATCTAATACAACTAACATTAAAACCTTCAACCTCCACCTCACCCTATCTCATGTTAATTTTTTTATTACCCCATGTCAGACTAAAGCTAAAAATTTAATACAAATTAAAGCTACTATAGATTTTGTTGCACTCATGATTGATTCTTCATAAAACCAGTTCTATTCGAAACATAAATTATCCTCCTAAATTATATATTGTGTACGTAATTAGTGCTCCTATTTTACCATATAGAAAATTCTATTAGACTCTTAGATGCCGCTATTTTTTGTATTTTTTTATCCACAAAACCCATCATGTATGCCTTTCAAAAATTGTCTAGCTTAGCGTACATAGAACTTTAATTTTTTCCCCTAATGTGGAGTTTAACTATCAAAATTTCATACATTACAACTATTAAATTAACAATTCTTACATTAATTCTTTACAATATTAAATGAAGTATTAACGAGAATCATTATTTAAGCCAAAATGCTAATTAATGTTGTGGTTTCCTCAACAATATTCATCCATTAAAAAAATAATGCAAAATGCTACATTTGAAAGTACATGTGCCATTGGAAATACATGTGTCATTAGGAGTATTTAACTATTTTAGCCCTTATTTATCCATTTAATCCATAGTAATGTAATGTCACATAGGTTCCTTCTTAAATTTGCATGCTAAAGAAAGTGGTAGTTGGATTTGTCCATTGCATATAACTCTGAATAGACACTTTTGAGTATATATTTTTAAAAATTTCCTTCCTATTCTCTTTGTCAATGCTTAAGCCTAATACTATGTTCATCAATTGAAAATGTTTAGCATGGCAAGAATTGAAAATCCTATGCACGATTTTTGTAAACTTTTCGATTTCCTCTCCGTGCCAAAAATTGGTAGGCATTCTCACCATCATCCTTTCAAAATTTATGAAATGTAATTTTTATATAGCTGATTAGGGATTTTATTCATTTATGACTCATGTAGATAATTAAAATGAAGTAGGTTTGTTCTGGAATATATTTTTTAGATCAAAAATGCATTTTTTTTAAATATTAGTGATTACTGTGGTACAGAATGTAGTATTTTTATGAAATAAATAATTTTGTAATATATTTAAAAGTTGGAAGAGAAGAGAAAGAAGACAAAATGAAGATAAGTTTGATAGATAAATAACGTAGATTAATCCACAATAACATGAGAGGAATATTTGAAGACTTTTTACAAACTCATATCACCTACAAGGAACTTTTTCTATTTTTTTTGAAAAAGAATCCTGGCGGTATGGATGGTGGATCAATATGCACAATATAAAAGAAAATATTTGAATCTATTTATGGTCATGGTGGTGTGCAGGAATCGATGAGAAGATGAAGTTGATAATATTTTTTCGGCATTATTTTTGTCCACAAATAGTCCTCTGATGCACGTACTCAATAAACATCAATAGCTACGATGTCATTGACATTGTCAATGACAATATTTTATAATATATTCATGTTAAGAATGATTTTCCACTCAATGTGTTGGTGTTGGATTACAGTAAGGTATTTATGAAAAAATATGGTAATGTAAGAGTAGGAGAATCAAATAGATTTTGAAGAACAAAAGAACAAATAAATATTTGTGGAAGGATATTTCGAGGACAAAGGATTGTATAAGATGTTTCTTATTATATTTAATAGAATCACCACCTCTACTATTGTTATCAAATTTTCGCTCTTAGGTAAAATATAAATTCATGACCTTGCATGTAGAGAAATCGACAAGGTTTATTTAGTCATCGAGGATTACATTTTGGAGTAGGGAGAATAAAGCTAAATCAAGTCAAGAAAATTATAGGGAAGCTCAAGAGCTTGAGCTATTTCAAAGAATCAAGAAGTTTCGAAGTCCAAAAATAAGACTTTGGAGGTGGATATTTTTGGAGATAGGATAAAGGAGGATTTTGGGGACTCAGCAAAAAGTTTGAAAACCAAAAACTCTGAAAGTTTGAAATTTCAAACTTTTAGGTTTTGGGGTTTTAGAAATCTCAAGCGCAATTTTGGAAAAAAGGCCCCAAAAGTCTGAAATCTCAAACACTGAAAGTCTGAAATTTTAGACTTTCAGGTTTTGGAGTTTCAGAGATCTTGGTGAACGTGAAGTGTATAAGTGAGAAAAAGTCCTGAAATCCTGAAAGTCTGAAGTTTGAAATTTTAGATTTCGTAGTTTCAGAGTCTTTGGTGAGAAAAATGGAAAAAGGAAGGAAATTTTTTGAAACTCCAAAGTCTGAAAGTCTAAAAAATTTGCACTTCGGACTTTAATATTTTTGGGGTTTGGTGTTTTGGAACTCTCAAGCCCTAAAAATCAAAAATATCAACTCAATGTCTGACATGCCGAATTTTGAAAGTTCGAATCTTTAGACTTTCGAAATGCTCAGGTCATTTTGAGAATTCAATAGTAGCTCGATGTCTGAAACCAAAATACATGAAAATATGAATTTCAGGACTTCAAAGGTTGCATGCATTTCAAATTCTGGAAAAACACAGAGCCAACCAAATGCCATTTTTACAGTTTGACACCCCGACCTTTAGATAACCATAAATTTTGAATGGGAGCTCAGATTTGCACAAGAAAGAACTTTTTGGAAATCTTAATTTTAGTGGGACTAAGTTCTTCAAAGTGAAAAATAGATTTCTTCATTCTTAAGTGTCCTAGGTTCCTCACCTACCACAGTAATGAGTTATGGGCTTCCTTTCTTGCCCAACAAGAAAGAGTACATGCAGGCATGGGTTTTGCAGTGTAACCCATCATTTTGGAAGGCAAATTTAATGCATTGTTTGGTGGGTGGAGAAAGAATTAGAATTATTCTCTCTTTCTTTCTATATATTGTAAGGAGGGGCATTTTTATAAAGGTTGGATAATTTTTCTTTACACCCTCCCTTCTTCTGTTGTCTATGAGTGATCTTGTGGAGTTCAAACTTCCCATTCAAATTGTAATGTAATTTTTGCCTCTTGGCCATTGTAATGCACCGTATCGAATATTTGGAGAAATAAGATAAATATGTAGATGATTTAAACCTTCTCTTGTGTTCATTGCATTCTCTTGATCTCTCATTGTAATTTTGGTTAACTGTGCAAGTTGGTTGCATTACATGTTTTATGGTTTGTGTTTAATTTCAAAGGAAGTATTCAGCATTCCTTTGGTGCATCACCTCTGTTAGAATAGGTTTAATTTATTTCATCTTCTTAATCATGTCTCCTTGGAAAGTTAGAGTAGATTTTAGGATATATCCTCTACAATTTGAATGTGTGCATCTGAACAAAGGAATAGGAACCAGCCTTCATTCGAAGAGATTTCTCGATTATAAAGTCACACACTTTGGGAAAAGCTCCAAATTATGTAATCACACTGAGAGTCACAACCCATCGACTTACAAACATTAATGGGTACTATGATAAAGCATCGAAAACTACTATAGAAGGAACAATTACTCTTAAAAATAATTATAAAACATAATTTTTCTTTGTTTGGGTCATTCCTTAGTGGCTTTTTATCTTATATTGTTGTCACGATTTCCCTCTTCTATAGTTTAGTGTCATATTATTTTTGTAAAAGGATGTGGGTCCTTTCAAAACCCCCATATTTACCCTTTTTATGAAAAACATGCACATAGTAGTTGTAAATTCAAATATATTGTTGAGGCATAACCTAGCAGACTATAACATGACAATATATTACCTTATTTTGTTAAATCCTATTGATCAGTAATATCCAATTACTATGGTGTGGCATAAGCTAGCAGATGCTAAGATTAAAATATTATTCTTTGAATTTGTAAATTCTAGTGAGCCATAAGCTCAGAATATTATATTATGGAAATATTAGCTCAACTTAGAGGGCGTTAAGCTCAAAACATATTAATTTGTTTGTTAAAACCTAAAGAATTTTAAGATTATAATATAATTAGTTTTTTTTGTCTCATACGTTAGCATATCTACTAGGAGGGAAACAATATTCTTGGCTTCTTAGCTAATATTGGTGCTTGCTCAAATCTTCAACTATATTTTTGTCGCTATAAAACGCATTGAGACTTCTTCATATGCAGAGGTCAAGGCCAACCTGCAAGTATGGGATATTTTGTAGGATGGTACCTATTTCATGTATGGAAAGACTATTTGATCACTCTCTCCAAGTGACTACCAATGTGTTAGAAACCTGGAAGAAAGCAAGAGTCAAAGTGGGAAAGACAAAATTTCTTATTTTGATAGAGTCCATTATGGCTGCAACACAACTCACTGTGTAGGGAGAGATTTATTTTAAATGCTTTCTTTGGGAAGAGACGGATGAGTTCCCATGTCATGGTGAAAATATGAGAAATTTTCAATCGATATATGAATAAAACTCACTTTAAAAACAATCGGATAGGGTCACCGAGTAATTGATGAAGTACTTCACATTGGATGGATGCTACAAATTGATCTATGGACCTTAGCTTTTTCTTCTTTTGCATACTTGGCATGATCATAAGGTAAAATTTGTAGCTTTTATTTTTGAATCACTTGAGCAGCCCGATAGACTAGCTAGAGAAGAGGAATATCCTTTCCTCCACCAAGGCCTTTTATATTTTATCTTTAAATTGGTATATTTCAAAAAAGAAATCTCACGCTTCCTCTCTAAGCTAGGAAAGGAGATTCGTATCCCCCCTTGTCCTCTACAAATAAATCCATCTATCCCACTATTTCTACTGGCTCTTTTAGTCACCATCACTAGCTCATTCATCTCCCTTCTAACTCTAATTTTTACATTGTGATCATTAGACAGAGAGGTATGGCAGTCTCCCCTTATTCTTCAACTCACGTCTCTCCCTCATCTTTTCTGGTGGATCTTAACCCTTCGCACCTCTCGAAGAACTCTTTCATGGTCTCTGAAATACTTTCTGACCCAACATATCCTTCCTCACTACCACTTAAATATGCTTCTTTGGCTTCTCATATTGTCTCCCCAGACATTTTCGTCACTTCTATCTTCTCTATTAACCTAGTCACAGAAACCCATGCGGTTTCCCCCCTCTTATTTCCATGGAAGTTAGCATTGAATCAGAATTTTTTAATCTGTTGTTGAGTCTCTACTCTATTTACCCTATTTATCCTCTTTTGGAGAAAATGGGCACCCCTACTGCAGCTTCAGAGCACCATGAGAATTTGGATATTTTAACCCCTAACCAAGGAGGATCCCATTGAATACTATATTACACTCAGTATCCTTAGAAGACTTACCAGTGCCTTGTTTGTTATTAAAGGATGGAAAAGTCACACTAAAATGACGTAAAGGAAAATAAATGAAGACTTCCTTAAACTCATCCAGTTAATGGAACTACTTATTGAAAGAATCCCTACTTATGTTGTTAAGGAGGAAGTAATTAATCTCAATAATATCCATAAAATGTAATTTGGCTTTGTTCCATTTGGGCCTTTTTTGAATTTTTTCTTTTTGTTGCATATGGGCTTCTTATATTCTTTCTTCATTGTAATATCTGGTCATGAGGGGATTTTTGTACAAGGATGAGGGTCATTTAAAAAACCCCACTTTTACCATATTTCTAAAAAATATTTTGTTTTGGCATATCCTATCCTGCGACTAAGCTCCTAATATCTTAATTTATTTTCATACATCCTTATGATCACTATGCTCCTAATATGATGTCTTGGTATAACCTAGTGGCTTCTCAGATCACAATATCCTACTTATTTTGATAAATACTAGTGACCAATAAGCTCGAAATATTAGGTTGTGGAATAATGCACTATTGACTAAGATCAAAATTTAATTCTTTAACTAGTTTAGTGCTAGAAATAACTAAGCTCAAAATATTATATTATGGAACTATCTGTATGTTGTTGATTAAGTAAAATAAGAAATTAACTTCTATTCTATTATAATCAAATGCTATGCAAATAAGTAAATAACAACTAAATAAATAAAGAAAGTGACCCAAGTAATTAAGTAAATGAAAATATGAAACCCTAATGTCCAGGAGGGGTTACAAAATTATTGGTTGATTTGATGAAGGTGTGGGACTGTGTCACAGTTTGAATTAGGTGAATAGGAGGAGGAAATGACCACACAGAAGCATGAGAAAAAACATATACGAGCTCTATGAATGGAGTGGGGGTGCTAGAAAAGGAACAAGGGTGCCTGTAGGTACTCTTGTCAAGGAATTGGGTGCATTGGTATGTGAAAATGACTTGAAACCCTACTATGGGGTATTACTAAGTGACTGCATGTGTTAACTTCTTATCACACTAGATTTTTTTAATTGCATTAGATGTTGTTGTAAATCAAAGATGGAGGAGACACCTCTTTAAAACCCCAAGACAAGCATCAAACTCTCCCCCAAAAAAATATTCATATGAATGGATCATACTGTCCTTAACAACCATAATTTTTGACTTACTAACTACGTTGCACTACATCCCATACCAAATGTAGTTCTTGGTGTGTGTGTGTGTGTGTGTGTGTGTGAATATTTCCCTAGGTTTATTTTATGCCAGTCACACTTTGTGAAGTAGTGAGAAATAACTAGATGTAGAATGTAATAATGTGTGCATGGAAACAATAAAACTCTTCTCATATGAAGTATGATGCAAATGAACTAGCCTTGTGTGCCTTGTGATGGATCTAGGTGGATGCAAATGTAGCTTTAGATTCCTTTGATGGATGCAACATATATGTGTGATAGTAAGATCTTAGTATTTGGTCCCCTCATTATGGACTCATAACTTTATATTTATATTTTTCTCTTGTTCTAATTTCATAATTAAATCTGAAAAGGATGACCACTAAAAACATAGAAAGATAAAATGGCTAGAAAGTTCCCAAAAATATGAAAGTAAAGTGTAAAAAGGATCAGGGTAACCTACAATGAGGGACTAGGGAACCTGAGGCCCCCCAGTCAGAAGTAGAAATACACAGAATGAAAAAAGTGACTGGGTGAGCGTAGGTGTAACATAGAAAATATTACAACAAAAAATATAAAAAATGGTTAAATACATGGGTTAATTATTACTGTTCTCAATCAAGAACCATATGAATACTAGTATAAGACCTACACTACATATTGAAATAAAAGTGTGTGATTTAGTGACTACATTTCCCCCCACTTTATGTTCGTGAGTTAAAATCTCAGTAACATAAATTTGATAAAGATGTGTATCTAATAATCCATTGTAGATTGATATAGTAAAATGTGTTGAAGGACTAAACAAAGCTTGCAGTGACCAAAATATGGAGCGTGAAAACTAAAGATGCAATAAGTGTAAAAAGTCATGAATGTGAATGTAGGGGAGAAGTGTGTTTATGGATGACAATGTGTTTGGTGTACCTATATGGTTATTATAGTGTGTGTACTTGTTATGTGTGTTTTTTTTTTACTGATTATATCCCATATGGATGTAATTTCAAAAGAGAAGACGATCAAATAGTCAAATATGGATGTATGTGTAAAAATCTATGTAAAAGAAACATGTAGAAATTATACAAAAATGGAAATGAAAAAGTAACAAATGTACCTAATTTTTTATTAGAAAAAAGGGTGTAGAAGATATATCATGTAACTGTTGGTGTAGTGTGATTTTTTTGGGAAATCTCATGCCAAAATGGATGAAGTAGTGTAGGGAGAGAGAGATGTGTTATTCACCCAAACTTTAACTACTTCCCTCAAATTTGGTGGAAGGGATCTCTATACTATCTTGTTTTTTGCACAATTTTACGCTGCTAACAAAGGTAGTGTAGGGAGGAAAGTTTATTGTATCCTCTAATCTATAACTACTTCCTAAAATGCTAATGACAATCTGCCCTTGTAAATTCCATTGTTTATGGGTTTCATAAACTAGTTTGAACCCACTCATTGTAAACTAAACTGGCCCATGGACGATGAATGTAGACTGAACACATAGACTAAAACTATACTATATGTAAAACCCCAAATGATGCCCCCATTTTTGGGTGTGCATGTGACATCAAAAATACAAGGATGCTTCCTGAAAAAAGGACTGACTATGTAATTGAAACTCTCACCCTATAGGGGGAAGGGAATCTGTAGCTTTAGTAAATACCAAGGTATACACAAATGAAGTGGATAGAAAATAAGTGATAGTACAAACAAGCATGCGTGTAGAAAGAAACAATGTGTAAGCTAGAACATAACAAGATAATGTAAACACTCAAGAGACAATCATAAACTATTAAAAGTGACTTACAAACTTGAGACATCAATCACGGTGTTGTAAGACACTCAAGGCTGTCACAGACGGAAATAAACAAGTTTTTTACACATAACAAAGGGAAAGGTGTGCAAACAATAACAAACAATAGTAAAAAAAAAAACAAGTATGGAAGAAAGTATCCCTTCATAAGAAATGTTGCACATGAAGCACCCATTAACATGTTAGAAAAATAAAAGTTATGTCAAAGAATATAGAACATGATAAGAGAAAGTGATAAGTACAAAATGAAGTAATAGCCCCTATAGTGTACGAATGCATATTCCCCCAGTAGGTAGTTTATGAGGCATTAGTACTACATGTAGAAGCTCTATAACTACAATCACAACTAGAAGAGTACATGAACGCACATGTTTGTATGGTGAAAATAATGACATACAAGAGATCTATCCAACATGTGTAGTAAAGTGTACATGTAAGAGCAAGTGCAAGAAAGAGTAAATGCAATTATAAAATGTAGTATGTTATGGATAGATGAAATAGAATGCAGTTTATATGATAGGAGCCACGTTCCCCCTGAGTGAATGAAGTTTGATGTAGTGAGGTTCATTAATTATGCTCGCTTAGCAGTCAAGAATGAACCATAATGAGAGTGTATCATTAGGAAATTTTTAAACAATGTGTGGTGTGTAATGCATTGTGATAAGTGTTGGTGATGAGATGTGACATAGATGAGTTATGTGTGACCCTATAACATAAGTGTATATCACAACTAGATGAATATAAAGGAGGTGGTGATTTATCCTAATGTGTACACAACTAACCAATGGAAGTGCAAGCGATGATGTAGCATATCACTAGAGGATACAAGGAGAAATGACCTTATAGCTGAAGGATTATATCACTAATCTAAGGAATGACGCATGAGAAGAGATTGAATGATGTATGCGTGAGTGTGATGTGGTCCATTTTTAATTTATATACCCCCAATAGTTCAGTATGGACAGTGAGACTAGAGTGTTTCATTGGGTAATAAGTGTAGCGCATAGAGGTGAATATGAAAAATGCATACTATGTGTGGTATGAGGCATAGTATGTAATGCCTTATGTGTAGAAGAACTAAGATGTGTAGCATAACAGATTGAAGGTGCAATATAATAGGACATGTACAAGATGTAAAACATGTAATTTATGACAAATATGGTGATATATGTAGGATAAAAGGTAGTATGAAAATTTTTAGATGTATGAAGATGCACAATGTTTATAGCTTGTAATGTAATGTGCAATACATTGATGATGTAGGATGATGTAATGTGGTGCCTAATGTGTAGTGAATATTGTGTATTGTGTGAGGTTTGTGTGTAGTATGCCCTCAACAGTCAAGTGTGAACCAAAGCATGAGAGTGTGTAATAGGGTAGTGACGATAGTGATGTGTAAATGATGATGTATGTAAGATAGATGACTATGCGCATGTGATAGTATGGATATATTTAATTGTGAATATGAGAGATTTGTTAATTTTAGGATGGGGGAAATGTGTGAATGCTATTTCCCCCCGAATGTGTGTGAGTGAATTAAATAACTAATGAAATTATAGGACGGAGGTCCCTCATCTAATGAAAGTGGCAGTGGAAGTGTATGACTATGTTATAATAGTGGTGGAATCGTAGATAATCGTTGTATGGGTGAGTGAAGTATATGTGCATGTGATGGATGAGTATATGACAAACTTGTTGGTGTGCTAAAATGTGTGGGTGATGGAGATCTACGTGGAATAAAATGAGGTGGAGATATATGCTATGATGTTGTAACTATGCGCAGAATAGGCCTATATCACTACGTAGGACTAGCAGAATGGTGTGGTCACGTAGATGGTGTGCAAGTAGGTGAACTAGGAGTATACTACACTTTAACTAATATAAGTTGTGATGTGATAGATGGAGTAGGGGATGCTTGAACTGGTGCTAAAGGGGATGATGCCAATGGAGTAGATGGTTGTACACCATCAATGCAAACAAGTTGGTTTCTATGAATGAACTTGAGTCGCAAATGATTCATAGAGATGATGGATTTATACCTATGGATCTAGTTGAGTCCTAGAAGCATGCCAAAATGATCGAATGTTTGTCCCACAAGTAAGAGCGCCACAATATTAGTATGGCCAACCATAAAATGTAGCTTAACAACATCGAATGAATTGTTCATCCGATAGGAAATTTGTGAATGTGGATATCCCGTAGTGTCAAGAAGTGGCAGATAACATGTATTTATAAGCCATGATGGAATAACCTTAGTATTATTGATGGAGATTATTCTAATAGATTCACTTATGTGTAAATTCTTAAAAGTAAATTTTGAATGATAGTCATGGTTAGAGAAAGAAATGTTTGGTGGAAAATTTTCATTATGTGCTACCAAGAATTTAAGAGGCTCTAATGTAGTTAAAACACATTACTTGATAAACATAGCTAGTAGAAGATTCAGCTACTTTCATATCATGTTTGGGAAAAGGGTTTTTAAAGACAAAATTTACAACTATCGATCAAGCCTTGAATTAGAAATGGAAGTCAAAATAAATGATCAGTAGAGTGTCCTAAGTACTAATGATAGCCACAATGATAATTTTCATCGGAAATATGCCATTTTGGTTGAGAGTGGTTTATTTTTAGTGGAGAAAGCAATGTGATGAGGTTACTATCGAAAAGTTGTGGTAGTAAAATATGTGGAGGCGCAATAAAATTAGTGAAGATACATAGGTTTGGTTTTGATTGAAGATCCTTACTAGTAGACACTACGTTGACAGTAACTTTTGTGTTTTTTCGTCTAGTTGTAGATGATTTAGATGTTTTATTATTTTGAAAACACACAAAATACAATGCTTTGTATTGGTATTTAAGTTCCTTATAGCTAAGAGATTGGTTTCACAAAGCTTAAGAGTATGGAAATTTTGATCAAAACAAGGAGAGGTCTCAAAGAGAACACTCTCTTGGAGATGCAGTAGTAGACTGTGAATGAACAAGTCCTAGATCTGAGCATCTGCTAGCACATTGCATATCTTGGCTAAGTTTTTTTTTGTAAAGTAAAACATAATATGTTAAATGTTCACTATATCCTTTTTTGAGTTTTGTAAGTTGGGCATAACAGATCTTAGATCCAATGTTAATAAAGAATTGAGTGAGAAAAAAATTGGCTAGATGCGTGAAAGAGATGGCCAAAGGGATAGGATGGTCATAAAACCAACTCATTTCATAATATTGTAATCTGTTTGGAAAAATCTTAGCAAGTAAGGTATGATCATCCACGTAGTCCAAACATGCGACATGAAAATCTCGGAGATGATCTTGTGGGTAACCATGACCTTTACAGATAGAAAACTTGGGAGAGATGAAATTAGGCGGTGATGGATAGCTAGATATATTAGGTGAAAAAGGAGTGTGCAGCAATGAAGTAGAATCTTAAGATAGTGAGGTATGAGAAGTAGCGAGTTGTAGTTGGAAAAATTTGGTTTGCATGTCTTAATTTAAAGAGTTTAAATTAGGAGTATTTGAAGAAGAGCCAAGTTGCATATTAAGTGTGCTAGGTTGAATGATTGGAGGAGTAGTAGTAGAAATGGAAGTTGAAGCATAAATTGGTGTGGCAGATACTATAGGAGCCGTAAAAGGAGAAACTATGGAGGTGGAAGCATCACAAGAATTTTTAGCAGCAATCAAAGCATTTTCGACATGCGTAAGATGATTGGGATTATCACACAAAGCTTGCCAAAAATCACAGAGAGTATTGAGTTGGTCTTGGTCTACATTGGTATCTGCATCATAATATTTTTCAGTTCCAGAGGCTTCTATTTCATGAAGAGGAACTTGGCAAGATGATTATAAGGGATTTGCAGTTTTACCTACAGAAGTAGGAATATCAGGAATTGGGTTGGAAATCATATGGGTGAACAAATAAAACTCACAATAATTAAAATACTTGAAATGACCACTACGAGTGATGGGCATGCAAATAAAATATGGAAAGAGGAAGTGTATTCAAAATTCGTGTTAACAAAAATTACTAACTAAAATAAGAAATTAAGTTATATTTTAGTGTAATCAGATGTTATGCAAAGTAGTGAATAAAATCTAAATAAATAAAGAAAGTGACCCAAGAAACTAAGTAAATTAAAATATGAAACACTAAAGTACAAGAGGGGTTTGGAAATTCTTAGCTGAAGTGACACTACCAGTATAGCATATGATAATTGGGCGCATGGAACCTATGAGTTGATCAGATGACATTTAAGAGGATCGGTGAAAAAGGTGACAAAGGAGTGTATAGTTTGGTGCGTAGGAGGAAAGGAGCTACCTAATTACTCAAGAGGAGCCTCCCCTGAGGTCTTTTTGCAGAATATGGAAGCTCAATGGAAGGAGGAAAATGAATGAAGGGGGATGTTAAGCTACGTCCTACTCATAACTACTGCACGCTAGTGGGAAACACATCAGGATAATCTCTTGGAATGGTGTGAAGTGAGAATTGCCTTCTATGTTTTTTTCTCTAGAAGCAACAAGCCCACCATCATCAAATATTACCATGGTAAGGATCCTACCTCTTTCCACATCCAAGCCTGTGAGAGATCCTGGAGGGTGTTGGTACCCAAATTTAATCTCCATCAAGGGCCGAGAAACATCATGGATTTAACAAGACACTCAGAGGAAGATAGATGATTATGTATGTTGTTTTGTAGCCAGGGAAGCAATCTATCTGACTCTTTAGCACTAAAGCTTTGAAAAGGAGTGGGTAGCACCTTAAGAGAATTTGATCTATCCTCACTCTTTTAGGTTGTTCCTTTTAACCAGGGTAAGAGGACTCTTTTATAACATGTTACTTATGGAGGAGATGGGGATATCCTTCCTAATGAAGTTTTTAAGGAGACCTTGGAGAAAATATGATCAATGCAACAAAATATAACTCTCACGAGTTGTCACTCTAGATAGTGGAGATATTTTCTGGGAAGGCTTCAGGCTACTAAAGACATTTGAAATCCTGATTGTTTCTACATGCTTTGGTAATGGAAATTATTCTTTTGTGCACACACAGGAAAAACAGGGGTAGTATGGGTAGGATTTAGTTTTTTTAAATGAATTTTTGGTGGGAGGTGAGGTAGAATGAACTTGATTTTCCAGATCTCTGAGAACTCTTAAAAAATGGAAATTCTAGACAACAGAATGCTTCAGAATAGCTAAAATGTTCCTTTAACCAGAATATGTGCTTCAATGGAGGCCCAAATTAGCAATTTTTCACACAATCTATGAGATTTTAACATGAAGGCTCGAGTTAGAAAACCCAAAAAAGTATTGAGATCCAAACCCAATCACACCTGAAGGTACACCCAAAGGCTTACAGATCTCTGTCAAAAAATGAAAGAAAAGTGATTTTAAATTGTTTATTTCATTCCCAGATGAAATATATTCTAGAAAATGAAATTTTAGATGCCATTAAACTGTCACAAGGATTGAGACCTGTGTGATTAAGACAAATTTTGATACAATATTGCAACAGGAACAAGAAAAAACTATATGCATACATTCAGAAATAAGGAAACATATTTGGCTTAAGATCAAAATAGAATAACTTGAGTTTGATTTAATTTATCAGCAGGGGAAAGTTTCTAGAACAATCTCAGAGCTTGTCAATGGTTGTGCACTCGCAACCACCTTGACTTGATAAAACTTAATACAAGAGATAACAAGGTTTCTCAGACGGCTTCTCAAAAGACAGGCTTTGTCAAATTTTCCTCTTGGGAGTTTTCTTTCACCTCTAACCCTCCAACCTCCAACATGCTAAATTTGTGTCATTTATAACATTTACAACAGAGCCCCCTTTTTCCCCAAAAGATAAAAAAATTTAATGTACCAGTGCTTGCCATGATCTCGATCGTGATTCCTAGAATTAGATATGTAAAAAGTTGTCAGGTGCTCATGGGATAGATGTCTTCGAAAATCTCAGCATTCAACTCCTACTTCTTTCAGAACATTATTTCTTCAACTCGCCAACCACTTCCATCCCTAATCTGTCAAATTTGGTTCCTTCCATGCTCGAGAGAAGAAAAAATTAAAATCATATCGAGCTCGAGATTCAAACCATTTTAATGGTGAAAGACGTCTCAAGATTTTCACCACCAAACTCAGATATCAACATTAACTCTCCCCTTTATTTGGCATGTAGGGAAATGCCTAGAAATCATGAAGACTCACACTTTTAGGTGTGTTTCACTAAAATGGGGTGAAATAATATTCAAACTCTCAGCTGTCATTGATCTTTACTTTGAATTTGGGCCATCCACGTAGAAGATTCATTTTAAGATGGGCTCGAGGTTCTTTTTTGACTTTTTACAACTTTTGGAATAATGTAAAATTTTCACATTTTTCTCCATGCCTCTGCCCTTGGTAAATGAGCCTAACACATGTCCCTAATGTGGGTCCCCAATAGAACCAAGCTTCATTTTTTTATTTTAACTCTTTTCTCCTAAAAGGAATTTTTTCCAAATTTCCTCCGAAGGCCTGCGCCTCCGTCGTTGACTGGAGCAAGCTTTGACCTTTCCTCTATCAGGCTTGCAGGCCATTTTGATGTTTTAGTATTTTGAATATCAAGGGGAAAAATAGCAAGTTACCCCTGATGGTCCACCTCCATGCCCTTTTTACTTGAAACAAAATTTGACTGATCCTTTGTTCGGCTTGTGGGCCATTTTCTGATATTTTAACCCTTTTGAGAAAAAGTGGAAAAAAATCTAAGTTTCCCCTAATGGTCTGCTTCCCCGCCCTTTCTAACTTTTCAAACTGCCACACGTCACAATGGTGCATCTTGAGATGGTCCCCAAAATTTAAGAATTTGAATGAGCGCGGGCTCGCCATGTGTCCTAGCCTAGAAAAAATTGTTTGAAGGCTTGAAGCTCAGTGGAAGGCACCATGTGTCAGAGTCTATGGAAATTCCTTTTGGCCATTTTAGGTATGTGTATATGTCAATTGTTCCCTATGGTGCTCTTGTGCCATTCATATTTTGTGAAGTAGAAAACAATAACTAGATGTATAATCTAATAAATGTGTTCATGGAAACAATAGACTCCCCTCCTATGAAGTGTGTTGTAAATGAACCAACCTTTTGTGCCTTACAATGGAGTTAGATTGGTGTAAATGTAACTTTAGATACCTTTGATGGATGTAACCTAGATGTGTGATAGTAAGTGCTTGGTGCTCCGTACCTCCTTATGGTCTCATAACTTTATATTTAGACTGCTCTCTTGCTCCAATTTCGTAATTAACCAAGCAAAGGCTGACCACTAAAAAGATAGAAAGCTCAAATGGCTATAAACTGTTTAAAAGATGAAAGTAAATTGTAAAGAGGATCATAGTGCCCAGAATGGGACCAGGGCACTTGAGGTGCCCTAGTAAGAAGTAGAAACAAATAGAATGAAAAAACCAACTTGGCGAGTGTAGGTGTAAGATAGAAAATAAGACAACAAGCAATATAAAAATGGCCAAAAAACATGGGTAAATTATTACTCTTTTCGCAAGAACCATATTAATAGTAGTATGATATTGAGAATAAATATTGACTCATAGTGCGCGATTTAGTGACTATATCCAAATAGCTCATAATTTATGAATTTCATATATGAAATCCTAATGACTCCAAGATACAAATAATATGTCATTGTTTAAGCTAACACAAGATAACTTCTAAATATATTCCTCCAATTTGTTAAATGATATAAAATATTGTAATTCTAAGTTATTAAATCCTAACGAATGTAAACTCCAATTAATGTGTTGTGGCATAACCTAGCCTCCGTTAATCTCAAAATGTCTTAATTTAATTTATTGAATATTAACAAAATATATGCTCCAAAAATTATGTAGTGGCATAACCTAGTGGGCATTGATCTAAAAATATCTTAATTTAAAACCTTAAAATCACACAATAAATTCAACTAATTTTTACAGGTCTCGATTTTTATATAGATATTAAAAATTAATGTCAATGATTATATTAGAGGTCGTTAAGATCAAATATATTACTTTAATTTGTTAAAACCTCATGAATTATAAGATTACAATATAATGTGTTAGGTTATGTTGACGCATAACCTTTTTCGGTGCATGACACGAGGATATGACATGTATGGATTTTATGGGAATTTATGACATTGATAGATGTGTTCGTGTGACGGATGGGATCGATTAATGACTATACACACACGAGATAATATTATTAATAAGGATAGCTTTCACTTCAAAATCTTTGAGATATATTTGGAAGATTCAAATGAAGATGCTCAACATCTCTATTTTATCATTGTCTACATTAGGTATTTATAAATCTATGTCACTATTTTCCTGTTCACTATAGGTGGCCCTATAATAGGAATTGAGGTTTCTTCTGTCGACACTAAAATTTTCCTCCATAATTTCTATTTCATTAATGTATGTATTAGGAATAGAATGTTGTTAAGTGTAATTAGTAGTAGCGTCCGATAGAAGATAACGGCGCTGCCAGTACAACGCCGCAAATAATGTGGAGTACGGTAACAGTCAAAGTACAATAGGAATGTTGTAAAAAGTAAATATTTGTCGTAAGTGGTCCGGTAATGTTAAAATGTCAAAGTTTGGGTAATTAGAGAAGTAGGGTCTACATGATTAGGAATTAGAATATTATATTAGTAATAAGGACAAGGAGTGAGGTCATAAATATTTTGTGTATTTTATTTGTAAAAATTCTAAAAATGTGGAACCCATGTAAAATGATAAGGTTTATCTTATCTTAAGAGATAAGCTTACATGTACAGATAAGAGTTAAGGTATGGAATATGATTCGTCAGAGTGGATTTCTTATCCTATCTTAGAGATAAGATGGATAAGCCTGTAAGTTCTATAAATAGAGAGGCTACCCCCCTCATTTAGCATAGAAAGAAGTAGTGAGAAATATTGTAGGAAGTGTACGAAGGAAGCCATCAGTTAAAGGTGTGTTGAAGAAGCCATCAAGAGGCGTAATTGTAAAGTTTCTCCCATAGTCTTGTTGAAGTACCTCATGGGTGAGATTGTAACAATTTCATGTTAATATTATTATTTCCTTTGATATTTCTGATTTGTCATCATTCTGTCTTATCATAGTCGATGGTATTCTTGTGTTATGTTGTTGTTCTGTTTCCAGATTACATCCACCAAACTAAAGGCTGTGCATTAGTAAATAATCATAGCACGAGGAGTTCCCGGTGAAGAATTATCATAGTGCCGGATTGGTGATGACATTTTGGTTCCGTTGCCGGGACCATTCCTCGTTGGTGGATTTTCTGGAGAGATATTCCCAATTAGTCAAAAATCAATTAGAGGGTAACCTTGTTTTTACTGTGCATAGTAGTTACCATGGTAAACTCATTTTACCGTGAATAGTAGTTACCATGACAAAGTCATTTTTGCTGGAATAGTATTTATCACAGTAAAGTCACTTTTTACCGTGAATAATATTTACCGCAGTAACTTCACTTTTTACCGTGAATAGTATTTACCGCAGTAATTTCACTTTTTACCGTGAATAGTGTTTACCACAGTAAAGTCAGTTTTTACCGCAGTAAGTCAAGTTTTACCATAGTTACCATGGTCATTTCTATTTTACTGTAGAAATGTGTAAAGTCACTTTCTAGTATAGTGATTCCAATTATTTGTGCACATAAGTCTTGTTGATTGTACTTGTGAGTTGGTATTTCACGGTGGTTACTTTTGAAAATGGGAAAGATTCCTGTTTTTTCAGCTCAATCTAATGAAGATGCTTCTTCTTTCATTCAAGAGTTTAAGCGATCTTGTATTTGTAACGGCCTTATAAGAAGGGAACAATGGACTGAATTTTTTCCTACCTTTTTGGATGGTTCAGCACTTAGGTGGTTTGAAACACTAGGTGATAATGTGAAAAATTCATGGGATTTATTAACTGAAAGTTTTCTTGAAGAATTTGGTGAACAACAGAGATATGCAGATCTCATGATCGATATCACAAAGCTAACCCAAGGAGAGAAGGAGAAGATAAGGGATTATCATGCTCGTGTTCTAGAGCTAAGGAGGAAGCTCGATGCCCAGATCCGGAAGGAAGGATTAGCGGATGGGTTGATGAATGGCATGGATAATCTCCTATGTAAGCACTTCATTCTTGGGATGAAGCCAGAGATCAGACAACGAGTGAAGTATGACCGCCCAGCTACCATTGAACAAGCAAAGGAGATTGCAAGAAGGCAAGAAGAAAGCATGGAAGAGGAGCCCAAAGAAATTGTTGCTAAAGTAGAGCCTACACCAGCACCTTTGGTCCAGAATCCACAACCACTCCTGGTGAGCACAAATATTTCTCCTAGTACATCTACTGAGTATGAAGATCTGCTCAAAAAGATGGGTCAGTTAACTATTAATCTTCTTCAAGGAAAGGAATTTAGTTCTCAGGGAGGAGATAGAGGTCCAAAAAGAAATATTTCTGAAGTAGTTTGTTATGGTTGTTATAAAAAGGGTCATTATAAGTATAATTGTCCAGATAGAGCTTCTACATCTGGTACAAAAGATAATGATAAAGGAAAAGCACCTGTGAATTCTTTTGATGTAGTAGATAAGAGCAGAAATAATGAAGTAGATGTGTTTGTAACAAAAAGAAAGAAAGAAAAAGATAATCAAGATGGAACTGATCCTAAGAAGATGAAAGGAGAAACTAGTAAGAAACATAGGAGAAGAAAGTTGGGTGTGCAGGATTTTCTGATTTCACAGGGGCAAGGACCATACTCCATCTTGGAAGATCTGTCCAAAAGGCCTGCAAATATTACATATGGTCAACTCTTGGCTATGTCTTCTGAGAAGAGGCGGGAGTTGCGAGGTGGACTCAATGCTCGAAGAAAGAAGGAGGTTGAGGTCCCTGTTTTGGAGGCAGAGGCAGATCCCTATGCTCCACAAGCTGAGGTATTATGTAATGGTATTTCAATTCATGATGTCTTAGTTGATGGAGGTGCTGCAGTTAATGTAATGACCGAGTCGGTAATGAATATGTTGGGTTTAAAAATTGATCGCCCTTCAACACTTATGTTAAGGTCAGTAAATAAGGGAAAAACTAAACCAGAAGGTGTAGTTTCAAATGTGGCAATATCTGTTATGGGTGTTGTATGTGTGGTAGACTTTCAGGTGATGAAAAATGGTACTGTTGCATACCCAATGCTGCTGGGAAGACCATGGCTAAGGAGAGTTCATGCAAGAAACTACTGGAATGAAGGTTTCATGACACTTGGACGTGGTAGAGAGAGGGTGAAAATAAATGTGATCCCTCGGCATCATAAAGCAGAACCTGTGGATTCAAGTGATGAAACTGATGATTGGACATCCTCTGATTACTCTAGTACCAGTGAAGTGGACACTGAAGATGAAGAAAGCGAGGTGGATGTTTCAGTCATGGATATCCTGCCAGTCACACCAACTCATGACCCCATAAAATTCTCTGAAGAAGAAGTTGATGATCGTCTCCAACAAATAAAGATTGGTGATGCTGTGATGGAGAGTGAGAAGGAATCCTACCTCCAGCTCTTTCGAAGGTACATACACCTATTCACTTTTGATTACAAGGAACTCCGTCAAGTAAGTTGGGTAGAACATTGTATTGAGCTGGTAGATGGTGCTAAGCCCATAAAGCAAATGCCATATAGAATGAATCCTAATTTTTCCAAGACTGTAAAAGAAGAAATAGATAAGTTGCTTGATGCAGGATTCATATTTGCTGTGGAGAATTCAGAATGGGTTTCTCCCATTGTGATCTCAATAAAAAAGAATGGGAAGCTACGCATTTGTGTTGATTACAGGAAGCTCAATAAGGCAACAAAGAAGGATCATTACCCTCTTCCATTTTCAGATCAGATCTTGGATGAAGTAGCTGGCCAGGAATGCTATAGTTTTGCTGATGGATATAGCGGCTACAACCAAGTTCGTATAGCAGAGAAAGATCAGCTGAAGACCACGTTCACCACTCCTTGGGGAACGTTTGCTTATAGAGTTATGCCTTTTGGGTTGTGTAATGCTCCAGCAACATTCCAGCGTTTGATGAATAGGGTGTTCGAACCCTACATTGGGACCTTCATCAGAGTATTTCTGGATGATTTTTGCATCTATGGGAGCAAGTTGGACCACCTGCACCAGATGGAGACAGCATTTCAAAGGTTAGATGAAGCACAAGCCTCACTAAACCCTACAAAGTGTGTCTTTGGATGTTCTAAAGGCGTCTTGTTAGGGCATGTTGTATCCAGAGATGGTATTGGTACTGATCCTGATAAAGTTTCAAAAATCAAAGATTTACCATTTCCTATGAATAGAAGTAAGTTGAGATCATTTTTAGGCCATGTGGGTTACTATAGAAGGTTCATCAAGAATTTCTCAAAGATTGCACAGCCACTAACCCAGTTCTTGAAGAAGGATGTTACTTATGAACCAGGAAATAAGGCACATGAAGCTTTTGAACAACTGAAGGAAGCCCTGGTGTCTTCACCTGTTTTGAAGAATCCAGAATGGAGCAAGCCATTCATTGTGTACACTGATGCCTCAGATGCAGCACTAGGAAGTACTTTGAGCCAAAAGGATGAAAATGGGAATGAACATCCAATTTACTTTGGGAGCAGACAAATGAGCAGTGCTGAGGTAAACTATACTGTAACTGAAAAAGAGGCTCTGGCTATCATTTTTGCTGTAAAGAAGTTTAGAAATTACTTGCTAGGGCAGAAATTTATAGTTGTAACAGATCATCAGGCTCTGAAATATATTGTCAATAAGCCTAACCCATCAGGGAGGATAGCAAGATGGATAATTTTGCTACAAGAATTTGAATTTGATATTATAGATAGGCCAGGAAAGAAGCATGTCAATGCAGATGCACTCTCTCGAGCCTATGATGGTTTAGGATCATCTTGTGATGATGATGATTTTCCCGATGCAGCATTGTTCTCCCTTGACACAATCCCTAGTGAATACATAGATATTTGGAATTATCTGAATGAATTCAAGTTTCCTGATGGTGCCAATGCAAAGACTAAGAGAAAGATTACTCAAGCCAGTCGTCCATATTCTATTCTGCATGGAGCATTATTTCGAATAGGACCTGATGGACAGTACAAGAAGGCAGTTGGACGTGATCAAGGAAAGGAGCTGCTAGAAGAATTCCATAATGGTACATGTGGAGGGCACTTCTCTGGACAACTTACAGCAAGAAGGATCTTGGATGCAGGTTATCACTGGCCCACTCTTTTTAAAGATTGTTATAATTATTGTAAGACATGTGATATTTGTCAAACACATGGTAACCGTAAGACTTCATCAGCTCCATTATGTCCTATTCTTCCACTTGGTCCCTTTGAAAAGTGGGGAATAGACATTGTAGGTCCACTTCCAACTACATCACGTCAAAATAAGTATATTGTAGTTGCCACAGATTATTTAACCAAGTGGGTTGAAGCTAGGCCATTGAAAACAGCTTCCATGGATGAAGTGGCAAGGTTCATATATGAACGCATTGTCACCAGATTTGGTTGTCCATTAGAAATTGTAACAGATCAAGGAAGCCACTTCATTAATGAGGTGGTAGAAGCCCTAGTCAATAAGTTTTCTATTAAGCATAGGAAGGCAACAACATACAAACCAAGCACAAATGGACAGGTGGAACGAACAAATTTTGTGTTGTGTCAAATTCTAGCAAAAGATGCAGCCTTGCAGGTACATAAATGGGATAAGAGGATTCATGCAGCATTGTGGGCATATAGGGCAACATCAAAGTCAGCAACAGGATACTCTCCATTTCAGTTGGCCTATGGCATTGATCCAGTTCTTCCTATTGAGTTTGATATTCCCACTGTGAGAGTTATGAAAAATGAAAGGATGGATGAAAGTGATTCAGTAAAAGAAAGGTTGGTACATCTTCATTTGCTAGAGGAAATGAGGGAAATAGCAAAGGATACAAGCCATAAGAAGAAAATGAAGCAGAAGGAATACTTTGATCAAAAGATCCTTTGGTCTCCATTTCAGGTGAATGACTTGGTTCTAGTATATGATTCCAGATACAAAAAAAGAAGACAGAGGAAATTTCTTCCAAAATGGATGGGGCCCTACAAAATAGCAGCTGTGCATGAAAATGGTACGTACCGACTGGAGGAATTGGATGGCACTCCCATTACGAAATGGGGTCAACCACGACAAGTTGAAGATTTTCCACGCACCAGAAGAGTCTACTCCGAGGACGGAGTAGAAGCTAGGAAGGGGGAAGATGTCGACACTAAAATTTTCCTCCGTAATTTCTATTTCATTAATGTATGTATTAGGAATAGAATGTTGTTAAGTGTAATTAGTAGTAGCGTCTGATAGAAGATAACGGCGCTGCCAGTACGACGCCGCCAATAATGTGGAGTACGGTAACAGTCAAAGTACAATAGGAATGTTGTAAAAAGTAAATATTTGTCGTAAGTGGTCCGGTAATGTTAAAATGTCAAAGTTTGGGTAATTAGAGAAGTAGGGTCTACATGATTAGGAATTAGAAATATTATATTGGTAATAAGGACAAGGAGTGAGGTCATAAATATTTTGTGTATTTTATTTGTAAAAAGTCTAAAAATGTGGAACCCATGTAAAATGATAAGGTTTATCTTATCTTAAGAGATAAGCTTACATGTACAGATAAGAGTTAAGGTATGGAATATGATTCGTCAGAGTGGATTTCTTATCCTATCTTAGAGATAAGATGGATAAGCCTGTAAGTTCTATAAATAGAGAGGCTACCCCCCTCATTTAGCATAGAAAGAAGTAGTGAGAAATATTGTAGGAAGTGTACGAAGGAAGCCATCAGTTAAAGGTGTGTTGAAGAAGCCATCAAGAGGCGTAATTGTAAAGTTTCTCCCATAGTCTTGTTGAAGTACCTCATGGGTGAGATTGTAACAATTTCATGTTAATATTATTATTTCCTTTGATATTTCTGATTTGTCATCATTCTGTCTTATCATAGTCGATGGTATTCTTGTGTTATGTTGTTGTTCTGTTTCCAGATTACATCCACCAAACTAAAGGCTGTGCATTAGTAAATAATCATAGCACGAGGAGTTCCCGGTGAAGAATTATCATAGTGCCGGATTGGTGATGACACTTCCTATGTAGAGTTTAACACAAAACTAAAAGTTTAAATTTTTTTACAAGATGGTAGTGTTACATCGTTTAAAGAAATACTACCTGGTCACTTTGTTTGAGTGACCAACAGTGTGCTAGAAACTTGAAAGAAAAGAAGAGTCAAAGTGGGTAAGAAAAAATTTCTTATTTCAAAAATTTCCATTGTGGCTGTGATGGGGATCCCTGTGGAGGGAGACATTTATTTAAATGCTTTTTTCAAGTGGAGATGGATGAGTTTGTGTTCCCTATTCAAAATCTTAAAAACTATCACTCGGCATATGAACGGGACTTGTTTCCACAACCGTGGGATAGGGTTGCTAAATAATTGATGAGGTACTTAATGGTGGAGAGATGCTACAAATTTATCTATGGAACTCAACTTTTTCTTCTTTTGCATCTTCGGTATCATTTAAGGTAAGCTTTAGATTTTTTTGTTTCAATCACCTGACCAGTACCTTTGAATTTCTAGAGAAAGAGGAAATTCCTTTCCTCGACCAAGGAATTTTCTATTTTCTCTTTAAAATGGAATCTTCACAAAAACAAATCTCGTTGTAGACACTAAGTCATGCCCTTTTGGTAATTATTTAGTCCTAATTACATACTACTATTTGTATGATTCCTAAGTAATAAAATTAATAATTAAACCATGTCCTTGGACACCTTTCTTTGCTTTTGGTTGTAAATTTTGGTATTGTATACCCTCTTTCTCATTCTAACCTCCAACCCTTCAGTTTCTCTTATTTTGGACACAAGCTCCCAGCCTGGATGCCATCTCTAGGAACCCCCATTCCATATGGGAACTCCTGACCTCTTTGTACTTTACTCACCACTTTCAAGTCATTTCTATCCATTTGAGAACTATTTCTTTTTTACTAGTTAGGCTTTTCATTGTTAATTACAAAATTTAAGCAAGGAAATCATATAAATACAAATTTATGTGATCATAATAAAGGATGAAGTACTAATAATTATCTATCACCACCTAAGGTTGAATCTAAAGGCTATTCAAAGAGCTTTCAAGCATTCATCCTAAAATCAATCACAAAGTACAGGGGCCGGTTTTCGACATCACACTTCAGAGGAGGGAAATTCATTTTATTCCACATAGACATTTACTAAATTTTCTTACATTTAGCTATGTGATCGCTATCAAGTGTGAAACTCATAAGAGCCACCTAGGGAATGATCATATATACACAAACATAAATACATTGGGTCTGAAATGTAGTACGAAACTTAGTCGTAAGTTCATTGTTGTGATAGCCGAGTAAAATACAACCCCTTATTCTACATCTTTTATTTTGTGGATTTTATGTATATTTAAGGGTTCTGAAGGTTCATACTTCCTTGCAAGTTTCTAGTGAGCTTGACAATATTTGTGTGAATCCATAGTGACAAAATAAAAATTAATTTTGAATAATTTCTGGTCCTGAAAAGTTGGGTTTCTAACCTTTTTCACATACTCAGGTGTCAATTCTAGTTTGTAGCACCCGTGGGCACCCTTTCCCCTTTCTGGGAACCCCTATCCATTTTAATCCTCAAGTTCTACATTTTTATTGGCCTTTGTGTGACACTTATGCCTCACTATTCACCTATTCAACACTTTAGTACAATTCAGAATTTATTGGGAATCAACTAAGTACCTATTTATCCTACTTGAAATTAGGGTTTCATAAGTTGTTTCCTTAGTTATTTGGGTGTTTATTACTCTAATTAATTATTAGAAATTTACTATTGTTATACCATTTATATTAGGATTCATAATTTACATTTTAGCTTAATCACTAGTGCTTCCCTTCTATGATATGAAAGAAACATCGTATCCCCTTGCTCCTCCACAACTAGATCCTTTTATCCCTACTGTTTACACTGGATCTTCCTGTCATGGTCATCACTGCTTTCAACTCACTTCTTAATACAATTCAAACATTATGACCATTAGCTAGAGTGATTTGGTGGTCTCTCCCCATTCTTACATTCATGTCTCTCCCTTTCTTCTCTTTCAAATTTTAACCCCACGAAGACCTCAGAACACTCTCCCATGGCTTCTGAACCACTTTCAGACCCAACATATCCTTCCTCTCCATCTCTTGTCGATGCTTCTCTGGCTTCTCCTCCCATCTCCCCGGAGATTGTAATGGCTAATTAAACTAAAATTAAAACTATGGGTTTCTTTCTATCCTAATCTAATGATATATAATAAGTAAATAAATGAATAATTAAATATTGAAATATACCTAAGTAACTAAGCTATGAAAATGGGAAACCCTAAGTGCAAGAGAGGGTGCGAAAATCCTTAGTTGATTCTCAGATATTGTTGGAATTTATCACACTGAAGACCGGCTGGACATTAGGAGGAAACCATCACAAAGGGACTCAATAAAAAAATATATCTAAGCTATTTGGCCATAATGGGTGCCTAGAGAGGGATGAGGGCCCTTAGGGTGCCTGAGTATGAGATCTAGTTGCCCTGGTCAAAAAAATTAATGAAGGAACCTCCACTAAAGAGTCACTCAATTTTTTCTTGTCTTCACTTTCTGTCACTTGGATGTAGATATTGGATCACCAAAGTAGTGGTAAACCTAAAAATAGAAGAATCACCTATAAAAACCCCAAGCAAAGCATCAAAACCTTAAAAAAAATATTGTTGACTAGATTTTTTTGCATATATAAAAATGTAGGCAGTCATGAGATAAATCTCCCTCATTTTACCAGTGAGGCTCCCGTGTCATATTTTTCAATAAAAAAATTGCTAGTATCTATATGGGGGTTTTACTTTAACTATTAAGCTCATGAACCATAGTTGTATAGCTCTGTAGAAAGTAAGCATTTATTTAACAAAGGAAATATTTATAGAAGAAGCAAATAATAAAACACAGGGAAAAAATAGGTAACCCAATCAATAGATAACAGAGTTGATTGCATACACATAGAAGAAACCAATAGATATCACCACACAAAATTATAAGCAAAGGAAACTCCAGATCTAGATCTAAAATAAGACAAAGTTTATTATAAGATCTAAGATAGAAAGCTAGTAACAAAATGCACCATGACATAAACTTCTCCAAAACCTACTCCTATATATTCCTTTTCTTTAAGTGGCTATCAGGGGTTTCAGCACAAAGTCTAGAACACAAGAATGTTGCTTACAAATTCTGATCATTAACCTGAAGGTTCTTCTTCTACTTATAGAATGTAGTTCAGGGAAAGTACAAATGGGAAACTCAACTGAACTAAAACATAAACAAAAGGTAAAGATAACTTTTGGCAATCATCCTCCTCTAATTCCTCTTTAAGTGACATAACTGTCACTTAACTACAAGAATTGTTCCACATAACTTAAATTAAAGGTTTCAAAACCAATAGCTTTAAAGTTTTACAATTTCATCTAGGAACATGGAAAATAGAAGAAGAAAAAGTAGAAGGAGAAAGACATGCCAGCTGCAACATCTATGTCTTCTTTTTGTTCTGATACTAAATATACTTGTCGAACATGTAATTCAACGTCTTCCAATCTGTCTTAGCCACAGCTTCCTTTTCTATGTTGAACTACAAAAATCCTTTTTTCAACACCCTGATACATGCTTCTACACCTCCTCCAAGCTAGGCCCAAACTTCTCAAAATCTGACTGCAGTGCTACCAGTCTACAGATGGAATTCATTGTGAAAGGCTTAATGGCTCCATCAATTCTCCCTTGCACCATCAAAAGAGACCCTTCCATGGTATTA
Source organism: Taxus chinensis (assembly GCA_019776745.2). Lineage (NCBI taxonomy): Eukaryota > Viridiplantae > Streptophyta > Pinopsida > Cupressales > Taxaceae > Taxus > Taxus chinensis. The sequence goes on along the minus strand of CM034148.1, from coordinate 134,603,546 downwards.
GGCACTCTGTCAGGAATGATGCATGTGTATGAAGTAGCATTTCTAGCCACTTCCTCATGAGTGAAAGCAATGATATTGTCTGGTAAAGACGATGTCATACTCTCAAGTGTCTGCATACTCTTCATCATAATCCTGCAGATCTCCAAATGGAAATATACTACAAATTCCAGTTGCTTCCCCTTCTCAAGTGATCTGTTAGGTACAATTTGTTCCATAATCAAAACTTCTCTCGGTAGCTTATTGATTTCGGCCAAAGTACTCAAGTTACTCTCAGCAACTATGTTCATATCTACTGTGCTTGTCATCAATTGGTTCATCTGATTTGTTGCATCTTTCATAACCTTCAGGCAAGTTGGGCACCTCTTCGAGTTGTACAAAATCTTGATGAATAATTAGAAATTTCCATTCATTAATAGCTTTTACCTATTTGTTTGCATCTTCCATTTGCTACATCAGATGATCACTCACCTATTTCTATGCTAAAATGGGTTGAGTGGAAGATTTAACAACCTTGGAAATGATCTCACACAACTGAGATACCTGCTTGTGAAGTTCAACTTTCTCCACCTCTTCTTTGCCAAGCCTAAGCAATAGAGCATCTATCAATGCCTTTCTTTCCTGCTTCAATCCTTCTGTAGTGGCTTGAACTATGGGTACTCTGGTCACTGTTATATCCTCTCTCGTGAGCTCATCTTCTTTCTTCTCCTCTGCCAGAACTAAAATCTCAGAAAAAATTTTCCCTAACTCCTCAATGATCAACCTTGAAGTTACCTTAGCAAATTTAGGTTTTCTATCTTTCCCGCTTAGATTCAGGAGCAGATGCAAGTCGTGTTCCTCCAAATTGATTTCCTCTCTAGCCTCTGGAACCAACTACGAAGTCAACCATTCTTAGAAATTTCATCTTGGATAATGAGAAGTTGCTGAGTGGTACCACTATCTCTAGCTCTGATTCCTCTCCATCTGAAACTGCTACAATGTTATGGCTGCCATCCTATGAGTCCTTCAAAGACAAAGCTCTTTCAAATTAAGCCATCTGCAGCTTCAATGTTTCTTCAGGAATAGGCACTGAACAAAGTGGCTTAGGGGAGAAGATGAATGTTGCTGGATTCAACAGAGGAATGGTAGTGTCCTACTAAGGTGCAACAGTTGGTGAATTACTAGATGCTGGAGAAGTAGCAACTAACATCATAGCCGTGGAAGTGATCTTCTCCTTTGATTGAGACCGTCTGTGCACTTTCATCTTCTCTGGGACTTCTGTTGCTTTCTTCTTTGTGCTTCCTCTTGAGGGAATCTCCTATGTTGAAGTTTCCTATGATTTGATTCATAAATGTTTCATCAAGGCAGTATCCCCTCGTCAACAACCAATTTGAAGTGTTCACCAGAACAACGACAGACCTTTCCTCAATCGTATGGCAGCCACCTACATTCTCTTGAAGTATGGCTCTACATCCTTCCATTTGATGGTATGTGTCAAGTAACACAGTCCCATCATCTTTAAGATCCGTAGGTATCCATGCTAATCCAAAGTTCAACACTTTCTGTGCTGATAGCTTGCTGAAATATTTCTTTCTAACCTCGTACTCACTTTTACGCTTCAACCAAAAATCTTCTAAAGAAGGCACATGTGCGTACTCCTGGGAGATCATCTTTCTTGCTACTCCAAATGGATAAAATTTCAGCTGTGCTAGGAGGATAACTCTTGCTTGTACTCAGAGAACATCTCTTCTTCCACTCCTCAAAATCTATGAATGCTCTAACAGCTATAATGGCCCATAATGATCGAGAAGAAGCCCATAGACTTGTGCCATTTCGAATAAAGGTCGTGTATCTCGACAAGTTGTCTTCTCAGCTCCATGGTGACCAATCTATCATTCAGATATCTTTGGAAAACTAATTAGTTCTCCAAAAAATCCGGTGACCCTGAGGTATGTGAAATGCACAAACTAAATGAAGAGACTACAAACTCTGCACACATCTTCCCACACTTCCTTACTCACCCTATTGGCCTTTAGATCCCTGTCTAGCCTGTAAATGAATTCATAGAAGAATCCATCGTTGACCAATTTGAAATATTTCTCACATGTAGGTATAGTAAGCTGTGGGTAGCACTTGAAAATAGGGTCCTTGTAAAGAACACCACATCTATCCAGCTTGGAGAAGATGCCTTGTAAAGCTACTGCATATACCAAATAGGAAGTCATTTTGAAGCTGAAAGTATGCCTCATGTTCCGGAGTTGCTCATCAATGTTCTCGCTAATGATTTTTGACCAATTGATTATTTAATTTTCTTTGTTGATTTCAACAGTCTTGATAAAATCATACATCCATGTGTGAAATGTGTGAGCATTCACTTCGCCATTTATCCTACATAACAACTTGGCAATATCATCCACCTCTTGTACCAGATTGGACTGCAGAAGAGTTCTTTGGAACTTCGAAGGAGATCTATGCTTCTTCATGTATCTGTTGTTCATTATATTCACACAGTAAACTCTATGATTCTCCCACCTTCTACCGAGATCCTGTATATTAATAGAAGTCACCACCTTTCATGTTGGAATCTTTAAACAATAATTGATGAACAGTGCATCCAATCGTATTATTGTTTTCCCCGTAGTATCTCAAACTGATTGTGGATAATGGATGGTAATACCTATCACGCTCCATAAGAAACTCTAGCAACTGGGTTGTGTACGGAAACACTGTAACTTGAATAATTCCACTACTTTTGACTGCACGCATGAGGGAAGTCTTCCCTTCTCTGGATCTTTCAATCAAATTCAGAAAGAGGTTTTGGACCTATATCTGTGTCTCTAATGTCTGTAAATTTAGAAGTGATGCATGACTCTGTTGTGTTCTCATTTTCATCCCTCTTTTCCATGGTTGTATCTATCTTTGTTTGAACAATTCTTTTTCTTTTTATTTGACCGAAATTCTTCACAGTTCTGGTGAAGATCTAGATAATTATTCAGATTCGGAGGATATGTTCATTGTATTAGACATTGATTTAACCTCCCTTTCTCTTATAAAAGCACTGGTAATAAATTCCTAGAATTAATTCAGAGAAATATGACAACCGGAACATGAACAGTGAATTTTAATCATAAAAACATGCATAATAATTCAAGCCTGCTGCCCCAAAATTTGATGTTTTATTTGCATGCAAATCAAGCATGAATTTTACCAACTTCACCTGAGCACCTATATCACTTATGAAGACAATTATCTAGACACAAATCAACCTCCTTCAATCAATGTGCCAAAATTTGAATCTTCCAACATTAATTACACCTTCTTATGAGTAAAAATCCTCTTCAAATGGGGTGCACTTTTTATCTGGGCTGCACTTCTCTACTTTTGAATTAATTCATTCATTCTTATGGTAGTCCCTGCTTATATAATCCTCATAATTCTATATTTAATTAATGTCTTTCCTATTCCTGGAAATTAATTAATTATTAAATAAGCTTTACTCTTCAAATGAGGCACCTATTTTTATGCATGCTCATGGCTGACATTAAATAAACTAAATTTATTTAATTTTAGACTTTTGCTTCTAGTTAACGCAAGCCTCACAGTATGCTTTGACCTTAGCCACTGAAAAATGGGAATTAATTAAATCAACTAATACTTTAAAAAGTATTATTTCTCTCCCAAATGGGGCACACTTTTTGACATGAAAGGGCTGCATTAAATAAATAATATTTATTTAATTTTGTCATGTCTAATTCCAAATTCCTTTATTCACTTTCCCTTTGTTGACTTTTCCACAAACTTGTGCGCCAAAATTGGAGGTGAATATAATTAATTTAATGCATTTAAGGTTTCCTTTCTTTCCCTAAAGGGGTCACACTTTTTGACATGATGGATTTCTATTTTTAAAAGACAATGGGATTATTTTCCCTGCAAAGCAGCTCCGAAAATCCCATGACTCACTTAAGTTGTTTGAGTTTTATAATTTGATTATTTACCCTGCAAGGAAGGTAGTAAAATTCCATTAACACCTTAAGTGATTTTTCTTTTATTTCACAATGGAAATGTTTGCCCTGCAGGGCAAGTAAGAAATTCTCGTCTGCCTACTGCCTCTAATTTTCCCATTATGACTTAAGTGACGTTTCTTCCATGGTAAAAATGTACCCTGATAGGTAGGTAAAAAAATCCCACCTACCTACTACTTTGAAAAATCCCATGATTCACTTCAAACCCTCCTTTCCCAAAAATGCTACCAACCCAGAAGAAGCTTTTTTCGGTGCACGACTTCATCTTTTCTGAGAGAACCATATCGTTGATAGTGAATTCCTTCTGGCACATCTTACATAGGTGATCCCCAATACTCTAGGCCAAGAATCAGGTCAAACTGGTAAAGGAATTGATCCAGAGAAATTTCACAGAAAATGAAACAGGAAAACACAAAAAACACAAAACATTGCTAGAAGTTACAAATAAATCCCAAGATCCCATTCCTGGTTAAAAACCCTACTAGTATATTGGAATAATGATATGTACGATCACAACTGGGTTAAACCAGAGCACAAATTGCCTCAAATGGGGCTCAAAATAATTAAATATAAATTTCCCGCAGGAAAACCCCAGCGACATAATAAAACAATTTTGGGCATCTGGGTATTTGTCGAAAAATGGCTTATATGGCTCTTTGGGAATATCTTGACACATTACAGGAACTTTTTGGCAATAAAAAACACAAAACAACCCACTATTTTAAAAGTAAAAATATTTTTTAAATAGGGTAGTCCTAGATTTCAGGGTGAAATCTGGGGACACCAGTTAGCTCCATCTGTAGACATATTTTCCTCTGTCATAATGACAACCGAAAAGATGATATCCCATAATCTCTAGTTTTGCATCTTGTCTTTTGGGCACGGGTTCAGGAGAACAACACAACACAAAAACAAAACAAGGAAAAAACAAACAAGGTTCTATTTATATACATACAGGTCTTACCCTGCTTGTCATGTCTGGAACAGCTTGAAGTGTTTCCCATTGAAAGGAAACAACAATTCAACTCCATCCCGATGAGAAAGAATGAAGCTATCTGCTCCAGCCATATTTTTAATCACAAAAGGCCCTTTCCATAGTGAATCAAATTTTCCATGCATGGCTTTTGTTTCTCTTCTCTTGTCCCATAAAAGGACCCATTCATTGACTTCAAAATTTATTTCCCTAGCCTTTTTGTCAAAGATAACTTTCACCTTTCTTTGATGCTCTTTCAATCTATCTGCAACTTGAGTCTGTACCTCTCGTAATTTAGTCAGGCACATTATCCTTTTACCAACAACATCAATGAATGTAGAATCCTCCAGGGCTTTAGAAAGTTGTATGGCAGGCAGTTCCAAGGTAAAGGTAGGTAGCTTTGTGTCTCTTTCATATAATAGCTTAAAAGGAGACATGCCTATCGCCCTATTTGGTGTAATTCTATCGGCCCATAATGCATCAAACAAATTCTTATGCCAAGTTCTTGGATTCTTCGTTACTAGCTTTCACACGATAGTCACTAAGTTTTTGTTACTTGATTCAGCTTGGCCATTCCCTTGTGGATAGTAGCTGGAGGAATGTACTAGTTGTACGAGAAATAAACCAGCTCCTCAGAAGATAGATTTAGAGCATGTGTCTAATACTATTTTTGTTGGGCACGCTAAACCTAACAACAATGTTTTCTTTTATAAAATTGCACACCTCAACATAAGTGGCGTTCTTCATAAGAATGGCTTCTACCCACTTATTGAAATAATCAGTAGCTTTTAGAATAATGATGACTGACATTGAAGGCTAGGTTGAGCATACAAATAAAATCCATCCCCCATTTCTGGAAGGGTTCTTCAATTACAATTAGTGTTAAAGGTAATGCAGTCAATTTTACACGCCCAACAAAGTGTTGGCACGCTTGACACTTAGATACCCACTTTGCAATATCTTGAAAAAGTGTGGGCTAATAATACCTTTCTCTAAGGATCTTGGGAGTAGTGACTCAGGTTGAGAAATGACCACCACAAGCCATGTCATGAAATTGTTTCAAGAGCTAATCCTATTGAGCTTTATCTACGCATTTGAGAAATACGCCATCAATCCCTCTTTTGTATAAACCATTATCCCAAAGAACAAAGTATTTGGATTTTAGTTTAGTAGTACATTTCTCTTTTTGACAAAAAGGTGATCCAGGCATTCTCCATGCGTCAGAAAATCGGAAATATTACTATACTACTCTTCCACCAAATCTATAAAAAGAACCATAGGAAAATCTTCATTGACCTCTTCTTGATCTACCTCTGGCGTTGTTGCTTTCATCTTCGTCATAAATTCACACAGACCTCTTCCTCACACCAAATTTGTAGGTTTGATATTCAGGTCGTATTCTTGAACTTTTGTCACCCATGTGCCTCTCAACAACCCTAACTCTTGTTGGGTGAGGATAGATTTCACTTCAGTATCTCGAACCAAGACCACAGTGTGTGAGGAAAGAATATAGTACCTGAATGCTTTACATGCCTTCACCACTGCATATGCATGTTTTTCCATTGGGGTATATTTCAACTCATAAGCTTTGAGATGCATGCTCATGAAAGCAATCGGAGCTTCTTTATCCTCCTGATTTTTTTGCATCAAAATTGCTGACATGGTGTGTTCGAAGGAATAATAGTAAAGAAATAAATTCTTTACTAAAGTCAGGTGAAACCAAGATTGGGGATTTTGACAGGGCCTCCTTAATCTTCTCAAAATTTTCCTTTCCTTCACTGCTCCATTTAAAATCTAGTGTCTTCTTCATCATATTTGAGATATGATGGGTTAGCTCAGCAAAGTTAGGAATGAATCTCCTGAGAAAATTAACTTTTCCAAAGAAAGAGTGAACTCCTTTTTCAGATGTTGGTAATGGAAAAGTCTGAATGGATTCAACACGTTCCAGATCTATCTTGGTTCCTTCCTTGAAGACAATGTGCCCTAGTAGCTTTCCTTCCATTACAGTAAAGATAGATTTCTTAGGGTTCAGAGAAATACCATGTTTGTGGCATTGTATGAGAACCTCATCCAAATTTGAAATGTGCATGCTTCTATTCTTCAAAAAGACTGTTAGATCATCAAGGTCCACCACTATGCTTATATCCTTGAGATGGGCAAAAGATAAATCCATAGCTCTTTGAAATGTAGCTCCATCATTGATCAATCCGAATGGCATTTTCTGATAAGAAAAAGGTTCCCCATGGTGTAATGAATGTTGTTTTGTATTGATCTTCTTCAGCCACCTTGACCTGATTATATCCTAAGAAATCATCAAGCATGGAAAGCATTTCAGATTCAATGACCACCTACAAAGTGTGATCCATGATGGGGATTGGGTAGTTATCTTTCAACGAGGCTTGATTGAGGTTACAAAAATCTACGCACAACCTAATATCGCCACTCTTCTTTCTCACAGGAACTATGTTGGCTAACCATTCAGAGTGATGTATGGGATAAATTTTCTTTGAATCTAACAACTTCTATATTTTTGTAAAGATAGTACTAGAAATAGTAGGGTTATGCCGCTACAGTTTCTTCTTGAAAGGATTTTGTTCTGGTTTTAATGGGATGTAATGTTGAACTGTTGCAGGATGATATGTTTTTAGATCCTAGTAAGACCAAGAAAAAACATCCATGTATTTCCTAAGAAGCTTTGTGAAAGCTTATCTTTCTTCCTCTGAGCAACACTTACCCAGATTTACTAATTTGGGGTCATTTCTAGCACCTAAATTTAGTAACTTTGTATCAGAGGAAGAACCTTGCCCACTTTCTTCACTATTTTTAAGCATCTGATCATGCTTGTCAAACATTTCCTCAAGAGATACCAAGCCTTTGAGAATTTTATTTCCCTTTAGCTGGATAATATCCTGACTTCTTGAGACATTTTTTATACATTTATCCCATAGTAGTTTGTCTAGGAGGTGAATTTCTTCCCTCATAGTAGATCTCTTCGAAGTTTTCCTTTTGTTGGAAAATGCAACGATCTACTTGTCATCGTTAAAAACCCACCATTGCTGGATGTTATCAGGAAATTTTGGGTGGAAGACCATCTCAACTTTGTAATCCCTCTGTATGAAAAATGTGGGAGGCTTATCTGGATTTATCAAAGTGAATCAGCTCTAGAATTTTCTCTCTCGGAATGTAAGATACAGAGAAAGCTGAAAAAAATCATGGATAGTGGAGTAGACTCGATATCTATAGTGCCAAATTTTGTCCTTTTTTACTTGATAGAGACCTCTTATATCCTTAACAATCAGCTCAGCATCTCTCTTTGCATCTAAGAGTTTGATTCCCATTGTTCTTTCCTGCTCCATACCTAACAACATTGCTTCATACTTAGCCATGTTCTTAGTATTTTTGAACATCAATTTGAAGGAATGTGCATCCACCTTTCCCTCAAGAGAGATAATAAAAATGTCCACACCGGATCTAAATGAATAGCAGCTACCATCAAATTCTAGAGACCAAACCTTGTTGTAAAGCTGATGTGGTTCTTGGATCACAGGTTGAACTTCTTCTTTATCGATTTCTGGATAATAGACTCCATGATCAGATTCTTGAAACAAGATTTGAGATCTAGGATCCTCAGAATTTGATATTGTGTACTTGTATTTCTTCTTAGGTTATAACTTCTGATTAACTCCTTTGATTGGTATGTGCACACAAGACCAATCCATCTTGACTTCTTCACCTCGCTCTTTACAACAATTTCTACTCAACAGCATGCCGTAAGACATTGGGGTGTCTGCTACAAGGATAATCATTTTCAATATTTTTTTGGGAAAGAAGCCAGTACTGCCTGTGCATCTTTGATTTACCCAACAAGAGGAACTTTCCTTTCCATCGAATAACATCTTCTGATGGTTTTTGTCAATGTGCAACCCAAGGCATCAACAACTTTGGTAGGCATGACGTTTTCCAAAGCTCCAAAGTCCAAAATGCAATTGCTCAATTTGTATCCATTGATAATAAATGATACATAGAATGGCTCGATCCTTTCCGATGTAATAGGAGAAGAAGTAGAAGGAGAAGAACTTGCAGCTACATTATTTGAAGGAGGAGTAATCTTTGGAGTTGACAAGATACCCCATGAAGTATTGTTTGCAGGGTTGGGACCATTACTTTGCACATACTTGACCAATCTATTTAGCTGATCAGGAAATGCCCTCAAATACTCAGCTTCTGACATTTGGACGTTGGTCTTCTTAATGTGATCGATGATGTCAAAATCTTGACTTACTTCAACCAGATGTGCATTGACCCTCTGCTGTGAATTCAAGGAATTTGCATATTTATCTTTGGGGGCTAATGAAGAAGGAAGAGGGCTGCCTCTTTTTACGATAGTTACATCTTTCCTAGGATCTTCTCTTTCTCTTATTTGGCCACTTGTGGATGCTTTAACATGTTGGCGTGTCTGGGACCTTTTGAACACCACAAATGTGTGACCATCAGAATCTCCAAAATATTCATAATAGCCATCGTCAGATTCATATTCCAGGTAACCAATATTTGAGTCGCCAGCAGGATCTACAAAGTCCTCATCATCAAATGATTCGTCAATGCCAACCACTTTAATTGCCAACCACTACGGTGTAGTAGCAAGTCTATGTCAATTTTTATTTTTACTATTAAAGGTCTAAGTAGGAGCTATTCTTGAAGGGGCCACATTTCCTGCTTGAGAGATCTGCTTCTTGATTTGTAGCATATCATTAGCCAACCCTTGTAACAAAGGATCTGAAGTACTTGAAGAAGCTTCATCACCTTTGTGAGATGGTTTGTTTGAGTTTTCTAGCCATGATCAAGTCATCTTCAACTTCCACAGCAACATTTGGTGCTTCAAGTAGATTCACAGGTCTTGCCCTTCTCAGCTAATATCCAACTTCGGGCAGCAGAGCATTTATAAAAAATGTCTTTTGATTGTCATCGCTCAATGCAGTAGAAGTGGGGATTTTATATAAAATCATCTAGAACCTTGCAATAAAGTCCCACATGTTCTCACTTGGCTCTTTCTTCAACTGCGTCAATTGGGTGATCAACATGCTAGCGTCTTTTACAGGCTTGAATCTTTTTAGAAATTGCTCATGCATAGTCACCTAGTTGGTCATGGTGCCAAGAGCTAGCAGATAGAACCATTCACCAGTGAAGTCATGTAGAGTCTCAATGAAGAGTCTGATCGAGACAACTTCATGCTCCCCTGAAAGCACACAACAATATATGAAGAATGTTGCCAAATGATCATCTGGATTTTACTTTTCATCGCCAAAGAATTTTGGAAAATTCTTTCTGGATCCTTTGGGCAGATCGTGCATAGGTGGAGTCAACTTCAGTTTCCCAAAAGTTGCTCCCCATGGGACAGGCACTATCTAGTTCGAATGTCTTCTCCTTGTGTAGACTTGGTGAATAATTCTAGCCACCAGATTATGTTGAAAATGATATAGATCTGGATGAGCGTGTACTCTCCTTCCTGGTGAGATACTAGATCTATGGCTTCTAACTTGAGGAGGATGATTGAAATTGAATTACTCCTGTAGTATGAAGAAATGATCATTCCTTCCTTGTTCCTTCACAGATCAGGTGAATGGGATGTTCAGGCAAGTTGAGATTTGTATGGAAAACACTCAGATCTTCAAGAGATAAGTTGTGATCTGCAAAGATAGTTGTTCCCCAGTGAATTCACCTAAAACTGTTGGCTAGATTTTCTACATAGCTGAAAACCTAGGCATTCATGAGATAAATCTCCCCTCATTTACCAGTGAGGCTCCCATGTCAAATTTTTCACTAAAAATATGCTAGTATCTATATGGGGGGTTTTACATTGACTATTCAGCTCATAAACCATAAATGTATAGCTCTACAACAAGTAAGCATATATTTAAGAAAGGAAATAATAAAACACAGGGAAGAAATAGGGAAGATGTGCAAACCAATCAATAGATAACAGAGTTTATTGCATGCACATAGAAGAAACCAATAAAAATAAACACATAGAATTATAAGAAAAGGCAAATCTAGATCTAGATCTAAAATAACACAAAGTTTATTAGATCTAAAATAGAAAGCTAGAAACAAAATGCACCATGACACAAAGTTCTCTAGAAACCTGCTCCTTTATATTCCTTTACTTCAAGTGGCTATCAGGGGTTTCAGCACAAAGTATGGAACACAAGAATGTTGCTTACAAATTCTGATCATTGACCCAAAGGTTCTTCTTCTACTTATAGAATGTAGAAGGGAAAGTACAAATGAGAAACTCAACTGAACTGAAACATAAACAAAAGGTAAAGATCACATCTGGAAATCATCCTCCTTTAATTCCTCTTTAAGTGACACAATTATCACTTAACTAATATAATTGTTCCACATAACTTAAAGTAATGGTTTCAAAACCAATAGCTTTAAATTTTTACAATTTCATCCGGGGAACGTGGAAAATAGAAGAAGAAAAAGTAGAAAGAGAAAGACATGCCAGCTGTAACATCTATGTCTTCTTTTTGTTCTGATAAGGAATATACTTGTTAGACATGTATGTCAGCATCTTCCCATCTGTCTTAGCCACAACTTACTTTTTTATCTAGAACTGCAGCAATCCTTCATTCAACACCCTGATACGTGCTTCTACCTCCTCCAAGCTAGGCCTGAACTTCTCAATATCCAACTGCAGTGCTACCAGTCTACTGATGGAATTCATCATGAAAATCTTAACAACTCCATCAATTGTCTCTTGCACCATCAGAAGAGATTCTTCTAAGGAATTAAGCACTATGCTAGGAATGATGTGTGTGTATGAAGTAACATTTCCGACCACTTCCTCATGAGTGAAAGAAATGATATTTTTTGGTAAAGATGATGCCATACTCTCAAGTGCCTACATCCTCTTCACCATAATCTTGTAAATCTCTAAACAGAAATATACTGTAAACTCTAGCTGCTTCCCCTTCTCAAGTGATCTGTTAGGTACAATCTGCTCCATAATCAACACTTCTCTCGACAACTTATTGATTTCTGCCAAAGTACTCAGGTTACTCTCAGCAACTGTGTTCATATCTACCATGCTTGTCATCAGTTACTTCAGATGATTTTTTGCAACTTTCATAATATTTAGGTAGGTTGGAACCTCTCCGCGTTATACAAACTGTTGACGAATAATCAGAATTTTCCATTCGTCAATAACTTTTACCTGGTTGTTTGCATCTTCCTTTTCCTGCATCAGATGATCACTCACCTACTTCTATGCTAAAATGGGCTGAGTGGAAGATTTAACAACCTTGGAAATGATCTTGTATAACTCAGATACCTACTTCTGAAGTTCAACTTTCTCCACCTCTTCTTTGCCAAGCCTAAGGAATAGAGCATCTATTAATGTCTGTGTATCCTACTTCAATCCTTCTGTAGTGGCTTGAGCTATGGGTACTCTGGTAACTTTTATGTCCTCTGTCATGAGCTCATCTTCTTTCTTCTCCTCTACCGGAACTGACATCTCAAAAAACTTCTGCCCTGACTCGTCAATGATCAACCTTGAAGTTTCCTTAGCAACTTTAGGTGTTCTATCTTTCTCGCTTAGATTCAGGAGCAGCTACAAGTCATGTTCCTCCAAGTTGATTTCCTCTCTAGCCTCTGGAACGAACTATAAATTCAACCATTCTTATAAATTTCTTCTTGGATAATGAGAAGTTACTGAGTGTACCACTATCTCTAGCTCTGATTCCTCTCCATCTGAAACTGCTACAATGTTATGGCTGCCATCCTGTGAGTCCTTCAAAGACAAAGCTCTTTCAAATTCGGCCATCTGCAGCTTCAATGTTTCTTCAGGAACAGGTGCTGAATAGAGTGTCTGAGTGGAGAAGATGAATGTTGTTGGATTCAACAGAGTAATGGTAGTGTCCTACTAAAGTGCAACAATTGGTAAATTTCTAGATGCTGGAGAAGTCAGAACTAACATCATAGCCATGGAAGTGATCTTCTCCTTTGATTGAGACCTTCTATGAACTTTCATCTTCTCAGGCGTTCTGTTGCTTTCTTCTCTGTGCTTCCTCTTGAGGGAAAATCCTATGTTAAAGTTGTCTATGATTTGATTCATCAATGTTTCATCAAGGTAGTATCCCCTCATCAGAAACCATTTTGAAGTTTTCACCAGAACAATGGCAGACCTTTCCTCAATTGTATGGCAACCCCCTACATTCTCCTGAAGTATGGCTCTATGTCCTCTCATTTAATGGTATGTGTCAAGTAACACAGTCCCATCATCTTTAAGATCTGTAGATATCCATGTTAATCCAAAGTCCAACACTTTCCGTGCTGATAGCCTGTTGAAATATTTATTTCTAACCTCGTACTCACTTTTACACTTCAGTCAAAAATCTTCTAAAGAAGACACATGTGCATACTCCTGGGAGATCATCTTCCTTGCTACTCCAAATGGATCAAATTTCAGCCGTGTTGGGAATAACTCTTGCTTGTACTCAGAGAACATCTCTGCTTCCACTCCTCAAGCTATATGAATGCTCTAGCAGATATAATGGCCCACAATGATCGAGAAGAAGTCCATAGACTTGTGTCATTTCAACTGAAGGTCATGTATCTCCACAAGTTGTCTTCTCAGCTCCATGGTGACCAATCTATCATTAGGATATCTAGGCAACTTAACTAGTTCTCTAAAAATCCATTGACCGTGAGGTATGTGAAATCTACAAACTGAATGAAGAGACTACCAATTCTAGACATAGCTTCCCACGCTTCCTTGCTTACCATGTTGGCCCTTTAGATCCCTATCCAACCTGGAAATGAATTCGTAGAACAATCCATCATTGACCACTTTGAAATATTTCTCACATGTAGGTACAGTAAGTTATGGGTAGCACTCGAAAATAGGGTCCTTGGAAAGAACACCACATCTATTCAGCTTGGAGAAGATGCCTTGTGAAGTTGTTGTGTATATCAAATAGGAAGTCATTTAGAAGCTGAAAGTATGCCTCATGTTCTGGAGTTGCTCACCAATGTTCTCACTAATTAATTCTAACCAATTGATTATTGAATCTACTTTGTTGATTTCAATAGTTTTGATGAAATCATACATCCATTTGCGAAAGGTGTGAGTGTTCGCTTCGCCATTTATCCTGCATAACAACTTGGCAATATTGTCCACCTCTTGTACCAGATTGGACCTCGAAAGATTTCTTGGGAACTTGGAAGGAGATATAGGATTCTTCATGTATCTTCTATTCATTATGTTCATGTAATCAACTCTATGCTTCTCCCACCGGCTTCCGGCATCCTATATGCTAATAGAAGTCACCACCTTTCATGCCAGAATATTGAAACAGTAATTGATGAACTGTGTGCCCAATCAGATTATTGTTTTCCCCGTAGCATCTCAAATTGATCTGGATGATGTATGGTAAGATCTAGCATACTCCATAATTAACTCTAGCAATTGGGCTGTGTACGGAAACATTACAGCTTGAATAATTCCACTGCTTTTGAGTACACGCATGAGGGAATTCTTTCCTACTCTAGATCTTTCAATCAATTTGGAAAGAGGTTCCGGACCTAGATCTGTGGTCTTCGATGTCTAAAAATTTAGAAGTGATGCATGACTCTAATGTGTTCTCTTTTTCATCCCTCTTTACCATGGTTATATCTATCTTTGTCTGAACAATTCTTTTTCTCCTTATTCCGTTGGAATTCTTCACAACTGGTGTAGATCTAGATAATTATTAAGATTCAAAGGATATATTCAATGTATTGGACATTGATATAAACTCCCTTTCTCTTATAAAATCACCAGTAAAGAATTCCTGCAATTAATTCAGACAAAGTTGGCAACTGGAACATGAACAGTGGATTTTAATCATAAAAATCTGCATAATTCAAGCCTTTTGCCCCAAAATTTGATGTTTTATTTGCATGCAAACCAAGCATGAATTTTACCAACTTCACCTGAGCACATATATCACTTATGTAGACAATTATCCAGACACAAATCAACATCCTTCAACCAATGCGCCAAAATTAGAAGCTTCAAGCATTAATTACACATTCTTTTGAGCAAAACTCCTCTTCAAATGGGCCGCACTTTCTGTCTGGGCTGCACTTCTCTTATTTTGAATGAATTAATTCATCCTTATTGCAGCCCTTACTTATATAATCCTCATAATTCTATAATTAATTAATACCTTTCCTATTCCTGAAAATTAATTAATTAGTAAATAAGCTTTACTCTTCAAATGGGGCGCCTATTTTGTGCATGCTCATGGCTGCCATTAAATAAATTAAATTTATTTAATTTTAGACTTCTGCTTCTAGTTAACTCAAGCCTCAGAGTATGCTTTGACCTTAGCCACTGAAAATAGGAATTAATTAAATCAATTAATACTTTAAAAAGTATTATTTCTCTCCCAAATAGGGTGCACTTTTTTACATGAAGGCGCTGCATTAAATAAATAATATTTATTTTATTTTAGCATGTCTAATTTCATCTTCCTTTATCCACTTTCCCTTTGTTGACTTTTCCACAAACCTGGGCGCCAAAATTGGAGATGAATTTACTTAATTTAATGCATTTAAGGCTACCTTTCTTTCCCTAAAAGGGTCACACTGTTTGAAAATGAGGGATTTCTATTTTTAAAAGACAATGGGATTATTTTCCCTACAACGCAGCTCCGAAAATCCCATGACTCACTTAAGTTGTTTGAGTTTTATAATGGGATTATTTACCCTCTAATGCAGGTAATAAAATCCCATTAATGCCTTAAGTGATTATTTCACAATGGGAATTTTTACCCTGCAAGGAAAGTAAGAAATTCCCGCCTGCCTGTTGCCTCTAATTTTCCCATTGTGACTTAAGTGATGTTGCTTCCATCAGAAAAAGTACCCTACTAGGTAGGTACAAAAGTCTCACCTACCTGCTGCTTCCAAAAATCCCATGATTCACTTCAAACCCTCTTTTTCCAAAAATGTGGCTAGCCCAGAAGAAGCTTTTTGGTGCACGACTTCGTCTTTTCCTAGAGAACCAGACCTCCGATGGAGAATTAATTCTAGCACAACATGCATAGGTGATCCCCAGATACTCCAGGATAAGAATCAAACCAAACCGGAAAAGGAATTGATTTAGAGAAATTTCACAGAAAACGAAATAGGAAAAAACACAAAAAACACAAAATGTTGCCAGAAGTCACAAATAAAGCCTATGATCCATTTATGGTTAAAAACCTTACTGGTATATGGGAATAATTATATCTACGATCACAACAGGGTTAAAACAGAGCACAAGTTTCCTCAAACAGGGATCAAATTAATTAAATACAAATTTCCCGCAGGAAAACCCCAACGACATAATAAAACAATTTTGGGCATTTGGGTATTTGTCGAAAATGGATTATATGGCTCCATGGGAATATCTTGACACAGTACAATAACTTTCTGGTAATTAAAACACAAAATGACCCACTATTTTAAAAGTATTATTATTTTTAAATAGGGTAGTCTCAGATTTCAGGGTGAAATCTGGGGACACAAAATATAGATGCATATGAAGGGTTCGGAGTGACCTCAATGACCATAATAGTGGACTTACTAACTGAGTATTGCACTAAATATAAGACCCAATGTAGTTTTAAGTATGTGTGTGTGTAATTATGCCCTAAGTGTTCTTATGTGTGTCGTATTTTCTGAGTAGCAAGAAAAAAATGGATGTAGAATGTAATTAAATGGTCAATGGAATTGAATAAACTCCCCTCCCTAAAGTGTGATGTAGATGAACCAATCTCATGTCCCTTGTGATGGAGCTAGATTTATGTAAATGGAATAATAAAAGCATTTCATGGATATAACCTTAGGTGGAGATATTATTGCTTTGTGTTTTGTCCCTCATTATGTTCACATAACTTTATAATTATATGGTTCTCTTTCTTTAAATTTGTAATCAACTGCAAAAATGATGACCACTAAAAATATAATAAGCTCAAATGACTAGAAATTTCCCAACAAGTAATAAGTATGTGCAAAGAGGATCAAGATGCCTAGAGGGGACCAGGGATGCCCCAGTCCCTGCTAGGCATCCCAATAAGAAATAGGAAAATGTAGTGTAAAAGTATAGACTAGGAAACTAGAGGTGAAAGATTGAAAAAAATAATGGAAAATAAAACACGATGGCCAAATACATGGGTTGATTAGTACTCTTTTCCACTTAAGAACCATGTTAATACTAGTATAAGACCGAGACTAAATAATTACCCAAACTACATGATTTCGTATCTACATTTGCCCCAACTTTATGTTGGTGAGTAGAAATATCCATAACATAAAGTAGATAGAGATATGTACCTCATAACCATGTACATCAAGTATGCATGTGTGCTGAGGGACTAGACAAAGTGTCAACTGATAAAAATGTGGACTATGGATTCTAAGGAGGAGAAAGTGAGAAAAGTGATGAAAATGAACCTAGGGTTGAAACACATGTGTAAATTTCATGATGTACCTATTGTTGATGTTTATGTGTGCGATAGTTGTTTGTTGTTTGTGTTCAGTGTCACTTCCCATATAGACAGACCTACAAGAGAGAAGTTGACAAATAGTCAAATATGCATGTATATGATCAAACTATGTTAAAAGTGTGTAAGGAAGGTATATTAAAATGTTGGAAATGTGAAAAATGAAAATGCGCACCTGATCCATGGTAATAAAATGGGGTGTAAAAAGGATCATGTACATGATGTCGAGGCACGCATTTTTTGGGTGATCTCACACATGTGTAATGGAATAAGTGTAGGGATAATTGTCCAGTGTCATCTGTAAACCTTTAATTGCTTCCCATTATGTAATACATCATTCCATATGGTGTGTATAAACATGTGTTATGGACTATCTTCCATGTAAAATATATTGTGTATGGATTTCTATAGAATGTATTGAACTTCCAATCAGTTTGTAACTACCCCCTAGTCTGAGGTGTCTAGGAAATACCATTGTATTTCCCCCTAGTTTTAGGTATCCTAGAAAGGTCCCTATGTTAAGGACCCATGTCTGATTCTTATCCCTAAAAACTATGTTGTAATGGTACCATGTTTTGTATAACATTGTATGGGGTGACTGATTCTCCCATGTGATGCCCCCCTCATTTGAGGTGCATACAATGTCACTGAAGGAGTATACGACCCAAAGGAGGACCAACCATTTTGTTAATGAAATTGTTCCCCACAGGGGGAAGAGAATATGCTTATTAGAAACCAAGGCACACGTAAACAAGTGGTATAGGAAAATAAGTGTTATTGCAAGCAAATACAAACACTCATGTAAAAGATGGAATATAATCTAAGTAAACAATATGTAAGCTAAGACACAATCAAATAATGTAAACACATAAAATGTAATTGTAGACTACAAAAACCAGGTTGAAAATATGGTACATCACTCACTTTGTTGCAATACAATAAAAGCTATACAGGATGCAAGTAATCAAAGAACAAGAAATACATAGGGAAAAATCCCACAAGCAATGACAAGAAAAAGGAAACAATGTAGCAGACAACCATGAAAATGAATAGTCTTGGATTAAAAAAATGTTGCACATGAAGCACCCATTAGCACATTAGAAATATAAAATGTGTGTCAACGCATGCATAATCATATAAAGTAGGGTGCTATGAAACAAAATGAAGCAATAACACTTATAGTGTATGAGAGTGGATGCCCCCAGGTGCTGCTATGGGACTAGTAATAGGTATGTGCCAAGCATCTGTGCTATGTGTAATGGATCTATAAAATATTTGATCAAAACTAGAAAGGTAAGTGAACGTGCATGTGTGTATGATAAAGATAATGACATGCAAGATATCTATCTAGCATGTGTAATAAGATGAACATGTAGCAAGTAAATCTAAGAAAGAATAAATTTAACCAAGATATGAAGTATGGTGTGGATGTGATGGAATGAAATATCCAATGAATTATAAGATCAGTGTATCCCCTCATTGGATGTGTATATATGCAATGAGGTTCATTTATTTATGCCCCATCAAAAGTCAAGAATGAACCGTAAATAACAGTGCATCACTGGGAAATAGTTTGAGTGATGTGTTGTCATGTGGAAAGAGTTGAGGATTTGAGCATAGATTGTTGATTGTACAATGATGATGTGTGTCAGATATTGAACACAACATAGGGATGATCTTATTTTTAAGTTGTATAAGGATATGCTAGGATGTGTGATGATTTAGCCTTAAGCATATATCACTAGATGGGTAATTAAGATGCTAAAATATGTGATGATGTAGCACAAAGCATATACCACAAAATAAATGAATGTGATGATGCAGAACAAAGAAATTATCATGAAATGTATGGATGGATTTCTAGAAAATGTGATGATGTACCACAAAGCTATATCACAAAATATATAGATGGAATGATAGAAAACATGATGATTTATTAGAAAGAATATATCAAGATATGTTGTCAATAATGTGATGGCTAAAAATGTCACATAGCATGACAAAAATATTGATTGATTGAATGTAAAGATACAAGTGTAGAATGATATGGTGTGATGAGGTTAGGTTTAACTTTTATTTAGACCGTGATCAATCAAGTATCAACCATTGGACTAGATTGTGTCATCAGGTAGTGAGTGCAGCTCATATAAGTAGATGAGGAAGATGTGTGATATGTGGAGTGAGTGTGGTGATGAGAAAATGGTGTAAGTACATAATGTGTGAAATGTGTAATCTATAATATGTAGTTTATGTGTAGATTATATAAGTGTGGATGATGTAAAATGTATAAGAATGTAGCATGGAGAATGTGTACTATGGATAGGTATATAAAGCACAAAGTGTGGATGATAAAGAGTAAGTGGAAGATTTTAAATCTATAAAAATGTATGTTGTGTGAAGATGTAGAATATGGAGTGTATATTGTGTAGTATGTGAGGTTCATGTCTATAGGATTCCCTTAATAGTCGAGTGTGAATCATAACACGAGAGTGTGTCATAGGATAATTACAATACTAAGGTATCAAGATGTATATGGTGTATGTGATAGACTAGATGTGAAGTGATGGTAAAACAAGACACTCTTTGATGCTATAATGGGGGAGAGAATAAATATTGTGATGCCCCCCAACTGTGTAATCCATGATGGAGATCTAGTTAATGATGCTAAGCGATTCAATGTAAGGAGTATTTTCCTTAACAAAAGTGATTGGACGTTGAAGTGGTGATGGTTTAGGAGCCTTACAAGGTGGTTGCTTATTTGATAATATTGTAGAAGACTTGAGTGGAGGCTAGTTTTAAGTGAGTTTTAAAGGAGGTTGATTAGATTGACTTGGTAATATTGTAGACAACTTAACAGAAGGAGGAAATGGATAACAAATATTAGCAGGGGATTACTTAGTTTGAATTAGTAATTCCAAAGATAACTTAAGTGGAGGAAGAGTGGGACCATCCTTAAGAGGAGGTTGAGTGGATTGAATACACGGAACTTGAGTGGTTGAACAAGGAACCTCATAAGTGATAGCGGGATGCTCACTATATGTAGAAGAAGAAGATTTAGGAGCCCATTTGAGTCTAACATTTGTAGATGGGAATGCAGAAGTATGTTGTGTAGTAAATTATATAAATTACTAACGCTCAAGATGCTTGATTATTCATTGTAAAGCATAGAAATTATTATCATTGTTTTGATTGATTCGATGATAACTATAATATGGATGGCCTTGATATTTTTCAAGACTATAAGGACAATATCCATGAGTAGATGGTTAAGTGATCAATTGATGACTAAGGACCTCAATAAGAATGTCATTTTTCTTAGCATTGTGATTAAACATGAGAGGATCTAGTAATGGAAAGAATTGAGGCTCACTAATATGATCACATGTAGAAGACGTGACATGAAGATGAGATATAGAAGAAGAAAAAACATGAGCTTGGGAGACATCCTTAAGCTGTTGGATTTCAAATTTAATCATGGATTCCATAGCCTAAAATTTTACTTCAAATAAATAATATAAATCTTGAATTGACTCCAATATACGTTGATTAAATAGAGGATCATGAAGGATAGGGTCGTGAAATAGATGATGGAAAATAAGACTTATTTCATGTGCCAGTGTATCTATACGAAGGACATGTTATCCAAAATTCACCCCCAAGTAAGGTAATTTTGATAACATGCAAGCAATTATATTGATTCAGGGCGAAAAGTCATGTTTCTAGGGTCCCCTCATATTTGTCTAACTCCCCTGTCCAAGAGGAAGAAAGTAAGCGAACTGGCCGAAATGATGCACAAACAGTCCAAAGGCAAGTGGGACAGAAGGAAAACCCCGGTTGCGATCCAGGAAAAATCGGCCGAAAATTGGTCTAAGTCCCGCTCAAGGTCGCCTCTGGGACGTTTGGGACAGAAAGTAGCGCGAACCAGCCGAACCGGGCGAAATGAGTCAACGCAGCCAGAAAAAGTCTGGGACGCGCGGGTACACAAAGTACGCGAACCGCCCGGATCGGCCGAAATAAGAACTTTTGTCTCGGGACAGTTGGGACAAAAAGGCATGAACCGGCCGAACCGGGCGAATTTGTCCCGGACAGTCCAAAAGCAAATGGGACACGCGGGCCAAAAGTACGTGAACCGGCTGGATCGGCCGAAATGGGAAATTTCAGCACCAAAACCAAATGGGACAAAGGGACATCGCGGGACGCGAAAAGCCTGAAATGGCCGAAGGCAGAGGAAGAAAAGTCAACATTTGACCCGTGGGAACTTCAAACGGCCATAACTTTTGACTCCGAGCTCCGATTTTGATAAAATTGGACTTTCTGGAACGAGCACGACGTCCTTTACGCCACAGAAACTGGATTTCTGATTTTTCAGTGAGGGTAGATATATTTAAATGAATGAAACGTGTTCGACTTCAGTCAGTTAATGTTCATTCCCGTCAAATGACAGAAAACGCCTGCCAGGCCCAAAATAGCTGCCTGCACTCAGAAGGCCATAACTTTTGCATTTCTCAACGAAATCGCACAAAATTGGTACCGTTGGAATCGTGTTTCCGAGCCCGATGCACAGCAATAAAGAAATTCCAAATTTGATCAGAAACTGATTGAGATTTTTAAGAAAACGTGGCCGGGTTCAGAACAGTGTTTTATTTGGTAGCTGGGAGTGCATTTAAGAGGCATGGTCATCATTCTTTCTCTGCTGCAGCACATGGGACAGTATGGGGAGCCTTTTGCAAGTAATGTATACCCATTCCACTCAATTTAATGCCTCTTACAGGTGGTTGAAGGACAGATTTCGGGATTTCCACTTTCTCTTCTCTTTTCCTTCTCATTTTTTCTATAAATTGGAGTGTTGGGCTTATTGTAAAAGGAGAGAGTTTTTGGGTAAAAAAGCTCTGTCAAAATTGCTTTGTGAAGCCAGTGTGTTGCAGGCCCTTGTAGTGGACTCCTTGCATGGTGATCCAGGCCCTTATCTTGTAATAGATTGAACTGTGCATATCATGAAGCAATAAAATATCAGTTTGTGGATATATCTTCCCCTGCTGTGTTTCCTTGCATTCTTCTTGCCCCTTTAATCTTTCTACAAGTATATTGTGTCTATTTTTATGTTCTTGCAGGAATTCATTATTATTATGCATGTGCTTGGAATATTACTGTGAATGCATTTTGCTGGATTATGGTGAACTGTCATCACCTCTTCTAGTGTGCACTTTGCCTCTGTATTTCACACATTTGGAGATTACTCTCACACCCTCTTTTTCTGGTGTATCACCGCTTTAGTGTAGGCTTTCATTTTATGCATTCTCTCTCTCTGGTCCCTTGGAATTTTTAGGTTAGAATAGCTAGTTTCTGCCTGCATTAGAGTAGATTGTGGCAGGTAGTTTAGGGGCAAGAACCAGCTTTCTCTGGAGGTCTATCTCAAGTAGCAAGTCCCACAACTTGGAGATAGTACCCATGTTATCCAATCACACTGGATGCTTAGAGTGATCAAACTAGAAATCTGATCAACATCCAGGGGTGCTGTGATCCGGTGATAACAGTAGCAATATGTTGGACTTTATGCCATAAATCAGGATTGAAAAGTAAATAATCGTTTATCCAGCTACTCACGGTGACTAGACTCTAGGGTGAAGAGAAAAGAATGAGGATACTAAGAGCGTGAGGATGAAGTACAGGTTAACTAAAATGGAAATTATGCGGTTTCTATTGTAGCCTAATTTTATACTATAGAAGCACTAAATAAATAAAAAATAACATACTAAAATATACCAAAAAAACTAAGCTATGAAAATGTGAAACCCTAAGTGCAAGACAGGGTTGGAAGAGCCTTAGCTGATTCGTTAGATTTTTTTGGACAATGTCAAAGTGGAGATTGGATGGAAAGGAAGAGGAAATTGTTGCACAGGGAATCAATAAAATGCATATCTGAGCTATTTGGCCACACTGGGGCGCCTGGAAAGGGATGGGGGCACCTACGGCTCCTAGGTATAAGATCCAGGTGCCATGGTTTAAAGACATAACTAAGGAATATCCTCTAGTGGGTCATTGAGTGTTTGCATGTGCTCATTTCCTATTCTGTGGATCCTGATATAGGATCACCAAAGTTCCCGTAAACCTGTAATAATGAATCACCTGTAAAACCCAAAGAAAAGAATCAAAATCCTAAAAAAAAAATGCATATGAAGGGGTTAAACTCGCCCCAGTAGCCACAATGGTGGATTTACTAACTTATCATAGCACTACATCTTAGAGCCAATGGAGTTCTAGGTGTATTTGTGTGTGTGTGTGTAAAATTATGCCCCTAGGTTCTCTTGTGTGTGTTTCACTTTGTGAGTAGTGAGTAATAACTAAATGTAGAATGTAAGTAAATGGAGTATGGAATAGACTAAACTCCCCTTTTATGAAGTTTGATACAGATCAAAAAAACCTTGTGTCCCTTTTAATGGAGCTAGATGGATGCAATTGGAGTAAAATAATTCTTTTATGGATGCAAAATTAGGTGCATATACTAGTGCTTAGTGCTTAGTCCCTCATTATGGTCACATAGCTTTATATCTATATGGTTCTCCTTATTTAAGTTCCCAATTAACCCTAAAAAGGTTGAACACTAAAAATGTCAAAATATCAAAGGAGTATAAAGTGCCCAAAAAGTATGAGAAAAGTGGTAAAGAGGATCAGGGTGCCAAGAGGGGACCAGGGTGCTTTTGGGCGCCCCATACCCAGTTGGGGGCCCTAGTCTAAAATAGTAAAACTATAGTATGAAAGTACAGATTAGGAAAGTACAGGTGTAATTGTTAGTGAAAAGTCACAGCACCCCCTAATGGCCAAAGATGTGAAGTGCTTAAAATGGGGCATTCGGTGTGCTTGCATAACATTGGATCATCTCTCAACCTGTGGGACTTGCAAACCTGAGATGATCCTCCAGAGAAACCTAGTTCTTGTTCCTAAACTACCTGCCACGAGCTACTCTAATGTAGGAAAAAATTAAACTGTCCTAATCTAGCCATTCTAAGGAACCAGAGTGAAAGAGAGGGTGAAAGAATAGCCTACACTAAAGCAGTGATACACCATAAACGGAAAGGAGTGAGATGCTTTGTTGAGGGAAGATGAAACATGGGAGAAAGGAAGGTGGGAAGGTCAGATTGAAGTGACACAAACCCAGATCCTAATCCATGAAACACAATGCCCTACACCTATAAATGTGAAATACATGCACATAAAATAGATTTTAAAGGGAGAGGCATAGAGAGACAACAAAACAATGTATATGGTTGAAGAAACACCACAAAAACACGTTTTATTGCTCTATATGGGTGCACAGACCATTATTTTTTTTCTTAGAGTCACAAAATTCTTGCTAGGATCAGGAGAAGGTTTTATACTCAAAATGGAGTTGGGAAACAAATTTGACAGAGTTTCCCTATGCCTAGAATAATCTCTTCTTTTCTCAAATGAGAAGTGTTACAACATATAGAAAGAATAAGAGAGGGAAGAGGGAAAAGTCAAATCCTGATTCAACTACGATGGGATATTCATTGAATCCTACCTTGAAGACTCAACCGTTATCAATCAATGCCCCTTTCAAATCCACCCCAAATCCATCTATTCTATCTCATTCTATCTGTCTAGTGTATTGAAGAGGAACGCTGGATTGAATTGAATCATATCTAGTAGGGCTCTGTATTAATGTCCTTAAATACATTTTCTAATTTTTACCCACCAATGCCTACAAAAAAAGATATTTTATGTTTCCAAGGCATATAGGGCGTCGAGACGTTTGTAAAAAATATTCTCCCACCCAAATCTGAGCTCTCAGTCAAAAGATATGGCCAATTGAATATTTTTGGTCATGGGTGTGTAATATTTAAATGAGTCTATCTATACCGGGTCCACGTGGTAGCTCAACACTTGTTTATGATTTGAATCCTTCCTTTACTATTGGAATAGCACCCATGTGACATGTGGCGGCATCTGTAGGTTTCACTATTTCCTTCATATTCATCCTGAGTCTTCTCTGCAGGTGGAGGCACTATTTCTGACCCAAGACACGCGGAGGCTTTGCGCATGTTTAAAAACTACCCCCAGACTTTACCTTTGGAGTATTGTGGATACGCAATGTGGAGACCTCTGTGGGCCTTTGGAGTTTTCAATGGTTTCCCTCACCTTTTCAGGCTCTAGGACACGTTGAAGGCCCACGGTCAATTGACAACCTGCTTAGGGTCCCGATTTTGAATGTTCACTGTTTCGATACCTAGTACCTTCCACTTGCATTCATTACTTATTCATTTTGGGACCATTCTCCTTTTGACATCTGTTGACCATTTTCTATGTGGATGGATGGCGTAAGTTTGAGTCTCCACCTTGGGCTCCCATTTTGGAATTGCACTAAACCAACACTTGGCACCTTCCACCAAGTCAAAGAATTTTCAATGGCCGGTGTAACTTTTGGAGCTCTAGACACATGGAGGCTTGGTGCTTGTTTGATCCTACCTCTCTTGGTTTTAACTTTTGGAGGTGTTTCTTTTGGACACTTGGCAGCTTCCATTGTATCCTCCATATTTAGTCGATTTTGAGGTCCGTCCTGAACTATTTCAGAGCCCGAAGAATTTGAATCTTCATTGTTTCTTTTCCTTTGAGCCTCTGGTTCCTTTGAAACCACTCGGAATCCTTCCCTGACCCTGCTATTCCATTTACGAGTCTGCATGTAATCTATTTGTTGGATTTGAGGCACGGATTCACTCTATAGAGCCATTTCTTGAATTTCTTCTTGTACAGGGTCATTTGATCTTTTGTAGGCCCTGCCACTCCATTGTAAAATTCCCTCTATAGCCTTATTTCTCATCCTAGAATGTGAGATCATGGGTATGATTCATTTCCTTCATAATTTCCTTATGTGCAGGACTTGGCTTGAGAAAATTAGTCAGGGGTGAATTTGGGATAACAATTTGGTGACTCACAGGGACATCTACCTGCTAAATTAAGAGACCAGTAGCCTTGAAGCGTCCATTGGGCATGGAGTCACAATTGATAGCCTAGTACAGACTCTTCCTTGAGAATGGACTCCCCAACTTCCTACACTTTCTTTGTTCTACCTTTCCTTGAGCCTACCCACGCATCTGTACTCTCAATTTTCATAAGAAAACTTTGAAATGGAGTTTTTGAGAGTAGAAAATTATATTAACGTGGGGATTTCATTTGTCTCTAAATGGACTGACGTAAAAAAATGTCCTTTGGTTACTCTGCATTTGTTTCATTTTTTGGAGCTAGCAAATTCTACAGACAACTATGGATATTTCTACCATGAAAACTAAAGAGCCTGGCCTTGGTCTGTCCTGAGAATGGACTGCTACAATGTTTACCTGGGGAACATTAAACTTTGTAATGACCATAACGTTGGAGAAAAAAAACACAACAACAATGCTATGTACAAATAATCAAATCATACATTCCTCAAATGAGACATGTAGAGTGTGCATAAGCACTTCTTCTGCTGAAAAAAAATTTTAATCCTAGTCCTAAACTAACTAGAGAGAAAAGGGGCTAAACAAATCCTGCTATATGCAGGGAGAAGTAGCTTCCCTTTCTCAAGAGAGGAAGCCATGCAAATGATTTGACACTAAATATGGCTTCTTGTATGAGTCAAAAACTGACTTTAAGTCAATCCTTAACCCATATAAGCAAGGTATCAACATTAATGGAAAATACCTCCTCAAGATGATTTACATTGGACTCATGGAGGTGTTGATGGTGACCCTTGGTGCTTTGATACTCATCCTCATGCCCTAAAGTAGGCATGACTGGTTTTATTTTCTCCCTTGGCTCCAATGAAGCCAAATATCTGATTAGGTAAGGTATGGTCCTTTTACTCTACCCATGGTTATGAACTCTAACTCCAAGAATGGATCCTTCTTGCTGAACTTCTTGGATGGATTGTGTGGGAGGAATGATAGCCTCATACTCTTTCCATTTTTCTTCTTTTATGATGAACATGGAAGACTCATATCTTCTAACCTTGGTTCTAGAGGGATGTCATGAATTGCAGGATGTTGCACTTGAATGTTCTCCTCCATGGCAATAGGCTCATGTGCTTGGAATGTGGACGATCCAAGAGAAAATGATGTGATATCCATGAGCTCCTCTTCACCAAAGAAATGTTCCAAGTCTAACAGACAATATGCCTCCTTGTTGTCCTGCTACATGTGGTCTACCTCATCCATGGTGTCCTCCTAATTTGAAACTAGCTCACCATGGTTTTCCTCATCCTCAAACATGAAGTTTGAAAGATCAAACTGCTCTTCAACATCATATCTTAAAGGGGATGAAGTGGGAGAAATAACTGAAGGTTCTTCTATGGCCTGCTTTACACTTGAGGCCTCTGAAACTTTATGGTCCTCCTCCATCATGGGTTCATCAATCAAATAAGGCCTTTGAAATGAAAGTAAAACATATTCAATGATGCCTTCTTCATTGAGTGACTTCAACTCTGATTTGATCTCTCCCCAGCTGCTCCTCTTCAATGTGATTTGGATATGGTTGTTCCTCCTCAACTGGTTGTGGATCTTGGATTAGGTCACCATTCTCTTCAGACAGAGATCCATAAATAGATTGTTAACCTTCTTCTTCTTATTTTTGTTCCTTCTCTGCTGCAAACTCAGCCTCAACCACCACTGGATCTTCAACCTTGACCTCATATATTGGCTTGACCATCAAGGGGATATTTGTAAACCCAAATTTGGTGGCCTAATTCTTCAGATTGTCTGTCATTTATTCTCTGTTGGGATCCAATTCTTGTTTTTCTCCTTTACTATATTATTGATTCTCTTCTTGACATGGACTTGGGAAAGCAAGAGGAGTGGCAGGTTGGGGTTCAACTAGCTTTGCAATTGTTTATAGTGGGGAGGGGAGTGGAACTTCTTGTTTGTTTGGAGGGGATGACTGTTTGAAAGGGAAAAGGGGAGAGGAACCGAAATGGGGTGGAAGACTAGGGGATGGAGAAATGGAATCCAAACTTGGGGGAGCAACTAGAAAGCTTGTAAATTGGAGCTTGGCTTGAGATGGTGCTGCTTGAGAAAGAGAAAAATAAAAGCTATGAGATTTTGGACTCGCCCATTGACAAGGTTTTCTTGACTCTAACTCATAAGCCTTGATCTCCTCTGTCCATTGTGCAAGTTGGGGAAGCATTTCAATCATGAAGTCTAGCTTCTCCTAAGGACTGTAATGTCTTGGAAAAGGACCTCCGCATAGACAAGGTGCCCTGTAACCAATCTTAAATGACTTCATTTGTGCTATGGCCCTGGACTGCACCATGCTAGCATCAAGTTCTTGAATTTTCTCTAGCAGACTATCATCCTCCATGTAGCTATTACCATTGTATGCACCCCCTTGTTCTGGATAAGCTCTATGGCCAAAATGATTTTGAGCTTGCTCATATGGGTAAGCATAATGGTTCTGGATCTGATCATAATGCTGATTTGGAGGAGTTAGGAAATGTATTAGAGGTGGATTACACTATTGTTGCTATAAGTGTGAGTTCCATGAAGGGTATGAATTAATGTTTGCACAACTTCATGGAATGGGGGAATGTGAAAGAGATGGAAGAAGAAAAAGGATGAAAATGAGTGCAAATGGATGGAAAAGGTCTGCAACTCAGAGAATTGGTTTTTGACTAGATGGAGTCACCAGATGTGCTTGCATGTGCCTCAAAAGGTTGAATCCCACCAAGAACACATCAACTTGATGAAATAAAGTGAAGACCCCTTGTCCCACCAGGAATTCCAAAACTATTAGGGCATTCACATGGTGGCTTACGATTTTTTGTTTGTAATGAGACACATTGGAAAGATGGAAGATCTAAGCTCAGTGTCCCACTGGGTGTGTAAAAAATTTTAGTGCAAAATTATAGCACCCCCGAATGGCAAAAGATGTGAAGTGGTTAAAATGGGGCATTCGATGTGATTGCATAACATTGGATCATAGCTCAAGCTGTGGGACTTGCAAAATTGAGATGATCCTCCAGAGAAAGTTGGTTCTTGTTTCTAAAATACCTGCCACGAGTTACACTAATGTAGGAAAAAAATAAACTATCCTAATCTAACCATTCCAAGGAACCAAAGAGAAAGAGAGGGTGAAAGAAAAGCCTACACTAAAGTGGTGATACACTAGAGAAGGCCAGGGGAGAAATGAAGATGGTAATGTCAGACATAAGTGACACAAATCTAGATCCTAATCCATGATCAAAACTCCATGAAACACAACACCCTGCACCTGAAAAATGTGAAATACATGCACAGAAAATAGATTTTAAAGGGAGAGGCATCGAGAGAAAACAAAATAATGCAAAGGGTTGAAGAAACATTGTAAAAACACATTTTATTTCTCTATATGGGTGCACAGACCATTATGTTTCTGCTTAGAGGAAAAAAATGCTTTCCAGGTGTAGGAGAATGTTTTCACCTCAAAATGGAGTCAGGAAAAAAAATTCACAGAGTTTCCCTACGCCAAGAATAATCTCTTTTTCTCTCAAATGAGAAGGTGTTACAATATATAGAAAGAATAAGAGAGAGAAGAGGGAAAATTTGAATCGTGTTTCAACTACCACGGGATATGCATTGGATCTTACCTTGAAGACTCAACCACTATCAATCAATTCCAATTTCAAATCCACCCCAAATCTATCAATTGTAGATCCTTTTGTCTGTCTTGCCTATTGAAGAAGAACGAAAGATTGAATCGAATCAGATCTGGTAGTTGGAGGAATTGGGCTTTGTATTAATGTCCTGAAAGATGATTTCCCATTTTTTACCCACCAATTCCTACAAAAAGTGATATTTTATGTTTGCAAGGAATAGAGGGCATCGATTCATTTCCAAAAAATCTTCTCTCGCCCAAATCTAAGTTCTCAGTGAAAAGATATGGCCATTTGAATTTTTTAGGTCACAGGGGCGTAATATTTAAATGAGTCTTTCTGTATCGGGTCCATGTGGCAGCTTTGCGATCATTTTATATTTGAATCCTTCCTTTTCTCTTATAATAGCACCCATGCGACATGTGGAGGATTCTACAGGTTTCCCTATTTCCTTCGTATTCTTCCCGATTCTTTTCCGCGAGCGGAGGCACTATATCCGATTCAAGACACATGGAGGCTTTGTGCATGTTTAAAAACTACCCGTAGATTTTACCTTTTAAGTAGCACAGATATGACACGTGGATACCTCCATGGGCCTTTAGAGTTTTCAATGGTCACCCTAACCTTTTCAAGCTCTAGGACACGTGGAAGGTTCGCTCTCATTTGACAACCTACTTAGGGTACCTCCTTTTGAATGTGCACTGTTTGGAGACATGGAACCTTCCACTTGCATTCATTACTTAGCCATTTTGGTCCCGTTATCCTTTTGACCTCTGTTTACCATTTTCTACGTGGAGGGTTGGCGCAAGTTTCAGTCTTTTCCTTGGGCTCCCATTTTGGAATTACGTTGAGCCGACACTTAGCCCATTCCACCGAGCCAAATAGTTTTCAATGACCAGTGCAACTTCTAGAGATTTAGACGTGTGGAGGCTTGGTGCTTGTTTGAGCCTACCCCTTTGATTTTAAATTTTTGACATGTGCCGATTGGACTCTTGGCAACTTCTGTTGTCTCCTCCATACTTAGTAAATTTTGGGGTCTATCCTAAACTATTTCGGAGCCCGAAGACTTTGAATCTTCACCATTTATTTTCCTTTGAGTCTCTGGTTCCTTTGACACCACTCGGCCTCCTTCCCCAACCCTGCTATTCCATTTTAGAGCCCATGTTTAATCTATTTGTTGGATTTGAGGCACAGATTCACTCAATAGAGTCGTTTCTTGAATTTCTTCTTGCACGGGATCATTTGATCTTTCGTAGGCCCGCCACTCCATTCTAAAGTCCCTATGCAATCGTTTTTGTTTTCCTAGAATGTGAGCTCCTGGGTTTGAGTTGTTTCCTTCATAATTTCCTTATGTGCAGAACTTGTCTTGACTAAATTAGTCGGGGGGCGAATTTGGGATAGCAGTAATATTGATAACAACAATGGAAACAAATAAAGATGGCCAATGAGATGGGATAATTAGTACTATTTTCCACTTAAGAACCATATGAATAATAATATGAGACCCAAACTACATAATCACCCAAAGTGTGTGATTTTGTGTCTATAATGACTACTATCAACTGTACTCACCTTGTCACAAAAGACCATGCAACTGATCCCCCTCCTATTTCCATGGATGTTAGCATCGACTCAATTTTTTTTTATGTGTTGTAGGGTCTCTCCTCGGTTTACCCTTATTTTCCACTGTCAAAGAAAATGGGCTTTGCCATTGTAGATTCAAAGAACCCTGATCATTTGGAGAATATCACAACTAACCAACACAATCCCATTAATTATTATATTACACTCAGTATTCTTGGAAGAGTTAATAGGGCCTTCTCTACTAATAAAGAATAGAAAATTCATACGGACATGACATAAAGGAAAATCACCGAATGCTACCTAGATCTCATTAAGTTAGTGGACATGCTAGTTGAAAGAATTCATATTGCTTCTGCTAAGGGGGAAACAACTACTCTCAAGAATATCCTTAAAATGTAAGTTGGCTTTGTTTTGTTTGGGCCATTTTCGCTTTTTAATTTTTGTTGTATACGGGTTTGTTATCTTCTTGCTTCATTGTAATATCTTGTTGTGATGGATTTATTTTACAAGAAATAGGGTCATTTTAAAATCCCCACTTTTACTATATTTCTAAGAAATATTATATTTTTTCATTCCTAGCCTTAGTGAAGTTTGTAATATCTTAATTTGTTTTTTTATATCCTTATGATCGCTACGCTCTAAATAATATGTCTCCATATAACCTAGAAACTTCTTAGATCACAATATCCTACATTATTTTGATAAAAATTAGTGACTACTAAGCTAAAAATATTATGTTGTGCCATAATGTACCATTGAATAAGGTACAAATATAAGTCTCTAACTAGTTAAGTGCTACCGAAAACTAAGCTTGACATATTATATAGTAGATATAGCTATCGACCACATAGCTCATAATTTATTAATTTAATTTGTTAAATCCTAATGATTTTAAGCTATAAATATTATGTGGTTGTTTAACCTAGCACTGGCTAAGTTAAAAATATATTCTTCTAATTTGGAAATGCTGTAAAATATCATAATTATAAATTATTAAATCCTAACGAATGTAATCTCAAAATAATATGTTGTGGCATAACCTAGCATCTGCTAAGATCAAAATATCTTAATTGAATTTATTAAATCCTAACAACATAAATTCTCCAAATATTATGTAGTGACATAACCTAGTTGGCACT
The DNA here is from genome assembly GCA_019776745.2 of Taxus chinensis. Taxonomy (NCBI): domain Eukaryota; kingdom Viridiplantae; phylum Streptophyta; class Pinopsida; order Cupressales; family Taxaceae; genus Taxus; species Taxus chinensis. The sequence goes on along the minus strand of CM034148.1, from coordinate 134,570,700 downwards.
AAGCTTGAAATATCTCAATTTAAAATCTTAAAATAATACAATAAATTTAACTAGTTTATATAGGTCTCGATTGCTATACAGATCTCCAAAGTTAATATCGTTGATTAACTTAGAGGTCTCTAAGCTCAAAACATCTTACTTTAATTTGTTAAAATAGAGCAACTTTTAATATCGCAATATAATTTGTTAGGTTATGTTGAGGCATATGTTTTTTTTACATCAGCAAGATGAGATGACATGTACGGATTTTATGTGCATTTATGACATTGATAGATTGTGTTCATGTGATGAAAAATATTGATTAATGACTATATATACATGAGATAATATTATTAATAAGGATATATTTCAATTTGAAATCTTGGAGACACATTTGGAATATTGGAATGAAGGTGTTTGATATCTCTATATAATCATCATGTACATCGGTCCTTTGGAAATCATTGTCACTATATCCCTATTCAATATGGGTGACACTATAATATGCATTGAGCATTCTTCCTGTGAAGAAGTCAAGGCTAACAAAGAAGTATATAATATTTTGTAGGGTGATGATGTTACATCGTTTATGGAAAGACTATTTGGTCACTTTGTATGAGTAACCAACAATGTACTAACAACTTAGAACAAAAGAAGAGTCAAAGTGAGAAAGATGAAATTTCTTATTTCCAAATATTCCATTGCGGTTGTGATGGGGCTCCCTACGGAGGGAGACATTTATTTTAAATTCTCTCTTTGGGAGGAGATGGATGAGTTCCTTTGTCCTAGTGATAAGATATGAAACTATCATTCGGGCTATGAACAAGAATCACTTCAACAACCATGGGATAGGGTTGTTATGTAATTGATGAGGTACTTCATACTAGAGGGATGCTATAAATTGATATATGGACCTCAGATTTTACTTCTTTCGCACCTTTGGGATGATCATACGGTAACCTTTATGTATTTTCTGTTTCAATCTCTTGAGCAGTGCGTTACAATGGCTTGAGAAGTGGAAGGTCCTTTCCACAAAAAAGGAATTTTTTATTTTCTATTAAAAATTGAAGCTTCCCAAAAATAAATCTAGCACTTCCCTTTTAAGATAGGAAAGTAGCATCGGATCATCCGTGATCCTCCTTCACCATCTCCATCTATCCCCTATTTATGTTGGCTCTTCCCATCATCATCGTCGTCACATTTGTCATCCTTTCAAATCAGATTCAAACATTATGATCATTAGCCAGAGTGGTTTAGTGGTCTTCCCCTATTATTCCACTCATGTATCTCCCTCATCTTCTCTTGTATCTCTTAACCCTTTAGACCCCTTAGAGAACTCTCCCATGGTCTCTGAATGAATTTTGGACCTGACATCTCCTTCCACTTTTCCTCTTACCAATTATTCTCTGACTTCTCCTCCCATCTCCCTATACATTGTAATGTCTACTACCGACTCTACTCACCTTGTCACGAAAGCCCATGTGGATGCCCCCAATCCTATTTCCATCGAATTTAGCATTGACTCAAAAGTGCGTCATGTGTTATGGGGACTCTCTTTGGTTTACCTTGATTCTCTAGTGTCAAAGAAAATGGGATTGACCATTTCATCTTTAAGTCACAATGAGCATTTTGAGAATATCACACCTGACCATCACGAGCCCATTAATGATTATATTATAGTCAGTATCCTTAGAAGACATAGGATGGTATTATCTAATATTAAAGAATGGAAAACTCACACGGGTTAGACATGAAGGAAAATCAACGAAGACTTCATGGAACTCATTAATTTAGTGGATCTATTGGTTGAAAGAAGCCCTACTGCTGCTGATAAGGAGGAAGTAACTACTCTTAAGAGTATCCATAAAATGTAATTTGGCTTTGTTCAGTTTGGGTCTTTTTGAATTTTGAATTTTTGTTGCCTACAATCTTGTTCTCTTCTTATCAAGAATATTTTGTATAATGATGATGGTCATTTCAAAACCCTCACTTTTATAATATTGTAAAAAATATTATGTTTCGGCATATCCTCACAACGACTAATCTCCTAATATTTTAATTTATTTATTTTACATCCCTATGAATGATATGCTCTTAATATTATGTCTTGGTATAACCTAGCAGCTGCTCAGATAAAACTATCCTACTTTATTTTGATAAAAGCTAGTGACCATCAACACCAAATATTATGTTATGGCATAAGGTATTGTTGGCTAATATCAAACTATAATTCTCTAACTAGTTAAGTGATAGTGGAAACTAAGATCGAAATATTATATTGTGGAGGTAGCTATCACTTGCATAGATAATTATTTATTAATTTAATTTATTAAATCCTAACAACTGCAAGCTTCAAATATAATGTTGTTGTTTAACCTAGCGCTGACTAAGTTAAAAATATATTCCTCTAATTTGTTAAATACTTTAAAATATCGTATTTATGAATTACTAAACTCTATCAGATGCAATCTCCAAATAATATTTTGTGGTATAACCTAGCGGCTGATAAGCTTGAAATATATTAATTTAATTTATTAAATTCAAACAACATAAATGATCCAAATACTATGTAGTGGCATAACCTAGCCGGTGCTAAGCTCCAAATATATCAATTTAAAATCTTAAAATTATACAATAAATTAAACTAATTTATGCATGTCTTGATTGCTATAATGATCCCAAATGATAATGTAATTTATTAACTTAGAGATCACTTACATCAAAAATTCATACTTTAATTTGTTAAAACCTAACAAATTCAAAGATTACAATATAATTCGTTAGGTTATGTTGAAGCATAACCTAGTGGACCAAGAATATACAAATGAAGAAAGCATCTAGAGTTATAAGTTTCCCTAAAGAGGTCAAGCACAACCAATATTAAGGGACATAAATATATTCAAGAGGAAACAAATACTACTTCAATTGCCAATATAAAATTACATAAGCAGTTTCAAGTTATGATGCTATTACAAGTACAAATTCAGATACAAGTTTCAGACTGAGGAGATGCAAATGAAAGTACATGTTTAAGCTTTTCAATTCAAGGAACTTACGCAGATTCAAGAACATCAAATATTATATCCACCAGTGTGTAAGAATGGTGATGAAAAGTATAGATACAAATTATACTTGTATCAAGGAAAGAATATAACAAGAACATGATACAAATACATCTAAATCTATATACAAATTTGAGGAATGAATTGAAAGAAGTCCAAGATCAAATACATTCAACCCATGAGTTAATATTCAAAGAAATTATAGAAGTAGCCTCACAGTAAGGGAGAGTATCCTACATGAATGAATTCAAATTGTTTCAATATGAAATCAAAGTATGAATGATTAAAGATCACAATACTCCAGGGAACATCAACCATCAATATTCTATTGCCATATATTCCACTTCAAAATAAATATGAAACAAAGTTTGATATACATATACATGGTAATGATTTACAATCTCAAAAGGAACTTTATGTAAAATAATAAATACAAGGTGCATAAGAGAGAGATGAAAAAAAAAAGTTAGTATAGTAAAAGTCATAAATATACATTCTTCCAACAACAAAAAATAGTTTAATTCATGCAAAATCTTGTGTAAGAAGAGCATCACAATTCAAAAATAGAATGTAAAGTGATCAATTTAACATGATAATGGGTTAAGTCCCCATCAATGAAAGATAACAGAATTGGAAAAATTGTTAGTGTATTCATGAAAATACAAAGATCAAGATTATCTTAGTTCATGAAATTAGATTTAGCATACATATCATAGATTGCAAACACGGTACTCAGTCGAAAGCTCAAGGAGATCATGGAAAAATAATGTACATAGTTATTGAAACCATGTTTTCCCATTGAGGATAGAGTGCTGATGAAAAAATACACAAATTCAAAAGGAAAAGAGATTTTAAAGTTCCACAACCATCAAGAAATCATTAACTTTTATAGAGAAACTCGAAGGTAAATGCATAGATATAATTGACTGAGAAGAGCTTAGAATCACAAAACAAACAACCCATTTTTTGGTATAAAGGTTTCGATAAATAGAGCTATCAAACACAAAAGAATGGCATGAAGTAATTTTTGAAGCCCTTAAGAAGGTAAAATATAACATCTCCATGAACCCCCAGTTTGGGAAATGAAGTAACAACCCAGAAAATCATAGAGACACGGCCTTATGGAAAAATATTGAGCTATATGAATATAGTTATACCCAGATACGAAAGAGTAAAGATACAATTAACCGAATACAGGCACAAATCAAAGAATCAACTTATTCAAGGATTGAAAAAGTACTCACCAACTGGGGATGATTAAACAAACCCTTGAAAGATATGTTGGAAATCTGCATGTGTTGCATATTTAGTTCCAACCGTAGCTTTTTAGGAAAGCTAATCTTAGCTTTAGTCTTGTTTTAGTTTGATTTAGTTAAGTTAGCTTTATCCTATTTTTATCATTAGATATAATTGAAATAAATTTTTTTTAATTCATGTATAGCATGCAACTATTTTAAAGCATGAGTTTAGATTTAGAATGCTCAGTTAAAGAGCTATTAGTGGGTGAGTTATTCTATTTAAATAACAACAATTGTAATTTCTTTGTATGCACACACAAAGGTGTGAAATTTGCACAAGTAAGGAAGGATGTGCATTGAAAGCACACAGCTGCATGCACAACTTGATTGTAAAAAGCTGAAGCTCTAAGTATGATGAAGCTTTTATTAATGGAGATTACGCACAGCAGTGCCGGTTCAAATATTCATTTGTTTATGTAAGTTGTTTAAGTATTTTGTTTATTTATTTTATGTTGTTTGTTGTATAAGACTGCATATTTTCTACAAATTGGTATCAGAGTGAGGTTATTCCAGCAGCTTATTAAATTGGTAGCAAGCTATGGCTTCTCATCCGGCATGGAGACGCCATAATTTAATGGAAAGAATTACGATTACTGGTCGTTGACCATGAAGGTGCTATTCAAATCTCAAGATGTGTGGGAGATCATTGAAGATGGGTACAAAGAGCCCACAAATGCAGCAGCGTATACTGCACTTTCTCAAGCAGAGAAATATACTTTGAAGGAGTAACGAAAGAAGGACGAAAAAGATATTTTCTATATTCATCAGGTAATGCATGAAAGCATTCTTCCAAGAGTGGAAGCAGCCAATCAATCAAAGACTACATGGGATGCTTTACAAGTTGCATATCAAGGTAAGGAGAAAGTAAAAACCGCCAAACTACAGTTACTTCGTAGAGATTTTGAGAATTTAGCAATGAAAGATTCAGATTCTATAGAATCATTTTTTACTTATGTATTTGGCTTAGTCAATCAAATCAAATCCCATGGTGAGACTCTTGAAGACAGAAGGATTATTAAAAAATTGCTTAGAAGTTTTCCTATGAAATTTGATCCTTTAGTTGTTGCTATTGAAGAAACTAAGGATCTGAGTTAGTTTTCTATTGATGATTTGCATGCATCACTAATCAATCGTGAACAGAGGATGACTAGATCACATACAAGTTAAGATCAAGCTTTTGCATCTCAGACAGCAGGTAGTCATGGAAAAAGAAGAGGAAGTTTCAACCCAAGAGGTAGAGGAAGAAGTCCATCTAGAGGATAGGGCAGCGGTTCATCAAACTTAGGTGGAAGAAGACAGAATCAAGAATAGAGTTATGGTTAGAGACAAGATAAATCTCATGTTTAATGTCATTATTGCAAGAAGTATGGGCACTATGCTTATGATTGCAAGAAAAAGCATTATGATCAGGAGAGGAAAAATCAAAATTAGGTTGGAAGTTCTATTTCTAAACCTATGTTTATTACATGCACAAGGATTGCCAAAGCAATACCTTCTTTATCCCCTATTGAATTTAATTTTTCAAAAAAGAGTCCATGTGATGTATGGTATTTCGATTCATGTTGCAGTAATCACATGATAGGTAATCTAGATTTGTTTTCTAGTTTGGATGATTCGGTTAAAAGTGATGTAACTCTTTGAAATAACAATATTGTGTCTATGAAAGGAAAAGGCACGGTTAGTATTCTAACAAGATAGGGGGAGCAAACAAGTATGTAAGATGTTTACTATGTTGCAGGTTTGAAACATAACCTTATGATTATTAGAAAACTGGTACAGAAAGGATACTGAGTCTATATGGAAGACAATGAGTCTGTGATTGTGGACAAAACTCCTAGCACTCAATTGATTGCAAAAGTGAAGACGAGTAGCAATAGGATGTTTCCATTGATTTTGAAACTTGGAAGAAAGAAGAAATCAGATCTGTTTGCAACAGCTCAGTTTGCAACAAAGTCCTACACTAAGCCAAATCAGTCTTTTGTTGAGTCATGCTCTCAAACAGATGAGTCCTGTGTAAATGAAAATCAGGTCTGCATTACAACAAACAAGTCCTGTGCTGATTCTTGTGTAAATATAGTTGAGTCCTGTGCTGAAGGAACACAATCAGCTTTTCATTCAGTCATGAAGGATGAAACATGGATTTGGCATCTAAGGTATGGAAATTTGAATTTTGGGGGTTTGAATTTATTACATAGAAAAAATATGGTTAAAGGTTTGCCATTGATTCAGAAACTGGAAAGCGTATGTGAAGGTTGTATTTTGGGAAAGCAACACAGAGATTCATTCCCAGTTGGAAAAACAGTAGGAACAAGTGCACCAATTGAGATTGTACGTTCATATTTATGTGGACCTATGTAGACAACTTCTATTGGAGGTTGTATTTATTTTATGACATTCATTGATGATTACACAAGGAAGACATGCATTTATTTTTTAAGAAATAAATAAAATACCTTTGATACATTTCAGAAGTTCAAGGCATTAGTGGAGAAGCAAAGTAGATACTACATCAAAGTTCTCAGAACGGACATAGGAGGTGAGTATGTTTCTAATGAGTTTATGAATTTTTGTAGATATCATGGTATACACAAGAAGTTTACTACCAGGTATACACAACAATAGAACGGTGTGGCAAAGAGGAAAAATAGAACCATCATAGAGATGGCGAGAAGCATGTTGAAGGAAAAAAATCTTCCAAATGAGTATTGGGCAGAAGTAGTAACAACTTCTGTTTATATTTTAAACAGGTGTCCAACAGAACTTGCTAGGAACATGGTTACTCAACAAGCATAGACTAATAAGAAACACAATGTTTCACATTTCAGATTTTTTGGTTGTGTAGCGTATGCACATTTACCCAATGAGCCAAGGAAGAAGTTAGACAACAAAGGAGAAAAGTGTATTTTTGTTTGGTATTCAGAGAATACAAAAGTGTACAAGTTGTACAATCTAGTCACTGGAAATGTTTTGATTAGCAGGGACGTACAATTTATTGAGAATGAAGCATGGGATGGAAGTATAGAGAAAACAGTGAGTATAGAAACATCTATTCCACATGATGATATGATAGATGAAACTTTACAGCAACAAGGTACTGTATCTATAAATCTTGGACATGCACCACAAGTTGTAGCACAAGCTACACCTCCATCTACAGTCAGGAGGTCACCAATATTTCAGCCATCTTCAGCCATGCGAGAGACACCACAGGGAACACCAGAAGCTACTCCATCACAAAAAAGTAGTTCCGCATCGAATACTCCTGCACAATGGAAAAGAAGAAGTCTAAGTGAGATTTATAATGTTGATATAACTAATTCATTTTCAATTTTTGCATTATTTTCTCAAGCTGCAGATCCAGTATATTACGAAGAGGCTATAAAGAATAAAGTTTGGGATAAATCCATGGATGATGAGATCGATGCTATAAAGAAGAATCAGACATGGGAGCTGATGGATATTCCAAAAGGAAAGGATGTGATAGGAGTCAAGTGGGTCTACAAGACAAAATACAATGCTAATGGAAAAGTACAGAAGCACAAAGAAAGGCTAGTTGCAAGAGGTTTTACACAACAATATGGAGTTGACTACAACGAAACATTTCCACCAGTAGCACGTTTGGACATGGTAAGAATTGTTTTAGAAATGTAAGCTCAAAACAAATGGCCTATTTATCACGTGGATGTTAAATCAACATTATTAAATGGATTCCTTGAAGAGGAAGTTTATGTAAATCAGCCAGAAGGTAATGAGATTGGAGGTCATGAAGGAAAAGTATACAGATTGAAGAAATCTCTCTATGGTCTCAAGCAAGCACCTAGAGTTTGGTACAACAGAATAGATTCTTATTTGATTGAGAATGGTTTCAGTAGGAGCAGCAGTGAGCCTACCTTATACACCAAGATAAATGAGCAAGGTACAATTTTAATTGTTTTTTATATATAGATGATTTGATCATTACTAGAAATCTATCGACAGAGTCATTTAAATCGTCTATGAAGAAGGAGTTTGAGATGACATATCTTGGTCTTATGCATTATTTTATAGGTATTGAAGTTCAACAATCAAAAGGTGAAGTTTTTATCTCACAAGCAAAGTATGTAAGTGACGTTTTGAAAAGTTTTAACATGTTGAATTGTAAGTTAGCGCCAACAGCAGTTGCAGTAGGTTTGAAGTTGAGCAAAGAGGATGAACGATCATTTGTGGATCCAACATTGTTTAAAAAGTTGGTTGGAAGTCTTATGTATTTGACAGCCACAAGGCCTGATATCATGTATGGTGTGACCCTCATATCAAGGTTCATGGAATCTCTAAAAGATTCACATTGGCAAGCTAGAAAAAGAATTTTGAGGTATGTACGTGGAACAAGAAATCATGGAATTCTTTATTCAAGTTTAGATGAGTTCAAATTTATTGGTTATATAGATAGTGATAGTGCTAGAAGTATAGATGATTGGAAAAGCACATCCAGCTATACTTTTCACTTTGGAACAGCAGTGGTTTCATGGGCATCAAAGAAGCAGCCCATTATCACATTATCTTCAACAGAAGTAGAGTATGTAGCAGCAACAGGAGCAGCTTATCAAGTTGTTTGGATGAGAATAGTGTTGACAAATTTACAATAGAAACAAGAGGAAGCTACACATATTTTTTTTTATAACAACTCAGCCATAGCATTTTCCAAAAAACATGTTTTTCATAAGAGGAGAAAGCATATTGATACGAGGTATCATTTCATCAGGGAGCTGATAAACAACAAGGAAAATCATCTTGAATTTTATAGATCTGAAGATCAGTTTGTAGACATTTCTACAAAGGCTTTAGCAAAATAAGTTTTCGAATATTTGAGAGATTGTTTGGGAGTTTGTGATCCTACACATGGTAGATCTAAAAAAGCAAACACAACTCTAGAAGAGTGAAAGATACAGTTTGAAATTAAGGGGGAGTGTTGCAAATATGCATGTGTTGCATATTTAATTCCAACCGTAGCTTTTTAGGAAAGCTAATTTTAGCTTTAGTCTTGTTTTAGTTTACTTTAGTTAAGTTAGCTTTATCCTATTTTTATCATTAGATTTAATTCAAATAAATCTGTTTTAATTCATGTATAGCATGCAACTATTTTAAAGCATGAGTTTAGATTTAGAATGATCAGTTAAATAGATGTTAGTGGGTGAGTTATTCTATTTAAATAACAGCAATTGTAATTGCTTTGTATGCACACACAAAGGTGTGAAATCTGTAGAAGCAAGGAAGGATGTGCATTGAAAGCACACAACTGCACGCACAACTTGATTGTAAAGAGCTGAATCTCTGAGTATGATGAAGCTTTTAATAATGGAGATTACGCACAATAGTGTTGGTTCGAATATGCATCTGTTTATGCAATTTATTTAAGTATTCTGTTTATTTCTTTTATGTTATTTGTTGTATAAGACTGCAGATTTTCTACAACATAGAGCAAAAGAATAATGACCCAATTACATTTGAAATCTTGAGAGTATAATCCATGCATAGGAACATAAGGAAAATGCAAGGGGACCAATGTATCAATGTAAGAGAAGATAAATTGACAAGGAAGAGGTGGTACAATGCTCCATGAAACCACAAACTTATCTTATTCCATATCAGGTGACACAAAAGATCAGAGAGTCCATAACATGCAAAACTGAGCTCAAAATGCTCCAAAGTGGTGGCCAAATTAACCCTAGAGTGCCAAACCAAAATGTTCATGGAAACAGAGCTCTAAATACACTCGCAGAGCCTCACAAAAGGCTAAAAAAATGGCCATGAATCATCCTATGAAGGAGTTAAAGAGAGCTCCGAAGCTCTAACAATGGTGGCCGAGAGATTATATCCCAAAAAAGCTTAAAATCAAAATCCTAAGAGGTCCAATCCTTAAAGAATCCATATATTCAAGCTCAGAACCCGTAGAAGACAAATTTGTAGAGATAATTTAACTTAAGATAATAAAAAATGAAGACCACAGGAAACAATTACTAAGACTTTGCCACTCAAGAGAGAAATTGTAGTGCCCAACACATTTACTAAAATAAATTAAATAAAAAAGAGAGGGGCTAATGCGTGGGGGAGGTACATGCTAAGGTGGAGGAAGACGTGAGGGTGAAGGAAAATCAAGGTTGGCGTGTGACAGGGTATGGGGCGCCAGTCCTTGTTAGAATACTGCAAATAACAAAGAGTGGCACATCCTACGAAGCATTTCAAACCTTTCACGTCCCTTTCGCAATAATGTAAAAACTTTAGTTTCAGTTCAGAGGCGCTAACCACGGTGAAACCCAAGTTAAAATTGTAAATTTCAGCAGTAGGAAGATAGTTGCAGGGAATGCAAATATTATAGGGAATTTTGCTAAATTAAGATCTCTTGCTAAAAGTCGTCCCAAAATTAGTCTCTCTTGGGAAAAATACCCCTACACATGCAGATAAATCTACATCTACAATATCTCCTAATATTACTATATACAAATTGTTTTTTCCAGATCTCTGTTTTTGTGGGAGCAGGTTCATTGGTCTATTAGAGGAAATGGCTGCCAACCCACCGTTGGTTTGTTTTTTTTTTGTATAGAGAACAATGAAATATTGAGGAATAGGAGGAGCTTCTCTAGGGCGTTAAAGGAAATATCCATGTCTATGGAATCTTAAAGGAAACGACAGGTGTACAATAAGGAATCCATAATTAGTGGGAATTCATTTTCCTCTCGAACCAAGCTTCTTATGCATCATTGGCCACAGGAAGAGGGATGCGAAGATTTTTCTATTACATTTGTTATCTATTGTCAGGGTACAATGGTGTAGAACGTATCTGCACAATTTTTTTTGGATTTAGAGGTGCGTCCCTTTTGCTTTCCTTTGATGTTTCAAAATTTATATGCAGTTGGATAGGAATATATTTATTTAAAATAGGATTCAAGCTGCGCAGATATAAAGAGCACTAGGAAGTGTTAAATATCAAGTTTCACTTCTTTGTCTTTTCCCATAATAGGTTTGCAGAAAGGGATGTTTTAGTTTATTCCTAGCATGGACGTTTTTTATTGGAATGAAAAAAAAACACGACTTAGAGAAACAGTGAGAGCATTTGAGGCTACCATAGTGACCTTCCACTAATTATAAGTTACGTGATTTCATCTTGAAGGCTCTACGCGTGTGAAGAGTGGGTGGATATGAAAGGCCTCTGAAAAAATGCCAAATTGTATGTAGCGCCAGACAAATCCAGTATTAGTTCTTGAACATCGGGTTGCTAGATCTACAATCAAATTTATAAGGACTACATTGTCTCCTTTGAGGTCGAGATTGGTTTTTCTATTTTCATTTGTTTGAGCTCCTCCTGAACTTGTAGCTCATATGTTGTTAGCGCATGGCGCTATGTTGACCATTGGCCTTTGTTGGTGGTGAGCTTGTTGCAATAACATTTTATTTCTAAAGATAATTGCAGCATTGCTCAAATATGCTCGTATATCTATTTCAATTGGCTCATGGAACCCCAAAACCGCTTATCTTCTACCGTCGATAAATTCCAGGTATGGTTCATCTCTCCATATCTTTCATAATTCTTGTTCTTTATTTTTCATTTGCAACGAAATAAATCTAAAACTTTGGAATATATCCCATTCTATTATTTTTATATAAACTTGTTTTATAAAACAATAAAATGAAATATTGCACTTAGGTAACCCAAATAACTCTCGGTAGCTGAGCATAAACTAAACCCTTCCTTCATAGACAATTTGGAAAAAAATGTAACCAAAGTATTAGCGCGAAACACCAAAACTCCTTATGTTTTATTGTACCAACTTCTAGTTTGATCGTCATACGTGGCTACAACCACAACCTTCTACGTTGCTAGAACCTGGGTGTCAAACTTAGGTTTTCGTGTTCATTGGTATTAGCGAGAACTATAAGATTCACCAACTAAAACAACCCTTTCTGTCTACCTTACGATGTTAGAAAATACAATTTTGAGAGACTTGCAAAACAACACTCTGAGCCCTGTAAAGGATATGTCAGGCATCATATGTTTTCTTTGCTATGTAAAGAGTCATGTCAAGAAATAGCATCGATCTCATGTTTGATCGTTTCTTCTCTCTTCGACAGCTCCTCTAGGAGCCCTGGTGCTCTGTTTTGCACTATTAGGAAGCTGCCAAAACTGAAAAAGTTGGATTTCATTTTAAACCACCGTTCGAACCCAGAGTAACGAAATGTCTTTCTACCTTCTCAAACCTCTAATATATTTAATAGAAAAATTTTGGACAACCTTCTAGGTTGGAGAAGAATACTCTTCTAAATAGTTTAGAAAGGGAATTTTGTAGGCCTCGGGTCACTATTTGACTAGGTCAGAGTGGATCAACTATGACTGGTGGCTCCAGAAAACTCATCACCATTTGTAACTTGTTTACCAGTTCTCGGTTCTGTAAAATCTATCGATTTATCCTTATATAGGAGGATTTTTAGGAAAATTCTCGTTACTTTTTCTACAATCCAATGTTAGCTTTGAACGTGGTTTTTTGGGCCCTCGAGCTAACTTTTCATCTTTTGCAACTAGGTAAGTTACACCTGATGGCCTCAAAAAAATGGTCACCAATCGTAAACCGTTCGCTAGTTTTGAATTTCGTTAGTTCCTATGAATTCTTGGTGTATAGGAGGATACATAGAAATTTACCCATGGTGTGTTTACTCATTGGATGAAGACGTTTGAAGGTGGGTTCTCAGCCTTCGAGCTTTAATTGAATGTTTTTGCAACTAGCTAGAAAACGTAAAAAGAAAATTGTAGGACCTCCAGCGGGTAACCAAAACATCGTGGAAAATTGTTGACACTCGCAAATAACAGTTTGAAAATCTATCATGTGACTTGTGTGAAATTGATTTTTTTGCAAAATAGTGTTTCTCTCTCTTCCTCATCTCTTTCTTGCTCCTTGGTTACGAAATAAGGTGAAATGAAATGAAATAAAGCAGTGTCTCTAACCTTCTCCTATAGAATGCAAATTATTATTATTATGTAAATAGAAAATAAATGATAATTATGTTGGATCTAGGTGGATGCCATGCTAGCGATTTATTGCTGATTTCATGCTCACATGGTTTTGTAGGATGCAAGAAAGATGGCAAAAAGGCATGGTGTAATTCATTATTTATTATTGTAATTTATATATTTTATTAGAAAATGTATATATGTTTAATGTAATTACAATGTAAAAGAAAAGTTTATATTTGAATTTTGGTAATATGCATGAGATGCTAGTTTTATAAATGCCTTGGGAAATGTGCATTTAATCATAGGTGTCATTTGATTTAGATTTCCGTATGTAAAAATAAATAAAAGGGGTTGGATAAGTATGTTAAATGAAATTGAATTTATTATTTTATAGTGCATTTCCAGTGTGCAATAGACAATTAAATAATTGGTGTTGTGTCTCTTACCTTGAAAATGTAATAAAGGAATCTAACCACATTAGTCAACCCTAGTATAAAATTCATGTATAACTACTCTTTCTGTGTGATTTCTCTTAGCATATAAAACTAAAACCTTAGGAGAAACTAAAATCCTTATGCTTGATAACACCTTCTGGATTAAATAAATAAGATCACAAGTATGAGTTTATCGTCATAGCATGTATGTTTTGTGTCATCCTCGCGTACTTGACGAAGAGGCACAACACGGCCCAACATTCTCCAGAGTATGTGGTTCCCTTCCAGGATTGGAAAGCGTGTGTGTAGTAAGGAGAATGAGATTTTCTTAAGGTAGCGCTCATGGGAACCAACATTAAACATAGACTAAAATCCTCTTGGACCAACAGAAATGGAGCTAGTGAAATAGTTATCATATGAATTAAACTCTTGTTAATGATATCTTTAGTTCCTCACAAGTAAATGTGTTGCCTTGGTTACTAGCAACATAACACCTTGGTCTTTCTTGAAGGTATTCTAGCATAAAGTTTTTCCTCTCACCTTAAACTCATATTTAGTTCAGGCATTGATCCTTAGGTACATTTCAAATTAAACCAATCCTTGGCTGATTAAGGGGTTAACTTGCTGTTGAAAAATTGTTCATAACTCTTATCAAATGCAATTTTATTTTAAATTAAGTTGACTTAAGAGAAGTGTAGAGTCAAAAAAATTATAGTCTCATTATCCCTTATGCCTAGTTTCCCTTTGTACCCTAGTTAGTGGCCCAAAACCGAACAAAGGTAGTAGGTGATATTCCTATTATTGATCTCATGGTGGGATTTAAATGAAACAAGTGGATGGTTTGGTTGCAACATGTGTTTAATATTGTAGTGTATAAGAGCAAAGAAATGGGATGTCTCGTGTTAGGTTACACTCCTTGTAGTAGTAAATCCATTAGTGAAAAGTATGTGTTATTTTGTTTACAAATGTTATAAAACAATGCTAATAATGAGACCATAGTGCGATCTAAGAGTAAACAATATTACAGTAAAATGATATTTTAAGTTAGGAATAATTTCACTCTTGGATTCCTCGTAACTCAATTCGACATTTTCATGTGTTAAAAATAATATAAATTTCCCTAGTGAGATCAAACTTCGAGAAAACATATATATATATATATATATATATAATTTCTTGATGTGGAAATTACGAATGGATTCAACAAGTTATTGAACTATATTAACTATAGTAGGGAAATAAAGGTACTATGATTGAGGAATGTTTATGGTAAAAAAGTAACTTGAATCTAAACTGCCCCACCCCCATAAATCCTAAGATTTCTTTCTTGTCATCATGTCAGATTTGATGGTACAATAGCAGATTTACACAGGGAGTAATTCTATATTCTTTGTATATTAATACATTTGGGATCTTACAAATATATAGGAGAGGTTGTTCCTAAAATGTAGGAAACAACCCATAATAATACATGAGTTGTTTTAACAACTCGTTATTAAAACCAATACTGATTATTATAATTATGAGTTGTTTCTAAACAACTCATAATATAATAAAAAACTAATTACAAACATTCACTATAATAATAATTACCAATGTAATTATTATTCACACATATACAAATGTAGAGCACTAACATATTAATTTCCTAGTATTCGCCCCCTTAGTGCGAACATGGGGAAAACCTTAATTTGTACTTGCACCTACTCATGATCTAGTGATTTTCACAGGATAATCACAAACCTTAGGGATGGTTTTGCAAACAGTTGACTACAAACTGAGAATCGCCGTTTTGCAATTGGTTTACCACAAACCACAAAGGGATGGTTTTGCGAATGGATTACCAACAACCAAGAATGGTGGTTTTACTATTGGTTTATCACAAACCAAAAATGAAGGTTTTCAAGTGGTTTACCTACAACCACATCATGATATGCCAAGCACTATTCTTATCCCTCATCACATCTCACTACAGGGAATAACATAGGAAATTCTGTTGAAATCTTTTGCTCATACATACATAGAAAAAGCTGACGTAACGGAAATGGAACATTGGATCATGTTCCCTCCACAATGTGATATTCCTACTTATTGAAAACAAGAACACTACAAGCTGAAGCAAACACACAGCTGAAAGAACATACCCACACTACATAGATGTCACCACAGTTGAAGCAGCCCTGTCATTGGCGACTAACAAGAGGTCACTGAATAACCTCAACCTCTTGTGTCACCATCCTCTAGTAGATGGCTGCTAATTTAGCTAGATGTGATAATGAGACTCAATAACATGCCTTGAATGTCAGATTCCACCAAAAATGCGTTCGTAAGGAAAAAAAAAAATTTATTTTGACAATTTTCTTAATAATCACCTAAATGATGATAACAAAATGACACAAATATGTTTTTGCCACTTTGAATCTTGACTATTTTGACAAGACTAATGAATCAATTTTTGACTAGATTTTTTAACTTGACATACATAACACTTAACGACAAAAATTCTATTGACGACTAATGGTCCACCATATATTAAACATATTTCTAGAACATTTTACGTTAAACACTTGACTTACAAAACAAATTTAACTCATATGATAACAATCACTATCTTAAGCTTATGGTAAGACTTCACCGTGGTACAAAGACAATATAATCTAGACTATATAAAATAAGACTACCGTAATGACTTATTATTGATGATAATAACTATCAAACAAAAAAATGTCATTTAATGGGCAACCTTAAATCATGAACCATGCATTTTTACTTTCAAAGGAACCATTCTCGGCCATATTGGCTGAGGGTCCCCCAAATCACACATGGCATATAGACTACAAAACGGGAGGATTAACCAATATGTTGAACATGATTCTTGAGATTCAAATGATGTTTCACCTCAAGTCAGAATTACACGTGCAAAAATCAGTTTTCTAATTGAGAATATTCTGAAGCATCTCCCACCAAGGAAGTGTTCTATTTGGTAAGATCTTTGTTTTCTTCACCGAATGGTCTTAATTGATTAGATATCACCGTATGAATAGAAATGGTTTTTCCCAAAGCAATCCTAGGAACCCATTTGCGAGCTCGTACTTGGCCTCTTGATGCACTATCAGATCAGCGTTGAAGGACTAGTATGCATTGATCAAGATGATTTTATAGCCAAGAAATATAAGCACACAAAGATTTTTTTGATATAGCCGCATCTAATTAGAGGAGGCCATGGACAAGTTTGAGTAGTATGGAATGCTATGTGCCCAGTCCGCCAAGAGGAAGCACACATTTGTTGGTGCAAATGGAGAGGAGAAGGGATCTTTACAACAATGCAAGTACATATTGAATCCATAGATGCATATGAATGGTATACAACACACTGATCTCTACAGATTTTAGATCCAATCAGCTGTAGAAATATATAGTTGACTCAAACCTTCCAATGTGGCAGTGATAAGATACACTTTGACAAGAGTGTACAAGAAACTATAGATCCCATTGAATATTGATGTAAAACCATAGTATGATTCCAAATTGAAATCCACAACTGAGTCTCTTAAAAAAGAGACAAAGCTAAGATGAAGATCAAAATTATCAATCCAATAATGCACAAGAGACTTATTTTTTTGTTGACGTCTCCTCTTCACTGAATTCTTCTGGTAAAGTTGCGCACTTCTACAAAAAAACTAATAGCAAATATTCAATCCTACACTCAAAAGGAATATATCAAACTTTCATGAATTGGGGAGGTAATGAAATAAGACGTGCCCCTTATTTCTCTCTAATTCTCCATCAAAGGTATGATCGAGGTCACTCTGATACCAAATGATGGTACAATAGCAGATTTACACATGGAATAATTCTATATTCTTTCTAGATTAATACATTGGGATCTTACAAATATATAGGAGAGGGACTCAGGTAGAACACAAAGGAAACAGAGAAGGCCCGTAGAAGCCGCCATGTGTCAGTTCGGTGTAACTTCAGGAGTGAAACGAGGTGGAAAAATCTTAAGAATGTGTGGGGCTCCATGTAGATCATCTTGCAAGGATAGACCCCAAACCCAAAGCACCTTCAGACACCATATCTTTCAACTCGAAGCTCGATGGATTCGGGAGAGAAGGGACGTTTTGGAAAGCTCTCGACGTCGGCTTGTCACCCACCACCATTAGGTTTCATCCTGCCATTTTCGAGGCCATAAAGTCTCCCATCTGCCACCATGATGAAGAATAGGCCTCCTTTCTTGCCCAGCAAGGAACAACATATGGAAGCAGGGGTCTTGCAGTAAATCCCATCATTGTTACAAGAGTATTTCAATGCCTTCTGGAGTGGTTGGAGTAGGTGAATTCAATGTATATCTTGGGGTGGTTGAAACAAGATTCAAAATTTCCCTCTCTCCTTCTCTCTTTCTTCTATATATTGTAGAGGAGCATATTCAAGAGGTTGGTCATTGTTTATCTCTTGTCCCCCTCTCTCTTTCTTCCCTAGGGCAGAATGTGGAGTCTAAGCCTCTTCTAATGGCTCTGTAATGGCATTTTCTTGCCTCTTGCCCACTGATGATGTACTAGATTTGAACTTTTGGAGAAATAAAACTTGTTTTGTGATGCACTTTGTCCATCCTTTGCTTATTTTATTGTCTTTTCTTGCCTCTCATCATTGCAGGGTATTTTGTGCATATCTCCAATGTCTATTGCAGGTTATAGGAGCTGTTTTTAATGGGTTGAAGTTGTGTTCTGTGTGACATTCATTTATGGTCTGTAGTGTATCTTGTCCACCCTCTCCATTGCTCACCTCTCTCCACATCAGGTAGTTAGATTTGTGATCAGCCGCTTCCTTCTCTGCCGTATCACCGCTTAGTGTATTCTTTGTTTTCATGTATTCTCTCCCCCTGTCTCCTTGGCAGGTTAGATTAGGATTAGATCCAAAGCCATTCCGGAATGCTGTGATTTTGCCTCAACAATGAATAGATTACAAATTTTTATTGAGAGGTATTTTTTTGGAACGCTAAACATTAGTGTAATAGAAAACATTTATTATAATTTATAATTATATATTTGAAACAGGTACCAAATTTATTCCAATATGTTAAAAGTTCAAGAAAAAAGCTTGAATTTGAAATATGATATATATTGAAAATAGTACACTGCTTGAGAAAAATAATTTTCAACATATGCAGATGATGACACAATAGGGATTTCCACATTTGTACACTGCCTAGGACGTAGGACAGAACGTAAGAGTATAATAACGACCAGAATGACACAGATTTGGTTCTGTGAATGGCATTGCTCGCGGGCAAGAGGCTTTTCATAGATCAATTTTCCTGCACAGTCACCTGAATCGCAGTGACCTTCTCCAGAAGATTCGTTAAATTTGCATCCCACCCTTCCCCAAATTCGTCCATGCCATGACTTATCAAACAAAATGGAGGAAGTCTCGCCCGGTTTTAATAATGGCTGGTAACCTTGGAATTTACCGCTCCCTATGGCTGACCACACTGAAAAATTGCAATTGTTTTTCATGTTGATCATCTTTTTAGAAGTATCTGCACAAAAAACACAGATGTAATTGTCTGTTGGAGAACAATCAATCCAAACTATTATATAACTAACAACATTATGTAACCACAATTAAAAAAATGACGAAAACTATTAACATTCGTTGTATGGGAACTAACCCTATGTTTTTACGCTCGTTATTGGAATCAATTAAAACCCACACTTATCAATAATAATATAAATACTATGTAGATCGTATGGAAACCAAAGGTCCAAATGAATAGTTTTGTCACAACTATATAACCTGCACAAGAAGTCAGCCAGCGGAGGCATAAGTATATTGACAGCATCATCCATGTCTTTGTGGAAAAAATGTTCATTGTTGATGGAAATGCTTCAAGAATGCCTGCAGCTTACATTACATATAGGAAAAGTTGGCTACTTATAAGAAAGAGAATGAGTTGTCAATATATTTTTTTTCCCTTTGCCTTTTTGCATGAACGTGAATGTTTGTCACAGTCTTAATAGGGAAACATTATCTCAATAAAGAATATATTGCCGCAGTATATCCCAATAAGATCGGGCAAAAAGCTCGAACGATTTGAAACTCATTAAGGCAATTCCAGATAAAGTGGAAAAAACAAATAAAACAGACAACGCTTATATAGATCTAAGATATTTTTTAAAACGAACATCCATAACGCAATGGGGCAGGCTGGCAGCATCCTTTCGTATTATAGATATTTTGGACATTTAGCAACCTAAACCATAGGTTGTCCTTACCTATTCCAAATAATTAAGAAGCTTTTTAACGCCTTCTAGAGGCTATTTAGAGTACAATGGATTTAAAAATATAAAATTTTAGTAGAGAAATTGAATCTTAAAAAACATTGTTATTATGGATTATCCATAAATTGGTTTCTTTTTTTTTTAAAACTAGCAATCCCACGTGAAATGTACGATGGTAACGATAAAGTGATATTCTGAAATAGTCGAATGTGTGTGTGTGTGTGTGTGAGAGAGAGAGAGAGAGAGAAGGGTGAAAAGCTAAGGGTTTGAGTGTTGAAAAGTGCAAGGATGGGGAATATGGAATGGGGAAACAAGGTGAAACTTAACCCTACAAAAATGACATGAATTTCTTATCAATCCTTTGAAGGTGAAAAAGGGGTGTTGTATAAGACAAAGTATTTGTAATTTTTTATAGATATATTTGCGAACGCAAGGAGTAGTAGAAAAATATTTTCGAAGTTAAAATTCATTTATAGTTTCAGAACATATATTTATTGGGCCACGATGCTTGCTTCATATAGCACTTTGTAGACCCCATTTTACCTGTGAGATGCGGTAAATGTAAGAAACAATTGATATAAAAACCACTAATAAAGGGAAGGCAAAGCGGTTGATTCTACGTCTGTGTGCTCCAAATTATATAAAGGGAATATTAAGCCTTTTATTCATACACCACCCGTACATGACATAACAACACACAAAATTAGATGGTCCATGTGCTGCAAAGAACATAATATGATGGATTATTTCTACCTATTGTTGTGCCCCACGTCGTAAGGGGCATACATGGATGACACATGTAATTTTTTGTATTGAAATACAATGCTAACATCAACAACTACTTAAGAAAACCTCATGCCAATAATGGAAGCCAACACACACCTTGTGTAATGCCCTCTAAAAAACAACCCACTTGAGACCCAAGAAAAACCTAGGATTAATTAGGAAAATTATGGAATAATTTTTTTTGTTTAAAAGAGTACAACCAGATTACAAGGTAACAACTGTCACTAACAAGTTCCAAAACAATTCTAATTCACTAGAACATGTTTTTATTTTATTAACAATTATTAGAGGTCATAAGGTCTAAATTTTAGGGTTAGAAGGTTCAATAAGGTTCAGAGGGTAATTCCTCACCATACCCACTCTCTAACCGGCTTAAAAGTTTAACTTGATTTTTTTTAAACTTAACGCATTCAAAATTTCTCTAAATTATTCCCATTGGATAGAAAATTTTTCCCACCTTTCCATTGATATAAATAAGTGCTCCTAACTCTTCATATTTTTTGAGTTATGGGCCGGCGGGCCTTGGGGTGAAAATTTTCCCCAAGAGTGGGTCTGCGGGCCCAGGGGTGAAAATTTACCCCAAGAGTGGGTCGACAAGCCGGGGGGGGACTTTTGAAAATTTTCCCTTGCGGAGAAAGAAAAAAAAAACTTTACGCCCATGCACCTATGGGTCTGCAAGTCCACTAGGGACACATGGCACCTCCTGAGTTAGCGTGGGGAGAGCGGGGCGGCAGAAGACATTTTAAAAAATCTTCCTGTGCGGGGCAAAAGCCAAATTTTCCCCTGCACTCCCACAATTCCGCAAGGGACACGTGGTATCTCCTAAGCCAACGTGGGGAAGGAAGGGTGGTGGGGAAAATTAGGAAAATTTTCCCAAATTTTTTTCTGAAGTTCTAAGGGAAAAATTCGGGCCCGCGGGCCTGCCAAGGAAAGTTTTCCCCAAAAAAATTTTGATGCCAAGTGAAGGAGAAACTTCAGAAGGCCATAACTTTTGATAGAGGGCTCATATTTAGGAAAACGAGGACTTTCTATAAATCTCTCAACGTCCTCTTTACATAGAGATCATTAATTTTTTATTTTGATAAATTTAAAGTAGTAAATTTCTTGAAAATATTTTGCAGGCTTTTACAGTGCAAACTGGTAAATTTTGACTTGTTAAATTTGTTCAATTTTTTCTTATCCCTCTCTCAACATGTCAAATAGACATGGAAAATTTTTCTTAGGTGTATTTAAGAGAGATTTAAAGATTCAATTTTTCTTATTGATTTGCAATTTGAACATTTACATTTCTTGACAACAGCACAACTGCAAAATGGTTGAGCTTGATTTTACTAAGTTTTTATATGAATTTCCTTAAGTGTTAATATCTACATGAATTCGATTAGATCTTATTATACCCAAATTAATGTTTCATTTGTTATTCCTTTGTTGCAGATTCGGTCTGAGCATTTGGGATTAAATAATTGTCAATAGGAAATACAAGACAGTTCAAATTTTTTTTCGAAAAAGGTCTATTTGCCATTGTCTTCTTCCAAGTATTATAATGTGATCCAAACCTAATCTAATGCATTTAGTTGATTCATTCCAACTATTCAAAACTAAGATACATCTCCGAATTGCAAATTTCACATATTTCAAAGAAACAGGGTGTTACACTTCCTTTCAAATAGAGATTACAGATCGCATCTAAATGATTAAATTCAACACAATGATACAATTT
Organism: Taxus chinensis; assembly: GCA_019776745.2. Lineage (NCBI taxonomy): Eukaryota > Viridiplantae > Streptophyta > Pinopsida > Cupressales > Taxaceae > Taxus > Taxus chinensis. The sequence goes on along the minus strand of CM034148.1, from coordinate 134,548,157 downwards.
GAGGAAGATTATGCAATCTTTTATCTATTCCAAAAGACAACTTTATAACTTCCTTATTTTATTCTTTCCAAAAAACATATATTATATATAGGACAGAATAATACATTTTCTTTTCACGTGTTTCACTTTTCCACTTTCCAAATAGGGATTTCATAGAGCTTGTTAAGTATAGATTTCCAATGGAAAGAATATCATATGAACAAGGCAAACACTTCCATTAATTCAAACGAAACTCTTACAACCTCCTTTCCATTTGATTTCAAAATAAAACATACAATACACATATCATTCTTTCCAACACAAAATATAGAGTATAACTCTTTTACATTTCAAATTTCCACTTTCATTGCCAATACATAGTATCTTTCCATGATAATGAATACATAGATCATCCACTTAAATTTGGAAAGGGGCTACAATAAGATTTCATTTCACAATGGACTATCAAACTATCTATATCTTAGCTCATAATAGTAACATGTAAATTTCTCATTCTTTCAATTTGATCACAACAAGAGTAGGGGAAAGGCGATGCTCTCCACCCAACCAAGATATCCAATGAAGAGGATAATCCATCCTTCTTCGTTGGCTACCGAGCCCCAACCATAATGCAATAAAAGATATGATTCAACTTATGGCAACAACAGGTTTTCACAACTACACAAAAAAACATAATCATAATAAGAACACAGTCTAAAACAGGGTGTAGTTCTCCAACTACATTAAAAACATGAAAAACAAAACTAAGGCTTCCTCAAGCAAGCCAGAGGAGCAAGAGACTATGGGGGATGTTGCTTATGCCTCCCAAAAGGGGAAATGGGTATCGCTACCTGAGAACAAACCACTAAAATATGTATATATATCATTTCAAATCCCTAACATGCCCTTATGCCTCTCCCAAGTACCCCTTATTCCTCACATTTCCTTATACCTCCCCAACCTCTGATGGCACCCCATAACGAGTAAAGAAATGCAAGCTATTTCTTTGTAAGGTGGAACCCAAATCTCAATTCCCTCCACTCTTATACCTCCCTAAAACACAATTGTGCCTACCACAAAATAACCCCATAGTTTTCTCCTACACCATTCCTAGGCCATCTACCCCACAAACCCCAACCATACAAAAACATTCAGAGGGGGATTAAGCCTTAGGAAAACTAGGCAGTTGCCTAGGGTGTCAGCCATCAGGGGGCGCCTGAATCGAAAAATTTATTGAATGCATAGACAAATGAACGATAACCGAGAAACACTCACAGGCTCGAAGTTGAATGCCTTGCATTTTTATGCATAGAAACATAGAGATCCAGGTTATACAACGTAAAAAATGCAAAAAATGTAAATATTTTGAAGGATTATAGTTATGTCAAGAATAACAACCTTGAAACAATAGCCTACAGCTTAAAAAGGTAGAACCTTACCTTGTTTTCATCAAACGGTGGCCATTGGAAGTTTGCACAGGGTTTCTGTTATGGTAATATCCGAGTTAAAAAAATTGTAAAGCATTAAGCTAGATACTAGACGACCACACTTCAGATGTCATCAAATAGCAAAGTATGTATGCACAAAAAACAGATCAACTGGGCTTAAATATTCATTTCATGGCGGATGCCTCTCAGTAATCACAAAAAACCTTGAGTGGCTTAGAAGGCAACAAAGTAAAAAAATTCATACTCATAACTCACATAGGCCAAAATTGCAAAGTTTAGAGCTTGAAAAGATCATAATAATGGCACCTAGAGAAATTTTTCAATGGCTTCACCCTTCAAAATGATAAATTGAAATGAAAAAATCAAGCCTAGGGTTCGAAATAACCTTTCTCACTAACCATACCACTCGAGAACCTTACTCACCATAGAGTTAGCGATCAACAAATACTATTTCAAAGTACCAAGATCAAACAGTGTAAATGAAAACTCCAGTCAACTACCATGTCATCCAAGTTTAGAGAATCGACGATCCACATCATGCAAGTACCATAATCGACGGGAAAGATCCTCTGTAACTTTCAATGCAAAATCCATACTTACCAGAGGTAAAAGAATCAACAAAAAAGGTCAAATGGTACAAGTATCATTTGAAAAAGCACCGATCACAACCTTCGATACAAACCCCAAACTTACCACATAGTTATATTAACTCTACCATAGTTCTGCAAGTATGTACATGGCACACAAGCAACGAAGACCTAACTTAAACAAAGTTAGTTTTCCACTGATAAAATAAGGTCTTGTTCATCACGAAGAGGGAACCAGCCCCATTTAACATAATAATTTACTTGACCTTATCTAAGGTCTAAATGATAATGTTATTATGCCACAAAGTATGCAAAAGCCAAAAAATTAATTGATCAATGGGTTGAACCCTCGTGAAAAGGGGCCAATTGATTAATTACATAGTTGATTTTGACTATAGCATATGTGCCAGATAATTCCTAAGGAGGGTCGTGATTAATCATCTTTTTTGCCATGATGTATATGCAAAAGAAACCGATCAAATTCTCAAGGTCAAGTGGACCTTAATTTTTCCAAAGTAAGCCATGATTTAAAGGTGTCCAAACATGTATTGGTATTCATACTATGATTAATTAAAAGAGGTCCAATATTATCATTGTCAAGGGTATATGCCATTATATGTAGAAATCCAAATATATGAGCTAAAAAAGGTTTGGAATGGGATCAATAATAAAGTGTATGCCAAGAATTTCAACATCATGTAGCACATGCAGTTATCTTATTTTTCACAGAAATAACCTTATTATTTGTTAAAGAGGAGAAGAATATCATTTTTGGCATGTACACATGCACATGTGCTCTCTACAATGGGGAGAAATTATTTTTCTAAATAAAGGAGATTAAAGGCATTGTTTTTGTAAATAGTGTAATTTTGCATGCCTTAACAAGAGAACAAATCTAAAAAAGAAGACATAAATATCCTTGCAAGTGGATGAGGAACACAAGTGTCAACATCGATAGAGATATGATTAATTTAATCATACCACATGAAGACAAAATAATGCACTTGCATTAGAGAAGGCTTGCACATCAAGAAAGTGGCTAATATTAGGCAAAATATTCATGCAAGTATATTAATTGGATTAAAAAGAGAACAATCAACTGCACTTTGACCAGGGTGTATTTTTGTAACTAAGGCGATTAATGCCGCATTGTAATCAACAAGTCTATTTTTATTCCTTTATTTATTCATGATAAAAGCATAAAATCAGCATGCATGGGTGAGTATAGACTGTAGTCTATTTTTAGGAGGACTTGGGTGAAGTAGGTTTGTTATATATTGTGTGCACTAGCAAGGCACAAGAAGGAATTTTTCATACAGTAGTGCTGAAGCATATTTTTTTTTTTCCATTTTTTCCTTTGAATGAGAACCATTTATTGCTTTTTCCAATTATTTGCAGTGATGTGTCTTATCCATATTTTTCCCCCCCCCAGAAAAAATATTGGATCAACCACAACCCCAAACAGAAATAATTAGAGAGAACACATTTAAATCTTGGTAACATGTTGCAGAAGGACTCTACAATGGAATGGCGGGGCCTGTAAAAGTTTAAATGATCCTATGTGGAAAGAAAGAGAAGAGAAGAAACAACTTTGTCACACAAATCCATGTCTTAAATCTATTTGATAGACTCGAGAAGGCTCTAAAATAAAAAGGAAGGTTCAGGGAAGGAGGCCAAGAATTTTCAGCACCGCAAAGGAATCAAGAGTAAGAAGGGGAGAAAATGGTGAAGTTTCAAAGTTTTTTTGGCTCAAGACCATTCAGGAAAGAGTCCAAATTCATCTATGTATGGAGAAAGTAGTGGAGAGAACCACATATCCTAACGATGCTCCTCCAAAGGTAAATTCAAAAAAGATAACTTCAAACAAGCGTCGCATCTCCACGTGTCTCAGGATGAAACGGAGGTAGGGAAAAATGGTCAAAAAGAGTCAAAAGGCAGACAGGGCGGGCCTCAAAATTGGCTAAGTATAAAAGTGTAAGTGGAGAATGCCAAGTGTCAGTATAGTGCATCTCCAAAGAGTCAGTCCCAGGACAAAGACCAAAATGATGCAAGCTCACCACGTAGCCCATTCCAAAAGGGGTAAGAGGGACCGTTGAAAAGTCCACAGACCGGTGGAGGCCAACAACTGTCAACTTGACGCTACTTCAAAGGTAAAATTTTGAATCAGGCCCTCAAGCAAGCATGGTGCAGCCACATGTCCAGTCTTAAAAGGAACAGAGTCGGTTGAATAGTCAATGCAGAGGTAAGGCCGAAGGAGGCTACCAAGTGTCTAAATCATGCTAGTTCGAAGATTGAATAGAGAGAGGGTTTCCAAATGAGTGTCAGACCGCCACGTGTCCCAAGTCAAAGCAGGTTGTTGGGGGGAAAGTTAATTTTTTGCCCCTTAATATCCCAAAAGCTGTAAAATTTGCAAAATGGGCCACAACTCCGCCCCAAGGGAAAAATTCAGCATTTAAACCCAAGTCAAAGCCAAAGAGGGGAGTAGGAGGAAAAGGTGAAAATTTTCCATTTGCCAAAAATGCACAAAGGTAAAGATGGAAGCACACTCCCCTAGCCAACCTAAGGGGTTCCATGTGTCAAGGCAGAGCTTTGGGGCCACGGGGGTTTTCTCCATTTTACAATTTGTGGAAAAGGGAAAAAGATAAATTACAGACCCACAAACCCAATTTTTCCCTAATCTAGCTGTCACGTGTCCCATATTAAAAGAGACCCATTTTTTGAATTGTTTACCAACCCATTTGTATGGATTTGATATAAACTTCAGACAAGCACATCTTTCGACTCAAGGCTTCAAATATTACAAATCTGACACCATTGGAAGCATTTCAACATCTTCTATGCCATGGAAACATAAAAAATCATTTTTCTCCCACGCTGGTAGGTGAACCATGGAGAAAAATCTTCAGGCCTTTAATATAGAATCCAGTTTTCTCAGCTACCAGATCTAATTTGATTCAATCCACCATTCTTCTTCAACATACCAGATAGATAAAGGCAGCCAAAATCAATAGATTTGGGGCAGATTTGAAAGGGGGAATTGATTGATGGCATTTGAATATTCAAGACAGGATTCAATGCATATCCCGGGGTGGTTGAAACAAGAATCAAATTTTCCCTCTTCTATCTCTTTTCTTTTTATAGATACTGTAACACTTCTCATTTGAGAGGGACAGACATTTTGGGCATAGAAAAACTTTATCAAATTTGTTTCTCGATGCCAATTTTGAGTAGCAAACCTTCTCCTATGCATGGAAAATGTATTTGTGCCTCTATTCTAGAAATTTAATGGTTTGTGCACCTTCTAGAGCAATAAAAAACATGTTTTTGTGGTGTTCTTAAACCCTTTACATCATTTTGTTGTTTCTCCATGCCTCTCCCTTCCATAATTTTTTTTTGTGCATGTATTTCACATTTGCAGGTGTAGGATGTTTTGTTTCATGGAGTTTAATGTTGAATTTGAAGATCTGGGCCGTGTTACTTCTTTCTGACGTCCCTCATCTCCATTTTTTGTTTCTTTCTTTCTCAATAGAATATCTTGATTCCTTTGCTGGTGTATCACCACTTTATTGTAGGCTCTATTTTTTCCCCATTTTCTCTCTCCTTTGTTCCTTGGAATGGTTAGATTAGGTTACATTTAGTTTTTCTTGCACTGGAGTATCTCGTGGCAGGTAGTTTAGGAATAAGAACCAACTTTCTCTGGAGGATCATTTGAGGTTTGTAAGCCCCGCATCTTGAGAGATGATCCCATGTTATGAAAATCACACCAGATGAACCTACCTTAGAAAAGTAGATCCGACCACTCATTTGGGGGTACTGTGATTCTGCACTAACAGTTTTTCCATGCTCAATGGGAATAGAGGTATTCACTTTATTTCATCAAGTTGATGTGTTCTTTGTGGGATTCAATATTTTTAGGCACATACAAACACATCGGGCCACTCCATCTGGTCAAAAACCCATTCTTTGAGTTACAAAAATTTTCCATCCATTTTCTCCCATTCCATGAGGTTATACAATTATGACTTCATTAACTGTATATAACTCACACTTACAGCAATATAGTCCACCTCCAATGTATTTCCCAACTCCTCCAAATCAACATTTTGATGAGATCAATCACCATTATGCTTACCCATATGAATTGTGTCAAAACCAATTTGACTATGAAGCTTATCAAGGACAAGGGGACATATATAATGGTGATAGTTATTTAGAGGATGTTCGTATAATGGAGAAGATTCAAAAAATTGAGGATGACATGGTTCAGTCATGGGGCATAGCTTAAATGAAGGCATTTAAGATTGGTTACAAGGCACCTTGTCCATGGGAAGGCCCTTTTCCAAGACATTACAGCCCTAAAGAGAAGCTAGACTTCATGATTGGAATGTTGCCCCCAACGTGGACGGTGGATTGAGGGGATGGAAGCATATGAGAAAATTTTGAATCAACCTTGTCAATGGGTAATTCATTCAACAACTCATTGTCTTTATTTTTCTCCCTTTGAAGCTTTATAATTGCAGCATCCTGCATTTTATAGCATCCCTCTGGAATCATGTTTGGGAGACTTAAACCTTCCATGCTCTTCACAGGAGGAAGAAAGGAAAGGGAAGAAAGATATCACCATTTCTCCCATGCCATTCATCCAAGAAGGTCCACAAGAAAACTCCATTCTAGGAGTTGAAACTCAGAACAAGGGGCACATTCAAAAGATCAGATCGTGCCCAATCAAGTACTTGGATTCATTGGAGCCAAACTAGAATATGGAACCAATCATGCCTCCTTCAGGGCATGAAGATGAATACAAAATCACCAAGGATTATCATCAATACTTCTATGAGTCGAATGCAAGTCATCTTGAGGAGTTATTTTCCAATAATGCTAATACCTTGATTATCTGGGTGGAGGACCGACTTATTGTTAGTTTTTCACTCATATAGGAAGCTATATTTAGTGTCAAATCATTTGCATTGCTGCCCCTCTTGAGAAATGGAATCTACTTCTCCCTGCCTGTAGTAGGATTTGTTTATCATTCTTTCTCTCTAGTTAGTGTAGGAGTAGGAGTAGACTTTGTTTCCTATACAAAGAAGTTATTATAAAACACTCTACATGTCTCATTCAAGGCATGTATGATTTGGTCTCTGTATATAAGTTTTGTTCACATTGCTCCAAAGGTACATAAAGCCAAGCTCTTCATTGTTCAAAGTAGGAAAACTCCTAGTTACCTGTAATAGTTTCCATATTAAAAAGAAAAAAAAATGCAGAGCAACTAAATTCATTTCAAACAGTCAATTTTATGGACAGATGAAAGCCCCAGAGTTAGAACAATTTTATACTCTTAGAAAATATATTTTAAATATTTTATTATGAAAATTGAGAGTGCAGACTCAGGGTTAGACAAAACATAGAAAATCTTGCAGTCAGGCTCGCAGTGGCTCAGGCGTAATATCTTCAAAATTTCATATCAGTCTCAAGTTTATTACGTAGAATCCATACCCAATGAATGCTTCAAAGCCACTGGTTTCTTCATCTAGTTGGTAGATGTCCCCGTGAGTCGCCAAATTGTTATGCATATTTCAACCCACTGAAAAAATATTGGATCAGCCATGACCCTGTACGAAAAGAATCAAAGAGAACATGTTTGAATCTTGCAAATAGGTTACATAGGGAATCTATAATGGAATGGAAGGGCCTATAAAAGTTTAAATGACCTTGTGTAGAAAGAAAGAGAAGAAACGACTCTATGGCACAAATCCATGTCTCAAATCTATTTGATAGACTTGGGAAGGCTCTAAAATAAAAAAGGAAGGTTCGAGGAAGGAGGCCGAGAAGTGTCAGTGCTGTAGAGGAATTAGGAGTAATAAGGGGAGAAAATGGTGAAGTTTCAAAGTTTTTCAGGCTCAATACCATTTAGGAAAGAGTCCAAAATTAACTAAGTATGGAGGAAGCAGTGGATAGAACAATGTGTCCTATTGGTGCTCCTCCAAAGGTGAATTCAAAAAAGAGAAGCTCAAACAAACATTGCATCTCCATGTGTCTTATGACGAAACAAAGGTAGGGGAGAATGGTCAAACAGAGTCAAAAGGTGGATAGGGCGGGCCTCAAAATTGGCTAAGTATAAAAGTGTAAGCAGAGAATGCCAAGTGTCAGTGTGGTGCATCTCCAAAGAGTCAGTCCCAGGACAAAGACCCAAATGACGTGAGCTCACCACGTAGCCCAAAGTCCAAAAGGGGTAAGAGGGACGGTTGAAAAGTCCACAGACCTGTGGAGGCCAACAAGTGTCAACTCGACGCTCCTCCAAAGGTAAATTTTGAATCAGGCTCTCAAGAAAGTGCGGTGTCGCCACGTGTCCAGTCTCAAAAGGAATAGAGTCGGTTGAATAGTCAATGCATAGGCCAGGCCAGTGGAGGCTACCAAGTGTCTAAATGGAGCTAGTTCAAAGATTGAATAGAGAGAGGGTTTCTAAATGAGTTCCAGACTGCCACATATCCCAGGTCAAAGAGGGTCATCAGGGGGGAAGTTGGTTTTTTGCCCCTTAATATCTCAAAAGGTGTAAAAGTTCCAAAATGGGCCGCAACTCCACCCAAAGGGAAAAATTTAGCGTTTGAACCAGAGTCAAAGCCAAAGAGGGGAGTCGGAGGAAAAGGTGAAAATTTTCCTTTTGCCAAAAAGGCACAAAGGTAAAGATGGAAGTGCACTCCCCCAGCCAAGCAAAGGGTGCCACGTGTCAAGGCGAAGCTTCGGGGCCGTGGGGGTTTTCTCTATTTTTTTAGAAAAGGGGAAAAGATAAATTACGGACCCGCAAACTTAATTTTTCTCTAATCAAGCTGTAACATGTCCCATATTAAAGGGGACCCATTTTTCAAATTATTTTCCCGCCCATTTGTATAGACTTGATACAAACTTAGGAAGGGAATATATTTCAACTCAGGGTTCGAAATAGTGCAAATTTGACACCGTTGGAAGAATTTCAACATCTTCTACACCATGAAAAGATAAAAAATCATTTTTATTAGGCCCTGGTAGGTGAACCATGGAGTAACGTCTTCATGCCTTTAATACATAATCCAATTTTCTCAGCTACCAGATCTAATTCGATTTGATCCGCCATTCTTCTTCAACATGCCAGATAGACAGAGGGAGCCAGAATCAATAGATTTGGGGTGGATTTGAAAGGGGGAATTGATTGATGGTGTTTGAATCTTCAAGGGAGGATTCAATGCATATCTGTGGGTGGTTGAAACAAGATTTGAATTTTCCCTCTTCTCTCTCTTTTCTTTCTATATATACTGTAACACTTCTCATTTGAGAGGGAGAGACATTTTGGGCATAGAGAACCTCTATCAAATTTTTTTCTCAACACCATTTTTGAGTAGCAAACCTTCTCCTATGCCTGGCAAATGTATTTGTGCCTCTATTATAGAAATGTAATGGTCTGTGCACCTTCTAGAGCATTAAAAAACATGTTTTTGTCGTGTTCTTCAACCCATTACATCATTTTGTTGTTTCTCCATGCATCTCCCTTCTAGATTTGTTTTTTGTGCATGTATTTCACATTTGCAGGTGCAGGATGTTATGTTTCTTGGAGTTTACTAGCGAATATGAAGATGTTATGTTATGTTACTTATGTCTTACCTCCCTCATCTTAATTTTTTCTGTTTCTTTCTCCCTTAACATAATATCTCACTTCCTTTGCTGGTGTATCAACTTTTTAGTGTAGGCTCTGTGTTTTCCCTTTTTCTCTCTCCTTGGTTCCTTGGTTACATTTAGTTTTCCTGCACTTGAGTAGCTCGTGGAAGGTAGTTTAGGAACAAGAAACAACTTTCCCTAGAGGATCATCTCAGGTTTACTAGTCCCACATCATGAGAGATGGTCCCATGTTATCAAAATCACACCAAATGAACCTGCCTTAGAAATGTAGATCTGACCACTCATTTGGGGGTGCTATGATTTTGCATTAATAGTGTGTATCTTTCCATTAATTCTTGAGAATGTTCTTTCCTTGATCAATTATTTTACATTACTAAAAATTTGGTGCTTTCTATACAGTCTTAGTGTGCATATTTTTTAGCTATTGTGTTGTTATGATTTATTCCCTCAACACACAAGTGTTTTCCTTAGGATACAACTGAAAACGCATTGGTTCATGCATTTGCAATTTCTTCTCAATTTTATTTGTCTTATACTTAGTCAAAGTCCTCAATAATTTTGGGGTATCACCCCCATTTCAATTTAGTTACAACAATATTTTTACCTTCAAAACCCCAAAAAAATTAGTTTAGGATACATCAATATGGAACCAACCGTGATACCAAAGATTCACCTCAACAATAGGTATACCCATAGACTTGAGGTGTTTCCATTGTATCTACGCAAGTGAGATATAAACCAAACTTATAACCCCTGCTTTAATCTCTCACCGAGGGTGCACTTGTGAGAGATAATAAGGACCCTACCCCATACATAAAAAAAATCCCAAATAGAGCAGATGTTCAATACTGAACCATACAAAAATATAGTCTGATCCAAAATGAACCAAAACTAATAACAAATACAACAAAATCATAGCAATAAAAACACAAAACTAAAAACACTAAACAACAACCTAACATCAACCACTACTTTTTTATTTTCTCTAAGTTTTCCACCAAAGTGGCCCATTGCTTACCCAATGATTCAATCTTAGTGCCCAGAGTGGTTATATCAGCTTCAGATAGTTCTATTTTTCTCTTCTTTGATGTCCCCTACAGTTCACATTTTTCTGTTGGCATTAGCTAGCTATCTGAGATTTTGAAGGTTCTTTAAAGTGCACTTGACATTGAGAATACTCCACTCAGTGAATTTTTGAAACCTAGCCTTAAGATGATCTACATCACTATTTATATTCTTATACTTTTTTTGTAGAACCTCCATACTGCAACCCTTTATGACTTGAGGCACATCCTTAACTTTCATATTCATGACATGTCAGTTGTTGAGGATAAATAAGATAGCTCTTATAGTAATATGAGTATCATATTTCATTATTTTAAAGTCTGCAATCAATTTAGCAAGAACAACTCCCTCTTCCACACCACCTTTTCTACAAACTTCCATTTGGGTATTTTCCTAGGTGTCAACTGAAACCTACCTCCTTTATTGACTCGCTTCCCCTTTTTTAGCCTTTTTAACAGCCACCACCTTCACATCACCTTGTTTTATGTCTTAGAGCCCTTATAATGCTTCAACTTTAGCAACATTTTGATCATCCCCTTCACTCGACTTAGGGTATTTGCTAGACTACTCATTCTTGGAATTAGTGTCATCTTCAACAACATAATCTTCAAAATATTTTGACCGTACACTATCCGTACACTATCATAATTAACCATTTCATCCATATCCAAGATTTATCTCTTTATAATGGCCATAATAAAATCTTGATGCAGGGGAATAATTATTTTTTCTTTTTTGTAGTGGTCCAGGGTAGCACATAGAGAACAAAGTATATAGTATGGAAAAATAAAACTATGCCCATGTCTAAGGAAATTGAGCATGGGAAGATGGTAATCATAGATAAATTTGTGGCATCCCTATAAATTTAAAAAATTTATTATGTTAGGGGACACTTCGTTGAATGGGGGAGGTAAGGAATTACTAAGAAAGCCAAAAATTGAGGGGTGAGTTTTTCCTTAGCTCACAGAAATAACTTGATTTAATCTACTGAATCATTTTTGGGTTTGTAGACTTCTCTTCCTTCTATGGGAATGACCATAACATAAGTAAGCATGTTGAATGATAATTCAATCTTTACTCCCTATAGAACCACATTGCCCCCCGTCCATTTCCTGGTCAGGTGCCATGCCGATCTAAAATCCTTACTTAGCTGTTTGTTGTAACCCTCAAAAATATTGAAGAAAGGGGTAAATCCCATATAATTGAACACCTCCATATCCTCATATTTAACATCATTGATATCCCAAGGCTCAATGCAAGCCAAATCTTCCCCCATATTCCTATTAACATCCAAGCTATCATGAAGAAAATATAATTGTTTAATACTATACAGAACCGACCATACAACTTCAATACCACTACACCAAGTAGCAACATAAATACCATATTCCTAGAGAAGAGTAAATGTGTATTAACATCCCTTAATAGATGAATAAACCCAAATTACAAGAACATTAACATCCCCTTAACAAACTATTTGCGCATCACACTGCACTTGTAAGGAATTCCAAGAGAAGAATAAATCTTGACGACGCTTTCTATACAAGAAAATTAACCTCCCCTTACTAGTTATAAACCCTAGAACCACTCACATTAGAATAACATTAACATCTCCTTAATAGTTATAAACCAGGATTCTAATAGAGAAATAATCCTGGAAGACAAGTTTTTAAAAAAATTAAAAAAATAAACCAAGATTACAAGAACATTAACATCCCATTAATAGTTATAAATGTGCAACATCATTCATCATCGACCCCCTGTGCCACCATCCACCATTCTTGTGTACCTCGAAAGAAGGGACATGAAATCACTACAAAAATTTTCTTCCCACACTTCATACTTTGAATGACAATTAAAATTCTTTTACTCCCCTTGTCAGGAGGATATATTTTTGTAATTAAATGTACATATGAAATAAATTAAAAATCCTTTTCTAAAGGTAAAATTATGGTAAATCATTTTAAGAAGAATTTGAATTTTGTTGTAATACTATCCATTACGGTGGAATCCGTAATTCACAGAATAATTCATTGCAAATTCAAACTATTTTCACGATATCTATGAACACACTAATTGTTGAAATGCATGACAATTTTTCAATTCTTTATATACCTTAAACTGATTTGAACAATTTTTTCAGCGAACTAATTGAATTCAAGAGCATAATATGACCTTAAAAAATCAAAATAAGAGAGTTAATACTTAACAGTCGCTAAGTAATGTCAGTGTAGCTTATCAAGGTAAATTAAGACTAATCAAATAAGAATTCACTAGAAATAAAAATGTTATGTACCTTTTTTATATATAAAGACATCTATCTTCATTTAAATCCTTTATTATATTATAAATTTCCTAAATATAATCACACATATTATACATATAAAAATTATTAAGATAGTTAGGAAAATTATACAAAAACTTGTTGTCAAATAAATTTAGGGAAAAATTAAATAATTTTCTTTTTTAGATAGTTAAACACTACATACAAAAACTAAAAATGAGTATGAAAGATAAAGATGCCAACATGTAATAAAATAATCAGGCTTGAAAAAAACATAGATCTTTGACTACAAAAAAATATCATAAATGATATAGAAAGCATAGCGTTCAACCCAACCAAGTGTTGCAATAATATTGAGAATGACAAAGGAAGGCATACTTCTACTAGAGCTTCAACCAAACCAACCTAATGTTTTGTGTAAATGAAATGGGACGTAGATATAGAAAACCATGAGTACCGCACCACCCTTGGAGCTAGAAAGGGTGGACAGGGCATCTTCAAAAACTTTTGAATCATCATCCTTGGATCCTATTAGGCGGGGGTGTTTCAACATGATTTTTTCTAAGGAGATGCTTGTAAATTTTGTCGAGGGTACTTTATTGGTAGTAGTTCCGAACTTACACCACTTGTGGTGCTAGGAATCACACTTGTTAAGGTGCACTTTGGAAACTTCTCAAATGCTTGTCATAGTGTTGTGAAATACCTTCTATCCATGCTCATTGAACTTGTATTCCACGATCTTATTCACACCATTTTCATCTAGCCCAATGATATTTAGAGGTGGCTGATGAAAATTTAGGTCTTCATTATCCTCCACTTTAAGCTCCCCCCATCACACACTATCAAATGCCATCACTATTTCTATTTTATATAAGCTAATGACTGTTAGGCTCTATTTTTTGTCTTGGACTAATGTTTTTAATATTTTTAGAATGTCATTAATATTATGTTTTAAAATGTATAACATGTTTCCTATAAAGAGTGCAATATGTAACATTTGTCTCATTATCCTTAATCATAATACAACATGTGTCTTGGGCATGTGTGTGTATCATAATACTCTTATTCAATTTCCCTCTATCTCACTCTTTTAGATGCAATCATTGTCATCCCTAGCTCAAGAAAAGGAAAAATAAGCTAAATCCTCAAGCATCCGGAGAAAACTTATCACTAGTTTGCAAACACTCAAATCTTTGGTTATCAAAGTAAAACCCTAAAAATAAAAATAAGAATACCTATATCACAAATAATGGTTGTTGTTTTTACGTGTCTCTCTTGAGTCTAAGATTGTAAAGCTATGGCTAGATCTTGGGCCTCACAATTTTTTGCAAGCAATGTTAGGGAGCCTTTGAATATTATTCCCTCTTAGTGTGGGAGATCTAAAAGTTGCAATCCCTGATGGCAGGGTGAATAGAGTGAGAAATAGTTTTAAATGTGTAGCAGTGGGAATATTTGGATGTCTAAGAATGAATATGCACCTTTATAGGGACTAGTGTAAGTGGAAATGGTCCTACAAGTTAGAAGTGTGGGCCCTGGGAGTCGACAGCTTCCTTTTCTACTTCTAAAATGATGAAGATTTATAAAAGGTACATATAGAAGGGCCATTTTTTTTTGGAAAAGAGGATCTCAATAATTTTTGGTGGTGCACTGGGATGAAATTGAATTATTTCCCTGTTCTTCCTTTATGGATTTGCTTACTTGGGTTTCCTTTTGAGTTTTGGTACCTGGATGTATTACTTGACATTTCCATGTCTATGGGGGTACCCATCATTATTGATCCAAAGATGAAGGCTCACTCTCACCTAGTGTTTTCCTAGTTTTGAATCAATGCCTTTGTTTGTGCTCAATTTCATAGTATAATTTTCTTGAACACTTTAAAATACAAATTCGAGAAATACATCATTATAGAGAAATATTAGGTCATCTGTGAGAAGTGTATAAATACATGGTATGAGGATAGGTATTGTTTTTGCAATGGATTTCCCTCTGCATTGGTGCATCCTATTGATCAACAAGAAGATTTGGAACCAATTAGGGGGTCACCTTTTGAAAAGGTTATTAAGGGGAGGGCAGTTAAAATCAGGTTTCTAAATCTGTATAGGAGCTTTGTGTGGGTACTCCCAATATCTAGGAAAATGGTGATCTTCCTGAAGATGACAAGAGGGAAAACGATGATGTGGTTGTTTTCTCACAGTTTCATTCGAATACCTCATCCTACACTAGGATCAATCTCCATAGGAATGGGGTCAACGCGAAGGATGGGATGTAATATTACTTAGAAGAAAGTGTGGAAAGGGTGTCATGTCATGTTGGAATGGTGGAACACCTAGAAATTTCAAATTCAAAAAAAAATTAATGTCAATGGGGACGTGTCAAGTAATAGGACAGGGTGCATTGAAATCTTGAGGAATGGTAAGATAGTTTGAAATACGGGTAAATTTTAATCTAGCAACTATTTGGATGATCTAATGGTCGACAATTGTTTTGATGGAAGATTTATTATTGGTTGTTTGGATGTTTTGACCCTTGAGACAATGCAGAATGATGGCAGAAATTTTGTAGACATAGGATTTGATTCATAATTTTTGGAAGGGTGAACTAAGGTCTTCCTGAATAATTCTATTTTTTTGCATTCAGAATAGGTACTCTTAATTCATCTTGGTTCTTCATGTTCTTTGTGGAACCCTCTTGGGTTTATCCCTGGTTGTTAGTGTTTTATTTTTCTTGGGCTTCCCTTGACGACCTCTTCATTTTGTTTTTTTATTAGGTTACGGCTACTAGTAGTGGCCTCATCTTTTGTGCTTCCTTACTATATCATCTCTCGCTTTGTATATAGGTTTTTTTTGGTCCCCTAAAAATTGAACCATATTTAACATATCTATAAAAACTAAAAATATTTATGATCGTGTAAACTTATTGTCAAGGGTGTACAACACATCTCCACAAGATTTATGCTTAAGTTTTGTTTTTGGAATAAAAAACATATTTTTTTTTATTTCATTTAATCCCCACAGATCTTCCAAATCATCAGGGACCAAAAAACATAGAATAACACTAAATATCACAAGACACTCTCTTGCAAGAATATGTTTCTTAGAAGAACAAAGAAACCAACTCAAATCCTTTATATCATCATTTGCATTAAAGTTAGTGGAAGACATAAAAATTTACAGAACTTAAACATCTTGCATTAGCTTAAGCGGTAAAAAAATTTGAATACAAATCATCTAGAAAAATATCACAGGAGTGGCCCATTCGACTTTGAGAATATGATTATCATAATCATAACCATTGAGCTTACTAATAGCTCTCTGTATGTCCTCCCTATTGATGAAATTAGAAAACTAAAACCCCATGCTAACCCCAATATTTTGATCCATGGCCACGTAGAAAAATGTGATGTATCCAAATGACTTCAAAAGATCTTACAGATTCACATCCATCGCTTCCTCGAATATATTGGTAACTCAATAAAAATTTTCTTCATTCTTACGGCATATGGTGTCACTAAAGTGGTCCATGACACCCCTAATACTGGGAGGGACATAGGTTGATCACCCAATAGTTGAATAAGTGGCAGTACCACCAGTGTTGCTTCAACTTGCAGTGAGGCCATCGATAGCCTTATCCATTGTTAAGGTGTCTGTGGCACTGGCGACTGTGAGATCCTTGTAAATACATTTTGATGTCTAGTGATCACCCTTATTACCTAAGATAAGGAAAACCATGAGTACAACAACACCCTTGGAGCCAGCCAGGATGGACAGCTCATCTCCACTAGATTTTGAATCATCAGCCTTGGTTCCTAGTGGGCACGAGTGATCCAGTACGATTTCTTCAAAGGAGATGCCTATAAATTTCATTGAGGACTCTTTGTTGGTAGTAGTGCTGAAATTTAACAACTTATGGCACTAGAGATTGCACTTGTTCAGGCATGATGTGGCCACTTTATGGATGCACGTGGTAGTGGTGTGAACCACCATCTAGCTGTGCTTGTTGAAGTTTTATTCCACAATATTCTTTGCACTATTTTCATCTGGCCCAATGATAGTCGGTGGTGGATGATGAAAATACATGTGTTCATTATCCTCCTTTTCAATCTCCCCCATATAACACATGCTAAAAATCCCACTCAAGATCCAAGAACAACCTAGGTTTAGCTAGCAAAATTATGAAATAATTTCTTTTGAAAAGCGTGACCACTACTTGGCTTCAAGCAATAATTGTTACAACAAGGATTCAAAGTCAATTAAAAATATACTAAATGAAATTTTTAGGTTGTAATATACATTATATCCATATTAGAAAATTAATGAGTCTAATTAATCCAATTATAGTTAAATTTCTCTTAGGAGTTAAATTAATAAATAATTAAATTAATATTATAGTTAAATATTCCCTAATCAATTTTAGAGGGTCAAAGGGCCAAAGGGATTAAATGCCTTGGATATTTAATTCCACCAGGTATAAAAAATAAATAATGTTCCTATTTGCATGGGATAGAAAACTTTCCCTTATCCCCTAATGTGACCCCCAAAAAGGTCAACCCATGCTTTAGAGTTAAACATTTAAGTTAATAAGGGGTAATTTCCCAATTACCCACTCTTAGGCTCATATTCACACTTCAACCTAATTTTTCTTATATTTAGCACACTTATGGTTTCCTGAAAACATTACCATTAGATAGGAAATTTCTTCCTCTTTCCAATGATATAAATAAGTCCTCCTAACTCCTCATATTTCTTAAGTTATAGGTCGACAGGCCTGGGGAGGAAAATTTTCCCTAAAGGCGGGCCTGTAGGACTAGGGAAGAAAATTATCCCAAGCCGTAAGGGACATGTGGCACACTGTTAAGTCCACACAGGAGGGCAGGTCATCAGAGGAAAATTGGATTTTAACTCTTTTTGTTTAAAAAGGAAAAAAGGTTTAAAAATCCCCACGCCTCCACCGACGTCCTGGGACGCCACATGTCCTACCCAAAATCTCAAGCAGGGCAGCAGACTATAGAGGAATAATTAGAAATATTGGCTTATGTGTTAAAAAATGTGAAGGCTAAAATTAACTGGTGCCTCCACTGATGCCTAAAGATTCCATGTGTCAGACCCACAGTGATAGGTGGGGAAGCGGACAGGCGGGGAGACTTAAGATTTTTCTCCCTTTTTTCTAAAAGGAAAGTTTGAAGGTGTGGGCCCACGAAGACATTTTTTTCCCAAAACCGAATTGGCAGGGCTGTCGATGCTAAAATTTTCCTTCATAATTTATATTTCATTAATGTATGTATTAGGAATAAGATGTTGTTAAGTATAATTAGTAGTAGCATCCGATAGAAGATAACGGCACTGCCGGTATGATGCCGCCAATAATGTATAGTACTGTAACAGTCAAAGTACAATAGGAATGTTGTGGTAAAAGGTAAATATTTGTCGTAAGTGGTTTGGTAATGTTAAAATAAAAAATTTATGGTAAGTAGATAAGTAGGGTCTACATGATTAGGAATTAGAAATATTATACTGGTAATAAGGACAAGGAGTGAGGTCATAAATATTTTTTGTATTTTATTTGTAAAAAGTTTAAAAATGTGGAACCCATGTGAAATGATAAGGTTTATCTTATCTTAAAAGATAAGCTTACATGTAAAGATAAGAGTTAAGGTATGGAATATGATTTGTCAGAATAGATTTCTTATCCTATCTTAGAGATAAGGTGGATAAGCGTGGAAGTTCTATAAATAAAGAGGCCACCCCCCTCATTTAACATAGAAGGAAGTAGTGATAAATATTGTATGAGTAAGTGTGTTAAAGAAGCCATCAAGAGGTGTAATTGTGAAGTTTCTCCCATAGTTATTGTTGGAAGGCAAGTGAAGTTAGTAATAATTGAAGTACCTCATAGGTGACATTGCAACAATTTCATGTTGATATTATAATTTACACTTATATTTCATATTTTTCATCATTCCTTCTTATCATAGTCTATGGTATTCTTGTGTTATGTTTGTTGTTGTGTTTCCAGATTATATCCACCAAACTAAAAGATGTGCATTAGTAAATAATCATAGCACGAGGAATTCCCGGTGAAGAATTATCATAGTGCCGGATTGGTGATGACATTGTGGTTCCGTTGCCGAGACCATTCCTCGTTGGTGGATTTTCTGGAGAGATATTCCCACTTAGTCAGAAATCATTTGGAGGGTAACCTTGTTTTTACTGTGTATAGTAGTTACCATGGTAAAGTCACTTTTTACTGTGAATAGTATTTACCGTAGTAAAGTCACTTTTTACCATGAATAGTATTTACTGCACTAACTTCACTTTTTATCGTGAATAGTGTTTACCACAGTAAAGTTAGTTTTTACCACAGTAAGTCAAGTTTTACCATAGTTTACTATGGTCATTTCTATTTTACTGTAGAAATGTGGAAAGTCACTTTCTATTATAGTGATTCCAATTATTTGTGCACATAAGTCTTGTTGATTGTACTTGTGGGTTGATATTTCACTGTGGTTACTTTTGAAAATGAGGAAGATTCATGTTTCTTCAGCCCAATCTAATGAAGATGCTTCCTCTTTCATTCAAGAGTTTAAACGATCTTGTATTTGTAATGGCCTTATAAGAAGAGAACAATAGACTGATTTTTTTCCTACCTTTTAAGATGGTTCAGCCCTTAGGTGGTTTAAAACACTAGGTGATAATGTGAAGAACTCATGGGATTTATGAACTAAAAGTTTTCTTGAAGAATTTGGTGAACAACAGAAATATGTAAATCTCATGATCGATATCACAAAGCTATCCCAAGGAGGAGAAGGAGAAGATAGGGGATTATCATGCTCATGTTCTAGAGCTAAGGAGGAAGCTCGATGCCCAGATCCGAAAGGAAGGATTAGCGGATGGGTTGATGAATGGCGTGGATAATATCCTTTGTAAACAATTCATTCTTGGGATGAAGCCAGAGATCAGACAACAAATGAAGTATAACCACCCAACGACCCTCGAACAAGAAAAGGATATTACAAGAAGGCAAGAAGAAAGCATGGAAGAAGAGCCTAAAGAATTTTTTGCTAAGATAGAGCCTACACCAACACCTTTGGTCCAGAATCTACTACCACTCTCGGTGAGCACAAATATTTCTCCTAGTACATCTACTGAGTATGAAGATATGCTCAAGAAGATGGGCCAAGTAACTATTAATCTTCTTCAAGGAAAATAATTTAGTTCTCAGGGAGGAGATAGAGGTCCAAAAAGAAATATTTCTAAAGTTGTATGTTATGCTTTTCATAAAAAGGGTCATTATAAGTATAATTTTCTAGATAGAGCTTCTACATCTGGTACAAGAGACAATGATAAAGGAAAAGCACCTGTGAATTCTTTTGATGTAGTAGATAGGAGCATAAATAATGAAGCAGATGTGTTTATAAATAATGATCCTAAGAAGATGAAAGGAGAAAATAGTAAGAAACATAGGAGAAGAAAGTTGGGTGTGCAGGATTTTCTAATTTCACAGGGATAAGGACCATACTCCATCTTAGAAGATCTTTCTAAAAGGCCCGCAAATATTACATATGGTCAACTCTTGGCTATGTCTTCTGAGAAGATGTGGGAGCTCTGAAGTGGACTCAATGTTCGACGAAGGAAGGAGGTTGAGGTACCTATTTTAGAGGTAGAAGTGGATCCCTACGCTCCACAAGTTGACGTATTATGTAATGGTATTTCAATTCATGATGTCTTAGTTGATGGAGGTGCTACAATTAATGTAATGACTGAGTCTGTAATGAACATGTTGAGTTTAAAAATTTATCGCCCCTCAACACTTATGTTAAGGTCATTAAATAAGGAAAAAGCTAAACTAGAAGGTGTTGTCTCAAATGTGGCAATATCTGTTATGGGTGTTGTATGTGTGGTAGAATTTTAGGTGATGAAAAATGGTACTGTTGTGTACCCAATTTTTTTGGGAAGGCCATGGCTAAGGAGAGTTCATGCGAGAAACTACTAGAATGAAGGTTTCATAACACTTGGACATGACAGAGAGAGGGTGAAGATAAACATGATCCCTTTGCATCATAAGGCAGAACCTATGGATTCAAGTGATGAAACTAATGATTGGACATCCTATGATTACTCTAGTACTAGTGAAGTGGACACAGAAGATGAATAAAATGAGGTTGATGTTTCAGTCATGGATATCCTTCGAGTCACAACGACTCTTTAACCCATAAAATTATCTGAAGAAGAAATTGATGATTGTCTCCAACAAATAAAGATTGGTGATGCTGTGATGGAGAGTGAGAAGGAATCCTACCTCCAGGTCTTTCAAAGGTACATACACCTATTCACTTTTGATTACAAGGAACTCCATCAAGTAAGTTGGGTAGAACATTCTATTGAGCTGGTAGATAGTGCTAAGCCCATAAAGCAAATGCCATATATAATGAATCCTAATTTTTGCAAGACTGTAAAAGAAGAAATAGATAAGTTACTTGATGTAGGATTCATATTTGCTATGGAGAATTCAGAATGGATTTCTCCCATTGTGATCTCAATAAAAAATAATGGGAAGCTATGCATTTGTGTTGATTATAGGAAGCTCAACAAGGCAAAAAAGAAGGATCATTACCCTCTTCCATTCTTAGATCAGATATTGGACGAAGTAGCTAGCTAGGAGTGTTATAGTTTTGCTGATGGATATAACGGATACAACCAAGTTCATATAGTGGAGAAAGATCAGCTGAAGACCGCGTTCACCACTCTTTGGAGAAATTTTTCTTATAAAGTTATGCCTTTTGGGTTGTGTAATGCTCTGGAAACATTTGAGTGTTTGATGAATAAGGTGTTTGAACCCTACATTTGGAACTTCATTAGAGTATTTCTCGATAATTTTTACATCTATGGGAGCAATATGGACCACCTGCACCAGATGGAGATAGTATTTCAAAGGTTAGATGAAGTACAAGACTCACTAAACCCTACAAAGTGTGTCTTTGGATGTTCTAAAGGCATTTTTTAGGGCATGTTATATCCAGAGATGGTATTGGTACTGATCCTGATAAAGTTTCAAAAATCAAAGAGTTGTCATTTCCTATGAATAGAAGTAAATTAAGTTCATTTTTAGGCCATGTGGGTTACTATAGAAAGTTCATCAAGAATTTCTCAAAGATTGTACAGCCACTAACCTAGTTCTTGAATAAGGATATTACTTTTGAACCAGGAAATAAGGCATATGAAGTTTTTGAATAACTGAAGGAAGCCTTAATGTCTTCACCTATTTTAAAGAATCTAAATTAGAGCAAGTCATTCATTATGTATACTGATGCCTCAGATGTAGCACTATGAAGTACTCTGAGTGAAAAGGATGAAAATGGGAATGATCATCCAATTTACTTTGGGAGAAGAAAAATGAGTAGTGTTGAGGTAAATTATACTGTAACTTAAAAAGAGGCTCTAGCTATCATTTTTGCTATAAAGAAGTTTAGAAATTATTTGCTATGGTAGAATTTTTACAGTTGTAACAGATCATCAGGCTCTAAAATATATTGTAAATAAGCCTAACCCATTAGGGAGGATAGCAAGATGGATAATTTTTCTACAAGAATTTGAATTTGATATTATAGATAGACCGAGAAAGAAGCATATAAATGTAGATTCACTCTCTCGAGCCTATGATGGTTTAGATTCATCTTGTGATGATGATGATTTCCCAGATGTAACATTGTTATCCCTTAACACAATCCCTAGTGAATACATAGATATTTGGAATTATCTTAATGAATTCAAGTTTTTTGATGGTGTCAATGCAAAGACTAAGAGGAAGATTACTCAAGCTAGTCATCCATATTTTATTCTGCATGGATTATTATTTTGAATAGGACTTGATGGACAGTACAAGAGGGTAGTTGGAAGTGATCAAGGGAAGGCTCTAATAGAAGAATTCCACAATAGTACATGTGGAGGACACTTCTCTAGAAAACTTATAACGAGAAGGATCTTGGATGCAGGTTATCACTGGCCCACTCTTTTTAGATATTATTATAATTATTGTAAGATATGTGATATTTTTCAAACACATGGTAACCGTAAGACTTCATCAACTCCATTATGCCCTATTCTTCCACTTGGTCCTGTTGAAAAGTGGGGAATAGATATTGTAGGTCTGCTTCCAACAACCCCATGCCAAAATAAGTATATTATAGTTACCACAAATTATTTAACCAAGTGGGTTGAAGCTAGGCCATTGAAAATAACTTCCATGGATGAAGTGGCAAGGTTCATATATGAACGCATTGTCACCAGATTTGGTTGTCCATTAGAAATTGTAACAGATCAAGGAATCCACTTCATTAATGAGGTGGTAGAACCCTAGTCAACACGTTTTCTATTAAGTACAGGAAGGCAACAACATGCAAGCCAAGCACAAATGGACAGGTGGAACGAATTTTTTTTGTGTTGTGTCAAATTCTAGGAAAAGATGTAGCCTTGCAGGTACATAAGTGGTATAAAAGGATTCATGCAGCATTGTGGGCATATAGGGCAACATCAATGTCAGCAACAAGATACTCCCCATTTCAGTTGGCTTATGGCATTTATCTAGTCCTTCCTATTGAGTTTGATAATCCCACTGTGAGAGTTATGAAAAATGAAAGGATGGATGAAAGTGATTCAATAAAAGAAAGGTTGGTGCATCTTCATTTGCTAGAGGAAATGAGAGAAATAGTGAAGGATACATGCTATAAGAAGAAATTGAAGCAGAAGGAATAATTTTTTCAAAAGATCTGTTGGTCTCCGATTCATGTGAATGACTTGGTTCTAGTATATGATTCCAAATACCAAAAAATAAGGTAGAGAAAATTTCTTCCGAAATGGATGGGGCCCTACAAAATAACAGTTGTGCATGAAAATGGTACTTATCGACTGGAAGAATTAGATGGCACTCCCATTATGAAATGGGTCAACCACGACAAGTTAAAGATTTTCTAAGCACCAGAATAGTCTACTCCGAGGATGGAGGAGAAGCTAGGAAGGGGGAAGATGTCGACACTAAAAATTTTCTCCATAATTTCTATTTCATTAATGTATGTATT
The DNA here is from genome assembly GCA_019776745.2 of Taxus chinensis. Taxonomy (NCBI): domain Eukaryota; kingdom Viridiplantae; phylum Streptophyta; class Pinopsida; order Cupressales; family Taxaceae; genus Taxus; species Taxus chinensis. The sequence goes on along the minus strand of CM034148.1, from coordinate 134,524,079 downwards.
AGGAATACGATGTTCTTAAGTATAATTAGTAGTAGCCTCTGATAGAAGATAATGGCGTTGCCAGTATGACGTCGCCAATAATGTATAGTATGGTCACAATCAAAGTACAATAGGAATGTTGTGGTAAAAAGTAAATATTTGTCGTAAGTGGTTTGGTAATGTTAAAATGTCAAAGTTAGGGTAAGTAGAGAAGTAGGGTCTACATGATTAGGAATTAGAAATATTATATTGGTAATAAGGACAAGGAGTGAGTTTATAAATATTTTGTGTATTTTATTTGTAAAAAGTTTAAAAATGTGGAACCCATGTGAAATGATAAGGTTTATCTTATCTTAAAAGATAAGCTTACATGTAAAGATAAGAGGTAAGGTATGGAATATGATTCGTTAGAATAGATTTCTTATCGTATCTTAGAGATAAGGTAGATAAGCCTAGAAGTTTTATAAATAGATAGGCCACCCCCCTCATTTAGTATAGAAGGAAGTAGTGAGAAATATTATATGAGTAAGTGTGTTAAAGAAGCCATCAAGAGGTGTAATTGTGTATTTTCTCCCATAGTTATTGTTGGAAGGAAAGTGAAGTTAGTAACACTTAAAGTACCTCATGGGTGAGACTGTAACAATTTCATGTTGATATTATAATTTACACTTATATTTTAGATTTTTCATCATTCCTTCTTATCATAGTTTATAGTATTCTTGTGTTATGTTTGTTGTTGTGTTTCCATATTACATCCACCAATATAAAAGTTGTGCATTAGTAAATAATCATAGCATGAGGAGTTCCCCGTGAAGAATTATCATAGTGCCGGATTGGTGATGACATTTTGGTTTCGTTGCCAAGACCATTCCTCGTTGGTGGATTTTCTGGAGAGATATTCCCACTTAGTCAGAAATCATTTGGAGTGTAACCTTGTTTTTACTATGCATAGTAGTTACCATGGTAAAGTCACTTTTTACTGTGAATAGTATTTACCGCAGTAATACACTTTTTACCGTGAATAGTATTTATTGCAGTAACTTCACTTTTTATCATGAATTGTGTTTACCACAGTAAAGTTAGTTTTTACTATAGTAAGTCAAGTTTTACCATAGTTTACTATGGTCATTTATATTGTACTGTAGAAAGGTATAAAGTCACTTTATATTATAGTGATTCCTATTATTATAGTGAGTCCAATACATACTGCAGTTTATAACCACAGGAAGAACAACAAACAACACTCAGACTTGATCATGCACAAGCTAAAGGATCAAGACCTATGGGGGAAGCTTCTTATATCTCACAATTGGGAAAATGGGTGTCCACCTTAAGATAAACCTTCTGATATATATATATATATATATATATATATATATATATATATATATATATATATATATATCATTTAAAAATCACTACATACCCTTATACCTCCCCACACTCTTATGACACCCCATAATGAGTAAATAAATGTAAGTTATTTCTTTTACAAGGTGAAACCCAATCCCAAACTCCCTCCACAATAACACTTATACCTCCCTAAAACTCTTATACCTCCCCACAGGAGATCCCCATAGTATTCTCACACACTACACCTAGGCAATCTACCCAGCCAGCCAACAACATATCAAGATATTCAAAGTATTCAGATATGCATAAATAAAGGAATAACATTTTAAAGAGCCAAGCTCCTAGCTCTCCATGGTATAGTTTTCCCCAAAAATTTTAACAAGAAGATTATTTCTATTCCAAACAGTCCAAAAGCTCTAGAAATCCACAAGCATTAAACCAAAATCTCTAACTCTCTTCAAAATTACGAGAGCTCTAAACCAAAAGAAGTCACCGAAAATGAAGTAACCCCCAAAACAAGCCAAGGAATTCTAATTAATAGAAAAGGGAGAGAGAAGGATGGGGTGGGTCCATGTAGGATGCCACATCATAGATCTTCAACTCCATCTTAGAAGCCAAATTCAAATTCTAGAGCACAATTAAGAAAGTGGGTGAATAAATGAAATTTTACTTGCGCACACAAACTAAGTCCACACCCCAAGGACAAAAATTAATTTCATGCAAGAAGGTGCAATAAAAATTTATAACTTTCCTTCCAAAGATACATAATGAGACCTAATTTTGAATCCCCAACCCATAGGTAGGGTTGGTATAACAATTTAAGAGGTGTGGGACAAGTTTAACTTGTCCTACAAGCCTCCAAAATCAGCCCCTAAGGTCATATTCGAATTTCAAAAGGAAGGTGTAGTGTTTCGCACTCCGAGTTACTTACACATTACTTTCAACACATAATCCAAGAGCCATCAGCTCTAATAAATGAATACTTTTGGCCCATTATAATTTATTTAATAACATGATTACTCACTAATCTAGACACAAACAAAATAAATAATAAAAGGGAAAATACATCACTAAAATCTACATACTAAATTCAAACAAAGGAAACCAAATAAAAGAATGCACATAACCCCTTGGTCACATTCGAAGCCGATCCCCCCCATGGGAACCCCTAACAACAATAAAAACATACACAAACAAATACACATTTCCATGGTTACCCTTGTTGAATTCATCTAGAATTCCAATGTGGTTGGTCTCCAATCCCCTGATATTTGTTGTGACATGTTTACCTGCAAAATATAAATACCTCCTTCGTTCTCGTGGATGCATTAAAACATCCAAAATATGAAATATAACTCCAAATCATCTATAAATATGAATCAAAACATCATCCAAGAAGAAAAAACTCCTTTACAATTCCATCCATAATCATATGATCACAACATTACTTCCATTTTCTAGTTTTACTCGATATGAAAAAATATCACATGTAAGGAAAACACACACACACACACACACACATAACCATGCCAAGAAGTGTATCAACATAAATATAAAATGTCTCTAATAATCCACATGCATCATATATGAATCAAAATCAAGCACAGTTCATGGTCTCTAAAATCTAACATCATGCCAAATCAACAGCTACAATAATATTCATAAGTATAGTCAACAGTATCATAATCAACAAAAAAAAGTGTTAGAGGGAAGTGGGCACTACATCCCCCTCCCCTTATACTTGAATTCCTCCTATAAGTCACTGGAATATGTGTGGAAACTAAACTCGTAGCAAATTATCATCCTCCTATGTAGCCACAGTCTCATCATATCTATCCCACTACACTTGAACTCGGTCAATATCTCTACCTCAAAGGCCCACGGTCCTATGCTCTATAATGTGAATGGGCTCCACCATCACCTGCCCCTAATCCTTCACGTACAAAGAGGTCTAATCTAGCACATGAGAAGGGTCTATAACATATCTTCTAAGTACTGAAACATAAAACACATCATGGATGTGAGACAAGCTAGGTGGCAACACTAGATGGTAGGCCAAAGGACCGATATGCTCCAAGATCTCAAAGGGACCCAAAAATATAGGAGCTAACTTATAACCTTTTCCATAATGGATAAGGATCTTATGTGGCCTGACATGAAGGAAAACCTTCCTGCCCACATCAAAACTACATTCGGTCCTATGATGATCTGCATACTTCTTCTGTATGTTCTGTGCCTCCTATAGTCTCTGTCTGATCGTAACCACCTACTACTCCATGTCCTGCGATAAAGCTAACCCAAGAGAAACCTTTTCCTGTAACCTGAAAAGGATCCATGCCTATAGAACTCTGAAAACTATTATTGTAGGAAAATGCCACCAAGTACAGGTACTCCTACCATCTAGACTCTTGATCCATCACATACATCCTGAGCATATCCTCTAAAATAAGATTCACCCACTTAGTATATCTATCTCTCTTGGGGTGATATGTTGTGATGAAGTTGATTCTCATCTCGAGGGCATGCTGCATGGTATTCTAGAAATTGGAAACGTATAAAGGATCACGGTCACTAATGATCTTCCACGGAATCCCATGTAACCTGAAAATCTCATCAAGATACACTCGTGTCATTGCACTGGCTATATAAGTGGTCTACACCAGAGAAAAGTGAGCCACTTTTGTCAATTTATCAGGCATGACCATGATGGCATCATGGTGATATCTCGACGTTAGTAGCCCAACAATGAAGTCCATGGAAATGGTGTCCCATTTCCACTCTGATATAGCATGAGATAAAAGAAGGCCAGCTAGATGCTGATGCTTGACCTTAACTTTTTGGCAATCTAAACAGCATGACAAAAAATTAGCTATGTCTTTATGAAGTCCTCTCCAGTGATACAACTGTCTCAAAGTAGTGTGCATCTTCTTCAACCCTGGATGGGCTGAATAGGGTGCCCGTTGTGCCTCTATCAAAATGTCCTGCCTCAAGCCTCCATCTCTGGGAACATAAATCTAGCCTCTGTGCCTGAGAATACCATCTACCTCTAAGGAAAAACCATTAGAATTCTCCTCGAGGGGTCTCTAAAACTCGATCTCCACTTGAACTGCAATGTAGAAGCTATCAAAAGGAAGTTGCTGAAGAATCATGATCCATAAATTTGTGCTTGCTAAGGTAGCCTTAGCCACATGTCTCCATCTACTGAGAGCATCTACCACCAAATTCTCCTTCCCCTACACATGCTCTATCTCCATATCATACTCACAAAGCAACTCCATCCAACACTGCTGACGAGTGTTGAGATTGGGCTACATGAAGAGGTGGCGAAGAATCAAGTGATTTGTCCTGAGTGTGAATCTCTGACCAACCATAAAGTGTCTCCATCAAACCAAAGCATGTAAAACTACTGTAAGCTCAAGATCATGAGTCGGATAATTAATCTCGTAATATTTGAGTTTGTGAGATTCAAAAGCCACTACTCTTCCCTCCTACATCAACACACCTCCAAGTCCTACTAAAGAAGCATCCGTACAAAAAAAACTCACCCTGTGGATCCGACACTGCAAGGATAGGTGCCATAGTGAGGTATTCCTTCAGTTTCTTGAAGGTCTACTCGCACCTGTTTGACCAAACAAACTTGTTCCCTTTCCGTTGAAGGGAAGTGATGGGGTGTGTAATCTGAGACAAGTCCTAAAAAAATCTCCTGTAGTAACCTGCTAAGCCCATGAAACTGTGCACATTTGTCCTAGTAGTGGGTGTTGGCCAATCCATGATAGCTCTAATCTTGGAAGGAGCGACCATGATACCTTCCCCAGAAATGATATGACCCAAATACTTCACCTCTGTCTGAAAGATTGCACACTTTTCCAAGTTCCCATAAAGCTGGTGCTCCTGAAAACACTAAAGAACCTAGCGAAGGTTCCCTTCATGCTCCTCACGTGTACGTGAGTAAATAAATATCTCATCAAGGAAGATGATCACAAAGCATTCTAAGAAGGTCCTTAATACCCCATTCATCAAACTCATAAACATTGTGGGGCCATTAGTTAAGTCAAAAGGTACCACTGTGAACTCATAATGGCCATATCTCATACGGAAGGCAGTCTTATGAATGTCCACCTCTGAAATCCTCAGCTGTTGGTAACCTGCCTTAAGGTCTATCTTAGATAAAGTTGTGGATACCTTCATCTGATCAAACAAATCATCAATGCATGGAATGGGATAACGATTCTTGATCATTGTCTTATTTAGTTGGCGGTAATCAATAAATAACCCCAAGGATCCATCCTTATTCTTAACAAAGATCATTGGTGCACCCCAAGGGGGACATGCTAGGATGAGTTAGGTCCTTCTTCAGAAGGCCCGAAAGCTATAACTTGAGCTCACAGAGCTCAGGGGTAGTCATCCAATAAGGTGCTCATGAGATAGGCTCTACTCCTAGAACTAAATCTATATGAAAATTAATATCACGTGGGGGTGGAAATCCTTGTAGTTACCCTAGAAAGATATCTGCAAACTCTCTTAAAATGGGATGATCATCTAGTGATGGTCCACTAGACCCATCCTCTGATCTATCACTAATTGTAACAACATACATCTAACAACCCCATCACACACACTGCTTCAGCTACATAGCGGAGATGGTACGAATAGAAACGAGTCTCTTGACTCCCAATATCATTGCCTCAACTCCTAGATCATTTGTACAAGATATGATCTTGTGGGTAACAATCCACTCCAGCTTTATGTGCAGAAAACCAATCCATACCCAAGATGACTCCATAAGAGCCCAATGGAAGGATACAAAGATCCGAGGTAGTGGTGAAAGGTACCAAATCCATTACACACTTCTTCACTAAGGATTCTATAGATATCTTCACTCCAGAATCCATCTCAACATCCCAACTATGACCTTGCCTAACTACCACCAGCCTGCATCGCTCTACTAAAGATGGTACAATAAAAGAATTAAAAGAACTAGAATCAAACAAAATGGAGTTAGGAATTCCTCCAATGTTACCTATAGTCTCAATAACTATAATTTTATTCTCTTCTTGGTAGTTCTATACCACTATGTTCATCTTATGAATTTTCCCCATATCACCAATAGTAGGCTTTGAGATCTATGTCTTACCCTTGTTATAAGGGTTATATGGGTAGTCTCTCCAAAAATGTCCAGTAACACCACACCCAAAACAACCGCTTGATACTCTCCCTTATGTAGCAGGTCTGTCTGGTACTCTAGAGGTCTTTGGTGTTGATCTTGATTATCTGAATGCGGTCTGTTGAGGTCTCTGCTGGTGAGATCCTATTGAGTGAGCTCTCTGGGAACCATGTGTTGTGATGGGACCCATAGGAGGAGGTCCCATACTTTGACCTCTCTATGCGTCAAAGCTCTGTGGAGGTCTATAAGGTGGGTGGGACTGTTGTTGCTGATGTTACTGGGGTCTAAAAGATGACTATATTGAACCCTATCCACCATGAGGAAGAGGTACTGACCCCCTCAATTTTTTATCCTGCATCTGCTGTATGTGGCTCTAGACTCGGTCTCTAGCCTATTGGTTCTTTCCCCATGTCTCCTCTGCTATATAGGCCTTCTCAATGGCCTCAGCTAATGTCTATGGACAATCGATCTGCACTACAGCTCTAATGTATATATTCAGGCCCTGAATGAATCTTTGGATCTGCACCTACTCATTCTGTGTGTAATCAACATACTGGATTAGATCTAGAAATCTACTCTCATACTCAGCCACTATAAGAGATGCCTCTCAAAGGTCATGGAACTCATCTATCCACTATTGTATGAGCCTCCATGAAAAGTATGTGATCCTGAAATGTTCCTTAAAGAGCTCCCAGGTAACTATCTCAGAATCAACATGGAGCTTCTACTCCTTTATCCACCACCAGACACCAGCTCCATCCCTCAGTAGATGGATCATAAAACAAGATTTTGTGTTGCTAGAACAAGGATAAATATTGAAGCACCCACTCAAGCTCACTAACCAGGGATCTTCCTAAAATCCACATGTGTCACCAGAATAATGTGATGGCCGAAGCTTCAATATTTACCTCGTGTCATCTGCAACTATGGTCTGACAGCCTCTAGGCCTCTTTGTATGCACATCCCTAAGCCTAGGGCTCCGAGACCTCTCCCTATGTCCTGAAACTTGGTCACCCTATCCCCTCTATGGTGACTCTACTCTAGTTGACTCTGCATGGAAGTTATCTCCTCCATGCTCCTCGCAGGGTAAAGGAGATACACAACCCTCAATGAAAGTGACTCTATCATGTCTAGCTGCATGCCCTCCTACTGATCCTGCCCATAGAGGGGCATTAACATCCTGAAGAATCTAAAAAATATATGGTAGGATGGCTACTACAACATGAAATAAAGGTGGTATGCCTAGGTCTATTTGAAAAGGCTCCTCATCTTGTCTATGCCTCCTACACAGAGCAAAACAAGAGTTAGCTCCTTATTCTAGGTTTTACTTAGTTTCCGTATTTACTAAAATATGCAATTTCTAAACTAAGTTGTCTTCTAGATTTAAAAGTGTGCTAGGTTTAGAGTTCATGTCTCAAGTTTTTAAGTGTGCCCAATGGCCCAAGATTTTGAACCAATGATCTGATACCAAGTGTGATGCCAGCTAAAACAACCCACTTGAGACATAAAACCAACATAGGATAAGTTAGGAAAAATTCTGGAATAATTTTTTTTAAAGGAGACTACAACCAGGTTACAAGACAAAAGTTGTCACTAACAGGTTCTAGATCAATTATAATCTACTAGAATATAATTTTATTTTGTTAACAATTATTAGAGGTCACAAGCTCCAAAATTTAGGGTTAGCAGGTTCAATTAGGTTAAGAGGGTAATTCCTCGACATACCCACTCTCTAATAGGATTTAAAGATTCAACTTATTTTTTCTCAAAATTAACTCATTCAAAATTTCTATAAACAATTCTCATTGGATAGGAAATTTCCTCACCTTTCCAATGATATAAATAAGTTCACCAAACTCCATGTATTTCATAAGTTATGGGCCAGTGGGCCTTGGGGTGAAAATTTTCCCCAAGAGTTGGCATGCGGGCCAAGGGGAGAAAATTTTCTCCAGGGGCAGGTCGGTAGGTCACGGGGAGAAAAATTTCCCCACAGGCGGGTTGGTGGGCCACGGGGAGAAAAATTTCCCCATGGGTGGGTCTATAGGCCGTGGGGAGAAATTTTTCCCCAGGGGCGGGTTGGCGGGGCTGCGGGAGACGTTTTGGAAATTTCTCACGTAGGGAAAAAACCCACCTTTGCACCCGCACTCCCTAGAGTCCTCAAGTCCACAAGGGACACATGACACCTCCTAAGAAAACATGGGGAAAGTGGGGATAAAAGAATTTTAATTCCCAGAGGGGTGAAAATGGTAAAATTCACCCATGCCTCTGCCGACACCTCGCGATGCCACGTCTCAGCTTCTAATTGGCTGTGGGCCAGGGGGAAAATTTAGAAAATTTTCCAAATTTTTTTTATTGAAGCACAAAGTTAAAAAGGGAAAATTGGCAGCCTTGATTGGTTGTGGGGCTGTGGGGAAAATTTAGAAAAATTTCCAAAAATTTCTTTTTGAGTTCTAAGGGAAAATTCAGACCCACAGGTCCGCCAAGGAAAATTTTCCAAATTTTTTTTTGACAGTTACAATTATTATTATTTTGTTTGACGTCAAATGAAGAACAACTTCAGAACACCATAACTTTTGATAGAGATCTCGGTTTTGGGAAAAAAAATAATTTATGGAAAGCTCTCAACATCCTCTTTACACAGGATTCATTAAATTTTTATTTTATAAATTTTAAGGATTCATTTTCAAGAAAATGATCTGAAGGCTTTATAGTGCAAACTTGTAAATTTTAACTTATAACATTTGCTCAATTTGATCTTCTTCCTCTCTCAACATGTCAATTAGACATGGAGAATTTTTCTTAGATAGATTTAAGAAGGATTTCAAGATTAAATTTGTCTGATTGATTTACAATTTGAAAATATACATCTCTTGACAACAAAATAACTATAAGAGGGTTGAGCCCATTTTCACAAGGTTTGAAGGATTCTCCCTTAAGTTATTTTGTCTAATTGCATTCATTAATTGTAATTTTTCATTATTATTTCTTGATTGCAGGTTTGGTCGATTCATTTCTGGTAAAAGTTGTAGAGTTTAACGTGAAAGAAAAATGGAAACAACAAAAATTAACTCAATGGTTCTTATTTTACTTGCCTTACAAATGAATTCATTCCATGCTAGTTTCAAATAGGTTTCATTCTTTCAATCAACTGATAAAGACAAGAATGCAACTTTTATTCTTTTCAAATCATGCAATTCACAAAACAGAATATTACATTTTCTTCGTACGCATTTCTTTCTTTCAAACAAAGATTACAACTCACATATAGGTGATCAAATTCAATACAATGATGCAATTGAGGAAGGTTATGCAATCCTTTATTGATTCCAAAAGACAACTTTACAACTTCCTTCTTTCATTGTTCAATTTCATCATACAAAATACAATTTCTTGCTTGAAAAAGAACAGGAATAGAATATGTCTCTTTCACATTTCAATTTACACTTTCTTAACTAATACAACATCTTTCCATTACAAACATTTACAATTTCATTCACTTCAAGTGAGAAAGGTTACAATACAGTTTCATTTCACAAGGAACTATCAAACTATATTTTTCTCATCTCCAAAACAACAACATGCAGGTTTCACATTCTTGAAATTTGATCACCACAAGAGCAGGGGAAAGGCAACACTCTCCACCCAAAAAATAAATCCAATGAAAAGGAGAAACCATCCTTCTTCATTGGCCCCCAAGCCCCAACCAAAATGCAATACAAGATGTGATCCAACTCATGGCAATAATAGGCTTCCACAAACACACAAGCATCATTTTCACAATAAAAACATAGTCCAAAATAGAATGTAGTTTACAACTACATTAAATCATGACAAACATTACTGAGGCTTCATCAAGTAAGCCAAAGGATAAAGAAACTATGGGGATGCTTCTTATGCCTCCAAAAAGGTGAAATGGGTATCACCACCTGAATTACAAACCACCAAAATATAGTATATCAAAACTATAATATTTCTTATGCCTCCCCGAGTACCCCTTATTCGTCACATTTCCTTATGCCTCCCCAACCTCTTATGGCACCCCATAATGAGTAAATAAATCCAAGCCATTTCTTTGTAATGTGGAACCCAAATCCCAACTCCCTCCACCCTTATACCTCCCTAAAACACACTTTTTCCTACCATAAAATAAACCCCATAGTCTTCTCCTACACCATTCCTATGCCATCTACCCAACAACCCATAAACATTCCAAAACATTCACACATTAAAATTTACATTCATAAAATAACAGCATTTCAAGAGCCAAGCTCTTACCTCTCCATTATGGAATTTCCCAAGTTCCAAACAATAGTTGTTTTGAAGAAAACAATCAAAAAATCCACCCAACAACCAGCATGCAACAATCTTCAAACTTCTCCAATAATGAAGAGCTCCCAAAACAACAAGTAATTCACCCAAGAATTGAAGTCTCCAAAGTGAAGCAACCCAAAAAAAGGAAAGGAATTCAAATTTTATAGAATATGGAAGGGAAGAGGATGGGGTGGATCTATGTAGGATTTCACATCGCAAATCCTCAACCCCAACCCCCAAAATTCAACTTCATTCTCTAATGCATAATAAATAGGTGGGTGAATAATATGACAGTTTACTTACATACTCAAATCCAACCCACACCCAAAAGGATTGAAATTAAACCATGGAAGAAAAGTGAAATTAAAACTTACAATTTGACTTACACAAATGCATTAAAAAAGTCTAAAATCAACCCTTCAACCATAGGTATGGTTGGTAAATGAGTTTAAGAGGTATGGGACAAGTTTAACTTGTCCCACAAGCCTCCAAAATTAGCCTTCAAGGAAAAAATTGAATTTCCAAGAAGATGAAGTGTTTCAAACTCAAAAATTAACTTACACATCACTTACACATCTCTTACAACACTTTAAATCAATGCCAATAACTCTATTAATTACTTTCTTATGACATACTTTAATTAATTAACTTAATAACATGATTACTCATAATATTACACACCATTTAATGAATAATGAAAGGTTCAATGCAAAACAAAATAAACACATGCAAAATAAACAAAGGAACCAATAAATAAATACACATAGCCCCTTGGTCACATTTAAAGGTGAGTCCCCCCAAGGGAATCCCTAACACACACAAACAAATACAAGTTTCCATGGTGACCTGGTTAAATTCATCTATAATTCCAATGTGGTTGGTCTACAATCCCCTGATGTTTGTTGTGATATTTAAACCTGCAAAACATGAATACTTCCTTCGGCCTCATGGCCATATCAGAACATTCAAATGAATATAAATAAAATTTCAAGATCATCAATATATATGTGAATCACAACAATCATTAATACAATCAACAGTATCAGTTAAAATTTCATTAACAACTATATCATCATCAATTTTAATCCAATTTTCATTTTCTATGTCTAATCAAAATATTTAATTATCACAAGTCTAAAAAACATCTATAATATAACCATTTCAAACAGTATATCAACATCAATATATAAAAATGTCTCTAAGAATCATTATGCATCATATAAGAATCAAAGTCAACAATAATCCATGATCGAGCATCTAACATCATACTAAATAAAAACTATAATAATGTCCATGATATAGTCAACAATGCCATGATAAGTATCAGAAGGTGTCAAAGAGAAGTGGGCACTACATGCCCTTAGATCTAGGGATTCAACTAACCCTAAGCATGCTTATGAAAGGCTATTTTCTCTTTGTTTTGACTTATTGTTTCTTCTTTTTATTTTGCAGATTGGTGGAGAGGGAGGTGGAAGCCATGAGAGGAAACACTTTTCTTTTCTTTTCTTGTTCTATTTAAACCCTCTTCTAAGTTTCCAATGTATTTTTTTTTTATCTCATTATTTAACATTTACCCAAATGGGCATATGGGTTTTACCCCATTTTAGTGAAATGGTTAAAATGATATATGTATTTACTTGGTTAAAATAATATATGCATATATATATATATAATTTAAATGAAACAAGAAATAATAATAAAAATATAGTGATTATATATATATATATATATATGAAATAAAAGAAACGGGTTTAAAGAGGATGTTTGGCCACAGATTTGAGGTTTTACAGAGTCCACATATTCCAGAGAGGGCTAATTGCTCAAAGTTCACGTGTCATGGGGGGGAAGGTTTATTACATGGTGGAAGTTATTTGGGTTGGGGGGAGGGTCACCAACCCCAACCCCCATCCCATTTATTAATGGGGTGGGGGTGGGGTCAGCGAGCCTCCCCCCAACCCTTTCCTTTTTACAAATACAGGACGCAACCTATATAGATTGACCCAACCAAATTTTAGTTATTAACAATATTTAATTTCTATTTCTATATATATATATATTTAATATGTATATTTTTATATTTATAATAACGAAGTCAATGTTATAATTAATATCACTATTAACAATATTAAAATATGATTTCTAATATCAATAATGATAATATTCATGTTACTAACAACATTACTATCCTTAATCTTTTACTAACTTTTTTTTTACAAGTTGGTAGTAATGTATAGGAAGCAAAACTAAGTTTCTTTTCCTCTATTATTATTACTGTAATCAACATTTTATGCTTATATAAACTCATAGTCATTTAATACTAAAATTTCACAATCAATTTGAGGCTAGAATCTAGTAGTAACCAAGTACTTTTCTTTATTATCATAGGTTTAAGGGATAAATCCATTTCATGATATGGTGAATAATAACAAGAATTTAAGGCATTTTTCCATTTATACATAGATTTTAAACTTTCTTTCAACCAATACAAGGGGATGAACAAATATAGTTTATTTCACTACCCTATGCATTTCATGTGATACAATAGGAATAACTATTTCTTTGCTTTTACAAAATACAAATTTACAACAATTCTCACAAGCCATTATAACAAGATTTCCCAATAGTTTTAAGATAAGCACAACACACCTAACGAAGACCACAAATCAACTAAAATAAGCACTAAGTTGTTTTATTTTCAATCACATTTCCATTATATCAATAACCTATTACACTAAAATTGTTTCCCTTTCCAACAAGCAATGAAATTATTTTTATATTTTTACCTTCATTTACAATGTCCACTAATATTACATTTGATAATAATACACTAAAATTTCACTAGAAACTAATACTTGAGTATAAAATCCCTCTATACAAAATGGAGACAACATGGTAATTATTTACAAGAGAGTCCATTATTCTTTTCTCCAAATGCACAACAAGCCTTCATCATCTAAATTCCACCTTATTCCAAGATCAACACACAACCGAAAATGGGGGAGTGGGAAGCACTCTCCACCCAACCATTACTCTAATGAGGAAGTGAATCCTTCTTCCTCAATGCCCACCGAGCCCCAACAATGAGACAGTAAGGAATATTTGACAACCGTGGAAAAAAACTACAAGTATTCTACATTTACTACCAAGTAAGATTCACACAATAAAATAACCACAAAACAATCATTTTTAAACACAACTTCCCAAACAAAATGGCTCTAAAACAATCCAAGTAGAGAAAGTAATATGGGGATATCCTTGTACCTCCCAAGGGTTTGGATGCCCACCTCAAAAACCTCCAAAACACAATCAAACCCAAAATCTCTTATGCCTCCCTACAACTATAAATATATCTCTTATGCCTCCCTCTCTCTTATGGCTCCCACAATGAACAAAATAAAAAAATGAGAACAAGAATGAGCACCCAACCCAGTCCCTCCTAAATACTCAAAAGAATCTCTTATGCCTCCCAACACATTTCATCCCCATTTCACTATCTCATACTTTTCCTAAATCCATTTCACTACCCAAAAAAATCAAGTAAGAAAAAACATTTGTTCAACACATAAACATATAAGAAAAGAGGATAAAATAAGGGTGTAAGACCCTACCTTTCCATAGAAAGACTCCACCTCACAAGCAAGTCCCAAAGTTTTCCAAGCTCAAGAAATTCCAAGCAATATTCAACTCCAAAAATCAGTCCAAAAGGCAAGCATTCCAAAATTAGAGAGCCCAAAACCAAGTGAGTAACCCCGAAAACTTCACAAAAATTCTAATAAATAGAAAAGAGGAAGAGGAAGATGATGTGGCTCCATGTAGGATGCCACATCATTTCTTCTCCATCCCACACCCCCAAATTCAAACTCATACCCCAAAGCATAATAAATTAGTGGTTGGGGAAAAGACCACCCTCTTATGCACTCAACCCAACCCACACCCCCTTAAGGACACAATTAATTACCCATGTAAGAAAAGTGTATCTAATTTCCCTTTTCCTTCATAAAAACATGAAATAGGACCTAAAATAAGCCACTCACATCATAGGATAGGTGGGTTGGTGAATTTAAAGGGTGTGGGAAGAGCTTAGCTTCTCCCACAAGTCTCCAAAATAGCCTAGAAGGTCAAAATAAGAATTTCACAAGGAAGATTGAGTACACACAACCCAAAACACATTAAACTCATCTAAAACCAACACACATAAAGGCCACCAACTCACATTTATTTCTCCTCTTTTAGTCATATCCTAATTTGCACTAGATAAACACTTTTAAATTAACTTAAGAGGGGTGCAAAACATAATTAATAAAAGTGACTCTACATACACATAAAGATACATAACTCAAAAAAAATCAACAAGACAAAATTTAAACATTCCCAAGGTCAATTTTTATGTCACTCCCAATGCGGACCTCCTAACCAACTACAACAACAAACAAAAAACAAAAACACGTGTTTCCATGGTGACTTGTTTCTGATACTCCATTTTCTCTCACTGTTGGTATCCTATCCCCCTTTGGTTTATTGTGTTGCAAAACACCTACAAAAGTCAAGAAAATACCTCTCTGGACCCATGGACATATTAACAACATCGAAATAATAAAATACATGCATATAAATATCATCAAATATCGTAACTTAAACCAAGACAAGTAATTCACCACTGTTCAAAATTCCAATTATTTCAATTTCATTACTACATCAACTAGCAATAAGATCACGACATCAATTACATCATCAAACATCATATAATTAGTAAATTAAATGCATTATTCTAATATAAATTCAAAATCAACAATTTGATATATCCAAATATTTATATAATCCATCCTATAATCATGTCATAAGTCTAACATCCACAATGTCTATAAATTAACTAATCAAAATAACAATGTCCATCTGTCAATATCTAAACCATGATATAAATGTCAAAAAAATTAATCTCTAATGGAAAAATCATAATCATATAAATGTCGAAGAGGAGTGGGCACTACATGCCCCTCCCCTCAGACTTGACTTCCTTCTGGAAATCACTAGAACAAATGTGGGAACTGTGCTCTTAGAGGTGTGGCATCCTCCCACATACTTGTTGTCTCGTCGTATTTATCCCATTGAACATGAACCTGATCAATCTTTCTGCCTCAAAGGCTTAGGGTACTGTGCTCTAAAATACAGACAAGCTTCACCATTACCCGCCCCTGATCCTACACCTGCAATGTTGTTCAATCTAATACATGAGAAGGATTTGAAATGTACCTCTTAAGTACATAAACATGAATTACTATGTGGATATGAGAAAAGATAGGTGGTAATGCGAGATGATAGGCTAAAGGATTGATACAATCAAAGATCTCAAATGGTCCCACAAATCTAGGAGTAATCTTAAAGCCTTTTTGGTAACATATAGGGCTCTTATGAGGCCTAACATGAAGAAACACCTTCGTGCCCACCTCAAAAATATGATTTTTCCTATACTGATCCACATAATTCTTTTGCGTGTCCTGAGCCTCTTGTAATCTCTGCCTGATCATAACAACATGCTACTCCATATCCTGTAGTAAAGTTGGCCCAAGAGAAACCCTATCCTCCAATCTGTCACAACTGCAGTGTCCTACACTCTATGTCATACAGTTCCTAAAATAGGAGCCATGCCCATCAAGCTCTGAAAATAGTTATTATAGGAAAACTCCATCACATACAAGTACTCCTCCCACCTAGACTGATGGTCCATGATGTATATCCTAAGCATGTCCTCCAAGATATGATTCACCCACTTCGTCTATACATTTGTCTCAAGGTGATAAGTTGTACTGAAGGTGATCTTTGTCTCGAGAGCATACTGCATGGTAGTCCAAAAGTGACATGTGTATAAGGGATCATGATTAAAAATGATCTTTTGTGGAATCCCGTGCAATTTGACAATCTCATCAAGGTATACTTGTTCCAATTTGACATTTTGTTTGGTTCATTAAAATTTCCTTGCCATGTCAAATGAATTTTATTTGAGATGTTTCGTGGCCTTGGTTTTCCAAGGAATTGTAGTGAATAGTATAAGGTGCAAATTAATTTCTTTGATTAGTAGAGCCAACTATGGAGATATTCAAATTGGTAATTACCATTATTTATATTTGTGGGATAGTTGTGTGGGTGTTATTATTAAGATCGAGATGAATTTTTAATTTAGTGAATTTGAATCTTGTAACACACACAATTTCGACATTCTAAAACCATATTAATCCTTAAACAATTATCTAGAAAGTTACGGTAATTTTTTTTTTGTTTTAAGTTACAAGAGTGTCAAACCCTAATATACGTTTAATTAATTCCTACTAGCAAAGTTACATTTCATTGGATAGATCCTTTCAAAATTATAAATTAATTATTCTTTATCCAGTCGTAATGTCAATTTAATTATCATCACTAGATAAGTGTCCATTAATTTCTCTTATTAGGTTAAATAGTTTCCCCTTGGGAAATAACATTCAATCCACATTTGATAAACCCTTATCCCTAGTTACCTTAGTTTTCTTAAATTATTTTCTTTAAATTCCATTGAATTAATCACAAAAATCTACTAGAAGGGTTACATTTTTAACTTATTTCGAATTTCTTTCCCTAGCTCATTCATTTGTTTTTCTTTAGTTTGTAGGTTGAAGGAGTGGATGCCATGGATCTAGGGAATTCATGAAAGAGTCTTCTTGGAATCAATGTGCAAGAGGAAGGGGATTCCATCCACTTGGCTCCTCCTTTAGAATAGTTGAATCTTAGATTTAATCATGCATTCCTAGTTATTTAATTTCAATGCAAATATATATCCTAGATATGGTTTGAGATCTATTGTTGATTAGTTATCTATTTTTATTTTTATTTTCATTGATGGGGAAGAAACCCATTTTATATATCAAGAGTTTAATGATTTAAATTTATTTATGTAGGTTGGAGTATGGGTCCAAACAAGCATACATGGCCTATACAGTTTGGATCTACCTATTAGTATAGAATCATAGCACCCCCGAATTGCCTCGGATCAAAGTGCGGCATTCGGTGTGATTGCGGAACATTGGACCATCTCTTAGGCTGTGGGACTCATGGACCTGAGATGGACCTCCAGAGTAGGTTGGTTCATGCTTCTTAATCTACCTTCCACAAGCTACTTCTATGTAGGAAGAGCTAAGCTATCCTAATCTAACCACTACAAGGAGACAAAGAGAGAGAGGGTGAAAGAGAGCCTACACTAAGTGGTGATACACTAGAAAAGGAAGTGGATGATCATAGATCTAAACTACTTGAAGTAGAGAGAGGTGAGCAGAGGAGGGGTTGGACAAGATGCACCATAGACCAGAGATGAAATTCACATGGAACAAAACTTGCATAGCTCTCAGAACTTGCAATAAACATTAGAGTATGCATAGTATACCCTATAATGACGAGAGGTAAGAAGAGACAATAAAATGAGCCAAGGATGGAAAAATGCATCATGAAACAGATTCTATTACTCCAAAAGTTACACGGTACATCATCAGCGGGAAAGGGGGAAGAATATGCCATTACAGAGCCATGAAAGGAGGCTTAGACTCCGTATTCTACCCTATGGAAGGAAGAGAGAGGGGGGAAAAAGAGAAAAGATGAAAAACCATTTGAAAATAACCCTCCTTTACAATATATAGAAGAATGAGAGAGAAAGAGAGAGGGAAAATCTAACTCTATTCCAACCACCCCTACAATGCATTAAATCCACCTACCACAACCACTCCAGAAGGCATTAAAAAACTCCTATAACAGTGATGGGATTTACTACAAGACCCATGCCTCCATCGCTGTCCCTTACTGGGAAATAAAGAGGCCAATTTTTCATCATGGCGGTAGGTGAGAGACTTGATAGTCCCCAAAAATGGTGGGTTGAGGTATTAATGGAGGTAGGTGAGAAGTTGACGCTGAGATCTTTCAAAAAAGTCTTCTCCTGCCCAGATCAAAGTTTCCATTCAAAATATATGGATGTCTGAAGATCAGGGTGACAGGCGCGTACTGTTTAAAAGAGTCTATCTGTACCAGGTCCATGTGTCAGCCTTGTGCATCTTGAGGATTTTGCTCTTTCCTTTCATCATTAAAATCATGTCAGACTGACATGTGGTGGCATCCATGGGCTGCTTGATTTCCTTTTTATTCTGTCTCAGTCATTCCTATTGGTGGAGACACTGTGCCTGACCCGAGACATATGGAGGCTTCGCACTCATTTGAAAGCCCACTCTAAATTTAATTTTGAAGTTATGTTGTGTTGATACTTTGCTCCTTCCACTGGATCTGCCTCTGCTTAGTCAATTTAGGCCCACCCGGTCTCTTTTTTTGAATCTGACCATGTGGGGAGCCTAGGCTTGTTTAGGGAACTTCCTTCAGAGTTAGTCTTTGAATCTATGCCGATTAGACACGTGGCACCTTCTACTTGGTCTGCCCCATTTTGAATTTTCAACTATCGACTTTGTCCCCTTCTTTAACTCTGGGACACATAGAAGCTTGGCATTTGTTTGGGATCTCTATTTTGGATTCCATCCTTGGAGTTGCAGCAATGAGGCATGTGGCACCCTCCACGACTCTGTGAATTTTTAATGGCCGTTGAGCCCCCATGGGCTCCAAGGCCCGTACTTGAAAACTACGTCATTTGTGAAAAGTGAAAAAGTGTCAAAGTCCCCCATAGACCCATCGACCTACTTTTAGACTTGGAAAAAATTTCCTCCTTGCCCTTGTAGACCAATTTTTACACTTGAGTCACCCTCAGGCCTCCCGATCTGCGTTTTCCACTTGGGAGAAGAAACATCTTCGGGCCCGCTGGCCCGTATTTTCCACTTTTCATAAGGAATCCTTCTCTGGCCAACGGGGCCCCATAATTATACTTGTGCCCATTTTCAAAAATTGAAGAATGTCAAAATGTCGCATGCTACCCCACCGGTCTACAATTTCTATTGGAAAAAATTCTTCCCTAGGTCCGTCAGCCCGCTTTTGGAAAAAATTCTCTCTAAGGCTCATCGAACCATAACTTGCAAAATATGAGGAGTTAGAAAGACTTCATTATATCTCTAGAAATGGGAAGAAATTTCCCATATGATGGAAATGCTTTCAAGTGGGCTTAATTACTTGGAATATGTAAAAAATTATATTGAAGCACAAAAGGGAAAATTGTGTCAGTTGACCAAAAATAAGTTTGAGCTTATTTTTGTCAACAATTTGGCAATTCATGGGGATCACCTGCCTGTTAGGTGAAATGATTAGTGGAATTGAAGCATCCATTGGGAATGGAGTCTTCCTAGTAAACACAAATCTGATCTAAAATTTGAAGATATGATCCTTGAGCCACTTGGAACACCGTTGGAATAGGGCTGACCCTAAATTCACCCCGTTGCTTCCAATGTCCTGCGCATGAGAAACAAAACACCACAACGCACTATGTAAAAGACTAGAAATCATACATGCTCCAAGTGGAACATGCAGAGTGTGCACAAGTAATTCTTCTGCTGAAAAAAAAAATCTACATTAACCTACGCTAACTGGAAGCAAAAAGGGAACTCAAAAAAATCCTACAATTGACAGGGTGAAGTAGCTTCCCTTTCTCAAAATGGGCAACCATGTAAATGATTTGACATTGAATATGGCTGCTTGGATGAGTGAAAAACTTACTTTAAGCCGGTCCTCCACCCAAATCATCAAGGTGTGAGAAGGAATCAAGACAAATGCCTCTTTTAGCTACTCTACATTTGGATTGAAGAGCCATTATAGCTGATCCTTGGTAATTTGGAGCTCATCCTCATGCTCTGAAATGAGCTTGACCAGTGGTAACTCTCTTGGCTCCAATAAAGCCAAGTACCTGATTGGGAAAGGCCTGGTCCTTTGAATTTTCCCATTGCTCTAAAATTCTACTCCAAGAATGGATTTTTATTGCTGACCTTCCTA
The DNA here is from genome assembly GCA_019776745.2 of Taxus chinensis. NCBI lineage: Eukaryota > Viridiplantae > Streptophyta > Pinopsida > Cupressales > Taxaceae > Taxus > Taxus chinensis. The sequence goes on along the minus strand of CM034148.1, from coordinate 134,503,336 downwards.
GATGGTTGGTGTGAGAGAGATGATGACATCCTCTTTGTCTTTCCCTTCCTTCTCATGTGAAGAACATGAAAGATTCTTATCTTCTAGCCTTGGTTTCAGAGGGATGTTGCAAGACACATGCTATTGTACTTAAACACTCTCCTTCATGGTAGTGGGCTCATGTGCTTGGAAGGTAAATGATGGAGGAGTGAATGTTGTTATCTCCTCAGGATCCTCTCCGTCAAAGTAATATTCCAAGTTTGACAGATAGACTGCCTCCTTGTTGTCCTGCTGCATGTGTCCTACCTCCTCTATGGTGTCCTCCTAATCTGCAACTAGCTCACCATGGTTCCCTTCATCCTCAAACATGAATTTTGAAAGATCAAGCTCTTCTTCAACATCAAATCTTGAAGGGGATAAAGTATGAGAAATAACTAAAGGTTCTTCTGTGGCATGCTGCAGACTTGGAGTCTCCAAAATTGTATGGTCCTCCTCCATCGTGGGTTCATTAATCAAATGAGGCCCTTGAAATGAAAGAAAAAAATCTTCAATGATGCTTTCTTCATTAAGTTGCCTCAACTTTGATTTGATCTCTCCCATCTGCTCCTCCTCAATGGGACTTGGAGCTGATTGTTCTTCCTCCTTAACTAGTTGTGCAGCTTCGATTAGATCAGCATCCTCTTGAGACAAAGTGCCATAAATAGATTGCTTATTTTCTTCTTCTTGTTCTTGCTCTTCTTCTGCTACAAACTCCACCTCATCCACCAAGAGCTCTTCAACTCTGACCTCCTCTATTGGTTTAAAAATCAAGGGGAAGTTTGTAAACTCAAATCTAGTAGCCTGACTCTTCAGATTTTTGGTCATTTCTTCTTTGTTGGGATCCCCTTCTTATTGTTTTCCTTGAATGGATTCTTGAGTCTCTTCCCATCATGGACTTGGGAAAGTAAGAGGAGTGGAAAATTGGGGTTCAACCAGTTTTACTATTTTTTTTGGTGGAGAGGGGAGTGGAACTTCTTGTTTGTTTGGAGGGAATGACTACCTGGGAAGGAAAAGGGCAGAAGAATTGAGATGAGGTGAAAGACTAGGAGATGGAGAAGGGAAGTCAACACTTGGAGCAACAAGTGAGGGGCTTGAATATTGATCATGCTGTAATGATAAAGCTTGAGAAAGAGAAAATGAAGGATAAGGAACTGGTGACTGAGTTACTAATTGACAAGGTTATCTTGTGTCCAGCTCATAAGCCTCAATGTCCTCAATCCACTATGAAAGTTGAGGAAACACTGCAACCATGAAGTCAAGCTTCTCTTGAGGGCTGTAATATATTGGCATAGGGCCGGCCCACAGATAAGGTGCCTTATAGCCAATCTTGAATGCTTTCATCTATGATGTAGCCGTTGAATGCACCATGTGAGCCTCCATTATTTGAATTTTCTCTAGCAGATTAGCATTTTCAATGTAGTTCTTATGATCATATGCATACCCTTGTTCTTGATAAGCTCCATAGCCAAACTGGATTTGACGCTGCTCACATGAGTAAGCATAATGGTTATGGATTTGATTATAATGTTGATCTAGAGGAGTTGGGAAATACATTGGAGATGGAATGCACTGCTATAGGTGGGAATTCCATGAGGGGAATGAAGTCAAGCTTACACAAATTCATGAATGGCAAAATAGGAAAGATGTGCAAAGAAAGATGAATGAAGATGGGTGGAAATGGATGGAAAAGGTATGCAACTCAAAGAATGGGTCGTTAACCAGATGGAGTCGCCAGATGTGCTTTGAATGTGCCTCTAAAGGATGAATCTCACCAAGAACACGTCAACTTGATGAAATGAAGTGAAGACCTATTTGTCCCACAGGGTGTGCCAAAACTGTTATTATGGTTACACGGTGGCTTAAGAATTTTTATTGAGAATGAGACACCTTGGAAATATGAGAAAAATGTAACCTCATTGTCCCATCTGGTGTGCCAAAACTATTAGTGTAGAATCACAACACCCTCGAATGTTCTCAGGTCTAAGTGGGGCATTCATTGTGATTACAAAACATTCGACCATCTCTCAGGCTGTGGGACCTACGAACCTGAGATGGACGTCTTTACGTAATTTCCATTGGCAAAAATTCTTCTCTGGTCCTGCAGGCCCACTGACCAGTAACTTACGAAATATGAGAAGTTAGAAGGAGTTATTTATATCTTTGGAAAGGGGATGGAATTTCCTATCTAATTGAAATTCTTTTAGGGGACCTTAAAATTTCGGAATATGTAAAAATTTATATTGAAGCACAAAAGGGGAAAATGGTGTTAGTTGACCCAAAATAAGTGTGAGTTTATTTTGGTCAACACTACCTTTAGTTGATGTCTAGATCCATGAGAGGTAATGGTTTGGCCCAAAATATGTTAAAGAAAACAATCCATGCATAGGTGACTGATGGCAGTATCTTGACCGAATGTGATAAACTCTATGCTACTGACATTGGTTCCACTATTGGTGCTGGTTTATGAGGCATCACTATATTTTAGATTATTATTTTAAAAGCAAAGGATATTGGACTTTTTCTAGGAGTAACTTATTATTCAATTTGATTGCATAAAAGTCTCAAAGGTATATGATTCATACACAAGCACCACAAACGTCTTTGAAGTTTGAAATATTACAATTTATGTAGTATATAGTGACCGATGCTGGTCACAGGAATGTCGACAGTGGTTCAGTCGCCGATGTCGGTTACTGTCAATTGAATCTATTTTTATAAATTTCAGCATAGCTTCTACATTTATGATTCACATTCACCAAAAATATGTTTACCACAATATTTCATTTAATTTAAGGTTGTTGAGCAAGTCATGTTATCATTAAAGTTGAAAACTAATCTTGGAGTTAACATTTTAAAGACTGTAATATGAAGCATTGTCTGATGTTAGTACTAAGTACACCGACACCAGTTAAGAATGATCAGTGTCGGTCACTGTGTAGGCAAGAGAACTCTAAAAATGAAAGTAAAATAGAACATAGATATCAAAGGATAACTTTAACTTTAAATATATCAAAACCAAAGAGTGTTTAACTGTTTCAACCTAGAAAAAGACTATACTAGCCTCCTAATACGTATTACGATCAAAACATTGAGAATTCACCACTTTCTTTTCTTTCAACACAAGGTAGTGTTAAAGAAAAATCACAGTACCTCCAAATGGCTTTATTATGAAGTGGGGCATTCAGTGTGATTACACAACATTGGACCATCTCTCAAGCTGTGGGACATGTAAAACTTGAGATGGACCTCTGGAGAAAGCTAGTTATTACTTCCTAATCTACCTACCATAAGCTACTCCAGTGCAAGAAGAATCTAACTAATCCTAATCTAACCATTCCAAGGGGACAATGAGAGAGAGAGAGGGTGAAAGAGCCTACACTAAGTTGTGATACATCAGAAAAGGAAGTGGTGAGATACTCTGTTGAGGGAGAATGAAACAGGGAAAAGGGGGCTGAGGAAGGTCAGAAAAAAGTGACACAAACCCAAATTCAAATTTGCCATCGAAACTCCATGAAGCATGAAATATTACACCTGAAAACGTGAAATACATACAAAGGGAGAAAACATGAGATAGAGAGGCACATAGAAACAACAAAATGATTCCAAGGGTTAAAAGACACCAAAAAACAAGATGTTATTGCTCTATAAGGTGCACATACTATTACATGGGTGCTCAGAGGCACAAATACATTTTCCAGGCGTAGGAGAAGACTTACAACTCAAATGGACTTAGGAAATGACTTTGAAAAAGTTTATCCACATCCCAGAATGTCTCTCCCCTTCTCAAATGAGAAGTGCTACAATATATAGATGATGAAAATAAGAGGGAAAGAATAGAAACTCGACTCTGCTCTTAAAGTCGAACCACCAACCATCAATACTTGTTGTGGATCCACCGACATTCTGTCAAGTCTACCTAGTTTGTCTTTCTTGCATGTTGAAGAAGGAAGAATGGCAAATCAGATCAAATATGATCTTGTAGTTGAAGCAATCATATTATGCATTAATGGTGTGATAAAAGTTTTCCCATTTTCACCCACCTAACCTCATCAAAATAAAAGTTTCAGGCTCTCATAGCGTAGAGGAGGTCAATACCTTTTGAATGGTGCCAAATTTATTGGATTTCGGGAACTGGATTGAAAGATATGTCCATTTGAATATTTGAGTCAGGTCTGTACAAAAATGGTGAAAACCAATTTAGCAAAATGGGTCCATGGGCTTGAAACTCACTTTGTGCCTTTTGGCACAACAAATACAAAATGTAAAAAATTTCCCCACAACCTCACAATTCATTTTTGTCAAAAATCCATGTTCATGCCCGCCAGTTTGCATTTTCCATTTGGATAAAAATTCCTCCTTGGGCCCGCCTTCTTGTATGTAATTTAGGCTTGACACGTGGCTCCTTAGGCATCAGCGGAGGTGCAGTTCATTTTTATACTTTACGCCTTTCGAGCCAAAAGTTTGAATTGCCTTTGATGAGGTTCCTTCCTGCTTTAATTTCGAACATGGCCACATGTAGAGTTGCCACTAGTTTGGGGATGGCTTTTGGATTTTGTTTTTAAAATTGCACTAAAGAGATACGTGGCAGCTTCCGTGGCTTGCTCTATTTCCTTATATTTTGGTTGAGTCCTTTTGTTTGGTGGGGCCATATGTTTGACCCAGGACGTGTGGAAACTTCACACTTATTTGGAAACCCACTCCAAATATTACTTTTGAATTAGTGTCATGCTGAAACTATGCTCCTTCCTTAACTATTCAATCCATGACTCTATCCCCTTTTGGACCTGGGACATGTTACGAGTCTGCACTCATTTGGGGACTAACTCTGGATTTTCCTTTTGAAATTGCACCGATGAGGCACGTGGAGGATTCCTCTTACCTTTTTTACTTATCTGATTTGAGCCTGCTCCCTTTTCATTCCCTAGACACATGGAAGCCTGACGCTCATTCGGAAACATGCTCAGGATTTTACCTTTGAAGGAGCGTCGTGTCGATATGTGGCTTCTTCCACTGACACCTTTATACTTAGTCATTTTAGGCCTACTCAATTACCCCTTTTAAATTTTTAGCTATTAACTCTGCCCCTCTTCGGGCCTGAGACATGTGGAGGCACGATGCTTGTTTGAGTCTCAAGGTTTGGCTTCCACCCTTGAACATGTGTTGTTTGCACACATCGCAGCTTCCGCTGGCTTGTGACTTTTCAATTACCAATTTTGGTACGCTTTGTCCAACTTTTTTAACTTGGACTATGTGGATGCATCTTTTGGAATTGCGCCAAGTTGACACATGGCACCTTCTGTGAGTCTGTTTTTGGTCCCGAGTCAACTCGTATGCAACTAATTCTGTAAACCTCAAGCCTTTCCGATTTTATTTTCTATCGATCTCTGGGTTCCTTTTGGTGTCATTTGATCCTTCGTAGACTCTTTTACTCCATTGTAGACTCCCGTTGTTACCTGATTGTTGGATTTGAATGTGAGTTCTTAGGATAGATCTGACCCTTAGGTATTCATCTGTGTCGGGTCGTGTTTGACCAATTTTACCCAGGGGAAAAATTTGGATAACAATTTGGTGACTCACGGGGACATCTATGTGCTAGATGAAGGGACTAGTAGCCTTGAAGTATCCATTGGGCATGGAGTCAAGAATGATAGCTTGATACTAATCCTTTTTACTTTGAAACTTCTCCTTGATTTCCTGCATCCTATTGACCCTAAACTCACTTTGCTGGGGATTTACCTATTCCTGAGAATGGACTGTCTCGAATTTGATTTTAGTTTCTCTATATTTGTGTTTTATTTGAAACTAACAATTGTTATAGGAAAATATGGGTCTCTTTGTCATGAATACTGATTGGCCTGGCCTCTGCACCTTTGGAGCAATATGAAAAAAAATTATGTACAAAGACAAAAATCATACATGCCTCAAATGAGACATGCAGAGTGTGCACAAGCTCTTCTTCTGCTGAAAACAAAATCTACTCCTACTCCTATACCAACCCTAAAAAAGAAAATCTTAAACAAATCCTGCCATAGGAAGGGAGAAATAGCTTCCCTTTCTCAAAAGGGGTAGCCATGCGAATGATTTGTTACTGAATATGGTTGTTTGGATGAGTGAAAAACTGACCTTAAGCCAATCCTCCACCCATATCATCAAGGTATCAACTAGAAACAAGACAAATACCTCTTCATTTTGCTTCTCACTTTATTCCCATAGGTATTGTTTTTTATCCTTGACACTTTGAGGCTCTCCCTTATGCTTAGAAGAAAACATGATTGGTTGTGGCTTCCCCCTTGATTAATATGAAGCTAAGTACCTAATTGGGTAAGGTATGGTCCTTTAGATGTGTCCCTTACTCTGAATTTAAAATCCAAAAATGAAGTCTTCTTGCTGACCTTCCTGGGTGGATGGTGTGAGAGGGATGATGACATCCTCTTGCCTTTTCTCTTCCTTCTCTTGTGAAGAACATGGAAGAATTATATTTTCCGACCTTGGTTCCAGAGGGAAGATGTGAGACACAAGCTACTAAGGTTGAATATGGAGGAGAAAATTATGTGATCTCATGGGTTCCTCTCCACTAAAGCAATCTTTCAAGTTAGATAGATAATCTGACTCCTTGTAGTCCTGCTGCATGTGCTCGACCTTCTCTATGGTGTCCTCCTAATCTTAAAATTGCTCACCATGGTTCCCCTCATCTTCAAGCATGAAGTTTGAAATATAAAACTCTTCTTCGACATTAGATCCTGAAGGGGATCAAGTGGGAGGAAGAACTAAAGGTTCTTCTATGGGTTACTCTGCACTTGGAGCCTTTGAAATTGTATGGTACTTCTCCACATCCGGAATGTACTCCTCTTCTTTTGGATTTGGAGTAGCTTCTTTTTCCCCTGCTTATGTTGTAGCTGGAGCTTCCACCACTTGTGGCTTGACCTCATCCTCCTCTATAGGTTTAACCAACAAGGGAATCTTTCCAAACACAAATCTAGTAGCCCAACTCTTCATATTTTCTATCATTTCTCCTTTGTTGGGTTCCTCTGCTTGCTTTTCTCCTTGCCTAGTTTTTAGAGCATCTCCCTAACATGGACTTGGGAGATCAGGAGAAGTGGTGGGTGGGGTATCCACTAGTTTTTTGTTACTTTTTGGTGGAGGGGAAGGCATTAATTTTTGCAATTGTGGAGGGGACTTGGATCTAGAAGGGAAAAGGGAAGAAGAATCAAGATGAGATGGAAGACTAGAAGATGGGGAAGGGAAAACAACACTTGGGGTAGTAGGTGAGGGGCTTGACTCTTGATCATGATGAAATGATAAGGTTTTAGGAAGAGGCAAAGAAAAGCAAGGAATTGGTGGACTTAACCATTGACAAGGTTGTCTTGTGTCTAACTCATAAGTCTCAATCTCCTCAATCCACTGTGTGAGTTGAGGAAACACTTCAACCATGAAGTCATGCTTCTCCTGAGGGCTATAATATCTTGGAAAAGGTCCTCCCCATAGACAAGGTGCCCTGAAACCAATCATTAATTCCTTCATATTTGCTATAGCCCTGGATTGCACCATGCTAGCCTCCATTATTTGGATCTTCTCCAGGAGATCACCATTTTCCATGTAGTTGTTGCCACTGTATGCATCCCTTTTTCTTGATAAGTTCCATAGCCAAACTTTTTTTGACCCTACTCATATGGGTAGGTATTATGGTCTTGGATCTGGTCATAATGCTGATATGGAGGAGTCATGATATACATTGGAGGCAGACTGCACTACTGTAGGTGTGAATTCCATGAAGGGAACGAAGTCATGATTGTACAACTTCATGCAATCAAGGAAAAATGAGAGATATGGAAACAAAAATTGTGGAAATGGATGGGAGAAGGTATGTAACTTCAAAGATGGGTTGTTGACCAGATGGAGTCGCTAGATGTGCTTGCATGTGCCTCAAAAGACTGAAATTTAATAGGAACACACTAACCTGCTAAGATGAAGTGGTAAGGTGCTTCAGACTTGTCCCACCAAGCATGACAAAACTATTAGTGTAGAATCATAGCACCCCTGATTGGCCTTTTTATGAAGTGTGGCATTTGGTGTGATTGCACAACATTGGACCATCTCTCAAACCGTGGGACTTCCAAAACTTGAGATGGACCTCTGAAGAAAGTCGATTCTTTCTTCCTAATCTACCTGCCACAAGCTACTCCAGTGTAGGAAGAATATAACTAATCCTAATCTAACCATTCCAACGGGGCAGGGAGAGAGAGAGAGTGAAAGACCCTACACTAAGCGGTGATACACCAGAAAAGGAAGTTGTGAGATACTCTCTTAAGGGAGAATGAAATAGGGAGAAGGGGACTAAGGGAGGTCAAACATAAGTGACACACACCCAGATCTAAATCCTCCATTGAAAATCCACAAAGCACGACATCTTACACCCGTAAATGTGAAATACATACATAAGGAAAAAACACGAGATACAGAGGCACAAAGAAACACCAAAATGATGCCAAGGGTTGAAAGATGCCACAAAACAAGATTTTATTGCTTTATAAGGTGCACAAACTTTTACATGGGTGCTCAGAGGCACATATACACTCACCACGTCTAGGAGAAGGATTACAACTCAAATGGAGTTGGGAAATGACTTTGAAAGAGTTTTCCCACATCCCAGAATGTCTCTCCCCTTCTCAAATGAGAAGTGTTACAATATATAGATGATTAAAATCAGAGGGAAAGAAGAGAAACTCGACTCTGCTCTTAAAGTTGAACCACCAACCATCAATTCCTATTGCAGATCTATCAAAAATCTATCAAGTCTACCTACTATGTCTGTTTGGCATGTTGAAGAAGGAAGAATGGTAGATCAGATCAAATATGATCTCATAGTTGAAGCAATCAGATTCTACATTAATTGCGTGATATATGTTTTCCCATTTTTTACCCACCTAACCTCATTAAAATTAAAGTTTTAGGCTCTCATGGCATAAACGAGGGTGAGACCTTTCCAATGGTGCCAAATTTGTTGGATTTCGGGAACTGGATCAAAAGATATGTCCATTTGAATCTTTGAGTCGGGTCCGTAAATTTTTTTCGAAAACTAGTTTAGCAAAATAGGTTTGCGGGCCTGAAACTCACTTTGCACCTTTTGGCACAAAAAAATCAAAATGCAAAAACTGCCCCGTAGCCCCGCAATTCATTTTTGTCAAAAAAACATCTTTGGGCCCACCGGTCTGCATTTTCAATTTGGGTAAAAATTCCTCCCTGGGTTCGCCTTCCCAGATGCAATTTAGGCTTGACATGTGGCTCCTTGGGCATTAGCGGAGGTGTAGTTCATTTTTATACTTTATGCCTTTTGAGCTAAAATTTTGAATTGCCTCCGATGACCCACCTTCCTGCTTTGACTTTGAACATGGCCACATGTAGATCTAGTGCTAGTTTGGGGATCACTTTTTGATTTTACTTTTGAATTTGTTGCAAAGAGACACGTGGCACCTTCCGTAGCTTGTTCTTTTTCCTTATGTTTTAGATAACTCCTTTTGTTTGTCAGGGCCATGTGTCTGACTCGGGAAATCTAGAGACTTTGCACTTGTTTGGAAACCCACTCCAAATTTTACTTTTGAAGTGGCATCATGCTGACACTTGGCTCCTTCCGCTAGCCTACCTCTGCTTTTACCATTAAACCCTCAATTCTATCCCCTTTTAGACCTGGGAAACATGGCGAGCATGTGCTTATTTGGGGACTGTGTCTAGATTTTCCTTTTGAAATTACATCAATGAGGCATGTGGAGGATTCCACTTACCTTTTATACTTATCCAATTCAATCCTACTCCCGTTTCATTCCCTAGACACATGGAATCCATGTATTCATTTGGAAACCCGCTCAGGATTTTACCTTTGAAGGATCATCATATTGACATGTGGCTTCTTCCACCGATACCTTTATAGGTTAGTCATTTTATGCCCGATCTATTCCCCCTTTTGACTTTTCAGCTGTTGACTCTACCCTTCTTCGGGCCTAGGACATGTGGAGGCATTGTGCTTCTGCTGGCCTGTGATTTTTCAATTGCCAATTTGGGCCCGTTCTATCCCACTTTTTTAACTTACACTACATGACAAGCCCATGCTCATTTAGGGGTTTCTCCTTGGATGCATATTTTGGTACTGCATCAAACTAACACATGGCACCTTCCTTGAGTCTATTGTTTGGCCCCAAGTTGACTTATGTGTGGATAAGTCTTAAAACCTCGAGCCTTTCCCTTTTTCTTTCCTGTTGAGCTCTAGGTTCCTTTTGGTGTCATTTAATCCTTCATAGTCTCTGCTCCTCAATTGTAGAGTCCCGTTGTTACCTGATTGTTGGATTTGAATGTGAGTTCTCAAGATAGAGCCAAACCATGGGAACAATTCAACGTATGCCCAAGTGGTGTACTAGCACATTATGAGATGTAATAATGGATGCTCCACCAAATACATCCACCCCTAGACCATGGAATTGCAGTAAAGCAAGAGAAGAAGTAAACTTTGCTTTGATGAATAGATTTAATGAATCTGATGAGCCCTTTACTGTCTAGGAAGCCCTACAGTCAAAATCTTGGAATGATGCCATGGATTTTGAATATCAATCAGTGATGAAGAATAACACTTGGTAGCTTGTCAATCTTCCATTAGGAAAGAAACCCATTACATGTAGATGAATATTTAAAACAAAGTACAAATAATATGGGACAATGGAAAAGTATAAAGCAAGACTAGTAGTAAAGGGGTATGCATAAAAAGAAGGCATAGACTATGAGGAAACATTTTCTCCCACAACTAAGATCAAAAGAATCAAAATGATATTTTCTCTAGTTGCATAGTTTGGCTATAAAGTCCACCAAATGGATGTAAAAATTTCCTTCGTAGATGGAGATTTACAAGAAGAAGTCTACATAAATTAACCTGAGGGATATGTATTACCTAGTCAAGAAACAAAGGTATGTAGAATCAGGAAATCTTTGTATGGTCTTAAACAGGAACCCCAGACATGGTACATCAAGATTGATGAGCATCTCATACAACATGGATTTGTTAGAAATCCATATGATTCCAATCTTTACCTCAAAAAGAAAGGGGGGGAGATTGTGATTGTTGTTTTCTATGTCGATGATCTATTCATCACTGGCAGTTCAATGAAGATGATTGATGCAATGAAGAAATATATTAATCGATTGTTCAACATGACAGATCTTGGGCTAATGCATTATTGTCTTGGAAATGAAGTATGGTAGAAAGAGAATCACATATTTGTTTCTCAGATGAAATATACCAAGACAACACTCGAGAAATTTATTATGATGGATTTCACACCAATTTCTAAACCTATGGAGAATATATTGTAGTTATCTCATTCAGATCCATCTCCTTAGGTAAATGCCACTCTCTATTAGTAGTTGATTGGGAGTCTGATTTACTTGACCCACACTAGACAAGATATCAGCTTTGCAGTGAGCTATCTATCCAGGTTCATGCAAGAACCCAAAGTTTTTCATTAGAAAGCAATGAGGCACATTTTGAGATATCTAAAAGGATCAGTAGATCTTGGTCTAGAATATAAAAATAATTACAACTTCTTGACTAGATGTTTATATTTAGATCATGCAAGTAACATTGACGATAGAAAATCCACTTTTGGATTTGTATTCTTTATGGGATCTTTACTAATATCCTAGGGAATTAAGAAACAACACTTCGTTTCTCGCTCTTCCATAGAAGCCAAGTATCGTTTTGCAGGAGAAGCTGTCTGTGAAGCGATATGGCTATGTCGTATACTAGAATAATTTTGAATACCACAGGACAAACTGATCACTATGTATGTTGACAATGAAGGTGTTATCAAACTTGTTTATAATCCAGTGTTTCATGAAAGAACAAAGCACATTGAGGTACAAGTTCATTTCATACATGAGCATGTATTGAAGCACAACATCCCGCTTCAATTTTGTCCAACAGTTGAACAAAGAGTAGATATCTTCACGAAGTCACTTGTACTGTACAAGTTCAATTTGTTCAGAGAGTTCCTCTCCTCATCCCTTGAGACAATGCAAAATTAAGGGGGGAATGTGAGGATAATTAATTACGAATTGTATGATTAATTATGAATTGTATAATTAATTATTTAACTATTGTTATTATTTAATTATTGTTGTTATATGGTTTTATTAAACCATAGTTGTCCTATTATATTCACGGATATAATTATTATGTTGTTATAACAATTGAATCATTATTCATTTGTGCTTCCCGTATGATATTTTGGAAGCTTATGTATTCAAGCATATTGTTGCACATGAGCAACATATTTATTTGTTTGTATATTACTGTCCAATATGTATAAATATTACAACACTCCATTATAATGGTTAATCAATTTCACATTAATAAAATATGCAGGCTTCCGTCCCTGTTTATGAAATTACATTTGGTTTCAGAGCAGGTTAAAGGATATTGGAGGATTGCAGCAGAGTTTGAGGAGAATTGGAGAAGCTTGTGCAAGTAAAAGAGAGCCAGAGTTGCCTCTGCAACTTCCACTCCCCATCCCCTACAATACCACCATCAAATTCCTCAAAACCACTTTTATTCATTGCAATTAAGGTTGAGGAGGATAGAATTCACTAAAGAAGAGATTACAAGCTCAAAGGAAGGAAGAAAAATGATCTAAGGCACCATACACGCTCAAAACCGCCTTCATTCTCACCAAAACCACCTGTCATTTTTTGTCTTTGCTAGATTTTTTTCGCAAAACTACCTTTCCAATACCATGGTTTTTTTAAGAGGTATGGTTTAATAGTTTGGAAGTGTTTAATTAAAATTTGCTTTTTACATATAATTGTTTAGTTGAGCCGCCCAAGTGGCTAGCATAGCTTTTGAAATAAACTTCCATTCAAGAGAGGTCAAGGGGTCAAATCCCCCTCCCTCACTAACTACAAATTTTGGTGGAAATTTTAGTGGAACCACTAACTTTAGCAGAAAATTCAAATCTAGTTATAACTAACTAAATTTAGCAAGAAAAACACTATTTTAGGGAAAAACTTTGTTTTTTCTCCACTATGCATATTTTTGCATTCTAAGCACATTTTTCCACAGGAGGGCCACCTAAAAACTTCATTTGAGCTATTTTTTGTATGGTTTTTTGCTCAATAAGCTGTATTGGGCTCCACAGTCCACCAAGGCCCACAAAACAAATTTTTTTGCCTACCATTCAATTTTTCCATAAATTTTTGAATGTAATTACATGCTGCTATATATTGTACTAATTTTCAAGTTGCCATAGTCAACTACACATATTGTAACTACTCATAAACTGGAAAAAAAAATTATAACAAAAAATAGTATAAAACTGGTTATGCAACACTCACAAGATCCTAGATCTCATTCGTAGCGTTCGGTATATATCGTGCCTATAGGAAGTGCTTATAGGTAAAGCTGTCATGACTACTACTACACTTAATGCCTAATATAGCTGTAACAACATAATTTGGGTGTCGACCTGTCATCACCAATCCGGCACTGTGATAATTCTTCACCAGGAACTCCTCGTGCTATGATTATTTACTAATCCACAGCCTTTAGTTTGGTGGATGTAATCTGGAAACAAAACAACAACCGAACACAAGAATACCATCGACTATGATAAGATGGAATGATGACAAATATGAAATATCAAAGTAAATTATAATATTAACATGAAATTGTTACAATCTCACCCATGAGGTACTTCAACAAGACTATGGGAGAAACTTTACAATTACACCTCTTGATGGCTTCTTTAACACACCTTTAACTAATGGCTTCCTTTGCACACTTCCTACAATATTTCTCACTACTTCTTTCTATGCTAAATGAGGGGGGTGGCCTCTCTATTTATAGAACTTCCAGGCTTATCCATCGTATCTCTAAGATAGGATAAGAAATCCACTCTGACGAATCATATTCCATACCTTAACTCTTATCTGTACATGTAAGCTTATCTGTTAAGATAAGATAAACCTTATCATTTTACATGGGTTCCACATTTTTAGACTTTTTACAAATAAAATACACAAAATATTTATGACCTCACTCCTTGTCTTTATTACCAATATAATATTTCTAATTCCTAATCATGTAGACCCTACTTCTCTACTTACCCAAACTTTGACATTTTAACATTACCGGACCACTTACGAAAAATATTTACTTTTTACAACATTCCTATTGTACTTTGACTGTTACCGTACTCCACATTATTGGCGACATCGTACTGACGACACCGTTATCTTCTATCAGACGCTACTACTAATTATACTTAACAACATCCTATTCCTAATACATACATTAATGAAATAGAAATTATGGAGGAAAATTTTAGTGTCGACATCTTCCCCCTTCCTAGCTTCTACTCCATCCTTGGAGTAGACTATTCTGGTGCTTGGAAAATCTTTAACTTGTCATGGTTGACCCATTTTGTAATGGGAGTGCCATCCAATTCCTCCAGTCGGTATGTACCATTTTCATGCACAGCTGCTATTTTGTAGGGCCCCATCCATTTTGGAAGAAATTTTCTCTGTCTTCTTTTTTTGTATTTGGAATCATATACTAGAACCAAGTCATTCACATGAAATGGAGACCACCGGATCTTTTGATCAAAGTACTCCTTCTGCTTCATTTTCTTCTTATGGCTTGTATCCTTTGCTATTTCCCTCATTTCCTCTAGCAAATGAAGATGTACCAACCTTTCTTTTACTGAATCACTTTCATCCATCCTTTCATTTTTCATAACTCTCACAGTGGGAATATCAAACTCAATAGGAAGAACTGGATCAATGCCATAGGCCAACTGAAATGGGGAGTATCCTGTTGCTGACTTTGATGTTGCCCTATATGCCCACAATGCTGCATGAATCCTTTTATCCCATTTATGTACCTGCAAGGCTGCATCTTTTGCTAGAATTTGACACAGCACAAAATTTGTTCGTTCCACCTGTCCATTTGTGCTTGGCTTGTATGTTGTTGCCTTCCTGTGCTTAATAGAGAACTTATTGACTAGGGCTTCTACCACCTCATTAATGAAGTGGCTTCCTTGATCTGTTACAATTTCTAATGGAAAACCAAATTTGGTGACAATGCGTTCATATATGAACCTTGCCACTTCATCCATGGAAGCTATTTTCAATGGCCTAGCTTCAACCCACTTGGTTAAATAATCTGTGGCAACTACAATATACTTATTTTGGCGTGATGTAGTTGGAAGTGGACCTACAATGTCTATTCCCCACTTTTCAAAGGGACCAAGTGGAAGAATATGACATAATGGAGCTGATGAAGTCTTACGGTTACCATGTGTTTGACAAATATCACATGTCTTACAATAATTATAACAATCTTTAAAAAGAGTGGGCCAGTGATAACCTGCATCCAAGATCCTTCTTGCTGTAAGTTGTCCAGAGAAGTGCCCTCCACATGTACCATTGTGGAATTCTTCTAGCAGCTCCTTTCCTTGATCACGTCCAACTGCCCTCTTGTACTGTCCATCAGGTCCTATTCGAAATAATACTCCATGCAGAATAGAATATGGACGACTGGCTTGAGTAATCTTTCTCTTAGTCTTTGCATTGGCACCATCAGGAAACTTGAATTCATTCAGATAATTCCAAATATCTATGTATTCACTAGGGATTGTGTCAAGGGATAACAATGCTGCATCGGGGAAATCATCATCATCACAAGATGATCCTAAACCATCATAGGCTCGAGAGAGTGCATCTGCATTGACATGCTTCTTTCCTGGCCTATCTATAATATCAAATTCAAATTCTTGTAGCAAAATTATCCATCTTGCTATCCTTCCTGATGGGTTAGGCTTATTTACAATATATTTTAGAGCCTGATGATCTGTTACAACTAGAAATTTTTTCCCTAGCAAGTAATTTCTAAACTTCTTTACAGCAAAAATGATAGCTAGAGCCTCTTTTTCAGTTACAGTATAATTTACCTCAGCACTGCTCATTTGTCTGCTCCCAAAGTAAATTGGATGTTCATTCCCATTTTCATCCTTTTGGCTCAAAGTAATTCCTAGTGCTGCATCTAAGGCATCAGTGTACACAATGAATGGCTTGCTCTAATCTGGATTCTTCAAAACAGGTGAAGACACTAGGGCTTCCTTCAGTTGTCCAAAAGCTTCATGCGCCTTATTTCCTGGTTCATAAGTAACATCCTTCTTCAAGAACTGGGTTAGTGGCTGTGCAATCTTTGAGAAATTCTTGATGAACCTTCTATAGTAACCCACATGGCCTAAAAATGATCTCAACTTACTTCTATTAAGAGGAAATGATAAATCTTTGATTTTTGAAACTTTATCAGGATCAGTACCAATACCATCTCTGGATACAACATGCCCTAACAAAACACCTTTAAAACATCCAAAGACACACTTTGTAGGGTTTAGTGAGGCTTGTGCTTCATCTAACCTTTGAAATGCTGTCTCCATTTGGTGCAGGTGGTCCAACTTGCTCCCATAGATGCAAAAATCATCCAGAAATACTCTGATGAAGGTCCCAATGTAGGGTTCGAACACCCTATTCATCAAACGCTGGAATGTTGCTGGAGCATTACACAACCCAAAAGGCATAACTCTATAAGCAAACGTTCCCCAAGGAGTGGTGAACGTGGTCTTCAGCTGATCTTTCTCTGCTATACGAACTTGGTTGTAGCCACTATATCCATCAGCAAAACTATAGCACTCCTGGCCAGCTACTTCGTCCAAGATCTGATCTGAAAATGGAAGAGGGTAATGATCCTTCTTTGTTGCCTTATTGAGCTTTCTGTAATCAACACAAATGCGTAGCTTCCCATTCTTTTTTATTGAGATCACAATGGGAGAAACCCATTCTGAATTCTCCACAGCAAATATGAATCCTGCATCAAGCAACTTATCTATTTCTTCTTTTACAGTCTTGGAAAAATTAGGATTCATTCTATATGGCATTTGCTTTATGGGCTTAGCACCATCTACCAGCTCAATACAATGTTCTACCCAACTTACTTGACGGAGTTCCTTGTAATCAAAAGTGAATAGGTGTATGTACCTTCGAAAGAGCTGGAGGTAGGATTCCTTCTCACTCTCCATCACAACATCACCAATCTTTATTTGTTGGAGACGATCATCAACTTCTTCTTCAGATAATTTTATGGGGTCATGAGTTGGTGTGACTGGAAGGATATCCATGACTGAAACATCCACCTCACTTTCTTCATCTTCAGTGTCCACTTCACTGGTACTAGAGTAATCAGAGGATGTTCAATCATCAGTTTTATCACTTGAATCCACAGGTTCTGCCTTATGATGTCGAGGGATCACGTTTATCTTCACCCTCTCTCTACCACATCCAAGTGTCATGAAACCTTCATTCCAGTAGTTTCTTGCATGAACTCTCCTTAGCCATGGTCTTCCCAGCAGCATTGGGTACGCAACAGTACCATTTTTCATCACCTGAAAGTCTACCACACATACAACACCCATAACAGATATTGCCACATTTGAAACTACACCTTCTGGTTTAGTTTTTCCCTTATTTAATGACCTTAACATAAGTGTTGAAGGGCGATCAATTTTTAAACCCAACATATTCATTACAGACTCGGTCATTACATTAACTGCAGCACCTCCATCAACTAAGACATCATGAATTGAAATACCATTACATAATACCTCAGCTTGTGGAGCATAGGGATCTGCCTCTGCCTCCAAAACAGGGACCTCAACCTCCTTCCTTCTTCGAGCATTGAGTCCACCTCGCAACTCCCGCCTCTTCTCAGAAGACATAGCCAAGAGTTGACCATATGTAATATTTGCAGGCCTTTTGGACAGATCTTCCAAGATGGAGTATGGTCCTTGCCCCTGTGAAATCAGAAAATCCTGCACACCCAACTTTCTTCTCCTATGTTTCTTACTAGTTTCTCCTTTCATCTTCTTAGGATCAGTTCCATCTTGATTATCTTTTTCTTTCTTTCTTTTTGTTACAAACACATCTACTTCATTATTTCTACTCTTATCTACTACATCAAGAGAATTCACAGGTGCTTTTCCTTTATCATTATCTCTTGTACCAGATGTAGAAGCTCTATCTGGACAATTATACTTATAATGACCCTTTTTATAACAACCATAACAAACAACTTCAGAAATATTTCTTTTTGGACCTCTATCTCCTCCCTGAGAACTAAATTCCTTTCCTTGAAGAAGATTAATAGTTAACTGACCCATCTTTTTGAGCAGATCTTCATACTCAGTAGATGTACTAGGAGAAATATTTGTGCTCACCGGGAGTGGTTGTGGATTCTGGACCAAAGGTGCTGGTGTAGGCTCTACTTTAGCAACAATTTCTTTGGGCTCCTCTTCCATGCTTTCTTCTTGCCTTCTTGCAATCTCCTTTGCTTGTTCAATGGTAGCTGGGTGGTCATACTTCACTCATTGTCTGATCTCTGGCTTCATCCCAAGAATGAAGTGCTTACAGAGGAGATTATCCATGCCATTCATCAACCCATCCGCTAGTCCTTCCTTCCGGATCTGGGCATCGAGCTTCCTCCTTAGCTCTAGAACACGAGCATGATAATCCCTTATCTTCTCCTTCTCTCCTTGGGATAGCTTTGTGATCTCGATCATGAGATCTGCATATTTCTGTTGTTCACCAAATTCTTCAAGAAAACTTTCAGTTAATAAATCCCATGAATTTTTCACATTATCACCTAGTGTTTCAAACCACCTAAGTGCTGAACCATCCAAAAAGGTAGGAAAAAATTCAGTCCATTGTTCCCTTCTTATAAGGCCATTACAAATACAAGATCGCTTAAACTCTTGAATGAAAGAAGAAGCATCTTCATTAGATTGAGCTGAAAAAACAGGAATCTTTCCCATTTTCAAAAGTAACCACCGTGAAATACCAACCCACAAGTACAATCAACAAGACTTATGTGCACAAATAATTGGAATTACTATAGAAATGACCATGGTAAACTATGGTAAAACTTGACTTACTGTGGTAAAAACTGATTTTACTGTGGTAAACACTATTCACGGTAAAAAGTGAAGTTACTGCGGTAAATACTATTCACGGTAAAAAGTGACTTTACTGTGATAAATACTATTCACAGCAAAAATGACTTTATCATGGTAACTACTATTCATGGTAAAAATGACTTTACCATGGTAACTACTATGCACAGTAAAAACAAGGTTACCCTCCAATTGATTTTTGACTAAGTGGGAATATCTCTCCAGAAAATCCACCAACGAGGAATGGTCCCGGCAACGGAACCAAAATGTCATCACCAATCCGGCACTATGATAATTCTTCACCGGGAACTCCTCGTGCTATGATTATTTACTAATGCACAGCCTTTAGTTTGGTGGATGTAATCTGGAAACAAAACAACAACCGAACACAAGAATACCATCGACTATGATAAGACGGAATGATGACAAATCTGAAATATCAAAGTAAATTATAATATTAACATGAAATTGTTACAATCTCACCCATGAGGTACTTCAACAAGACTATGGGAGAAACTTTACAATTACACCTCTTGATGGCTTCTTCAACACACCTTTAACTGATGGCTTCCTTTGCACACTTCCTACAATATTTCTCACTACTTCTTTCTATGCTAAATGAGGGGGGTGGCCTCTCTATTTATAGAACTTCCAGGCTTATCCATCCTATCTCTAAGATAGGATAAGAAATCCACTCTGACGAATCATATTCCATACCTTAACTCTTATCTGTACATGTAAGCTTATCTCTTAAGATAAGATAAACCTTATCATTTTACATGGGTTCCACATTTTTAGACTTTTTACAAATAAAATACACAAAATATTTATGACCTCACTCCTTGTCCTTATTACCAATATAATATTTCTAATTCCTAATCATGTAGACCCTACTTCTCTAATTACCCAAACTTTGACATTTTAACATTACCGGACCACTTACGACAAATATTTACTTTTTACAACATTCCTATTGTACTTTGACTGTTACCGTACTCCACATTATTGGCGACACCGTACTGATGGCGCCGTTATCTTCTATCAGACGCTACTACTAATTATACTTAACAACATCCTATTCCTAATACATACATTAATGAAATAGAAATTATGGAGGAAAATTTTAGTGTCGACAGACCCTTTAAATTGACGAGGAGTAACAAGGTCACAGTGCACACACTATGAGCCATCCGATCTGTTCTATGAACGATTTTACAACATAAATCTAGACTGAGAAATTATCCAAGTATATAGCGAAGTTATGCACGTAGGAGGATATTTCTTTGAGCTGGTGTCAATAATTGCATAGACCCCTTTCAGTACTGCCTTGGTGCCACGTATCAAATTATTTCCACGTATGTTAATGCCTCTTTCACATACCGCTGGGTATATAGAAAGGGAGAGCTTCTTCCACATACCTCCGGGTATATTGGAAGGCATGCATATATAGAAAGGTTTGGTATATCTGACTGATGGTATATAGATTAGGAGACCTTATACCTGGAGTGATAAGAGCCAAACCCTGTCAGTGATTTCTACAAAATGGGCACCAATGCCCCCAAATTTTTTCTTCCATATTCACAACTACTCAGAGGAAACAACTATGTTGCATGGAAGAAAAAAATAAAGACACAGCTTGAGTTTGAAGAAATCTGGCCTACTGTGATTGGTACTCTGACCAGATCAACAACTGATACAACACAACAGAGGTAGTTTGATAGAGTAGATCAAAAATCCAAACTCATCATCTTGTTTGGAGTGTCTGACGATGTGCAACCCCACATTCATGATGCCACAATAGCCAAAGAAGCATGGGATAAGTTGAGCACAATTATACGAGGCCAAGAATAAGAATGTTATATTGAATTTTTAGAGTCGGTTACACACATTGAAGTTCAAACAGAATGAGAAAATCGAAGCTTTCTTAAGAAGAGTTGTAGAGTTGAGGGCTTCACTTCTAGCCCCGGGAGAAGCATGTCTTAGATGATGCTCTTATTCCCATTGTTCTGAGAGCACTCCCCTCTTCTTACCACATTTTTGTCACAACACTGAACTTGTTCAGATACTATAGTTAGTTTTGACAAATTGGTAAACCTACTGCAACAAGAGGAAGCCATGCATAATAAGGATGATGAAGAGGAGCAGGAACTTTCTTCACATCAAAAATGGAAAGGAAAAGGTAAAGGAAAACCTAATTCCTATCAGAAATCCCAAAATTTAAATCAGTATCAAGGGGATGGATAACAGAAGAAGCAATGTCCAATCTACAAAAGAGGACATGACCTAACAGATTGTTGGTATAATACTTACAAGAAAGGTTCATCAAGAAACTCTGGACCTCCACAAAAACAATCTCACAAGGGACATTCTAACTACAATCAAGGGAAGAAAAAGGGGAACTGGAAAAGAAGACCCCATCAACAAGGAAATATTGCTGAGCAACAAGAACAGTCAGACAATGAAGACTACTTGTTCACTGCTTGATCAAGTGAACCATCCACGTCATCTAGTGATGTTTGGTATGTTGATTCAGGGGCCACTCAACACATGAACGGCCACAGAGATTGGTTTATTTCAATGAGGTACACACCATAAAAAAATCATGTTTTGTTGGGAGATTATTCTTCATATACAGTTCAGGGGATTGGGAACATATCTCTACCCCTTAGTTCATGGAACTGCAGACTATAAGATGTCTTATACGTCTATGGGTTGACAAAGAATTTTATTTTAGTCACTCAAATCCTTGATCACAACCTAAAAATTGACTTTGATAGTCATTCTGGCAAGAAAACATGTTTAATTCGAGATAAATCATGAGGCTCAAAAATAGTTGCAAAAGCCTCCAATGTGGGGCACATGTTCCAACTTGATTTTGTTCACAGAGATGATCAAGAACTTGTGGCTAAGAACTCCACCTCAGCACAGTTGTGGCATCAGATTCTTGGTCATGTAAGTTTCAATTATCTCGAGACACTTCACCGGCACAATATGGTACATGGGCTACCATCTCTTCAGAAGGATACAAACAAGTGTCCTCATCTGTCTAATAGGAAAACAACACAAAGCTTCATTTTAGAAGAGTATTTTTTGAGCTCATGGTAAGCTTGATCTAGTTCATACCAATATTTACGGTCTGATGTAACCAAGTCATTATGGATTTCAGTACTTCATGCTATGTGTTGATGACTATTCAAGAAAAATGTGGATTTTTTTTCTTTGCAAGAAAAGTGAAGCTTTTGAAACTTTTAAGAAGTTCAAAGTAGCAGTTGAGAATGAAACTGGTCATCACATCAGAACTCTTTTCTCATATTTATGGGGGGGAATTTACCAGTAATGAGTTCAAAGACTGCCTACAAACTCATGGGATTCATCGAAAAATGCCTCCTCCACACACATCATAGAAGAATGGTGATGTTGAGAGAAGAAATCATACTATCATGGAAATGGTACAATGCATGATCGATGACTCTAGACTTGTAAAGACATTCTAGGTAGAAGCAACAAAGACAAAAGTGTATTTTTTGAATAGAGTGCACGTAGTTGCTCTTGATGGAGTAATGCCACAAGAAGCATAGTCAAAATGGAAACCATCTATTGCACACCTTAGATTATTCAAGTGCAAAGAAAGTATGCACATACCCAAGAAGAACAGAAAGAAATTGGACATGAAGTCACAGAAATGCATCTTCATTGGGTACAGTGAAGAGACTCTTGGGTATAGATTAATGGATCTTGAGACCAGAAAAGTCTACACCATTAGAGATGTTGAGAGTTTTGAGAAGAAGGAAGCAGAGACTCCTCCAAACTCACCAAATGTATATTTTTCAGCAGTTGTAAAAATTGAAGTTGATGTTCCCTCAGAAGATGAAAGTGACGATGGGGATGATGGTGTTGATCAAATAGAACCATGACCCATGGGAACAATTCAGCGTATGCCCAAGTGGTGTACTAGCACATTACGAGATGCAAGAATGGATGCTCCACCAAATACATCCACCCCTAGACCATAGACTTGCAGTAAATCAAGAGAAGAAGTTAAATTTTATTTTATGAGTAGAGTTATTGAATCTGATGAGCCCTCTACCATCTAGAAATCCCTACACTCAAAATCTTGGAAAGATGCCATGGATTTTGAATATCAACTAGTGATGAAGAATAACACTTGATAGCTTGTCAATCTTCCACCAGGAAAGAAACCCATTGGATTCAGATGGATTTTTAAAACAAAGTACAAATAATATGGGACAATGGAAAAGTATAAATCGAGACTAGTAGCAAAGGGGTATGCACAAAAAGAAGGCATAGACTCAGGAAACTCAAAAGGGATGTCTAGTACTTGGTTAAGAATCAAAGGTATGGAGACTGAGGAAATATCTGTATGGCCATAAACAGACACCCCGAACATGGTACATGAAGATTGATGAGCATCTCGTACAACATGGATTTTTTAGAAATCCATATGATCTTAATCTTTACCTCAAAAATAAAGAGGGGAGATTGTGATTGTTGTTATCTATGTCAATGATCTATTCATCACTGGCAGTTCAGTGAAGATGATCGATGCAAAAAAGAAATATCTTAATCGATTGTTCAACATGAAAAATGTTAGGCTAATGCATTATTGTCTTAGAATGGAATTATGACAGAAAGAGAATCAAATCTTTGTTTCTCAAATGAAATATACCAAGACAAAAATCGTGAAATTTAGGATGATGGATTGTAAACCAATTTCTAAACCTATGGAGACTAAATTACAGTTATCTCCTTCAGATCCATCTCCTGAGGTAAATGCCACTCTCTATCAGCAGTTGATTGGGAGTCTCATTTACCTAACCTACACTAAATGAGATATCAGCTTTGCAGTGAGCTTTCTACCCAGGTTCATGTAGGAACCCAAAATTTTCATTGGAAAGCAACAAGGCACATTTTGAGATATCTAAAAGGATCAGTGGATCTTGATCTAGAATACAAGAAGAATGAAAACTTCTTCTTGACTAGATATTCGGATTCAGATCATGCAAGTAACATTGACAATAGAAAATCCACTTCTAGATTTGTATTCTTTATGGGATCTGAACCAATATCATGGGGAAGCAAGAAATAACACTTCGTTTCTCACTCTTCCACAGAAGTTGAGTATCGTTCTATAGGAGAAACTTTTTGTGAAGCGATA
Source organism: Taxus chinensis (assembly GCA_019776745.2). NCBI lineage: Eukaryota > Viridiplantae > Streptophyta > Pinopsida > Cupressales > Taxaceae > Taxus > Taxus chinensis. The sequence goes on along the minus strand of CM034148.1, from coordinate 134,479,096 downwards.
TGGCTGCGCCGCATACTAGAAGGACTTGGAATACCATAGGACAAACTGACCACCATGTATGTTGACAATGAACATGTTCTCAAACTTGTTTGTAATCCAGTGTTTCATGAAAGAAAAAAGTGTATTGAGGTACAAGTTCATTTCATACACGAGCATGTGTTGAAGCACAACATCTAGCTTCAATTTTGTCCAATAGCTGAAAAAAGAGCAAATATATTCATGAAGTCACTTGTAGGTGACAAGTTTTAGTTGTTCAGAGAATTCCTCTCCTCATCCTTTGAGACAATGCAAAATTAAGGGGGAATTTTAGGATAATTAATTATGCATTGTATAAATAATTATTTAACTATTGTTATTATTTAATTATTGTTCTTATATGGTTTTATTGAACCATATTTGTCTTACTATATTCACGGATATAATTTTTATGTTGTTATAACAATTATATCATTATTCATTTGTGCTTCCCGTATGATATTTTGGAAGCTTATGTATTCAGGCATATTGTTACACATGTGCAACATATTTATTTGTTTGTATATTGTTGTCCAATATGTATAAATATTTCAACACTCCATTGTAATGGTTAATCAATTTCACATTAATAAAACATACAGGCTTCTGTCCCTGTTTGTGAAATTACAGAATCATCTAACATCATGCTAAACCAAAATGATATAGCATTATCCATGTATATAGTCAATAGTAACTGAAATCAAAATATAATAAGTGTCGAATAGGACTGGGCACTACATCTCCCTCCCCTTAGACTTGACTTCCTCCAAGAAGTCACTAAAATAGGTGTGGAAACTTGACTCCTAGCAACGTAGCATCCTGCCATGTAGTAGTAGTCTCATCATACCTGTCCCACTAGACTCACACCTGATCAATCTCTAGGCCTCAAAGGCCCATGGTCCTAAGATCTAAAATATGCATGGGCTCCACCATCTTCTGCCCCTGGTCCTACACCTACAATGCGGTCCAATCCAATGCATGAGATGGATCTAGGATATATCTCCTTATAACATATACGTGAAATATATCAGAAACATGAGATAAGTTGGGTGGCAAGGCTAGATGATAATCTAAGGGACCGATCCACTCTAGGATCTTGAATGGACCCACAACTCTAGGACACAACTTAGAGCCTTTTCATAATAGATATGACTCTTATGAGGTCTGACACAAAGGAACACTTTTGTTCCAACCTAATAACTATGGTTGACTATCCTCTGATCTTCATACTTCTTTAGCCTATCTTGTGCCTCCTGCAACCTTTTACGAATCAAAATAACCTGCTGCTCCATGTCATGTAACAAATCTAGACCAATAGATACTTTATCCTCAAGTCTATCCCAATTCAAAGGTGTCCTCCACTCCTTGAAAAGGTTCCTGAAAAGGTGCCATCTCAATAGAACTATGGAAGCTGTTGTTGTAGACAAACTCCACCAAATAAAATTATTCCTCCCACCTTGACTGATGATCCATGATGTACATTCGAAGCATGTCCTCTAAAATTTTATTCACTCACTACGTCTGACCATCTATCTCTGGATGATAGGTTGTGCTGAATTTGATACTCGTCTCAAGGGTCTGCTGCATGGTTTTCAAGAAGTGATAAGTGTACAAGGGATCGTTGTCTCAAATAATATTCTGTGGAATCCTATGCAATCTTACAATCTCATGAAAGTATACTCATGCCATAACACTCGCTGTGTAGGTGGTCTTTTCCCCAGAAAATTTATCCACTTTCATCAATCTATCCATCATGACCATGACGGTGTCATGGTGGTATCTTGACATAGGAAACCCTAGTATGAAATCCATGGAAATGGTGTCCCATTTCCACTCTAGAATAACATGTGGGTAAAGAAGGCCATCTAGCTACTAATCCTCAACTTTCACCCTTTGATACTCTAAACAACGTGACACAAATTGAGCTACATATTTTCAAAGGCCTCTCCAATGGTATAGTTGTCTCAAGGTGGCAAGCATTGTATTGGGCACTCCTCTTTGACATTTATATTATTATGATTCTTCCTATTATAGATTATAGTAATGGACATTTCTATCATAGTTTAGATATTGACAGATGGACATTGTTATTTTGATTAGTTAATTTATAGACAATATGGATGTTAGACTTATGACATGATTTATAGGATGGATTATATGCATATTTGGATATATCTAATTATTAATTTTGAGCTTATATTGGACTAATTCATTTTTTCTGATATTTATATGATGCTAGATGATGTATTTGATGTTGTGATCTTATTGCGTTTATAAAGTAAAGAAATTGAAAGAATTAGAATTATGAACGATGGCAAATTACTTGTCTTGGTTTATGTTGCGATAATTGATTGTATGTATATGCATATATTTTTAAATTTTTGATGTTCTTAATATGGCCAAGAGGCCAGAAAGGTATTGTCTTGACTTATCCAGGTGTTTGCAACACAATAAACCAAAGGGTGGTAGCAGATCATCAGTGAAAGAATATGGAGTATTGGCAATAGTTCACCATGGCAACATGTGTATTCGTATGTTGTATGTTGATGTAGTTTATTAGGATGTCCCCATTGGGGGGTGACCTCAAAAGTGACCTTGGGAATGTTGTAAGTTTTTCTTTTTGATTTTATTTAGTTGTGAGTGATTGTATTTTTATTTACATGTGGAGTCACTTTTATTAACTGTGTTTAACACCCCTCTTAATTTAATTAAATTGTTTAACTAGTGCTAATTAGGATGTGATAAAAGGGGTGGAAATAAATATGATTTTGTGGCCTAATTATGTGTTGGCTTCGAATGAATTTAATTTGTTTTTGGTTAGTGTGTACTCAATCTCCCTTGTGAAATTCGGATTTTGACCTTCTAAGCTATTTTAGAGACTTTTGGGACAAACTAAGCTTGTCCTACACCTCTAAAAGCCACCCACCCACCTTGCCTATGATGCGAGGGACTTATTTTAGGTCGTATTTTGTGTTTTAATGAAGGAAAAGTGAAATTAATTGTACTTTTCTTACATGGGTAATTAATATTGTCCTTAAGTTGTGTGGATTGGGTTGAGTGTGTAAGAGGGTGGTCATTTCCCCAACCACCAATTTATTATACTTTGGGGTTTGGGTTTGACCATGGTTATGTGGGGTGGAGAATAAATGATGTGGCATCCTACATGGAGCCACGTCATCTCCCTCTCCCTCTTTTCTATTTATTAAAATTTTCGTGAAGTTTTGGGGGTTACTTGTTTGGTTTTTGCTGTCTCTTTTTGGAATGCTTTCCTTTCGGAGTGCTTGTTGGAGTTAAACATTTCTTGTAATTTCTTGAGCTTGGAGGATTTTGGGACTTTCTTATGGAGTGGATTCTTGCTATGGGAAGGTAGGGTCTCCAAGCTTGTTTTCTTCTCTTACTTTATGTGTTATGTGTTGAAGGAATGTGTTATTATATGATGTTGTTGTGTAGTGAAATGTACTTAGGATGTCTATGAGAAAGTGAAATTGGGATGAAATTTGTTAGGAGGCATAAGATTTTCTCTTGGGTATTTAGGATGGAGTGGGTTGGGTGCCCCACCTTGTTCTCATCTTATTATTTTGTTCATTGTGGGAGACATAAGAGAGAGGGATGCCTAAGAGTGTGGGAGGCATAAGATATATTTTACTTGTAGGGAGGCATAAGATATTTTTGGGGTTGATTGAGTTTTGGAGGTTTTTGAGGTGGACATCTAAACCCTTGGGAGGTACAAGGGTATCCCCATATTCAAAAAGGAATATGTTATTAAAATATTATTGTGGTATCTTTTCAAATGTTATTATATATATATAATATATATTTGTAAAACCTAATAAATAAAACTTAGAAACCAATGAAAAATAAACAAAAAGAAAAAGTATTTGTTTGAAGCTGAAGGATGTGGCCTGTGTTTTTTTAAAGGGAAAATGGTGGGGGGGGGGGGGGGGGGGGGGGTGTTCACCGACCCCGCCCCCATGCCACATACTATGGGATGAGGGGTGGGGTTGGTGACATCCCCCCGCTAGACAATAACCAACCCCCATATTAATCCTTATTGTTGTGCATTAGTCTATGTCTGCGATTTCTCTTGGTGGTCATGGATTTTATGTGGGCTGTACTTTTTAAACATAAACCTACACACACACACACAAACACACATAATAATACCCATATTTTTATTTTGGGTTTAATAAATAATGGTTTTGTGAAATAAAAATATTTATAAATGCTCTTATACACACACACACACACAAACACACACACATACATGTGTGTGTGTGTGTGTGTACCCGTATAAATTGGGTATATATAAATCATCCCAACCATTTCCCTAAAATATGGAAAATACGCATATGCCCAAAAGGGCAAATACAAAAAGTGTAAGATAAACAAAAAATAAATAAATACATGCAAACACTCAGAGAGGGTGTAAATAGAATTAGAAAATAAAGGATGAATGTGCATCCTTCCATGAGTTTGAGCTTGTCTCGCATGGATCCCACCTCCTTCTCCAAAAACCTACAAAATAAGAAAAGAAACAATAAGTCAAGTTAAAGGAAAAATAAATTTTCATAAGCATACTTAGGGTTATATGGATCCCCAAATCCAAGGGCTTCAAATGAATCCATCCAATGGATGAGATTCACCCCTACAAAAAGTAGGTGTAAAGTAAGTGAGATAAATTTCAAATTTAAAGTGCATGGTTAGACTTTTTCAAGCCACTAAGTAGTGTAGGTGGGTGTTATTACTTTTCTAACTCAAATGTCTTACTAGAGACCTTTTTATTTAATGCAAGCTTTGATCCCTTTGTGGGTATAATAAAAATTTATTATTTAAATAACTAGACCACAATACCTTTGAAATTAATTTGAGAAAGTTTAATTAAGGTTAAAATTAATTGTATTAAAAAAATGCTAAGGGAGCCTAAGTCTTGCTTTAGACTAATTAATTTATTAAATAGTATTGAGATATTTTATTATTTTATTTGAAGAGAGCTAAGGGTATTGTGGACCCTCATTCGGAAATTAATAATATTAATTTAATGTAATTTTAAAATGAGAAAGTGTGACTGTATTATTTAACCTAGTGTTGCGAGTAGGTTTTACAAAAAAAAATTATTCCGTAATTTTTCTAGTATGACCTAGGTTTGTCTTGGGTTTCATGTGGGTAAATTTGTCAACATTAGACATGCATCTTATTCACACCTGGATGGGCTGAATAAGGATCATAATGAGCCTATGCCAATATATCCTATCTCAAACCTCCATCCCTATATATATAAAAATCTGGCCTCTATGTCGGATAAGTCCATCTAAATCTAATGTAAAACCATCAAAATTCCCCTCAAAAGGTCTCTGAGACTAAATCTATGATCTAGTTGCAAAATAGAAGATGTCGTGAGGAAGCGGTTGCAGAATTATGCATCACAAATCTGTACCCACTGAGGTAGCCATAGCTAAATGTCTTCGTCTACTCAGAGCGTCAGAAACAACATTCTCTTTCCACTTCACATGCTCTATCTCTATGTCGTACTCACATAACAACTCCATCCAATGCAGTTGGCGAGCGTTGATATAGGGTTACGTGAAGAGGTTGCATAAGATCAAATGGTTTATCCTGAGAATAAATCTCTTGCCAAGAAGGAAATGTCTCCATCGAATCAAAGCATGCACAACTCCTGCAAGCTCAAGGTCATGAGTCAGATAATTGAGCTCATGAGATATTTGAGTTTTTGAGACTCAAAGGAAACCACACAACCCTCCTACATCAATTCCCCACCTAATCCTTCAAAGGAAGCATCAGTACACAAAAAGAAATCCCTCTGAGGGTATGACATAGAAGTAATCATTACTGACGTAAGGCATTCCTTCAGTGTACTAATGGCCTACTCACACTCATCGGACCAAAAAAAATTCTTCCCTTTCTGCTGTAGGGAAGTGATGGGGTGTGAAATCGAAAAAAAATCATAAAAAAATCTCCTATAGTATCCTTCCACCCCTGTGAAACTACACACTTTGGTGACACTATTTTGCATGGGCCAATCCATAATAGATCGAATCTTGGAAGGATCAACAATGATACCTTACCCAGAAGTGATGCAACCCAAGTATTAATGCACCTCTCACTTAAAGAATGCACACTTTTCAAGGTTCTCGTAAAGTTGTTGCTCACGAAGACACTACATGACTTGTTGAAGGTGATCCTTATTCTCCTCATGTGTATGTGAGTAAATAAAAATATCATCAAGAAAAATGAGCACGAAGCAATCTAATTTTTTTTGGAATACCCCATTCATAAAACTCATGAATACTATGGGGGCATTCGTCAGACCAAATTGCACTACTATGAACTTGTAATGGCCATATCTCGTACATAACTCTATCTTATGAATATTTGTGGCTCAAGCTCAATCCAAATCCAACAAGCTCTAAAACTTCAGCAATCACTCAAAAAATCTCTAATTCAAAAAATACAAGATCACAAATCAAATGAAGTAACCCCTAAACAGAAAATTAAATTTGCATATATAGAAAAAGGAGAGAGGAGGGAGAGGTGGCTCCATGTAGGATGCCACATCACTTATCCTCAACTCCACATCACAAGTAAAACCTCAATCCTAATGCATAATAAATTAGTGTTTCAGATGAATGACAAGCCTCTTACATGCACAATCCCAACCCACACCCCCTAAGAACATTATTTAAAACTTCAGTAAGAAAAGTGCAATAAATTTAAATTTTTGTCTTATAAAACACATAATGGGATCTATTTTTTACCCCCTCAATCCATAGGTAGGGGTTGGTATATAAAATTAAGAGGTGTGGGATAAGCTTACCTTGTCCCACAAGCCTAAAAAATGGCCCTTAAGCATGAATCCGAAATTCCAAGGTAAGGTAGAGTGTGCAAAACTCAAAGTCACTCACTTACACTCAATCAAAATCACATAGTCGAAAAGAATAAAAACTCTAATAAATGAACCATTTTTTTCATATCCCCATATGGCTTAACAACATTATTAATTAACTTAATAAAGACACATTAATCATCAAAGATTAAATAAATTACATCACAAAATAAATCACATACTCTACAATAAATTAAAAAAAGGGAACTAATTACACACAAATCCCATAGTCACAATTGTAGGTCATCCCCCGATGGGGAACCCCTTGTTTCACCTGATTCTTAGATCATTTTTTTGAAGTGTTGATGAAACAAATAGGGTAACGGGCGTAGGAGGAATACCTATTCAAATGCTAGTTGATGATTTTTTTGCATGCATATGACTTTCGAATCCATAGTTGATTGTGAGAGCTTCCTTTTGGCTAGGAGGAAATACCTATAATGCAAAGCAAGACCACTAGAAGAAATTAAACAATATGGGTAGTGAACTGCCTAGCGTATGCTAGATCCAAGAAGTGTGATACTTCCTAGATGGCTATCCGTCCACTATTTTAAGTAATTTAATGCTATAAATAAAGTAAATCCTATTGTAATTTGAAATGATTTAGGTATCTCACTTAAAACACAATAAGAAATAGATCTAATCTAAAAGTCTAAGCTAGAATAGAATCCAAGGTCAAATGATTAGTTTTAGGTTCTGCAGGTTTGACAGAGGTCTCGAGTAGATCACAGGTGGATGAGGGTGAGATTAAATTTGGTGGTTAGGTCTTTGTTCTAGGTTGTATGGGAAAATACAGAGACTGATGTCGGTTAAGGGTAACCAATGGCGGTTAGGTGTAACTAGTGCCTGTTACTATGGAAATCTAGAAATTCCACAGAACAAGCTTTGGGTCCCCTTTGTAATTGCACACAAGGAATTTGGCTAGTCAGGATGAGGTATTGAGTAACTGGGGTAGGCTTTCGGCAAGTTTTTAATGGGAATATGGACGTGGAATAATTGGATAAGGTTAATAGGTGGCTAAGTAAGAAACAGATGATAAAATAATGATGAAATTAAATAAACTAGAGAAGTATGACATTATACTTACTTGGATTCCGGTTTTGAATTCCTGTGAGTGAGGGATGGAGGTGTCGATGAGAGTTTTGAAGGCTGAAAGTGATCACCAACTTAAGGAAAGCTTTTACATGGACTGCATGTACATTCCTCTTTGCTTGGTTAGATCAGAATCATAGCTGGGATGACTGCGTAGGAAAAGATGTTTGATCTCCTTCCTTACATGTAGATTCTCACTAGAAATCACTCTCTAAAGACGTGTTATCTCTCTAAGATGTGTTAGTTAGTTATGGAAACTTACTAAAAATAAGGCTTAGGGTGAGTTGGCTTGGCGAGGTGTATAAGTGAACAGTATGTGTGGATATTATTTAAATAAGATATTTAAATATTAAATATAGTGAGGATAACGAATTAATTTAATTAAATTAATATTAGTGGGGTGAAGGGGGTCATGGCTAGGTGAATGTGATGAAGGGTGTGTATTCATTGAGGGACCAAAGGGGAGTGTGACCTAATTTTACCTGTCTACAATTTTCCCATTTTTTTTTCGTATCTTGTATTAGTAAGCGACACTAACAAAAATAAGATGTGGTTGCCCCATGTGTGGGTGAAGGTGATCCCCCTCAAACCAGGAACTAATGAGGCAGAAGGAAGAATCAGTGAGCGGTTTGATAAAAGGTAAATGGGAGGAAGAGGCAGATGGGCATGGGGAAGAAAGGGTTAAAGGTATACTTGAGAAATCGAGGTAATGGGTCTGGGTCAAAGGTAGCAACATTCAAGTGCATGCACATGAATAAACTGTAGCACACTACCGGGTTGAAGAGAAGGAAAACTCTACATCGTCTAAGGTCGATTGGTTTATCCAAACAAGGTTGAAGTGAATCCAATATCCAATGTATAGGATATGGTCAGGAAAAACAACCTAGCTTAGGTGCATGAATGTTTAGGTATGTTCCGGTACACCAAAGGTAGGGTTAGGATAAACAGTCATAGTAATAGGCTAGGTAAGGTCATCAGGTCAATCAACACAGGTAACAATTTCATAAGGTATAGTGAACACATGAGGTCAAAGGTCACTAGAGATGGTCCAGGTCCAAATATCTAGGTCACAGTACGAGTAAGGCCAAGGTAGGGGTAAAATAATGAGTCCATAAAGGAGGACAAATGGAGGTAGTAAATGATGAGGTCAGGAAAGGTAAGGTAAATGGGTTGGGTAAAGGATCAGGGTGAGGGTGGGGTGGGGTAAATGATCAAGGTAAAGGGTGGGGTAAAAGGGGCTTAATTGAGGGAAATGTGTAGATGGGGTTGACCGGTGGTGGTTGTGGATAACTAATGTCGGTATAGGAAAAACCAATGATGGTGAGGTAGGGCATGCAACCGATGTCGGTCAAGGGTAACTGACGTCAGTTAGGTCAACTTGGTTATAAAAAACAAAAAATCCACGTTTTTTATTATTCATTTGTTATTTTTGAAGTGAGAAAATGACAAGAAAGAGAGAAAAGAGAGAAAATTGTATGGAGGAAATGGGACAGTGAGCTGGCATTGTTATTGGATGAGGGTTTGGCTGGTGAGCAGCGGGTCTACAAGATCAGGGTGAGATATTTGATTAGTTAGAGGTTATGAGTAGGTATTCAGTGATGGAAAAGGCTGGAGAGGGATCAGGCGGATCACCGGCATAGCATCTAGACATGCCACTGAGATGGCGGTAGCGCGACAAGGTAAGTGCCCAACTCTACATTGTTAATTGGATAGATTAGAGGTTTGGATAATTTCTATTGTAGGTTTTTTTGTTTTTTTTTGTTTGTGGGTGGGTAAAAATAAAATTTGGGTTGGGTATGGGGGGAATAACGGAAAAAAAAGAGGGAGGGGAAGGGTAGTAAATGGTATAGGTTGGGTGGGTAGAGGTCAAGGGGTAGTTGAGATCATTGTAGGTGGGGTAAAAGGGGAAGGGGGGATTTTTTTTTAGAAAATGGGGGTTTTGGGAAGTCGCGAGATTTTCCACAACAGTGACTGGCATCGGTCAAGTTTGGTTGGTGTCAGTTGGGTAGAACCAGTATCATTCACCAAATAGGTGACCGATGCCAGTTTCCTGGTAACCGTGGTCAGTAAAGGTGAACCGATCGGTCACCAAACAGGTGACTGATGCCAGTTTAAGGGTGATTGAAGTCGGTCAAGATTTTAGGTACAAAGGTCTAAAAGTGATGTGGGCTAGGTAGTTGAGATGGGTAGAGTGAAAATAGGGTAGAGGGTAATGATGATAATTGGTGAATATGGTCATGGTAAATGTGGATTAATGTAATGTTTGGATTCGATGCAGGGGAGAGAAAATCACATATGCGGGACAGGGTTCCGCTTCTACTAGTGATATTGCGCAGCGTAACGACCCCTTTGGAGATGCACCATGTGGAGGCAGTGGGCTTGAGTGGGATTCATCACTACTGACATGTTTTCGGTAACCAAACTTGATGGTCATACTCATTGATAGATGGGATCCCGCGAACAACATGTTCCACCTTCCGACGGTGAAATGACTATCACCCTGGAGGATGTGTTCCAATTTTTACGGTTACCCATATTGGGTGCCCAGTTGTATTCTATCTCCTCTGAGGCATCAGAGGAGTTTATTGGGATTTTTTTGGTTGGTGGAGAGGCTGATATGAGATTCCATAACATGAGTTTGAGCTATGGAGAGATGTACCTAGCTTGTCTGGATAAGACAAGGCTAGTGGTTGTGTTGATTGAGGCAGTAGTGTGTTGTATGCACTGCTAGATGCAGAGGGTGGACACAATCCCTGATCACTAATGGGGGTACTCTACAATATGATAGTTCATAAGACATGCTTTTCCTAGACACCAGCATTCTTGGTGCAGCTATACAAAGAGTTGTGGGCATATGGGTGTTTGCACAGGTTTAGCCTATGTTGTACATTTATATTGCACTGCTGAGGTATGAGCACAAAGTGTGCATATGACCTATAGGATGCCCCGAGTAGATGCATTCTCATCTAGATATGTGTGGGTGGGGTACAAGAGATGGGTGCCGGTGATAGGAGATTAGAGATCGAATAGGCCGACACATGATGTGGCCCATTTTCGGCAGTTTACTAGAGGGATTTTTTGGAGTGGACATTATATGGAGGCCATATGTGGGATTCCCCTCATATAGGCATATGCATGAGGAGCTAGTTGAGCTATAGCTAGAGAGATGGATACAGGGTCACCACACCAGGGAGGATGAGATGATCTCAATAGACAGAGTCTGACGGCAGTTCAGGATCTTACAGGACATTCCTCTACCCTTCCCATAGTATTGGAGAGATGACTTGGAAGGCCCTTACCTCTACCACAACCTACAGTGCCGACAGAGGAGGAGGAGTATCTAGTGGATCAACGGATAGATGACGCGGATGTACATGTACAAGGTACATGCAGTGGTGGGTAGCTCAGTTATGAGTCATACCACCCAGACCGGGGCAGCAAGACCTAACTACCATTACAGTGCAGAGAGACACCCTACAGGGGTAGGTAGCTAAACTGATTACCTAGTTGGGTATATTACAGACACAGATGGAGGGGTCTTAGGTAGAGGTAGTAGAGCTACACGTACAGGTGGCTAGTCTGTAGGCCTAGATGGATAATAGAGGAGATGGAGATGGAGAGGAGGGGGATGGTCAGGTGGGTGGCAGCCTTACATGCTTAGGTGGCAGGTTTTTACAGGGTTAGTTGGCCACAACCTAGGCATAGATTGGGGCCTTACAGGCTTAGATACAGGCATAGGGGTAGGGGGTACCACCACAGGCATCGGGAGTAGGTCCCAGTTCACAGGCAGGGCACAGGGTAGGTTACTACAGTATAGGGTAGGTACAAGGGTCGATACCTATGGGACCACCATAGACTATGCCTTTATCTAGGTTACGGGATCCCTAGGTGAGGTGAGATACTATCAGGATGAGCTTATGGCTGGCCGGGATAGATTTCATATCCTATGCCGAGTACAAGGCACAACAGGCATCTAGTGAGAGGATGAGAGATCCTACACTGATAGTGTGGAGAGCACAGGAGGGCAGCGAGCTCTGAGGCCTAATCAGGGTGAGGCCACCAGTGTGTGGCCAACATGGAACCTAGTGCTAGGTGAGGTGCCAGTAGGGACACAGGAGGCTTAGGGTATAGATGACACAGAGATGGAGGAGAACTGGTGATCTGGTGAGATGCCTGATTGCGGTCAACTTATTTTTGATGTATATTAGTTATTTTTTGATATATATGCCAGCCTGCATGCCATAAAGATAGTGAGGAGTGTACGATGTTGAGTGATTTTGTATATTTTGAGCATATACCGGCCTACGTGTCAAAGATATTTTGTATTGATTCATTCTTTTATATATATATAAGACCAGAATGCATGCCAATGACATTTTGTATTGTATATCAGCCCGCGTGCCGACATTTTTGAGATGATGGACATGATGAGATAGCCATGTATGTTTGCGATACACATTGATTGATTTATATGATGAGATATATGGTATTTTGGGATTTATTGATGTCTTTATGAGATATTCGTTTATGGCTTGTGTTAGATGAGATATGGATTTGTTATTTTGATGTGGATGGAAATTAGGTGAGTTAGGCATGATGGAGTCAGGTTAGTTTAGGCATGGATTGAGTCAGGTTATAGGCATGGTTGAATCAAGTTTGGTTAGGCATGGTTGAGTCAGGTGCATAGGGTTGATGGATTATGGTTGAGTCAGGTTGGTTAGTCATGGTTGAAGTTAGGTGAATGGTTCGGTCCGGTTATTGGCATTCTTTGTATTGAAATGAAAGTAGGTGAAGTTGTGATTCATTATTTTTTTATATGAATGATACTATGGGTCATATGTGAGATGTGTTTGTATATAATCTATGCATAGTGATGATAGAGAATGGTGGTAAGTGTAATAAATGTATAAAATATGTAGCACATTGTTATGTATGTGGCTTAATTTTCCAATTTTGTATATAAAAGGGGAACTAAGTGAAATGTGATGTAAATGGTGAGGTAGGCATGGTTGATGAATTGTTTGGGTAGTATAGAATGGCTGAGCTAACATCTAAGGGCCCCATGCCCTCGAGAATACTACCATAGTCCCAGTGAAAAGGGACCTCAAGCCGATGTACTCCTCCCATAAGCTAGGGAAGGAAACAAGGAGGTGTGAAAATGAGTTGGTAGGTTTTTGGGCATGTTGTGGGATTACGTTTGTTAGGTTTGGATGGATTATAGGTAAAATGATGTAGGTGGGGGTGTTTTTGGCGAAAGAAGAAGATTACCCCAAAAGTAAGCGTCGAGGACCAAGTCCTGTATAAGGTAATCAAAAAATAAACAAAGATGGTTAAAAGATAAAAGGGGGCAACAAAGCCACCTGATTGGGTAGGATCATACTGAGTAGATCATACCTTGGAGGAGGTGATGAACATAAGACCTAAAGACATTACACAATGGACTGTGCTACGGTTAAAAGTAGTCACATGATCACCAAATGTCTAAGTTCCAAGAAGTCCCTTGAGGCAGTAGGAAATGAGAGTGGGCATGGTTCATAGGGTGAAGAGTAGGTAATTTTTATATGGTATGAGATAACATGCACTTCAGGAAAGAGATCTAGGTCACAATGGGCAAGTCCATGACAAAAAGGTTTTTTTTTGATTCATAGTTGAGATAGACTGATCGATGTGGGAAGTCTATATGGGAAAAAATGAACTCCTTGAGGTCTTCATGAAGCTGATCGATGTGGGAAGCTTCGGTTGCTCTCATTTTTTTTTTGAAGAGCTTTACATAGCTGTCCTTTGTGGGAGCAGTGTATTTATAGCAATGGTTGGTCGAGAGGAAGATGTCCTTTTGAGGAGTCATCTTTTTTATTAGAAGTTTGACTCAAGGAGTTTGGTCCCATTGTGAGGTCTTTGCAATCATGGACAAGACCAAGGTGAAAGATAGGACTCTTGTTCAAAGGGAAAGCTGAAATGACCATGGGATCTCATCTAAAGGTAGATGAAAATGCATCCATGAGAATCATGCTATGTGCAGTGCCTTGGTACACATATTTAAGAAGAAGATAACGAGGGACGGGTACTCACATGATTCTTGTTTAATTGTTAGGGAGGTGTATGGAGTGGGTAGCGCTCAAGGGACGAGCATGTAGAGAGAGACAAAGGGTGAGGTAGGACAACGATTCAACAATATAATGGTCAAAGATGTAAGGCATTTAGGGGCTCAGGTTGGGTTTACCATCGAGAGAAGATAAACGATAAGCAACTTGATCCATAGGTATGAGTCACGATGTATGGTCCAAGCCAATTAGGAGCAAATTTTCCCTGTTTACTTTTTTCTACTTTGGTTACGTGTTGATTTTATTTCAGGACAAGGTCATCGACTTGGAAGGTTCATTCATGAACATGTTTGTCATAGGAACATTTGAGACGTTGTTCGTAAACTTGAAGGTGATCCAGAGTGTTAAGACGACGTTCATCTAATAACTCTAGTTTTGCTAAACGTCCTGACAAAAGTCATCATCAGTGAGCATGTCATGGAGAGAAATACGGAGTGAGGGGATCTAGACTTTGAGAGGCAGAACAACCTCTGATACCATAGACCAGAGAAAGGGGTGTGGCCACAGTGGAAGTGTGAATACTAGTGCGGTATGCCCACAGGGCAAAAGGAATGTGCGTATGCCAATCCTTCCCAGTATCGTCAACCACTTTCATGAGAATTTTTTTGAGGGTTTTGTTAGTGGATTTGGCTTGGCCATGGTTTTGGGTAGTAGGTGATGAGAAAATAAGTTGAATGCCAAAGGCATCGCAAATTTTTTGAAATGTTTTTTGTTTTTGAATTGTTTTCCATTGTCAGTGATGATGTGATGAGGAACACCAAAGTGAAAAAAATGATGTGGTGGTTAATGAACTCACATATTTTCTCATCTTTTGTGGAGATGAGTGGTATGGATTCTACCCATTTTGTGTATATTTGGTAGTAGTGATGATCCATTGATGGTATTGGGAAGAATGAGGATTGATTTCTTCGAAAAGATCCAAACCCCATGAGAGAAGGGCCAAAGGTCACGAGTGACCTGTAAGGTATGACTGGGTGTATGATGAAGATTGGAATTTTGTTGGAATTTTACACAACATTGACATAGTCACAAAAATCATGGTTAAGGGTCAGCTAGTAATCACCCAGATGAAGAATACGCTTAGCAACAATAAGGCCACTAAAGTGACCTCCACATATGTCATCATGAACCTCCTTAATGGTATAAGGAATTTCAGAACTTGTGAGGCATCATAAGAGAATACCATCAAAGCCATGCTTATAGAGGAGTCCCCTAGGATGACATAATGAGAGACCTTTTTAAGGAAGGCGCGTTGTCCGTTACAAGTGGGATCAAGAGGTAAGATGGAGAGAGAAAGGTAGTCGAGTATTTTTTATAGAAAAGGTCACTCAGGTCAGGGTAATGGTTCCGATCAAGTAAACATTGTGAGGTAAATAAGAAGGTAAATGGAGGCATTGTACGGTGACAAATATTTTGGAATCGGTGGGTGAAGTGGGTATTTGGGAAGCTAAGCAAGCCATGGTATCTGTAAATTTTTTAGTGGAACATGGGATGGTTTGAAGGGTGTAACAATCAAAGGTGGTCAAAAGTATGTCTACATGATGTTTATACTTTTGAAGTATCTCGTTATGACATTGGTACATACCATTGACTTGGTTTACATGACAAATTGAGAATCACCAAAGATGTTGATTGATTTAACATCAAGGGCATAGGCACCTTGGAGACCTAGTACGAGCGCTTCATATTCAAAATATTGTTGGTACATTCAAAATATAGTTTGAAAGACAAAGGCATGGGTTCTCCATAAGAGGAATGAGGATAATACCAGCCCCACCCCCATGTTGACATTTGGAACCAT
This sequence comes from Taxus chinensis, assembly GCA_019776745.2. Classification (NCBI taxonomy): domain Eukaryota; kingdom Viridiplantae; phylum Streptophyta; class Pinopsida; order Cupressales; family Taxaceae; genus Taxus; species Taxus chinensis. The sequence goes on along the minus strand of CM034148.1, from coordinate 134,463,186 downwards.
CAAAGAAGAGTGTCATTTGGTAAGGGGGTTCATCTAGGGAAAGGGTAGCAATTGACTCATCTGGAAAGTCAAAATTAGAAGGTTGATCCCCAGAAATAGGTGCATTGGCCAATTGGTCAGTGATAGCTTGGCCCTTGATGGAATTTTGATGAATGAATTCAAGGTCAAGATCAGCTAAAATCATAAGCCATCACACGGCACGCTGATTTTGATAAGGTTTTGGTGTACATGAAGTGTAAGGGTCGGTGTTGGTCATAACATAGGTTTTGTGGTTGAGTAGGTAATGGTAATGGATTTTGGTGGCAACGAAAACTAAGGTGAAGCAGAGTTTTTCGGGGTGGTTGTATCAGGTTTCATAGTCCAAAAGAGTATGGCTTATGTAATAAATCACCTGCTCCCTGTGTTGTTCATTACGATGAGTGAGTGCTCCCAAGAATGGCTGAGATGTATAGATAAAAAGGTTGATCAGTCTTTAGGGTGGATGATATGGGTGGTTAGGTAAAAAGCTTTGTTCATCATCCCATTTAAAGGTGAGGATGAGTAATGGTTGGTTGGATAATTGTGAATGAAATATTGAATTTTAAGGCTTATCAGGCTAAAATATTTGTGAGGAGTCATTCATCCCATTTAAAGGAGACATCCTTCTTGAGTAGATGATGAAATGATTTTGACACCGAAGATAATTGTGAAATGAAATGACAAACGGACTGCAATTTACATTGCAAGCTACAGAGCTTTGTCAAAGATTAGTAGGTGGAGGTATTTCAAGAATGGCCTTGAGTTTAGATCTTCTGGGGAAGAAGGGGAAAAAAAAATTGTTATTTTGTTATAACTCAAGAAGCCATCCATGATGTGATAGCATCTCATGACAAGTGGTAGGTCGATCAGCTGATCAATACCGGGTCCCCCAAGGGAAAGTCATCTTTCGGGAATTTGGATAGGCCATTTGAGGTAGCATCTCACGGTAAACAAAGTCCATGTAAATGTGGAGTCCCCCTGTTCCCCTTTCTTTAGTAACAAGGAAATGTTAGAAATCCAATGAGGATAATCAATGGGTAAGATGAAGAAAATTGAAAGAAGGCGCTTATGTTCTTCTTTGATGAGAAGAGCAATACGAGGGTGCATTTTCCTCAGCTTTTGTTTGATGGGTTTTGCATCGGGAATGGTTACGATATTGTGGACCACTATGGTGGGGTCAATACTGGGCATGTATGCGTAAGACCAAGAGAAATCATGGTTATGATCTCTAAGAAAAGAAGTGATGGCTTCTTGTTCAGCAACATCTAAATATTGTTTGATTTTAGGATGTGCGGGTCGTCCTGAGTATGAATGTTGATCTCGATAGTCGATTCATTCAACATGGTTTACATCTCAGAGGGTAACGACTGATGAATATATGAGTCTTCTGCACCAAGGTAGGTGAGTATGGATTCATCATCCTAACATTGAACGACGTTAATTGAAGGTGTGTCATCATTGATCATCTCAGGATACAAGAAGGGAGAGTGGAAGGGGCCTGCCCTCATGTTGATAAGTCAGAGGCCCCAAGGAAATGGTGTTTATGAAAAAAAAATTTATGAGGGATAGATTTAGGATCCATTGACTCCATCGGTGATGGTGGTGATGAAGGGTGGAGCGGGTGAAGAAGGTGGAGTGGGTGAAGAAGGTGGAGAAGGGCTAGTGTCCTTAATGAGTTCAATGTGGGCCTGTTTGGTAGGTGGTTCGGGGAAGCCGATACTGATACGGTCGTTATGTTTGTGGGTGGTACATGGAATAATAGTATGACTGGCCTTACTCATAAAATCCAAAACCAAAACCCTTCCATGCACATCGGTGTAGGAGGTGTGGGTGAAATGGTGATTGGTAAGTGATTGGAAGTCAGCGGAAAATGATGGGTTTGTGATGGTGGTTCAGGTGTGTAAGTGGTAGTATCAAGTCCCCCATAGGTGAGACTAGTACGAAGATGAGGAGGACCATAAAGGAGGTGTTTCTCCTATGCGGTGATCATATGAGGGTGTTGGTGGTGAAGATTCCATACTCTGGAGTAAGAATGTGTTGAACTATATAGGTGGTACTCCCCTAGTGGGGCATTGAAAAACACCTTCCAAGGGATCATCGGTTGGTATGTATGTAGCTGGTATGGATGATGTGTCATTGGGTGATGTGGAGGTGGAGTTAATGGATTGGGAAGCTGATGGGTCAACCGTGGAGGTTATGGAAGTGGTAGGAATGGAGGAGGTATGTGTGGTAGAAGTAACAACTGTACTAGTAGGTGGAGGTGTAGGTGAAGTGGTAGTGGTTGCGGAGGTAGATGGCTTAATAGGTATGAGCACATCATTGGGTCGGTAAAGTATGTTGCATGCTTTAAAAGGTGATGGGTTAGCTAGAATGGTATAGGTGTGTCCTTTGTGTTCAAAATTTACACAACGATGCAAAGTGGAAGGAACAAAACCCATGACATGGATCTAGGGTCTGCCAAGCAACAAGTTATATTGGAATTCCCCCTCTAAAAAGTAAAACAATTCTGGAACAGTGTGGGGGCCCATGTGAATGTGGAGGATGACGGTTCCTATTGTAGAGGTGATAACATCATTAAATGAATGCAACATGACCAGGATGTTTATGCATGTAATTGTCAGGTATGCGCATTTGAGTGAATGGATGGGATGAAATGATGTTAATGCTAGCGCCCCATCAATCATCACATGGTACCCGTATGTATGTCATCGATGTGGATAGAGATGAAGAGGACTGGGTCTGGGTCATCATTTTGGGTGTGGCATGATCTCTTCCTCTGAGAAGCTAAGGGAGGTCCACTTGGTGAACAAGGTGGGGGTGAAGATGAAGGTGGTAATTTGGTGAGAGAGGCTACATGATGGGGTGTGATAATGGAGGCTATGGGTGTAGGGTCATTAGGTAAAACCTCAATAGATTGAAGAACCTCCATGAGAGCTTGATGATGGGATTCCAAGGTTTGGATGAGGTCATATAAGGACATTTTGAGGGGGGTGATTGGTGTAATGTATTGAGCATGGTGGATGTGTGATGCCATTAGAAATGGGGTACGTGGGGCCGCAGATAGTTATTTTAGGTATGGGTGTAGATGGTATGTTGGGTATAGGATTGGTCAGTGGGTCATTTACCTTTTCTTCACCCTTCTTATGCATGTGTAGTGACATGTATCATGTTGATTGGAGGGGAGTTGGAAAATGGAGAAGGTGTAGGGTGAGTGGTATAATGACAACAACGGGAAAAAAACCTACCAGAGGAGAAAAACCCTGTGAGGTGAGTTTGGGTGCAACATGACATTTGGGGTGGTGGCATGGCAAGTTCTCGTGATGTGAACCATGTTAATTTCAAATCTTGGGGGTGGCTCTAGGAGAGGTGAGGTGAGGGTGGAGGTTGTGGTTGTTGAGTGGGTAGTGTGGGAATGGGTTTCGTGAAGCATGATCCTCATCGAGAAGGTCGTCGTTGTCATCAAAGTTTGTTTCTGGTGGACACAATTGGATAAGGATGGCTTTCAGGGACTTTTAGTTCTCCACATCGTGTCCTCACACATGATGGTATGAAAAAGTTTTAGTATTGTCAAACCATTTTGGCTCAGGTTTGAGGGGGTCGTAAGGTCTGAATGGTAGTAATGTGATGACAGAGGTCTCAAGGAGGTTGGTTAAAATTTTGCCATAAGACCCTGCTAGTGGATCACAATGGGAAGTGAACGTGGGTTTGGGTGTAGGTGTAGGTGATTGTTTAGGAACATTATTTAGAAGAGGATGGGGTCGAGCTATGGGTTTGGGGTAGTGGTGGTTTTGGGTGTCGTCATGCATTTGTTTAGGTATGGGTATGGTAATGGATGGGTAGGAGGATGTGTGGTCATTTTGACTACCTTATTGTGGGGTAGTGGAGTTTTTTTTTGGGTTGCACCTTCTTGGGTAAAAGTGATGTGGGTGTACGAGGTCTAAAAGGAAAATCTGATGGAGGAAGAGGGTGAGTTACCCATGGGGATAACGGGGGTGTTGTGAAGGTAGATGACGTAGGTCGTGCTTGGGTGTGTGAGAGACAATGACTGAAGTGTAGTGGGTAGTGAAGCAATAGCTGAGGGTATTGGAGGTATGGGTGGTAAAGAGGCTGCAGGGTGGTAGGTGTAAGTCGGGTTGGGCGTCTGGGTAGGTCAGAGGTTTGTGAGGAAGGAATGGGTTATTGTGTTTTTGGCTTATTGATGGGTGGAGGTTTCTTGACCATGTGGGGAAGCTGAGATCCTAAATACGGACGAGATAGGTATAGGTGTGATTGGTGTGGCCGGGGTATGATTTCTATGGGTTTGTTTCTTCTGTTTGGGTGTCAGAGTATGTATGGTGTTGAATTTGGAGGATGTAGCTAAATCTAGTTTGATAGGTGGATGAATAAAGGGTGGTGGTTGGGTGTGACCCCTAAAGTGGTAATGGGTTTAGTCGAGGAAAATGTTGTAGGTATGGGTTTGGGTTTTAGGTGTAGGTTGAGTTATGGGTAAGGGTGCGGTTTGAGCTATAACAAGTGTCGTGGAAGGGGTTGTGATAGAGGTGGTTGTGTTTGGTTTGATTGGTTGAAATATTTTTGGGTAGATAGTGGAGGTATCAACAAGGGATATCTGCATCTGTGTTGAGACTGAAAGTAAAATGCACCCCCATAGTAGAGCCCTATCCACATAATCTAAGTGATCACCCAAACGTGAGAATGGACATGTATGTAGGTGGAGTTGGTGAGGACCTAATGGAAATTCCGTAAAATGTGTCTTAGAGATGGGGGGAATTGGCTAGCTTCAGCTTCTGTGGGTAAGAGAGCCTAAAGTAGGTTGTAGGATTTTGGGTAGCTGATGGAGAATGCTCGCCAAGAGGAAAGGTATCTGAACTAGGTCTATGATAGGTGGTGGAGATGATGGGATGATAAGTGAATAGATCCTCTATGGGTGGAGGAGGTAAATGGGTGGAGGGGTGCTCCTTTATGGGTGGAGGAGGTATTGTAGCTAAAGACTCTCTAAGTGGTGAAGCCAGGGGTGAGATGGTCTCAATGTTAGTGAAAGATTCCTCCATAGGTGATGAAGGAGATGAAAGGTGTTCCTCTATTGGTGAAGGAACAGGGGAGGTTGGTTCCGACGTGGAAGGAATATTTCGGGCTAGGATCTCCTCTATGGAAGGAATGGGGTAAATTGGGACATGATAGGTACATCAATAAAGATAGCGTGAACCTCGCGGGTATGGGTATCATGAGTTGAGGTCTCATTGGTTTGATCAGATGAAGGGGCATGGTTGGGAAATGGTTTCTTGAAGATATGTATATTTTGGTTGGCAGGTGCATTAGGATTATCCATGGTTAACTTGCCTTTCTGAGCATTTCTTGGACAATATTTTTGAAAGTGATGTATTTTCCATCAGTCTGACCCTTTACTCGATGATAATTACAGAAATCATGTTTCTTTATACCATGCGGGCATGAGGTGAGAAGGGTCAAAACCAGTGTGTGGTTTTATGGGTGGAAGAGTGATGGCTCCAGCTTTGATAAGATTTTCTAAGACAAAAGAGTAAGGCTCCCTAATTGGAGTATATTTTCGGTGCTCTCATCTGAATTGAAAAGTCTGGATAGGTGATAGATTAGATGAAGGGGTAGCCTAATTTGATGGATGTGTTGGGCCAGCCTTGAGTACCATGGCGTTAGTGGTGCCCTTAGCTTTTGAATAATTGGTCTGTGGTTTGGAAGAAGAAGAGGTATCATTTGACTTGAATGCCTAAATTATTATTGCGTAATTGGATTTTCTTCTCTTCGATGGCCCTGAATCTCTAACTTTCATGCCATAGTGAATGCTTCATCGAATGTTTCGAAAGGTTTAGACCTACAAGGTCAGTGAGATATGCCTAGCACAAGCCCATGTGAAGAGCTTGATGAGTTCAATTTGTGGCAGTTGGAAGGTAAGTTGGTTGATCAGGCTACGCCAGGGAGCGACAAAATCTTCGATAGATTCATCCTCATACTGACGTGTGGAGTATAGATCGGTCATGGTAACCTTCTTGACAATATTGATAGAGAAATGATCCAAGAAGGCTTGGGCTACCTGATTGAATGAGAATATAGAGTTTCTAGGTAACCCACTATGCCAATCTAATGTAGGTCTAGTGAGGGACATGGGAAAGGTCCTCAAGAGCAAGGCATCATCATGAGTGATCAGATAACACCCATGTTTGAATGACCGCAAATGTTGCTGTGGGTCTTCTTTGCTATTGAAATGATTGAATTTAGGCATTTCCCAATGCATAGGGTATGAATGAATAGGAATGGATGGGTGAATGGGCTCATTGTAAATCTCATCATAGGTGAGAGTGTTGCGGGAGTAGAAACTGACGCCTCTAATGTCTGCATCTTGTCCAACATCAATTTAATTAGGTTGTTGGGGGTTGCGATGATTGGGTGCCTCCTATAGCATGAGAGGGTTGGTTTTGGGATATATAACAGGGGTGGCAAACTCTAGTGTATGGGGCTGCTATGTAGGTTGATTGAGAAGAAGGTAGTGAATAGGGGGTACATACCCAAAATGTATAATAATGAAATGGGACGAGGTTATTGCTAGTATGTATATGGGGGTGGAAGGGTCGTGGTAACCCTAGTGAAAATAGGGGCTAATGATTGTGGAATGGGAAGGACCACGTTCTGAAATGGGGTAGGGGTCACTGACACTAGAGGTGGTAATGTAGCTACGGGTATGTGTAAGACATTAGGGGCGGAGATGAGGTTGTGTTTGGGGGGTAGTTTTCGAGGGTATGGTGGATGTAATGGGTGCCACGAAGGTAACAGACATGACAGTCATAGCGGGTATAGGACCTAACTAATGAAACAACTGGGGGTAAGGTAGATGCGGGTAGCACGGAGCCAGATGGGGCCGATGGGGGAGTGGGTGAGAGTCGGGGGGGATAGATATGGACATGATGTATATCAACTGACCGAGGCATCTCGAGTGGATGAGTGGGAGAGGTAAAACTGCAAGGCACCAGGGTTTTGGTCAAGGAGTCATGTGAACTCTTCATCTCTGGTAGTGATAGTAATAGGCTGGATGGGATCCATGGATGGTGATAAAATTTAAAGTGGTGAAGGGCTATGTGGGAGTGGTTGACAATTGGTGTGAAATATGAGTGTGTTTGCTTGTCTTTGGGTCAACACCATGTGAAATAGTACTGATCAGGTGGGGATACTTCTCTGTAAATGACATAGAGAATAACACGAACGGGTGAATTTGGAGGAAAAAAGTGGATTGGGTACCAAATGGTGGTTGAAATGTGAAACAAGATAACTGATGCTGATTATGGAAAACTAACGCCGGTCAGGGGTAACAACTGTTTGGTCATTGTAGAAAATGGACAGTGAGTGAAAACCTAGGCAGAAGGTAAAATATGACAAGTATGCCAAATCTGATGATGTTTACAATGTTAATGGGTATGATGGTAGTGACAGGGACTATGAAAAGTGGAAGAAAATGAATAAAAATGTCCTTTTGAGTAGGTTAGCAAAAAAAGGACCTGGAACCAATGTTGGTTGGGTATAACTGATGGCATGGTGAAAGGTAATCGACAACAGTTACTGTGAAATTGAAACAGTGATGAAAGAAAAGTGGTTGTGAATTAAAAATGTTGTGGAATCAGACCCAGAATTCTGAGAATGATGGTGATATGGCCCATGCACACTCAGGTGAAGCCAGAATACACCATCTGTGATGATGAGCGTGCAAGGATGAACAAAAAAAGTGAAGAATGTGATCTCTCCCTCAAAACACAAGCCAAGTAGAAATACTAAGAAAATGCGATCCTAGGAGTGCCTTTTCTATTATGTTTGTTTAGCTTATGCTATTTAGTGATGACACATGAATTGTGAAATAGAGTTTTTGGTGAGGATGGCTTCCTAAAAAGAAGGAGATCTAAAAGGTGAGGTTTTAGGTATGTTATGGTGGGGGACAGGCTTCGCTCTGAAGTATGACTCGAGAGAGCAGTAAGGTAGGTGTCCACTGTGCTATGATCGTGTGATCACCTACAACTTCTTCCAAGTAGGATGTTGTTTAAGAATATATATAATTTTGAATTTTTGTTGAGGTTTGTAAGACTTAGAGAAAGAGGAAAGGAAAAGAAGTGTTTTTCTATGATTCATTTGTCAACCATCAGCTAGGCATGACTTCTAACGCATTGGTTGCCCTAATTAATGTAAGCTAATGTGATAAAAAGAATGCAATGTAATTATTTTTAAACCCAAATCGAGATGTGAAATTGGATGAAAATATAAGATCAAGAGGAAGAGGGATGGTCTTTCACTACAATTCAAAAAAACGAAGAAATGGTTCTTTTTAATTACACCAAAAGAAACTTTTCCTTTAGAGCTAATAGAAAGAAGAGGTGGGTTACCAAGGAAGAAAATTAGTGTGTATGATTTTTAGAAGGGAAACAAACACACAATTATTCCTAGGAATGAATGAAATGCAAGGATCCCTAGATGGGTCCCACCAGGCATGCCAAAAAATGTTGTTATGGTGGGGACAGGCTTCGCTCTGAAGTATGACTCGACAGAGCAGAGGTAAGGTAGGTGTCCACTGTGCTATGATCGTGTGATCACCTACAACTTCTTCCAAGTAGGATTTTGTTTAAGAATATATATAATTTTCAATTTTGTTGAGGTTTGGTAAGACTTAGAGAAAGAGAAAGGAAAGAAGTGTTTTTCTATGATTCATTTGTCAACCATCAGCTAGGCATGACTTCTAACGCATAGGTTGCCCTTAATTAATGTGAGCTAATGTGTGATAAATAAGAATGCAATGCAATTATTTTTAAACCCAAATCGAGATGTGAAATTGGATGACAAATAAGATCAAGAGGAAGAGGGATGTCTTTCACTACAATCAAAAAACATGAAGAAATGGTTCTTTTTAATTACACCAAAAGAAACTTTTCCTTTAGAGAAAATAGAAAGAAGAGGTGGGTTACCAAGGAAGAAAATTAGTGTGTATGCTTTTTAGAAGGGAAACAAACACAGAATTTTTCCTAGGAATGAATGAAATGCAAGGATCCCTAGATGGGTCCCACCAGGCATGCCAAAATGTTTCACCTAATTCTTGGATTGTTTCTTTGAAGTGTTGACGAAACAAATATGGTAATAGGTGTAGGAGGAATACCTATTAAAATGCTAGTTGATGAGTTTTTGCACGTGTATGACTTCCAAATCCACATTTGATCGTGAGAGATTCCTTTTGGCTAGGAGGAACTACCTATAATGCAAAGCAAGACAACCAGAAGGAATTAAACAATATGGGCAGTGAATTGCCTAGCATATGCTAGATCCGGGAAGTGTGATACTTCCTAGATGGATGTCAATCCACTGTTTTAAACAATTTAATGTTGTAAACAAAGTAAATCTTATCGTAATTTGAAATGATTTAGGTATCTCAATTAAAACACAATAAGAAATAGATCTAATGTAACATGCTAAGCTAGAATAGAATCTAAAGGTCAAATGATTGGTTTTGGGTTCTGCAGGTTTGACAGAGGTCTTGGGTAGATCACAGGTGGATGAGGGTGCGATGAAATTTGGTGGGTAGGTCTCAATTCTGGGCTATATCGGTAAATATAGAGACCGATGTCGGTTAAGGGTAATGGATGATAGTCAGGCTGTAACCAGTGTCGGTTACTGTGGAAGTCTAGAAAAGCCGGAGAACAAGATTTGGGTCCCCTTTGTGATTACACAAAGGACTTTGGTTAGTCGAGATGTAGTATTGGGTGACTAGGGTAGGCTTCAACGAGGTTTTAATGAGAATATGGAGGTGGAAGGAGCGTGGATTTTGGAGAAGGTCAATAGGTGGCTAGGTAAGCAATATATGATAAAATAATGATGAAATGAAATAAACCAGAGAACTATGACGTTATACTTACTTGGATTCTGGTCCTGAATGCCTGTGAGTGAGGGATGGACGTACCGATGAGAGGTTAGAAGGCTGCAAATGATCACCAACTGAAGGATAGATTCTGCATGGGCTTCATGTACATTCTTCTTTGCTTGGTTAGATCAGATCATGGATAGGATGGCTATGCAGGAAAATATGTTTGGTCTCCTTCCTTACATGTGTGGTCTTGCTAGAATTCACTCTCTGAAGATGTGTTATCTCACTGAGATGTGATAATGCTCGCCAACCTTCTACTTCTTTCTTCCAACTTCCAACTTCTAACTTCCAACCTTGAGAATAAGGTTGTTTTGGGGTTAAAAGGGTAACCGACAGCGGTTCCAGCTTAACTGGTAATGGTTAGGGGTAACCAACATCGGTCAAGGTGGGATTTCCTAGGTTTAATAAACTAGGGAGATCCTCTTGATTTCCTTGGATCTTGTGTCATTAACCCACATATTAGACTAGGAGCTTCTTGTGAGCATGTAGGAATGTGGTTAGAGGGAATGTAGGCATTGATTTTTAGGGTTTGGGTAAGACTCAGTTAGTTATGGTAACTTACTAAGAATAGGTCTTAGGTTGAGCTGGCTTGGTGAGGTGTCTAAGTGAACTGTATGTGTGGATATTATTTAAAATAAGATATTTAAATAATAAATATAGTGAGGATTAATGCAATTAATTTAATTAAATTAATATTAGTGGGGTAAAATGTGTCATGGCTAGGTGAATGTGATGAAGGGTGTTTATTCGTCGAGGTACCAAATGGCACTATGACCTAATTTTAGTGTCTACACCCCTAAGAAACAAAAACAAAAATAATAATAACATTACGCAAGTTGTCATGGTGGCCTTCATTCTATCCATCCAATATTCCATAGTGGTTGGTCCTCTAATCCCCCTTTTGATTATTGTGATATAATTACCTGCAAAATACCACAATACCTCCTTCGGCCTCATGGCCACATTAAATACATCAAAGGTAAAATATACGTACATCAATCAATAAACATCCACATACAAATAAATCATCATCTAGACTAATAATGCTATCATTTGTCTAAAATTTCAACATCTCAATTCTACATTTTTATCAATATCAACAAGATCACGAGATTAGTTCAAATGCTAAATCATAGTCAACATTATGAGAATTACGAATGTCAGTAATATTTTTGCTAACAACACATAATTATCATCAATATAAAATTTCTCTCTATGTCTCTAAGAATCCACACAAATCATACTATGAATCACAATCCATCAATAGTTAGAATATCTCTATCATCTAACATCATGCTAAACCAAAATGATACAGTAATATCCATGCCTATAGTCAAAAGTAACTGAAATCAAAATATAACAAGTGTCGAAGAGTAGTCAGCACTACAAATCTCAAATGTTGGATAATACATGTTGGTTATTATTTAAAGTCAGAAATATGGTTTTCTTATATAGTTTTTTGGTGAAGATGATTCATCTTCTGAGAAGAGTATTTCGAGGGCCGAGTCTAGTCCTGTTGATGAGAAATATTTTTAGGATCTTCATTATGACTTCTTGAAGTAAAATGCACAGGTTCACAATGTGTGGTCAAGGAGTGGGATCCTTCTTCCCCTCCCAAATTGTTATATCAACCTATTTATTCAATTGATTCTATCCTCCCATGTGGACTAGATGGGGAAGATTCAAATAAGGAAGATTGGAATTTGGTCTAGAGTAAGAAAAGAATTTACTTGAAGCAGAGTTCAGCTCCAACACATATGACATTAAGATCTCACTGCTCTTCTTTGGGCTGAGTTTTGTTCATGTTTGGAATTTTGTTATCCTCTTTCTATCTGTTGGTTGAACCAAGTTTATTTGGCATTTTTTGGCTATTTTTCTAATTATTGTGAGGTTCATTGTAAAATCCGTATTGTAATGGCCCTTGGAGATTTTCCAAGTATTATCAATTATAAAAAATTATATTTTATGAAGACTATATGCTAAGGGATGAGAAATGTTTACAACAAGAAAGAGAGAATCGATGCCTAGTATTTTTATTCCAGAATTGAAGAAAAGTTTTTTGATAGAAATAATATAAAAAGAATTTTTGTCCCTACATGAATGTCAAATATTAGAAAATGAGATTTGGTTATGAATACACTTATTTGTATACTATCTAAAAATGTATCTACTAAGATCATTAATTTTTAAATTTATACTGTGAATGAAAAATATATTCTACAAATTTGTTGTATATGTAATGGTTGATGGTTATTTGTTAAAAAATTATATGTTGCTTAATTTACATTTCATATAGATATATACCATGTTCGTGATGTGAGTTTTAGATGCCACACTGAAGCATATATATATATATATATATATATATATATATATATATATACACACACACACGAGGTAAATCATTGGTCAATATAACTTGGTTACAACTTACATTGTTTAGTTCATGGCTTTAGTTCAAGCATTAATTCTTTATAAATAAATGAGGCAATGAAATGTAATATTCATAATTCTAGTACATCTTAAGTGAGTATTATTAGTACCTGTCACTGGCAGTGTACTATTGTTTTTGCCTATTCCTATTAATTTGCATGTGGCTCGGGCGGAGTCAACATACCGTAAAGTTTGTATCAATATTTGTTTTAATAATTACTTTTCTAATGTTGGTCTTTATAATCCCTCGCATCTGGTTGGTTGAGGTTTCTACCCTCATTGCCGGATTTAATTATGAGCACGTAGATACGACCTATTTCTTTAAAGTTTCCTTTGGTGGAGGCATTAACTGTTTTTTGGCCATTGGTTGCTGCAGCGGCCGCTGCTGTTGCGCCCACGTACCTTCCTCCATGCAGCAGCTTGCTGTACAAGGCAGTGGCCAAATATAGAAGGGTCTTCCTCCCCTCTATGTGTTGTGTTTGCTGCGAGGTCCTGCGGTTTTCAAGATGCGGGTAATTCTTTTCCATTGCTGCTTTGTTGCTATTTCTTTTCCCTTTCTTGCTTTAGCTGTGTGTAGCCGGGGAAATAGAGACAAAATCGGCCACAGATAATGAGATACAGAGAAATGGTTTCTCTGCTCAACTGTAATGGTTGTCTTGGGGTTTTTATTTTCTAAGTTTCTTTGGCATTCTTTGAGCAAATAGCTTTCACACAAAATTAGTGTATTTGTCTTTTTATGAAAATATATTTGGTTAAGGGATCAAAAAGTAGAAGACCCAGAAGTTGCAACCGAAAGATGCTAGGACAGGGGTGGGGTAGCTAGCTAACCAGATAGATTCAGAGCAAAAAAATGAAGGGGATTTGGAGGGCACTTGAGCCGCAGCACATTGACCCCCTAGAGAATCTATATATGGCCTAAAGTAGAAAATGGAGAATGGCCAAAGAGGACAGAACATAAGCTAATGTACTACAAATGTATTCTGGCTTAGGGAATGCTTGCCATTGTATGGACTAAGTGGATGTCTTTCTTGCAGCTGATCACCGATAGAAATGATGTGTTTAAATAGTTTGAACTTTGAATCATGGTAAAATGGTTTGTCCTCATTGCTGATAAATCTGCAGTACTATTGAAAAAATTTGTAGGCGTGTTGTATATGTGACAATGACTTATTGCAATGATGATTCACTTTACAATACATTAATACGTGTAATGCTATTGGTTGTATCCTGTTCAAAAACAACTCTGCACTGAACAGATTATAAGCTAGAAGATTCTCAATAATATAAGACGATATGTTTATATTCATATGACTTTACCAATATCTGGGCCTAACATTATTTATTAAAGATGACTACGATAAGGTCTTTAGGTGGATGGGCAAGATGAACATGGAGAAAAATGAGAACTAGTTCACATAATTGCTTCTATTTAGAGTGTTTGAAACCGCATCATATTCCTTTTATCTCTGACATTGAAGAGAAAAGTTAGGAACAATTGACCTTTGGTGTATCTCTGACATGTCATGGATGATGTTGTCTACCATAAGTATTTTTGATGTTTCACTATTAATGAGTACCAAGAAATTTTCAACGTCTTTAATCTATATGCAAGCGACAATACTTAGAATTGGACATCAAGGCATGCCCTCCGCTGTTCTTCCCGTTGCTACATGGCTGTGTGTGGCTGTGTGTTTCATCTCAGTTGGGAGATTCATACTACATGGTAAAAATGTAATGTTTACAAAATCAAAGGCTTTCAGTTTTATTTCGCTAGGGGAGATTAGTTATTGTATCTTTGAATCAAATGATGGGAATTCTTACAAATAAAGAGCATCTGTGCTATGACTCATGCATGCTATGCATTCGTTATCTGGGAAATTCTGAGCAATAGAGTTATTCAATGCCTGGCGGTACTGGCTAGCGAGTGATACTCTTACCTCCAAAACCACTCCCAAAAGTTTCAAGAATACTCTGAACATCAACTTTTAACACCATCAACTCCAGATGCTGCGAGGTAGCTGTGTAAGTCACTGTAGAATAGGAAGACCTTTTAGGATTCATAAGGCCAAGTCCTTGAACAAAAATACTATCTGTTTCCACCATATATTGGAAGGCCTGAGGAGTAGATGCAGGGTATTGCATTATAGAGTCATAGCTTTTCATTTCATCGATTCCTGGTTGAACTCCTCCGCAGTATCCTGTAAGTGCATGCCATACGTACACATACCTGTGAAGGCAAGGATAGCTAGGTTTACACAAGCATACCCAACAATTTTGTGGCTCTAAAATCACCATTTTTCTTTCTTTGACCTACCATTTCCTAACTATGAAAACAACTTCTATCGACATTCTCCATAAGTTGCAATGACTTACTTCAAATTGTTTTTCTTCGGCTTATCTTGCCTTTTTACCTTCTTCAACATCAATTTGAAATTTGATATTCTTTTTTATGTGATTTAATCGGCTGTAAGGCCTGAAAAAGCACAATTAAAAAAGTTATAGGAAATATTTTGTTCTTATTCATCTGTTTGGAGATTTCTAAAAATTTGGATTGTCAGTATTTCAGAAGTTTAGCAACGTAAATTCTCTTACATCTTATCAGAGATATGTTCTGGTTTTTGAACAGATTGCCAACCATCATCAATGATAATAAACCGTGGTGGTGTGCCTCCTTCTGACAGGCTGGAATACATCAACACATGTTAGAGGTGTAGTCAAATTTTCCGGTGATCAGGATCTAAGATGTCTCAAGAACATTTGAACTATGTGAATTAATCCTCTACATGCACTAAATAGTTAATTCGACACAAATGGACAAAATAGAGGGGGAAAAGATACTTCCATAGACTGATAGCTAATTTATATGCAAAGCGAGAAAATTTGCATATTGATTGATATTTGCAAGTCTTCTCATAACTGAAGTAGAAATTAACCAGTCTTGTCTTCACTTTGTTTTAAAAAGAGATCTTCAAAGGCAATCCATTTTATTTCTATCCCATGTACACTTTGGACATATTTTCTTCTATTTCTCCTATTGTTTGCTTGTCAGAAGTGTGCCCTTTCAGAGAAAGCCTTCCCTATGTCAGCCTTGGATGATAGGCAATCCGAGCACGTGGCTTCCTCCTAGGATTTAATGTTCAGTCAGTCTCTCTCAGCCTAATTCATTCTCCTGAAAACTTCATTAATCTCTGCAATGACTCTTAAATAGTGCTTGGCGAGGATGATGACCTTTCTTGTGCTCCTGACTCTGACACATGTTAGAGCCTTGTTCTCCATGCTCCCTTACTTGGTGTCCATTGGTGGTTTTTTTTGGCAAGGGCCCTTCCCTTTGGCAGGATTCTCTCTTTACCATATGACCTCTATAGATAATGGCTTGTCTCAGGTTTACCTGTTTGGTTTCATTCGTCTTCTCTCTTTTTGGTTTTATTGCTTCCTAGCTTGAGTTTTATATAATTTTGTGTTAGTTGCTGGTCTTCCTTTTAGTGCTCTTGATTAGCTATTGTAACTTACTGTAATTTGGAAACACCTTGACGTACATTGGTCATTTGTGGACACTATTATGACATCTTTCTTTCTTCTTTTTGTAGCATCAACACAACTTCTTCAGGAAGTAGTTTTGGATTTTTTTACCTATCAGAATGATTACTTGCTTTAACTAACTTATACATTTGCTTGTCAGGTATGCTCTGATATTTCAAGAGGCCTTGACCTTCTTTTGTTGTTTACTGCTGCAACTGGCCTACAAGCTCTTGGATATGACTTTGAGGTATAGTTGTGCCAAGAAGTACCGACCTCACTTATTTTAATAAAAAAAGGAAAAACTAAATGTAGAGCATAGATAACATAGATCTTGATCTGAGAAATATAAACATCAAAACAACTTATGCATGTAAAGATCATTTTCTCATGTCTTTTGTAGAAACAATGTGATAATTAATAAAGCGGGTTGTTCTTTATTTGCTAAAATGATTTGAATTTGAAGCTATTCTTATTAAGAGGAAATGAAAAAATAATGCAGCACTATTATATATAAACAAATTGCATTTACAATGTTATTCACTGAAAGATGGGCCAATGCGTGCACTCTCGAGAATTTGGGAACATCTGTTCATATCCTGAAAAGTGGTTCAAAACTAAATCTCAAACTAGATTGGTTGAAGTAAGAAATTTTTTGATGCTTTCAAGTTTATTTTTTGCTATTCATGTTCTGATCGGTTCACTGTCTTTGGGATATGGAAAATGAAACTTTTGATTGCTTCTTAGATAAAAAAATGTGTGTGTGAGAATATACAATGCACACACTCAACACTCCCCTGAATAGTTTGGCCATTTTATTTTTTTGATGTGGAAAAGCATACAGTTGATTCCCCATATATAGCAGTAAATATCCATCTTAAGGATTTATTGAATAAATATATTGTTCTTGCATATAAAATCTATATATGTTTTTTTGATTTTTTTATTATTTTTTTGTTAATTTTCTTCTACCTTCTTGTTGTGTAAATAGCTAGGAAACACACACACACACACACTCAACACTCCCCTGAATATTTGGCCATTGGTTTTTCTGATGTGGCAAAGCATATGGTTAATTCCCTATATATAGCAATAAATATCCATCTCAAGGATTTATGGAATAAATATACTATTTTTGCATATGACACTCTATATCTTTTTTTATGAGGAGCTCATCTGTTGAAAACTTGAGGGTCAAATTCAAAGTCAACCAATGGCATGGGATTCATAACTAGATTCCTTATAACATTTGGAACACCGTAGTTTGTATCTGAAAAGAATTCTATGCTAGTTTGACACAGTCATTTGTCACCACTTGTATGGGTTCTCTATTGCACAACATTGGAGGTACCATAACAAGGTCACATAGTAAGCCAATCAATCAATTTATTCTAGTGTTTAAGATGTCCAGACACAATAATCAAAATTGTCTTTCTTTTGCTTCTATAACTTACTGAAGGACTGGTATACTAAAATATTTTTTGTAATTTCATGTCTATTCACTCCGGATCACCAATGGAGGAGTGAAAAAGCTCACACAACTTGATTTTATGTCATTAATTAACTTGACAAGCATTAATTTTGACAAGACTTGTTTTACTTTTTCCCAATGCAATTCTAATGGTGTGCTTGCAAATACTCTTGAAGTTAAAAGTTTGGTTTCTAGGTGACAGTCCTTATCCAACATCTATTAAGAAATATCTTTGTTTCTTTTTTGATGACAATTTTCCCTAATTTATTTTTCTTTCATTATACCTTTTAGTGGCAAGTATCGTAGAATCCATTTGATATATTTTGAAAGGAAAATAACTTAATCTCCTGTTTACAGTCTTAGGCAGGAACCTTTTAATGCAGTGCCTCAAATATGGACCATTCATGACAATGGGCTGGGTGTGCACCTCAAGGAGTATTCATCAAGCCAACATATGGAAATATTAAATGATTGGAAGGAAACCTTTCATCGTGCTAATGTGGTCATATTTGATGATTACACCAAGCCGGTATCAGGACCGCCCCTACCACTGAATTGGTTTAAGTGAAAGTTGATTCAAATTGTAAGTCAAACAATTAACTTTAGGATCGCTGTTTGCTATGAGATATTATGATTTCTTACTTTCTATGATTTATTGAATATGATAAAATAGAAGGGACACTAATAACTAATAGACATTCATGAAATCAATTTCTGTTATGGCTTCTTTACCCATTTCCTTTGCTTTTCCCGTTTCTTGCTTTCCATATAAACAACATGCTTCTACTCTTTTACGGTAGGTACTATTACTGAAACGCAGCCCTTGTTTGTATATATAGTTCCCTTACATAAAATTACTTTTTTTGTTATTATGTCTTTCTCACATAGCTTTAAAAGTTAAAGAATGATTATTTTACAACATTTAAAGACACAATAATTGATGGTAACACTTACTTTAATTGAATGTGTGTTTGTAAACAATGTCATTCAAGTCAAATATTCTATTAAAGTTATTTTATCACAAAGGCTTGGAGATCGAACACATCTCAAATTTTTTCCTCACCTTGATTGGTTCAATGCAATAAATATCCATTTGGTCAAAAAAATTTAATGCCTCCTCTATCAATCCCTTCCAGGAATACATTGCAATCAAGACTATAAAAAACCACACATATTATTGAAGCATGTCATCAATCAATATATGTGCATCCCACACACTTCTTCTCTTGACATATATGTTGAAAAGGGTGTAGTCCTAGAATTTGTACATTGTAAATCTAGTATAATTCATCTAGGCATGGAGTTACTAAATTTCAAATCTAATACTCATATAAATTCCGCATATATTTTCCCAGTCATAAAGGGAATGGAAAATTTATATCTTTCTTCTTAGTTTAGGAGAGAAATTTTCAAATATTCAATTTTTTTTTTTGTTGAACTACCAAGATCTAAGAGAGAAATATTTATTCCTTTTTCAAACTATAAGGATTAGTTAAATTTTTTATAGAACGTAAGCCTATGTATTTTGAGACAAGACTTCCATGTATTCAAGTGTAATTATTTATATAAAATAAGAAACGAGTAAAAAATAATTACCTTCTTTAACTTTATACAAGTTTGATCATTAAGGCTCATGATTTATCCTTTAAAAAATAAAATATTTGTTGAGGTCTAATGTTTTTAGGAAAATAGGTATGTACTTTTGAATTAAAAAACAATAATGAGTAAAACCCATTAAAGAAACAAATATATACTTCAATTCAATGTTCATAAAATTAATTTATATAACACACAACCATAGCTTAGCACATGAGTTTCCAATAAAAGCAATTAATTAGAAGTATATTACCTTGCTTTCCTTTTTTATGTTTTTATTTATTATAATGATAATTATTTATTAATTTGAGTGTAAGAAAATAAAATTAAGAACCAAATAATTTTAATAGGAAGAAAAATTTCATGCTTTCATGCTCTTTCTATATGGATTCAGTTCCCAGGCCTTCCGTTGGAATTCTGGGAGCATGAGGTTTTCTTCGTTGTCGTCAAATTGATGGGTGTGCTTATTTTTGTGGATCCTACTACAAAAAAAAGGTTTATATTCACTTTTTATAGGCTATGTATCAATATACCTTTGGGCTTCAAAGATCCTAAGAGGATATTTTTGAATTACCCTGTTTGAAAATGGGAATGGGTTATACAAGTTGAGAGTTCTATGATTTTCTGTAGTAAGTGTAGAATACTTAGATATGAGATGAAGGATAGTTGTGGGCCTATGGAACCATCGGTGAAATTTAATTACCTCCAAGGGGATTATGAACAAGATGCCTCATCAGGAGAGGAGGATGGGTTGGAGGAATCTACTGGGGGGAAGAACTCGAATATGTGGAGAGTGTCATCGATACTCCTATACAACATATAGTGAGGGATCGTTCGTGTGCTGGGAGGAATGTGATGGAAAAGGATGGGCTTGTGAGTGGATTCACTACTGTTGGTGCGACCCCTTCCTCTGTAGGTTCGCTAGGAATTGTTTTTGATTGGGGAGGAGACTCAAACCCTGACTGATGGTAAACCTTTAAATGCGGGTGGGGGCAGTGGAGGAAACTAGGTGGAAAGGTAAGGTAGGTGGGAGTCTCCATTTGAAATTTTTCTTGTGCAAGTTGTTAATGACCAAATCCTGGTAGTTGGTTCATTAGAACTGCCTTTTCCGAAGGGATGTCGGTTGATGTAGTTAATGGCAGGCTTAAAGTTTTCCTTGGGCATGATTTGAAAAAATATTTGATTTCTTCCCCTCCAAAAAATGTTGATGTGGGTTGGACGGAGATCCACCACAAAAAACACATTATTACTCATAGCCACTCTAGACTAGGTGCCAATGGTAAGTCCTAGTTTGTTTTGAGTCAAGTTTTCTAGACTCGTCTCTAGGCTCAGCTCTCCACTAATGTTTTGTGTCTCTAACCACTGGTAGAGGTTTTTTATTTTCTCTCCATTGTGTATCTCACGTTTTATTTTCTTCTGTAAGACACTCAGGAGCCATAATTCCATTTTTGACCCTATAAATAAAAAATTACTGAAAAAAAATTCTAAATTCAAATTTTATTTAGACTAAATCAAAAAATAAAACAATAAATAAATTTAGATCTACACAAGACATAAAGTGTAAAATTTAATTTTATTTTAGCATCCCTAAATAAATTAAATATTTCCTATTTCAAGGGGGATAAATCCCGTGACAGCAACCACCTACAACCATTGTGTGTTACACTTGGGGATTATGTGATTGAATGTGAGATACTTTATCATAAACATGCCCTGATTTTTAGGTCAATTGGATTTAATCTCATCCTTAATCTATTCTTCCATGAATGGGTCACAAGATATTGGATTCCTCTTCTTGAAGGAAGGTTATATATCTACCATTGTGCAAGGGGAATCTAAATTGATGTCTTTTATATCAGTAATGACAAGGATATCATAGCTGAAAATATTTGGGTCTTTCAATCTCACTATATTATCTTGAAAAACTAGTTTCCTTTTTTTAATCCACTCATTGAAACATTTACACTCAAAATTATTTGGATTATAATTATGTACTTTCCCTTTTAATTTTGGGTCCCTCCTTATCTTGCTACCATTGGTAACACTTTGGATTTCTTTTTGAATGTTGAATCTCACACCACATACTTCTCACATACATCCTATGCTGAAATCCTTATCAACCTTTACACGTGAAAAAACCTTTATGCTAACATTGAGCTTAGAGTCCAAGATTAAATTTGACCCAACCCCTTAATTATGATGGAATGTCCTTCAAATGCATAAAATGCTTCACTTTATGACATATCACTGTTGATTATATCTTAGTGAAGTGTAAGAATCAAATATCCACTTAGTGGACAAATTCCCTCTGAGATCATTTTGTCCTTGAAGCTAATACAAAGGGAGAATTATTTTAAGATACATATTTGGAGGACTTGGTGGATATGGTTCTTGAAATACCACTAGAGAAATATCTGATGAAGAGGACAAGGAAATCTTAAATGTTAAATTACAACTGAATAATACTATTGAAAAAGAAAATTTATGTGAAGCAGATAAGAAAACTTAGCCTCATGTGTTTCATTTGAAAGATAATGCATATTGGATGTATAACGCCCACATTTTACGCACCCAAGAACTATTCCAATACTATTAATTTATCAGGGAAAAATTTGCGGAATATTTTTGCTGTTTAAAAGTTTGCATGGGTGTTAAATCTTAGATTACTTTTAATTAATTTTCCATCAACAATTTCTTCGCAGCCAAATATTAATTCATAAACAAATTAATAATTAATTATTATTAGTATGTTTTGAAAGTCATCTCGAAATTTGTTCTTCTCCTAAGATCTTCATTAATTTTTCGTTAAATATTTACTAACCACTCTCATTATTTTACTCGTTAAATCCCCCTAAGTTTATCAAGGAATTAATTCCTAGTTTTGTTTGAAGTCATTTCCTAATAAAAATTTAACATTAATGTCAGTCATTTACTTTCTTAACTATAAATTCTATCCTTAATAAAAAACAATCCCATCAGGTCATCATCTATAATACCAGTGCTTAGTATTATTTATTCAATCCCTATAGTCAAACCCAAATAAATAAATTATTAATCCATACCTGAAAGAGTCACAATTTATTCTAAATCACTAAGCACTAGGTGGCCCCATTCATTTTACACCCATACCATTTATTCAAAACCCATTCCCATGAAATGTCATCAACTTACAGTTATAGAATTGAATATCCACCTTTTGATTGAATCATTTTAATCCTTAGATCTTAAGTTTTTCTCTAAATGCCCTGAAATCCTTATAGGTTTATTTTATTCACATTTTACCCTAACTTTCATTTCATTTATTCTTGTAGGTTTGAAAGGAGGAGAGGAAGGAGGTCATAAAAGCTTGGGAAACTCTCATGGAGTGGAAGGAGGTCATAAAAGCTTGGGAACCATGCCCTTCAAGGGTTTTAAAAGTATAAATCTTTTTTGCTATTTGAATATGATTTATAATTTACCCTATTCACTTTATAGGTATTGTTTGCCCCAATTTATTTTACTTTAGACCTAAAGGGAGTATTCACACACACACACACACACACACACACACACACACACACACACACACACACACACACACACCACACACACCACACACACACACACACACATGTATGTATATCTACATACATATACATACACACACACACATATGCACACACACACATATAATGTATATCTACATACATATACATACATACATACACATACACACACACACACACATATAATATTAATTTTAAAGAAAATACATTGTATTTAAGCAATAAATCATGGCCTAGATAAGGAGGCGACCAATGAAATGCAAAATATATGTGTGTGCGTGTGTGTTTAAATTAGTGCGACTAGTGGTTTCGGCCCAACCAGGCCTCTAAATAGCATTCAGTAGATGACCAAAGCCATCACAAGATATAAATTGAGGTTTATATAAATGGAATGGGGGGCGCCGCCCTCCACCCTACCCATTATTAAATATGTATTAGGGTGGGGGAGCCATACCCCACCCCACTATGTTTTCTATTATATGTTGGCCGCACTGGCCATAGGGCCACAACCAAATTAATACCACCTCTTTTTTCAATTATGAACTACATAAATTTATAAAACAACTCAACCGATTTGTTATTGGGTCTCTTAATAATAAATTTAATTAATTATATATATATATATATATATATATATATATATATATATATATATCTGTCTGTATGTTTCACTAAATGTATATGATTTTTAATTTGTATGAGTGTATATATATATATATATATATATATATATATATATATATATATATATATATATATAGGTTTTGTTTTATTTTAAATAATCTTTCAATTCTAACTTGTTTATATAGCAACTATAAGGGCATACGAAGCTGCTATAAATTTATATCTATTCATATATGAGGGGATAGTTGAAACTAATAACCTTTTTTATTCAGACCAAATAGAAGTGAAGAAGAGAACATATTTCTTGATTTGATAAAGGATATTTAAATACCTAAACTATTCCCTTCACCAAATTTTAAACAAGATGAACCTAATAATAAAATTTTCTCAATTTAAATCAAGGTATAAAGGAATATGATGATATTAATGAGTAGAAAACATTTGTGAGCTTCTTTCCTCCTTCAAAATATAAAGAGGTAAGATCATATAGAAAGGGAAAGAAAAACAACAATTACTCTTCTGTAGTACCATTTAAATAAATATAATATTTGTTGATAAATCAAGTTTCAAGAAGATACAATAAAAAAAATAAGTTGCAACTTTCACATGCCTACTTTCCACCATATACATTCTAAATAAACAATAAAAATCAGGTTTCCATAATACATTACATGGAGTTCAATCTTAAAAATGCAAGTTGGAAAACCCTCCAAAATATGGGAATAACATATAAAATTTTACACAAAAAATATCTGTCACTAACCATACATATTTCTGAATCACTATTACAAACCAGTTTGGGATAATACATTTTCAAGATTCCCATTATATAATATAATTCCAATGCACTCCACATAAGGGGGATACAACACTAAATTTTTACAACTCCTTCTTTTTCTTGGTTTCATACAAAACAAATTCATGAATATTTCACTTTGAGCTCCTTCAAAATCTTTATTTTCCAATCAAAACAAAAAAGAAGGGGGAGTAAGCAATGGTCTCCTCCAAACCATATTCCAATGAGGAAGAGAAGCCATTCTCCTCAACGACCCTCGAGGCCTAACCATAGAACAACAGGGAATGTTTACAACTTTAAAAAATTCACAATTATAATGGATTCCACAATAACACACATATACATCTTTTCAACACTGAAGAAATATATTTAACACTCAATCAATATTTCAAGCATGTTCAACAAAGGGAAATTTGGCATTCTTTTCCAAAACAAGAACATAAAAAGATTCACATTTTCCTCAAAATCACAAGGGATTAATAGTAAGCCAGAAGGAGACAATAATATGGAGTCTTATCCTTATTTCTCTCATGTGGGATGAGGGTCCACTAAATACCTACAAATTGCTCTATCAAATTCACACAGAACACCTTATTTCTCCCTATTCAAATGCAAGAATAACATAGAAACCTTTTTCCTCCACATAAGTGGAGCACCTCTCCCACACTCCATCCATAGTTTCCTCACTAACTCCCTTTTTTCCTCCACAAAAGAACTCCATTTCCTTTTCTCACACCAATCTTAAAGGTAAATTACCCATCCCAACATAATACATTCACAACACACAAAATATACACTCAAACAATCACATATTTCTCAATCAAAACATATACAATAATAAATCAAAGGGGTGAGAACCTACGTTTCCATTGAAAGATTCCAATATTCACACCGAAAGCTTCAATCCAAGAACCCCCCCCCCCCAAAAAAAAAAAAAAAAAAAAACTCCCGAAAAGGTCTAAGCAAGAATAAAAGACAAATTTCCAAAAAAAATGCAAGAGTAGGAATGAGAACAAGAAACCCCAAATACTCCAAATTAACTTCAATAAATAGAAAAGGATGTGAGCTTGATGGGGTGGCTCCATGTAGGATGTCACTTCATCTTTCCTGAATTTGAATTCAACAAGTCAACACATAAAGACCAATGCTAATAAATGAGTAAGTAAGTCCATAACATGCAAAAGTATACACTCTAACATGCACTCCATACTTTCAAGGACATATAAATGTGGTAAGTTAAAAAGGTGACTTTATTTACTCATTTTCACCCAACATATGTATTATGAAGGCTAAAATTGACTCCATACTTCATAATTATGTTTGGTGGTTGAGATTGAGAGGTAAGGGACAAGGTTAACTTGTCCTACAAGTCTCAAAAAAGTGGCCACTAAGTGAAACTTCGAAATAGGGAAAGGAGGAAGAGTAGACACTAACACTTCAAAATGCAATTAAATATATTCAAAATCAAGAAAATATCAAGGACCACCTACCCTATTAAGTGCCCAATTTGTCACATCTTCATTTTAGTTTACTAATTAAGTTAAATTAACTAATCAAAATCATATCAAAAAGTACTAATAAAGTGAATAGATTTTATAAATAATGAGATATATGCACCAAAAAAATAAATAACTATAATTAAAAGAGGGAAACATCACAACCCATGGCCACACTCATGATTTCGCCTCTATGGGAAACCTCCTAACCAAGCATAACAATTAAACAACACGCACATATAACATAATTTGTCAAATTGGCCTTGTTGCAAAACCCAAGATTATTCTAATGTTGGTTCCCTATCCCCTTTCTGTGTATAGTGATATCATTTTCCTAATATCATAAACAAAAATACCTCTTCGGCCTCAAGGTCACATCCCAACCCGTGGCCACACTCATGAGTTCACCCATATGGGAAACCTCCTAACCAAGCATAACAATTAAGCAACACACACATATAACATAATTTGTCAAATTGGCCTTGTTGCAAAAAAACCCAAGATTATTCTAATGTTGGTTCCCTATCCCCTTTCGGTGTATAGTGATATCATTTTCCTAATATCATAAACAAAAAATACCTCTTCGGCCTCAAGGGCACATCAATAACATCGAGAAATAACACATACATATGGATCAATAATCATCATCAAAATTAGGTAATTCTATCAACTGTCTAAAATTTATAATTACTTCGATTCGATTTCTACCATTTTATATACATCATTAAGGACACAAGACCATTCTAACATCAAAACATAGGTAATGTGTCACGAATATAATGTGTTAGTATAAAAGTAGAACAATGCAAATCAACATGTATAAAAATGTCCACCAGTGTCAGCTACCATATCGTAATCCAAAATATGAATCTCAACATATTGATAATCAAAATGTATATGTAGTTTATCCCTTGCTAATAAAAATGCAACAATATTGTCCCATCTACCAATGTCTACTAATAAAAATGTAACAATAATATCCACGTTTCTAGTCAATAATAATAAAAATCATAATAAGATAAGTGTCAAAATCGAGTGGGAATTACAGAATGATTGATTTTCTATAAGTTATTCTTCCTATTGAGGATGTCTTGGATTGTTGGAAAGTGGTTTAAAACAAGAAAAAGTGTTCCAGAAAAATAACTTCTCCTCTCTAGCTAGTTATTCATGATGCTGAGAATATGTTTCTCATTATTCTTTCATGCCTTTTTTTATATGGGTAGGGTCCCAACTAAAAAAACCCCTTTAACCCTTTATCCAAAAGAAATATTTACCATTTCAAAAAAAAACCTTACAACTCAATATTTTTTTTACTAGCAATTGAAATGGTCTTTCCAATTTGTAGAGTATCTATATTTGAATATTATGATCTTCTTTTATATATTTACAAATATAATTTCATCTGAATAAGGATGCATAAATTTTAGATGTCTTAAAAATTTGATTTATTGAAAGGATATACGATTAATTTAAATTGACATACTTGATTGATATACTTCAATAGTTATGCATACGCAGGTTACTAAATTTATCTTCATTCCCAAATCTTCAAAGACCAATCCAAGTTTTTCAATGCTTATTGTTGATGTGGTGGTATTCTTTAACTTAAAACCTAATTGAATTAATATTTAATTGTGAATAAAAAGGTTCGAGTTAAATGCATTCAGATGTTATATTTTGCCAAAGGTGAGAGATGTTAAATATTGAAGAATATTTCCGAATTTCTAAGTTTATATATATTTTAATTGTAAAGGTTTTTTGATTGGGATTCTACCCAAGAACATCAAATGAGGGTAAAGATCCAAATTGGAGAATGAGTAAAAAATATACAAAATGAATCACAATTCCCAAAAGTACAACAATAACAGAAACATAACTACTGTCCAACCAATATAGATTTGTAGAACAAGAACAATTAAACAACAAAAAAAATATCCTAATGAGCTAGGTAGAAGAAAAAAATATTTATGGATAGATTTGTTCTTGTTATGAACCATTTTCCCCCTTTCAGAGACCTCCTCAATGGGAAGAAAAAGATCAATAGTATCAATCAGCTGGTATATGATTTTTTCAAGACGAGAGCGAAGAGGACCATTTTCCTTTTCCCTTTGACATGATTTTGGCTCAATTTATTTTTCACCCTTTGTCTTCCCCTTGTTTCCATCATTTTTAATTTATTTAAGATGGGTTTATGGAACCTGAGTTTCACCATTGTATTTCACCTTGTTTCCAATGAGGGGGTTTCAAGAACTGATTCGGGGACTTTCTTTGAATCTGCCTGTGATTCTAACTCTTCATTGGTGTCAAAAGCAAAATGTTCCGAGAGGGCATTTTTACATCACTTTTATCTCGTTTTTACACCTTTCCATCCCACAATCAGCCACAATATTGCCTAAATATAAGGATCTCCTAAATATGAAATGTAAACCTTCATAGTCAAGAGGTTAACTCCAGGTCCTATTTTGTACTTTAAGCTCAATGTGTGCAGGAAGGTTTTTGGAAGTGTTAAGCTCAACAAGAATTCTAGCACATGTAGTGTGAGTAAATGTTTTTGTTTGGGAGTAAATATTTATTATGTTACTCAAAGCATTTCCAATGGATATAATATAATTGCAGTCCTAAAATTGCAAAGGAAGATGGGGAATTATTATCCATATTGGTTTGCATGAGAATGATTAAGTTGTTGGGTTAAAAGAGGGGGAAAGGGTTTAATAACAAGCTAATGAGATTTAAAATCCCAAATATTTCCCACAATAGTAAGTATTCTAGTTATTGAAGAAAAAATAACAATGAAACGATCCAATTTTTAGAAATCTAGTTGTGTAGAGTTGCAAGCGTGGGACATAGACTACTGAAATGAAAAATCAAGGCATGGTATTTGTAATAGGATTTGGCTTCAATTACCTCATCATTAATATGAACACACAAGTTATTGTCTACATGCATCATGGGCTTGGGACAACTATTCCCTGCAAAGCCTATCGGAAAGAGTTTCTATCTATTTTCTTTACACCCACACCATTATTTATATTCACTAGAATAGGGGCCTCGTAGTGACAAAGGGAAAAACTACAAGAAATTTTCTTGCTTGGATAGTTTGATGATGCATCCATTTTAACCTTGGAAGATCTCCTCCTACAACATTAAAGGAAAACACAACACCAGCATGGAAAACACTAGTAGGGTAGTCAATAATAATGGTCTGCTTCAAAAGTAAAAACCCTAAGCCGCCATCACTAAAATTCCTAGAATTTAATCCACCACCCTAAGAGTTTGGTTTACAGTGTTTCCAGGGTGGGAGGGAGCGCAGCCTATAGATTTGTCGAGGTTATAATTTGAAGAAATTTATTTATCTTCAAACAAAGTATCTTCCCCAAATCTACCATCGGCATCTTTGAGAGAAGTTGAGCCGACCCCATTTTTTCCATCTAGTTATGTCGCGAAATGGGATATGCGGATCTTGTATGATCCATTGTCATTTCCACAGCCATTATTAGGGAGACTGGGAAGAGTGTGGCTAGCGCCATTAGAAATACAGACAC
Source organism: Taxus chinensis (assembly GCA_019776745.2). Lineage (NCBI taxonomy): Eukaryota > Viridiplantae > Streptophyta > Pinopsida > Cupressales > Taxaceae > Taxus > Taxus chinensis. The sequence continues at coordinate 134,434,230 of CM034148.1, read as the reverse complement.
CATTGCTACCTCTACCGCCCTTAGGAGGGATAAAAGAGATATATACCATGGTTTCTGACCTTCGTAAAATGAGCAGAGTTATGGTTCGATGTTATTTTTTTCATGTAGGAGCCCATATAAAGTTTTTTTAAAAATCCAAAATTTCTAATTAAAATTTCTAAATGTTTTAAGTGTCGACAACAAATGGTTAAATGACGAAGTATTAAAAGTATGCTTAGAATGTTTTATTGTAATTCCCATTTCCCTAGACTGAGGAGGAAATTTTCAAGATAATGAATATGATAATCAACCCATAGATAGACCCTTAGGCAAACTTTTGTGCATACAAAATTACCAAGAGAAAATTCCTCCAACAAGAAGAAATGAGTATTTTTACTAAGGGCAGATTCACAACTTTACTGAAATAAGTTATCTTTCTCTCAAGTGTCCGTAAATCTCAAACTGGAACAATAAAATATTTAAACCTAAACATGGAATTCCAAAACAATTAAACTATTTCTTTGCTTATTGTTATTAATTATTAGTTCTTGCTAAGGAAAGGTAACTATACTATCCACTTTTCTTATCACTAATTTTTTTTCAATAAATTACAATCAAGTATTTTTATTTCATATGGCCTAGGAAATAGTTATAAACAATATTTAATTTTAAATTCGTTTTCAAAGATCAATTTTAATATATGTGATTGTTTGATGAATTTTTCTCGCTATTCTCCTCTTTTCCATATGAAAAATTTATGTCATAATTCATTATATTTTCATGGAACATTTCCCTATTTTCATGGATGACTTCCCTATTTTCATGCAACACTTCCAAAGAAAATATTTTTATTATTGGATAGTAATATAATTTTATTTTTAATTCAAATTAACTTAACCTATTTGATCCTAAATTTATTTAAAAATAATGTACATACTATGTCATAATTCATTCTATTTTCATGAACACTTCTCTATTTTCATGGATCACTTCTATGAGAGCAATATAATTTTTTAAATGGATTTAAATTAAAAATCAAAATACAAAATTGCCCTAAACTTCCCTATTTTGATGGAACACTTTCCAAGAAATCATTTTATTGGAGAGCCATATAATTTTTTTGTGAATTTAAATTAATATCTCGCTTTTGAAGTTATTTGATGCTAAATATTTTTTAAAAACAATATCGTGTCATAATTCATTCTATTTTCATAGAAAACTTCCCTATTTTAATGGATTTGGTAGTTTTTACCCCCTTTATCACCAGTATGGAGCTCTGAAGGACCAACATTAGACATACCTGATACCAAATATTGATTTAGTAAGATCTTGGGATAATATATAATGGAAGCCATTAGGTGGTTTAGAGGTGGTGACCAATGCTTAAGAATATTTTCTTGTTCAGATTTTGGATTGAAGAGTATCTTTTGAGAGTGATTAACGGAGGACCTTCGCTACTTGGAAAAACTATATTAAACATTTTGAAAATGACAACCTAGTCTAGATATGGAGAATATGTCTCTCGGTGCCTTCCCTATTTGGGTAAGGCTCCCTGCTCTGGCTTTTGAGTTCTGGGACAAAAATATTTTAGATGGGATTACAAAGGACTTGGGAGACCTGTTAGTGGTTGAGCCAACAAATTTGGCTCAAACCCACATGGTTTTCACCAGGATGTGTATAAATGCTGCCTTTGGAAAATTTCTCCCTCTCTGTATCAAGCTCCTCTCTTAATATAGGTTTGCACAACAATCACTGGTATGTGAAATCTCCGCTATCATTTGTGCAAAATGTAGTGCGGGTAGAAACAATGCTAATGGGTGTATATTCCCTCAAGAACGGAAGAATAAAACACATGGATTCCCTATTAAAGGACATGTTTGGATGGATCCATATTTGCATATGGGCCATTTTGGGTCAGATGTGTTGGTGCTCGTTTTGACCTCTCACCATTTTGCACTAATTTTCCTCTAATCTGCGTGTTATGAAACATTTTGTTTCTTGATGTGGATGCTTTGAAATCTTTTACCTCCATTTGAATGCCCTGAGTTGTTTTCAAAATACATTGTCATGTCCCTCCTTTAAGAAGTCTCTGGGTTTTCCCTTTTTTTCCCCTAATTTCTTCAAAATCCATGGGCTTTTACCATTTTTCATATTTTTACTCAACCATAGAAGCTCAAGAATGATCAATTTATATCTATATGTATTTAAAAATCCAAATCCATGGTTGAAATATGCTCAAAACCATAATCCACATCAGTTTTGTCTTCGAAGAATTTTTCATCCTGAGTGAAAAATCAGGTTCTGGGCATGAGTGGTGAATTTTTATGTGTTTTTGACAGTCTAACAGGTTTCTTTTTCCTGTCAAAGTTATTCCTCAGCGTTCAGTAGGTCATGTGGCTTCTTTCTGGTTGGTCAGGGGAAAATGGGCAAATGCTGTAACTTATCACATTTTGCTTTTTTGGCAAAAAGGCAAACTTTGGTCCCATAGCCCCAGCTCAAATCTGATTGGTTCTTTTGGTGCTTACATGGCTTCTTCCAATTATATGGGGCACAGAAGGGTTAGTGTTATTTGAATTTTTTCTTTTTGGATACTTTGGAAAAAAATTTAAACCTGCCCCATGGGCCATACTAGGATTTGATTAAAACAAAATTTAACTGGTGGGGAAAAAAGTCTTACCTTGATCCTCATAGAAATTACACATGGACAAAGTTAAGGTCAGATATGCGGGCCTTCGGAGGCAAGTATGGATGTTTTTCCCTTTTGGAAAAATGAAGTAAAATTCTAAAATGGAAGCATTTCCCTCACCAAATCAATTTTGAAGCCTTAAGGTTTTTGAAGAAGCGCCAAGAGGACACTTGGAGGCCTCTGTTTAATTTTGCTTTTTTCTTGGAATTTTTTCCACGGCAAAAGGATATTTCCTTTTATCCTGAACACTTGGCTCCTTCTACTAAGCATTCGAGCCTTCAAACAAATTTTGTCTAGGCTAGGACACATGGCTAGCCCACGCTCTTTCAAGGTATTAATTTTTGGGGACCATCTCAAGGTGCACCATAGTGACATGTGGTGGTTTGACTATGTCAAAGAAGGTGGGGAGGCAAACCATCAGAGGGCAATTTATAATTTTTGCCTCTTATTCTCAAAATGGTTAAGATATCAAACAGTGGCTCGTAAACCCGACAGAGGATCAGTCAAAATTTGTTTCAAGTCAAAAGGGTGGGGAGGAAGACAATCGGGGGTAACTTACATTCTTTTCCGCCTGATATTCAAAACACTAAAATATCAAAAAAGGCCCACAAACTGGACAGAGGATCAGGTCAAAGTTTGTTTCAATTCAACGAGGGTAGGGAGGCAGGATCATCGGGGGTAACTTGCAACATTTTACCCCCTGATATTCAAAAGGAGTTAAAAGTGATAAAGGAAGCATGGTTCCACTAAAAGCCACGATGGAGGAAATGTGTCAGAAGCATTGCTCCAGTTAATGGACGGAGGTGTGGACCCTCAGAGGAAATTTGGAAAATTTATCCTTATAGGAGAAAAGGAGTTAAAAGTAGAAAAATTTGAAGCCATGGTTCCACTTTAGGACCCACATTGGGACACGTGTCAGAGGTCATTTCTCAAAGGTGCAAAGATGTGCAGAACAAAATGGGAAATATTTTCCATTTCTTCAAAAGTTTCGTAAAATTTAATAGAGAACCATCTCGTTTGCCCATTTTAAATTTGAATCTTCCACGTGGACATGACCCAAATTCGAAAGTAAAGATCAATGAAAGCTGTGAGTTTGAATCTAGATTTTTCCTCCCATTTTTACTGAAACACAGCTAGAAGTGTGAGTCTTCATGATTTATTTTTATTTTCTACATGCCATGAAACAGAGGGGAGAGTTAATTTTTATATCTAAGTCTTAGTGGGGAAGATCTGGAGATTTTTTTCGCCATTAAAATAGTCTGAACTATTGAGCTCGATCATAATTTTCCATTTTTCTTCTCCTAAGTCATGCACAGGAACTAAGATTTGATAGATTAGGGGCGGAAGTGGTTGGTGAGTTGAAGAAAGAGTGATCCACTATCAGGAAGGAGTTTAATGCAAGAGATATTTGATGATATCTTCCCCCTTGAGCACCTGGTGAACCTTTTTGTAGACCTGATTCTGGGAATCATGATTGTGATTATGGGAAAGCACTAGTAGCACTCAATGTTTGGATTTTTGGGGGGAAAAGGGGCTATTTGTGAAACTTTTTATAAATGGAAAAAATTTATCGTTCAAGTGGTTGGATTGTTATTGGTCGAGACTAAGATTCCTAAGAGGAAAAGCTTGACAAAGCCCTTCTGTTTTTGAGAAGCCATCTAAGAAACCTAGTTATCTCTTTTATATTAAGTTTGATCATGTCAAGGTGGTTATGAGTGTACAACCATTGAACAAGATCTGATATTTTTCTAGAAACTGTTCCCCTGCTGATAAATTTAATCAAACTCATGAGTTATTTTGTGTTGATCTTAAGCCAAATGTGTTTGTTTTATTTCTAAATGTATGTGAGATAGTTTTTCTTGTTCCTATTGCAATATTGTATCAAAATATATAGTTAATCACAAGGGTCTCAATCCTTGTGATAGTTTAATGGAATCTGTAATTTTATTTCCTAGAAGATCTTTCATCTGGGAATGAAATAAACAGATTTAAAATCACTTTTCTTTCATTTATTAACATATATTATCTATAAGCCTCTGGGTGTACCTTAGGTGTGATTGGATTTTAGATCTCAATACTTTGTTGGGTTTTCTAACTTAGAATCCTTCATGTTAAAATATCATAGATTATGTGAAAAAGTGCTAATTTGGGCCTCTAATGAAGCACATATTCTGGTTAAAGGAACATTTTAGCTATTCTGAAGCATTCTGTTTGTCTATAATTTCCATTTTGTAAGATTTCTTAGAGATCTAGAAAATCAAGTTCATTCTACCTCACCTCCCACAAAAAAATTCATTTAAGAACAATCAATCCTACCCGTACTACCCCTATTTTTCTATGTGTGTAAAAATGCATAATTTCCATTACCAAAAGCATGCAGAAACAATCAGGATGTCAAATGTCTTTAGTAGCTTGAACCTTGCCTAGAGAATATCTCCACTATCTAGAGTGACAACTTATGAGAATTAGATTTTGTTGCATTCATCATATTCTCTTCAAGTTCTCCTTAAAAACTTCATTAGGAAGGGTATCTCCATGTCCTCCATAAACAACAGGCTTACAAAAGGGTCCTCTTACCTTTGTTGAAAGGCACAACCTAAAATAGTGAGGATAGATCAAATCCTCTTAAGGTGCTACCCACTCCTTCTCAAATCTTGAGTGCTAAAAGATTCAGATAGATTGCTTCCCGGCTACAAAACGACATACATAATGTCCCGTCATCTATCTGACCTCTGAGTGTCCTATGCCAATCAATGATGTTTTGAATGCTTATTGAGACTAATTTGAAGGAGATTAAATTTGGGTACCAACACGCTTCTCGCAAGCCATTGCCAGAGGAGTGTTTTGAATTTTTAGGAACTAGGCATTGTTGAGACTAATTTGCATTGATTGCCAGTTCATATCTATTTGTCCCATCAACACACTTACTGGCTATCATTTCACCTTGAATTTCTGGGAACTAGTTTGCACCATTTCGTTTCCAGGCATATCTATTAGGCCCATCAGTTCACCATATGAGGATTGCAGCTCAAATCCCTGGTAAAACACTTATTGTATGCTCTAAAAGTTGTGTGTAATTCTTTAGATTTCACACTTAGTGCACCAACTCTCATTTGATAAATCTAGGTTAAGAAAAGTCAGAATATTTCCATTTCTAGTTTCTAGAGTTGACAGACATTTGATAGATCATATTTAGTACATTTACACAAATAAGGTGGAAATCCTTAGTGGCGAATCCCTGTTGATCTGATTTTTAATGAATACCAAGTGTCTTAAAACTCTATAAAAGTAAGATTTGTTACTAATATTTGATAAATATGGAAGGAAGAAGATCTTTCTTTGCTAGGGATCCTACTAAGACATTATTTCAAGAGCTAGGAAAAGTAAAATCAGAAGGAAGAAAAGCCTGGAGAGTTGTGGGAGATCAGCAGACAAGAAGAGGGATCTCCATTGATGAAAGTGATCGGCCTATCATTGAAGACTTCCATTCAAGTGATTTTGAATCAGGTAGCCTCTTTGTGGAATTGAATTCTCCAGCTGGAGAAGGGCCTTCATTTGATTTTGAAAAGTTTTGCTTCACATTCTACACCTTTCTTTTCAGAGGTTGATAGGGATTTCCAAGAGACAAGGCCTTTGGGGGATATCCATTTTGAAAGTTATACTCCTATGTTCCAAACACCCTTTGCCCCTTATCAAATTTTCACCCCTCCAGGATGACCTCCTCGAATCAATATGGCTCAATCCCCACGCAGACCTCCATTTTTTGTAAACACCTTTGGACCTATAAATTTTGTGGGGATGGTCAGTTATCAAAATGCAGTGCCTCAAGATGTAAGGAATAGATTGCCAAAGTTCCAGTGACACAATACTATAACTAGTGATCAACATCTAAAGCTTTTTATCAATATGATGGAAGACTTTGAGATTGAACATGAAGATGTATATATTAATCTGTTTATCCATGCATTGGAAGAAGATACCAGGGACTGGTACAAAGTTTTGCCAGATAACTCTATTGATTCTTGAACTAGGATGAACAATGCATTTAGATTACAGTATGGTGATAGAACTGACCCTAGGTTTCTTCTATCAGAATTTGAAAACATCAAGAAGAATCCTAATGAGTCAGTACATGATTTCAACACAAGGTTCAATAAGACCTTAAGAATATTACCTGTTGGCTTAAGGCCATGTGATGAATCATGTTTGATCAAATATTCAAATGCATTTGATAAAAAGGATGCATATTAATTAAGAGACAAAAACCCCACAAATTTGAGGGAGGCCTTCACCATGGCTCTGCAAATAGAGAACAACATCAAGGTAATTAGGAAAATCCTCCTAAAAAGGGAGGGTGTAAAGATGGTTAACCCAAAAAAAAACTCAAACAAGTAAGGCTGCTGATTTGGAGGAAGTTGTGAAGACTTTAGCAAGGGATATCAAAGAAATTTCCATAAAAACTATCTTAGGATGAGAAAGGAATTGGGAAGATCTCACAAGGTCAACACAAGCAACAAAGCCAAGATAGGTTTACAAATCACCAAATATATGATGATAGAGGAAAGGGACCTATTGGATTTGGAAATAGGCAGCCCCAAGGCAGGGAAAATAGAATGCTACCTAGTTCTTTGGTTGATAGAGTTGTTGTTGTGGAGGAGACAGATGTCATTGATTGGTGTGACAAATGTTTCATGCCTCATGCTCCTTGTGAAGAAGATCAACAATAAGAAGAAGAATTTGATGATGATAATGATGATGATATCTGCATAATGGGTTGTTCCACTAGCTCACAACAAGGGGAAACTTCAAATGAAGTGCTAAGTGCCCGGACTACTGCCACTTTTTGGGATTGCATTCATAGGGTACCTTTTCTTTCTCCCTCTCATACTTTAGAAGTAGATACTATACAGGCATTTTGAATTACCCAATAATTACTTTGAATATTTAAGGGCTTTAATGATAAAGAAGTATGATGGAGGACTTACATCTAAGGAAGATAGACAACTACTGATGAATATCGTTGTTACTCAAGAGAAGGAATATAACACAAGACGTAAGGCTATTGAAGGGAAGGGCCTCAAGCCAAGCCAAAAGATCCCTTACTTTCAAACATTCCTAAAGAGGATCTTAAAAAAGATGCATCTTCCAAAAGCCCTGTAGTTCCAAACAAAAATCATACCCCTCCTCATGCCTAAGCTGTCAAAAATCCTATACCACCTAATGAGTGTGTTAGCTTTCCTTCCAATACTGCCTTGCCAAAGAAATGTCCCATATGACATAGCCCATGTTTTAAGTCAAATCAAAGTCTCTGTTCTAATTGTTGAGTTGCTTAGGATTCCTGAGCACAAAAAGAGAGCATTTGAATACTTGGGGTTGAAAGAAGAGAAGACTGCCCTAGGCAGAAATGTAAACATTGTGGAGACTCCTCCAATCATTGAAGAGTTAGAAACACCACCAGCATTGGAGGAACTAGGTGAACCACTTGAGGTCTATTTGGGGACATCCTTGGTGGACTCTCAGCTGAATGTCGATCCATTCTTCACCACTTTGATCATTAAGGATAGACTGCATCACAACTGTATGTTTGACTCAGGGGCATTATGTAATGTCATGCCTTTTGAAGTCATGAATGAGCTGAACATTAAAGTGACAAAAACATATGGGAAGTGAACTGCCATGGACTCTAGAGAAGTGCCAGTAGTGGGATGTGTGAAGGGTTTGGTGGTGCAACTTGCAACTTACCTAGGTAAAAATTTAAAACTTGATGTTGTCATTGTTGACTGCCCAGCCAAGTGGGGCATGCTATTGTCAAGAAAATGGGCTGCAAGTGTTAGTGGGAGTGTCCAAATGGATATTTCCTATGCTACTATCCCAATTGAGGGCAGCCTTGTCAAGTTATATGGGGAAAAGAAGATGTTGCATCTTATTGAAGATCCCAACAATGCATCCTATGAAGTATTGTACACAAATGTTGATGCTGATAAATTTGTGGGATTTGCTAATGGAAAGGAGCAAAAGATTGAGGAATTCAGGTGTCTTGAATAGGTGGGATCTCCTTGGACTCTATTTTTTTATGGAGCTTGCTCCAAGTTTTGGAATGGTGGTGGTGTTGTTCTGCTTTCTCCAGGTCAGGAAATATTTGTTTTTTCCTTCAATATCAGTTTTGAGTGTACTAACAACAGTGCTGAGTATGAGGAACTATTGTTAGGTTTAATAATTTCTTGGAAATATGGTGTCAAAGACATTATTGTCAAGGGATATTTAGAATTAGTTGTAAAACAATACAGAAAATTGTATGCCATAAAAAATCAGTGAATGAAATAATACAAGCATGCAGTTTGGGATTTCATTGAAATGTTTGATTATTTCAACATTGTGCATCATGATAGAAAGTATAAATGATTTTCTAGATAAACTTACAGTGTTGGGGTATCAGTTTGAAAATTGTACAATGTCCCCATATTATGAATATGATGTTGAGGTATTGACAAGACCTTATGTCCTTGAAAACATTAAACACTGGCAGATTTTTGATGATGATGCTTAGATCAGAACATTTTTGCAGAACAAGGGAGAGTTTTCTGATCAATGCATTGATTGGGAACCAATGGTGTGTGTAACAGAGGGAAAGGAAACCTTGTTTGGAAAGGGCATCATTCATCTAAAGACTAATACCATTCCTAGAGGGATGGTTTCTCTTGAATAAAATTTTGATAATGTTGATTGCATTATTAATAGGCATATAGCAGTCTCAAGGAATGTTGAGGATGATGATCTTGGTACAAAGGAAAATCCAAGGAAATTTTGTTTAGGCATCAATCTCTGCAAGGAGGAGAAGAAATCATACATCCAATTGTTGAAAAAATACCAAGATTGCATGGCTTGGATCTATTCTGAACTTAAAAGCATATAGAGAGGATTTGTTTCAACATGAGATTTCTTTGGAATCTAATGCCAAGCCATTTAGGAAAAAAAAAGGCCAATCAATCCACTCCTATCTCTTAAGATGCAAGAAGAACTGAAGAAACTGAGAGATGAAGGGATTATTCAGCCCACAAGGTATTCTTCTTGGGTTGCAAACCTAGTACCAGTCAGAAAGAAAAATGGTGACATCAGGCTGTGTGTAGATTTCAAGAATCTAAATAGAGCATCAATGAAGGATAATTATCCTTTACCAAATATGGATAACATGCTGCAGTTAGTGACTGGTTCTGAGTTTCTTTCCACCTTAGATGGTTTCTCTGGTTATAACCAAGTTGTGGTGAAGGAATCAGAAAGGATCAAGACAACCTTTACCACTCCTTGGGGGTCTTATGTATATGTCAGGATGCTCTTTGGTTTGATGAATGCTGGAGCTACCTTTCAAAGAAAAATTAATGTTTCTTTTGCTGGTTACATCAATGAGTTTATTGTTTTTTATCAAGATGATGTAACTTTATTTTCCAGGAAGAGAAGTGATCACCTGCTGCACTTGGAGAAGATGTGGATAAGATGTAGAGAATATGGCATCTCACTCAATCCAAAGAAGTTCCATTTGGAGTGCAGAAGGACAATTTTCTTGGTCACATTATGTCATAAGAAGGGGTGATGATTGATTTAGAGAGGGTAGAGGCCATCACCAAGGTCCCTATTCCAAGAACCATGAAAGGAATTCAGTCTTTCTTTGGGAAGATAAACTTCATTAGAAGATTCATATCAAAATTTGTTGAGTTGACCATTCCAATCACTTCCATGCTGAAGAAAGACCAGGTCATCAAATGGGAGGAGGTTGTCATCCAAGATTTTAATGGGATCAAGGAGGCATTAAAGCATGCTCCTTTTTTAGCCGCTCCAAACTATAAGAAGCCTTTCCACCTATTTTCCTTTTCTTCAGAGAACACTATCACTTCTGTCCTGCTACAGAAGGATGATGAAGTGGCTAAGAAGCCAATTTCCTTTTTCAGTAAGGCCTTGCAGGGGGCTGAGCTAAAATAAACTATTATGGAAAATCAAGCATTTGCATTGGTAAAAGTGGAAAAAGTTTTTTAGGCCTTACATTCTAAGTTCTAAAGTGGTTTCTTATGTTCCCCACACCATGGTGAAGGACATCTTGTCAGAGATGGAAGTCTCAAGAAAAAGATGTAGATGGGTGAATAAGTTGCAAGAATATGATATGGATATCCAAACCATGAATTTGGTGAGAGGTTTGGGCTTGGCTAAGCTTATGGCTGAGAGCAACTTGCAAACTATTGAGGTAAATGAGGTAGAAGAAGAAAGGGAAGGTTTTTTTGAAAGGTTTATGAGTTCTGAGTGATTAAAGGATGTAATGTTTTATCTTAGACACTTATACTGCCCTGATTATTTAAGTAAGAACCAAAAAATATATCTTAAGTTGGCATCCCAGAAATATTTCATTATTGATTACAGGCTAGCTTGGAAAAACCCAAGGGGAGTCCTCTTAAGGTGCATTACTGAAGAAGAATCCCCCAAGATAATTGTTGATCTCCATGGAGGAATTTGTGTGGGGCATTTTGCTGCGAGAGTCACAACACACAAGATCTTAAGGGCTGGTTATAGGTGGCCAACTCTCTTCAACGATACAAATATTTTTGTTAGAAGATGTGAGAGTTGTCAGCACTTCTCTAGAATACTGAAAGTTTCAGGCTCCCTTCCTTTGCATCCTCTATCAATTGAAGCCCCATTCAAGCAATGGGGAATGGATTTCATTGGTGAGATTTTAGACCCTTCATGTTCCGGCCACAAGTGGATTCTTGTAGCCACTGATTACTTCACCAAGTGGGTGGAGGCAATCCCCACCAAAAGAGTAACAAACCAAATTGTCATGGATTTTTTGTTGAACCATATCAGATGTAGGTTTAGGGTGTTAGTGAAGATTTTTGCTGACAATGCCATGAGCTTTAGATCCAAAACTTTGGTGGTAATGTGTAAAGAGTATGGGATCAACTTGAAATATGCCTCTAATTACAATCCCTAAGGAAATGGACAAGCTAAGTCCAGTAATAAAAATTTATTGAAAATTATTAGAAGGAACTTGGAGCTAAACAAGAGAAAATGGGGTCAGCAGTTGAAGTTTGTTGTCTGGGCAGATAGAAATACTATTAAAAGAGACACTAGAAAGATTCCATTTTAGTTGGTGTATGGAACTCAGGCCCTACTGCCCCTACATACGCAATAATGCTGATATCATTTTATTCAACAACTGGAAGATCAAGAGGTAAGTCTTTATGATGCTCTCATTAACCAGATTGTTGAGCTTGATGAAGAGAGGAGGGCATCCCACAAGAGGCATGTAAAGTTAAGAACAAGGTTGAAGAAGTTATTTGACAAGAAGGAAACTCTCAGGGCTTTCAATGTTGGAGATCTTGTGCTGCGATGGAATATCAGACATGAAGATAAGGGCAAGCATGGAATGTTTGACTCATTATGGATGGGCCCTTACTCCATTGATATTAGAATTGCTGAACATAACTTCTTGAAGGAATTGGATGGTGAATTTCTTGATTTACTTGTTAATGGTAGGAATTTGAATAATTTCTTGGATTGATTCCCTAGAATTAAGGTAAAAATATTTTATACGGTGTATAGTTTGTTGTTTGTTTCCTGTCTTTTGTTTTTTTGCTCGTTCTGGTCCTTGGTGACCTATTTTTGCTAGTTTCTTTGCTCATTTTTTGGACATGGATTTGTTTCTATGATTTGCAAGATGACTTCATTGCCCAATGGATATTTTTGGCACATGGTCTAATTTTGTTCTTGTGGCACTCACGGGGAGTTCCCATCCCTGAGTTCGGAGCCAATGTTTGTGCTTGTTTTGACCTCTCACCATTTTATACTAATTTTCCTTTGATCTGTGTGTTATGAAACATTTTGTTTCTTGATAAGGATGCTTTGAAATATTTGACCTCCTTTTTAATGCCTTGACTTGTTTGCATAATCCATTGTCATGTCCCTCCTTGAAGAAGTCTCCGAGTTTTCCCTGTTTTTGCCCTAATTTCTTCAAAATCTCTGGGACTTGTCATTTTTCATATTTCTCCTCGACCATGGAAGCTCAAGAATTATCAATTTATATTTTTATGCCTTTGAAAATATAAATCCATGGTTGAAATATTTTCATAACCATGATCCACTCGGTTTCATGTTTCGAAAAAATTTCATCTTGAGCGAAAAATTGGGTTTTGGGCATGAGTGGTGAATTTCTATGTTTTTGACGGTTTGACGGGTATCTTTTTCCTGTCAAAGTTATTTTTCAGGGTTCAGCAGGTCACGTGGCTTCCTTTGGTTGGTTAGGGGATGATAGGTGAATGCTTTAACTTATCACTTTTTGCTTTATTGGCAAAAAGGCAAATTTGGTCTCGTAGCCCCACTTAAATCTGATTGGTTCTTTTGGTGCTTACATGGCTTCTTCCAATTGGATGCGGTGCGGTGGCTTTGTTTTTTAAATTTTTCTTTTTGGATACTTTGTCAAAAAGTTTGAACTTACCCCACGGCCTCGCCAGGGTTTAATTAAAGCAAGATTTAAGTGGCAGGGAAAAATTCTTACCTTGACCCCATAGAAGGAAACTTGGCAAAGTTGAAGGTAGAGATGAAGGAAATTTAGAGGCAAGTTGGATGTTTTTCCATTTTGGAAAAATGGAGTAAAAGTATAAAATGGAAGTGTGCCCCTACCAAATCATTTTTGAAGCCTTAAGGTTTTTGAAGAAGCACCAGGAGGACACTTGGAGGCCTCCGCTCACTTTGCATTTTGCTTGGAATTTTCAATGGCCAAAGGAGATTGCCTCGGATCCTGACACTTGGCACCTTCCGCTGAGCTTTGAGCCTTTAATTTTTTTTTTCCAAGCTAGGACACGTGGCGATCCCATGCTCATTCAAGGTTTCAACTTTTGGGGACCGTCTCAAGATGCGCCATTGTGACACGTGGCAGTTTGACAAGTCAAAGGGGGTGGGGAAGCAGACCATCAGAGGCAATTTAGAAAATTTACCTCTTATTCTCAAAACGGTTAAGATATCAAAAGTGGCTTGCAAGCCCGAAAAAGGATTGGTCAAAGTTTGTTTCAAGTCAAAAGGGAGGGGAGCTAGACCATCGGGGGTAACTTGGATTTTTTCCCCCTAATATTCAAAAGATTAAAATATCAAAAATGGCCCGCAAGCCCGATAGAGGAAAGGTCAAAGCTTGCTCTAGTCAATGGTAGAGGTGCAGACCTTCTGAGGAAAATTAGAAAATTTTCCTTCTATGGGAAAAGGAGTTAAAACTGAAAAAGGAAGTGTAATTCCACTAGGACTCACATTGGGACATGTGTCAGAAGCATTTCTCAAGGGCGAAGCTAGCGTGGAAAACTTGGAAAACTTTCCCCTTTCCAAAAAGGAGGTCAAATAGCATAATTTTGCTGTAGTTCCTTTGGGACCCTTCTCAGGACATGTGTCAGGCTCATTTCTCAATGGCAGAGGTGTGAAACAAAATGTGAAATTTTTCCATTTCTTCAAAAGTTTGTAAAAATTCAGAGAGAACCATCTAGTTTGTTTTTAAATTTGAATCTTCCATGTGCATGACCCAAATTCAAAGTGAAGATCAATGGTAGTTGTGAGTCTGAATCTTATTTTCCCCCCATTTTTACTGAAATGCTCCTTAAAGTGCGAGTCTTCATGATTTCTTGGTATTTCCTACATGCCAAATAGAGAGGAGAGTTAATATTGATATCTAAGTTTGGTGGGGGAGATCTAGAGATGTCTTTCACCATTAAAATGGTCTGAATATCAAGCTCAATCAGATTTTCTATTTTTCTCCTCTCAAGCATGCAAGGGGTCAGATTTGATAGAATAGGGGCGGAAGTGGTTGGTGAATTGAAGAAAGAGTGATCTACCAGAGGAAGGATTTGAATGAGGGAAATATTTGATGAGATTTTCCCCCTTGAGTACCTGACAACATTTTATAGATTTGGTTCCAGAAATCATGATTGAGATCATGACAAGCAACGGTAGCACTCAATGTCTAAATTTTTGGGGGAAAAAGGGGATCTATGTAAATGTTATAAATGGCATGAATTTTTTATGCAAATGGTTGGAGTGTTAAGGGTCGGGACTGATTTTTCTAATAGAAAATTATTAATAGAGCCCATATTTTTTGAGAAGCTATTTGAGAACCCCTATATATCTCTTTTTGTATCAAATCTTATCGTGTCAAGGTGGTTGTGAGTGTATAGCCATTGACAAGCTCTAAGATTGTTCTAGAAACTTTCCCCTATTGATAAATTTGATCAAATATGAGCTATTCCGTGTTTTCTTGAGCAAAATGTGTTTGTTTCATCTCTAAATGTATGCAGGTATTTTTTCTTATTTCTATTGCAATCTTGTATTAAAATCAGATTCAATCACACATGTCACAATCCTTGTGATATTTTAGTGGAATCTGCAATTTCATTTCTCAAAAGAGCCTTCATTTGAGAGTGAAATAAACAATTTAAAATCACTTTTCTTTCATATGTTTGACAGAGATTGTCTGTAAGCCTCTGGGTTTACCTTAGGCATGATTTGGCTTAGATCTTATTGCTTTGTTAGGTTCTCTAATTTAAGCCTTCATGTGAGAGTCTCATAGATTGGACGAAAAATTTCTAATTTGGGCCTCCATTTAAGCACATATTCTAGTTAAAGAAACATTTTACTTGTTCTGTGGCATTCTATTGGTCTAACCTTCCATTTTGTAAGATTTCTCAAGGATTTAGTGAATCAAGTTCATCCTACCTCACCTCCCACCGAAATATTTATTTAAAAACAACCAATCCTACCTATACTACCCCTGTTTGTCTTGTTTGTATGCAAATTCTTAATCTCTGTTACCAAAACATGTAGAAACAATCAGGATTTCAAATGTCCTTAGTAACCTGAACCTTGCCTAGAGAATATCTCCACTATCTAGAGTGATAACTCATGAGAGTTAGATTTTGTTGCATTTATCATATTTTCTCCAAGGTCTCCTTAAAAAAAATCATTAGGAAGGACATATCCATCTCCTCCACAAACAACAAGCTAAGAAAGGGTACTCTTACCTTGGTTGAAAGGAACAACCTAAAATAGTGAGGATAGATCAAATCCTCTTAAGGTGCTACCCTCTCCTTTTCAAATCCTGATTGCTAAAAGAGTCAAATAGATTCTTCCCAGGATACAAAATGACATACATGATTATCTATCTGCCTCTGAGTGTCCTTTCAAATCCATGATGCTACTTCATATTTGAAGGAGATTAAATTTAGGTATGAACAAGAATGTAGATAAACATCTAAAAAATTTTAGTTAGCGAATAATGAGGCAACAATGATCATGGTGGTGATGGAGTCGTTGTGTTCCCCCTCTGTGACATTGAAGGAGCTCATGGATCTTCAAAAATCTATGACATAGGATTCAGGGGTGGTTAACCATTTTGTTTGCTACTGTGAATCATACCTTTTCTTGGTGAATGCATTGGTTAATCAGTCAGAGGTGGAACTTGAGATATAACTAGATGACAGTGCTGATGAGAAGGAAAATGATATAGAAGATAGTACCAATGCATTGGAAGATGAAGATGTTTCCAATGTTGATGTAATGGAAGTTGAAGAGGATTCTAATATTGAAGATGTGCTTGAAAATGGGGAGGAAACCCTAAGTTTTGACGAATCCCCTGCCTCAGATTCGGGTGGTTCGATTGCTATACATTTATATTCATGACTTAATTATGTCGAAGAATTTCCAAATTTAGCTCAAGATACTTTAGTGGAATCTTTGGATGCGGATGGAATATTGACTAAGGAACATGTTGACACCGAATTGTCTACACCACTAGCAAAGGTCCCCTTGGTTGGGTAGAAGGATTTTTCAGAACCATTTGAGAAAATGCGTTGGAAGTGGGAAGTTTAATGCTTACCGAAGGATGAGATAGAATTTGTAAAAAAAAAATCCACACCCTCCTATTGAGCCTAGACTCCCTAAAAATACTACACTTATAGAAGGGAGAATGCTTTAGAGAGTATATACATTCAACATTTGGGGGATGTTTGGAGGATGAAGTTGACTATGGTTGGAATACAATGTGCTCTAAAAGATAAATATATAAACACCGGGTTCGATCTCAAACAAAATCATTGGGAGCAGGTAGAAAGGGTATCATGATATGGTGCTCCCTTGAGATTTCAGTTTTGTTGTCTTGTTGTGCTTCGATCACAACATTTTTCATTTCCTCTTTGTTCACTTTCTCTGTTGTGATTTTTTGTGTTTTCATTCTACGTCATTGCTATACATGGATTTAGGCCTATTGTACTCTGGGTAGCATCCCAATATTTTTTTTTGAGAGTAGTATAATTATTTTGCAGATTTAAATTAACTACTGAAAATACAAATTAACCATAAATGTTAACCCATTATTATGGCCTCTTGTCTCACTTTTGAAGCTATTTGATGCTAAATATTTAAAAATAATAATAATAATTCCTTTAAAAAATAAACAATACACTGTAAAGGAAATGGCTAGTCACATTGTAACTGTTGTTAACTATAATGATTCATTAATTTTGACATTTTTCATCTAGTGAGGGAAAAAGGGTGCCATGACTGTTATTAGTGGTGAATGGACTATACAGAATGTATTGAGTTATATAGACCTATTGACCTAATAATATTGATGATTTGAACAAGATAACTTTACCCAATATCTTATTGTTTATTTTTCATGAGAAAATTTAATTGTATCTTGTACTCAATTTTCTTATTTTCTTGGAATAGATGAGCATGGTAGGTTAGTGATGCATTGATATATAATTTATTAAATAAAAAAATGAATAATTAATTAAGAGAAGTACCTATTAATTTTTTATTGCAGCATTTATTTTGTGCTGAAAATAAATGGATTAATACTAATGTCTCTCTCTCTCTCTCTCTCTCTATATATATATATATATATATATATGGTGAAGTGTTTGGGGAAATAAATTGAAAAGTAAACTACATGTAGGTAAACAAGTGATGAGAAGTACAATATCTCTAGAAATTATTTGAGAGAGGGTGGAAATGTATAAACAATGTTGATTTCATCTCATTGTTTTTAGTACAAACATTCAAAGATAAGATATTTTAATGTTTCTGATATCGCAAAATATTATAATTGATGGATTATTTCAAGTACTCATTTTAAACCTTTATATGAATTTATCTCATCATCTTTACTTACGGTTATTTATATGTTTGAAATTTATATTCATTTTTTCAATACAATTATTCAATATATTGTTAGATATATGATGACAAAGAAAAAAAATGGGTCCCTATACGGTGTGGTTTATAGCTCACTTCCAAAAACAGGGTGTGGGGGGAGAGGTTTTTCCGCCACTCATGTTGCAGGGGGGTCCAAGTGGGAAGTGATATGTTATGTGCGTCCCCTGGTGGGGTTTTGGGGGAAAGTTGCTCAAAGCATAGATTAAGGAGTCAATCACTTGTTTCTAGAAAGAAAAATACTACCAAATTATATGTTTTAGGAAGGAAAATTTTAATTTCATTTTCCACTCTATTTTAAGGAGGAATCCAAATTGTAATTCTCCAATTAGTGGTATTTTTTTTTTTTTTCATGATCCAAAGTTGTTCATAACAAGTTCACATGTAATCTATTCATCTCAAGTTAATAAAAGATTGATATCTCACATAGTGGATGTTTTCCTAAGAATTCAGATGGGATTGTGTCATGTAAATCTAGTGGTCGTCTCTTGCAATATGTTTTGTATTTTTTATATTTCTATTATATAGACCTATTTTTCCATTTCTACATATTTTTTGAGGTCATGCGAAAATGAAATTAATTCCTTAGTGGAATTATTCTATCCAAGAGCTATATTTGTTAGATCCATAACCTTTTTACCCTTTTTCCCCTTCAAATCAATACTATGACCCCTATCAAAATGAATATCCCCATAACCCGAACCACACTAATCCATATGATTATCAGTATGAAAATTTTCATGTTTCTCATGGCTAAGTAAATGCAGAAGTTTATCCTGATTATACACATGACGAAGATCTTGAGGGAAAAATCTATAAAATGGAACAAACATATCTAGCTCTTAAGGAATGTGTTGAATAATTGAAATCATTAGAGGATAATAGGTATCATGTTGAGGAACCCTATCAATGGGATGTTCCCACTGACATTTTATTTCAAAACCCAATTCCCAAATGCCTTCATTCTTAGCCAATGCAACACTTTTATAAGATTTCAAATTCTTAGGCTATTATAATTTCTATGTCCTTTATTCCACAATCACATACTAAGCCCAATTTTAAGATTCCAATCTTTCTTGTTGCTATTTTTCCCACTCCCCCTTCCTCGCTTTCATATTTTGATAACCATTCCTTTGTCCAAAATTTTTGAAATAAAATTGGGACCTAGCCCACACCTTCTCCTTTATCTACAAATGAAGATAAAAAAATCAGTCAAGTGGGCGAACCCATCTAGGAAAATAGGATGTAATTTATGAAAAATCTACAAGGATGGGTCTCAAAATTTTAATTTGATCATGTTCTATAGCTGGTGAAAGAATGTATGAAATAAGTAGAGTTTTATTTTTTTAGAGTATCAATAGTATGATGATAAAAAATCTCAATGTTCCGAGTGTAGTGTGCATGAAGGCACCATATTCATAGAAGTTACCAATTCATCCAAGCTTGGAAAATCATAAGAAAAGGAAGAATCTAGTTTCAACTAAAGAGGATGTTAATCAAGTAATCATTTGAAAGTGGGCCACCTTAGTTTTAATGCATGAACGTATAAGTTTGATTAGCTTCACAAAACGTTTATATTTCCTTAAATCTTGGATCATGATCTAAAAGTTCATGAATAGCAAGGCCATTCCAAGATTTAACATGTTGCCTCCAGATAACTTACCATCATGAAGAAGAAGGAGCTGTAATTTTTCATCACAAATTTCATAATTTGATGATGAAAAATAGAACCATTAATCATACTCTGAAATGAGTCCCAAGATCATACCGCGGATTGCAGAGATCCAAGTTGTGTAAGCATGTCTTGGACAAATATATTGCACTATTCTAGAGTTGCAGCTTTTTCACGAAGAATACCAAAAGCATGTTACAAGACACCAAAACTAGCATCAATTATCTTTGGAGAAGGATAGACTAGAATAATAATGAATCACATGATAGAGTGTATACACTTTATTTTTCAGTTATTAACTACTTAGTCTTTGCATAGTTTCTAAAGCAAAAAATTGAATCCTCCTTGAGATGTTTTCCTTATTTGATGCAGTCCCAGATTGGGGTAGACTAACTCCTAACACCTCATAAGGTAGAACATTGTTCATGAAGTAGATTTTCAACTTCCTAAAACCAATTGTCAGCACCACTTTATACCGTTGTAAAGGAAATCCTTGTAATCACATTTCCATCTACTCCAATTAGTGTAATGGATCTATAACCCTTCCCCCCTGTCCTCTTTCAAGTCACCTTTTTTTGGATTAGTTATGTAGCCTATTTCCTTGGCCCAATCAACCTGAATTTGTACTTATTTTAGATGCACCATATGCATACCGACTCAGCATTGATTACAAATCAGATAGACGTCAGCTAAGTAAGAACCCTGAATTTGGGTTGATGTTTTTACCCTATTTATAGGCATCATCTATTGTCATTTCTCAAGCTATCATCATCAGATAATTATTATTTGAAGTTCTGTTCATCAAAATTTCCTTAAAGGTCGAATCCATTTTTAGGGTTTAGTGGAGTCTTAAATTGAAGATCAGTCATATGAGCATTGGGTTAGGCTAGGAGCATAATTTCAATAGGATCTTTCATGCACAACAAAGTATACCTCAGTTCTTTAAGTGCATTCTCGGCACAAGATTTGGTCCACTTAGTTCTTATTCCAGATCCTTCTTAAGGCCCACCCAGGCAACAATCTCCTACAGTATGGTGTTACAAGAATTGGTTCTGGGCTCTAACTCCTATACTCAAAGGATTTATTTAAGGCACTGATATGTTTCATCTTGTAGGACGTTGATCGCATGTATTCACCAAAATATCGATAGTTCTAACAGATCGTGTGAGAGCTCAACTCGATACCTTATATTTCTCAGATTGAAGGGGTTATCCATGAGTTACCTAACTAAATGGCATTACACACAGTAGATTAAAATTTCTCTTGCATGTTATCATTAACTCTTTCTTAGAATGCCTTGAGGTTTCCCCCTTAGGATCTAGTTAGACCATCACATCCCCATACCTTTAATGATTAAGTCGTGGATTATCCTCTTTTAGAACTATTCGATATAGATAACCATCACATACTTACACCCAGGTTTCTTCTATATTTTGCTTATGTGTTGGATCTAATATAGTCTTCTACTTTCCATACACAACTATTTTAAAATAGAGGTTCATTATATCGACCATCTAGAATAGGGCTACAGGTTTCATTCTAGAAATGCAACTTGACATAAATAATGTTCAACCCACCATTGATTGGGTCATCTATACATGTTTCCTTTTTATTTCTCATCACATCGTCTTCGTCATCATTACATTCTAGTGAACCTATCAATTGAAGAGCTTAACCCACCTATTGAAAATGGGTTATCTTCAAGAATTCCGACATTATTACTCATTCAAATCATCTTCGCCATCATTATATTCTGAGTGAAATCTGACATGAATTTTAATCCACCAATGATAGAGTCATATTCATGTTTTTCTTTTCAATATTTAAACCTAGCAATGATGACCTCGTTATCAGAGATTTCAATGGCCGATATGATGGATTTAACAAAATTCTAGAGCTCCAAGAGGTCTAGATCTTTTCCTCACCTATCAAGGCCATGATTTCATACCGAACCTCAACCCAGTTAGATTCTATAACTGGTTGCTCAAGTTGTATCCCTTCATTTCCCACCATGTTAGGAAGGACGAATGCCTTATGAAAGATATAGTTTTTATCACCCTCAGGTACCACCCATCTTCAATGCAACATGAAAATGAAAGCTCCACAATATGATCTTCCCATATTATCGAGCAAAGATCCAAAATATGATATTCCCAATACTTCAATAGATGTCAAGAGCTACTGTTGACACGTAATCACAACACCCCTGAATGTTTACAACTCAGATGGATTGAAAACTATTAGTGTGATTGCATAACATGGAAATTTTCCCAAAGTGTGGGACTTTGCAATCGGGAAGGCTCTCTAGAATGAACGTTCGGTTCCTATTCCTCTGTTCTAGGTGCACACATACAATTTGCTAGAGGATATACTCTACAACCTACTCTAACTTGCTAAGGAGATAGTGGTTAAGAAGATGTACAAGAAAATAAACCTAAATTAACACAGGTGATGCACCAAAGGGATGCTGAAGACCTGATTTGCAATTAAAATACAAACCATTAAAAGTGTAATACAACCACCATGCACAGATAACCAGGATTGCAATGAGAGACCAGGAAGATACAACAATGAACACAAGAGAGGGTTGAAATTCATCCACAAACTCATATTATTAATGCTCCAAGATATTTGATACAATCCATTACAATGGACAAGAGGAAAAACCATGCATTTTACAGTTTGAAATGGGAGGTTTGAACTCCACAAATTCCCTAATAGATCAGAGAAGAAGGGAGGGTGCAAAGCCAAAAAGTCCAACCTTTAGAAAAATGCCCCTCACAATATATAGGAAGAATTAGAGAAGGAGAGAGGAGAGAGGAATTCAAATTCTTGCTACAACCACCCTAGAATGCATTGAATTCTCCTATAGAAAATGATGGGTTTTATTGACAAAACCCATGCCTCCACATGTACTCATTCCTTGTTAGGAAAGAAAGGAAGCTCATACTTCATTATGGTGGTAGGTGAGAAGTCTTGGGACACCTCAAAAAATGGCAGAACTATATTTTTAATTTTTGAAGAACTTAGTCCCACTAAAATTAAGATATTTTTTTAAAGTCCAAACTTATGTTAGTTGTGTAGAGGATACTATCAAGATATTTCCAAAAAGTCCTTTCTTGTGCAAATCCGAGCTCCCATTAAAAAGTTATGGCCATCTGAAGGTCGAACTGTCATTCTGTAAGAAATGGCAAGTTATTGATCTTCCTTTTTGAGAGTTCTGAAATGCATCCGAAACGTCTGAAAGTCTGAAAATTTGGACTTTCAAACATTCAGGATTTGTAGACATTAAGGGGGGTTTTATTGCATGTTCTTGGGTGCTTGAGAGTTCCGAAACTCCAAACCCGAAAACTTCGAAAGTCTAAAACATCGAAAGTCTGAAATTCTCAGAGTTTCAGAACTTTCATAACATTTTGCCTTTTCAGACCTTTTGACACTAGTTCGCCGCTTCAAATTGCCTCGAGAGTTCCAAAACTCTGAAGTTTCCACCATGTTGACCCCGAAACCTGTGTTGAATTCCTGAATATATGAACCCTTTCGGGATTCAGACTTTCGGGATTTCTAGACATTTCCATTCATTTTTTTGATTTTATCACCGAGACTTCCAAAACCCCGAATCCCGCACCTCCGAAACTCTGAAACCCGAAAGTATGAAATTTAGAATTTTTAGAATTTTGGAACCTTCCATTTCATACCTTTTTCATTGTTCATCCCTTCGTGCCCACAAAAGTATCTGAAAGTCTAAAACCTGAAAGTCCAAAATTTCAGACTTTCGGGATTTTGGATTTCGGGATTTTGACTCTTTCTAACCTTTTTTCAATTTTTCCCTGCCTTGTATCTGAAATGACAAAAATTTGAAGTCTAAAAACTTTGAGCCTTTCTTCATTCTTCCACTTAAGCTCTTATCTCCTTCTACGTTTCCTTGGCCATTCTTTTGTCGAACTTGCATTTCCCTTTTCAAGTCTGCCTACAACCTGATTTTTGGAATTGAAATGTGAGCTTGCATGACTAAACCAACCTCTCCATTTCCTCCTATGCAAGGTCATGTTTGATCAAACTTTTCCCAAGGGGAAAAATTGGATAAAAAGCTCAAAATACAGAGGTGGATTGGGATAATCTACCAACTGAGGAAAAGAATGGCTTGCCATTTTGAAAAATGAGAGGAAATGCAGAGTTGGGTGAAAAATCTAAACGAGTTTCGACTCAAATTTCAAAGTGTACCACATCTTCACTTTAAAACACTAATGCAAAAATTTTCAACGAAGTAAGAGGTTGAGTGAGGTATATAGTTTTTACAAGTTTTAGAATGAATCTAAGATAGACAAGATACCCAATAGTGACAGAGCCCCGGGATGCGAGGACGGCCTTGGTTTTGCAGAAATTTAAACAAACCATGATCTACCCAAAGTGAAAAAATTACTCGCCTAGATATGGGCTCGAAATATATTGCTTTTCATCTCTTGATCAATTGATCTAGCATCAAGTTCTAATAATAGGCTTGAAAAACTCATTAATGGAGGCTTCATGAAAATATCCCCAAACCCAGAATATTAAATGTAACAAATCTGCATGGCAGTAGAGGGTTTTTTCAAAGGAAAGAAAATAAATCCTTATTCACAACAAGTTCCAGAACTTCAAGAATGGCGATCATGTAGAAAGGAGAAAAACAGAGCCAATGGATAAAAAGTAGGTTCTGTAAGCTACAAAGTAGCTCCATACTCTTTCAATGATAACCAAATCAGGTGTGAAAAATAAGAATCCCTAGGCACATGGATAATAGGATAGCTTGAAATACAACACTAAAGGTAAAAGATAGGGAAAGTAATGGAAAACATGAAAACAAAGCAGGGTATTAAAATGGTAACTCAACAAATAAGATAGAGCTTGAATATGGCAATCATGAGAAGGAAACTGAGCTTAAAAAATATCCATGGCCACCACAGGAAGCTTGTAGAGTGAGTTTGGCATGGGAAGTCTTAGGATTTCTACCATATTCCCTTAGAACTAAGTCAAAATTAACCCAACTATGGTGAGTATTTACTCGTGCTCGAGTGAGTGAAACTTTAACATATATTTGCCCATATGCCTGCATATGGGTTTAATTTCCTTTAATTATTCATGTAATGATTTGTATGTGAAAGGGGCCTTTTAAGCCATCAATATTCATTATTTAACACGTGTTAAAGAGGAAAATGAACTAATAACACACAATGCCAAAATATCCATGTTCCAGAATAAGACAAAAGGAGTTTTTTTTTTTATCCATGCACATGTAATAAAAAAATTAACTTTTGTAGATGAGACAAAATGAGCCTTTGATTAAACTATGCATCCCAAAATTCCTTATTCATTGCAAATTATCTCAACTTATGAAAAGGGTCCATACCCATTCCTTTATTTTTTCAAAAGAAGAGTTGGGGCAGTCAACTACGGTCGACTAGGAGAGATTGGAGAGATTCAAGATTAATAGGCTATTTTTTGCCTTTTATTATTGTATTTGTATTCTTCTAAATAATTGTGTATGTAAAGTTGGCTTTGGAGTGATCTCCAAGTTAACTAGTCTTAGGAGATGTTATTTGTGGAAGGGTGGGGTGAATATTTTTGTTATTTATTCATGCTTTACAAGCAATTTAAGGGAATTTTTATGTAACAAAGTGTTGGATAATTTTCCAGCTATGCCCTTTTTATGTGAAAAAGCTGATTTTCCCTTTCTAGATATTTTTTGCAATGTTTTGCATCAATGGTAGTCACTCCTCTATCTAATATTCCCTGAGTTCATTAAGTTTAAAGCTTGAACTATCTACCTAATTGCAAAATTAAGGTTTTGTTTAATTTTAGTGTGTATACTTTGTAAATTGTCATTGTGATAAAAATTTCTTGTCAGTTTCAATCTTCGCTTTGAAATCATAATAGCCCTCTCGATCATGCATGTATTAATTACTTTTTTAATACTTCTTTTCATCACATTGTGAATGTTTTTTTTCTGAAAACCCTAAAAACCAACTATTGTATCACCTCTTTTCCATTTTCATTTTACTTCCTTACCCTTAAACCCCACAACCCTAGTTTAGGGATATGCTAAAAAGGGAACCATCTCTTAGAATATGGATATTCACCTCATTCCAAGTATACCCAAAGAATGTGAGGTGTCTCAATTATATATTCGCAGAAGTGAGGATCGAGAGAGAGTTTTTTTTTCATTCCTTACACAAGGTACACTTCTGCTAGATAAAAAATCCTATATAAGTATAGAACAACAAACAAGATAAGAGGGAAACAAACGAGAACTAAAAAAAATACCAAAAAACTACAAAATAAATAAAAGAGGGAGAAGCAAGGAAGAAAAAAAAAAGAAGAGGATAGAAAAATGGATGAGGAAAAACAAAATAAGAAAATGCAAGAGGTATAAATAACGGAGAAGGAAAGACAAGACAAGGAGAGTAGGGATACAGGAGTTAAGAAACAAAAGCAACAAGAAGTAGAAAAAAACAAAAAAAAAACAAAAAAATGAATATGAAGAAGAAATAAAATAGAAAGAAGAAGAATAAGAAAGAGAAAAAAAGAAGAAAAAAGTTCAAAACGAGAAAAAAAAAAGAAGAAAGAAAGAAGGAAAAGAAAAGAAGAAGAAGGAAGAAGAATAAAAGAAAGAAAGAAGAAAGAAGAAGAAGAAGATGAGAGAGAATTGAATAATAAAGATGAATAAGAGAGGAAAATAAATAGAAAGAAGAAGAAGAAGTAAAGAAGGATAAGGGAAAAAATACCAAGAACAAAGAAAAAAAGTAGAAAAAATAAGAAGCAAAGAAGTGGGAGGAAGATAATAGAAATAAAAATAAGGAAGAGAGACAATAATTAGAAAGGAGATAAAGAGAAAGACAGATGAGGGAAATGAAGTACAGGTGCCACCATCAACACCATCTACACTAAGTAGAAGTAGCACTAGTATAATACCTACATAGTCTACGAAAGATCCATTAAAAAAATTAAGCAAGCCCTCCAACAACAAAGAAAAGAAAAATCCATCAAATTACAACAAGGGGTTGTTGAACAAACATCAGGAGGCTACATGGTACACTTAAATACTATCACACCCCTTTACAACACTCCATGTAGTCAAGTATTATATCAAATTGCAAAACAAGATAACACTCAGTGATGTGTAGACATGGAAGAATTAATGAATATAATACTCACATCCAAAGATGTAGAAAATCCACACATTAAAACCGATTATAGTCTACAAATAGAAATAGAAGAAATGATAATAGAAAATACTACATGCTGGGAACATGAGAAGAAAAAGATCCTAGAAAATCCATAAAATAATACAAGGAACATATTGCACAACCATAAGTACTAGAAAATTGAAAATGGAGGAAGGGGATGTAAGACGCTTCAACAAAACTGGAGATAGAGTTCAAAAATCCCATGACATACTATGCAGATATAATAGGGTGGCCAAGTTTGAATCAACAATAGAAAGAAGAATTAGATAAACTAGAAAAAAAATGCATCTGGAATCTATGTAAAAATGCATCTATCCTTTTTATAGATCCAATGGAAACACCTCAAGTCTGTGGGTATGTCGACACTAAAATTTTTCCTCCATAATTTCTATTTCATTAATGTATGTATTACGAATAGGATGTTGTTAAGTATAATCAGTAGTAGCGTTTGATAGAAGATAACAGTGCCGTCAGTATGGTGTCGCCAATAATGTGGAGTACAGTAACAGTTAAAGTATAATAGGGATGTTGTAAAAAGTAAATATTTGTCGTAAGTGGTCCGGTAATGTTAAAATGTCAAAGTTTGGGTAATTAGAGAAGTAGGGTCTACATGATTAGGAATTAGAAATATTATATTGGTAATAAGGACAAGGAGTGAGGTCATCATAAATATTTTGTGTATTTTATTTGTAAAAAGTCTAAAAATGTGGAACCCATGTAAAATGACAAGGTTTATCTTATCTTAAGAGATAACTTACATGTACAGATAAGAGTTAAGGTATGGAATATGATTCGTCAGAGTGGATTTCTTATCCTATCTTAGAGATAGGATGGATAAGACTAGAAGTTCTATAAATAGAGAGGCCACCCCCCTCTCATTTAGCATAGAAAGAAGTAGTGAGAAATATTGTAGGAAGTGTGCAAAGGAAGCCATCAGTTAAAGGTGTGTTAAAGAAGCCATCAAGAGGTGTAATTGTAAAGTTTCTCCCATAGTCTTGTTGAAGTACCTCATGGGTGAGATTGTAACAATTTCATGTTAATATTATAATTTACTTTGATATTTCAGATTTTTCATCATTTCGTCTTATCATAGTCGATGGTATTCTTGTGTTCGGTTGTTGTTTGTTTCCAGAATACATCCACCAAACTAAAGGCTGTGCATTAGTAAATAATCATAGCACGAGGAGTTCCCGGTGAAGAATTATCATAGTGCCGGATTGGTGATGACATTTTGGTTCCATTGCCGGGACCCTTCCTCGTTGGTGGATTTTCTGGAGAGATATTCCCACTTAGTCAAAAATCAATTGGAGGATAACCTTGTTTTTACTGTGCATAGTAGTTACCGTGGGTAAAGTCATTTTTTTACCGTGAATAGTAGTTACCATGACAAAGTCATTTTTGCTGTGAATAGTATTTATCACAGTAAAGTCAATTTTTACCGTAAATAGTATTTACCGCAGTAACTTCACTTTTTACCGTGAATAGTGTTTACCACAGTAAAATTAGTTTTTACCGTAGTAAAATCAAGTTTTACCATAGTTTACCGTGGTCATTTCTATAGTAATTCCAATTATTTGTGCACATAAGTATTGTTTATTGTACTTGTGGCTTGGTATTTCACGGTGGTTACTTTTGAAAATGGGAAAGATTCCTATTTTTTCAGCTCAATCTAATGAAGATGCTTCTTCTTTCATTCAGGAGTTTAAGTGATCTTGTATTTGTAATGGCCTTATAAGAAGGAAACAATGGACTGAATTTTTTCCTACCTTTTTGGATGGTTCAGCACTTAGGTGGTTTGAAACACTAGGTGATAATGTGAAAAATTCATGGGATTTATTAACTGAAAGTTTTCTTGAAGAATTTGGTGAACAACAGAAATATGCAGATATCATGATCGAGATCACAAAGCTATCCCAAGGAGAGAAGGAGAAGATAAGGGATTATCATGCTCGTGTTCTAGAGCTAAAGAGGAAGCTCGATGCCCAGATCCAGAAGGAAGGACTAGCGGATGGGTTGATGAATGGCGTGGATAATATCCTCTGTAAGCACTTCATTCTTGGGATAGCCAGAGATCAGACAACGAGTGAAGTATGACCGCCCAGCTACCATTGAACAAGCAAAGGAGATTGCAAGAAGGTAAGAAGAAAACAATGGAAGAGGAGCCCAAAGAAATTGTTGTTAAAGTAGAGCCTACACTAGCACCTTTGGTCCAGAATCCACAACCACTCCCGGTGAGCACAAATATTTCTCCTAGTACATCTAATGAGTATGAAGATCTGCTTAGGAAGATGGGCCAGTTAACTATTAATCTTCTTCAAGGAAAGGAATTTAGTTCTCAAGGAGGAGATAGAGGTCCAAAAATAAATATTTCTGAAGTTGTTTGTTATGGTTGTTATAAAAAGGGTCATTATAAGTATAATTGTCTAGATAGAGCTTCTACATCTGGTACAAGAGATAATGATAAAGGAAAAGCACCTATCAATTCTCTTGATGTAGTAGATAAGAGTAGAAATAATGAAGTAGATGTGTTTTTTATAACAAAAAGAAAGAAAGAAGAAAAAGATAATAAAGATGGAACTGATCCTAAGAAGATGAAAGGAGAAACTAGTAAGAAACATAGGAGAAGAAAGTTGGGTGTGCAGGATTTTCTGATTTCACAGGGGCAAGGACCATACTCCATCTTGGAAGATCTGTCCAAAAGGCCTGCAAATATTACATATGGTCAACTCTTGGCTATGTTTTCTGAGAAGAGGGGAGTTGCGAGGTGGACTCAATGCTCGAAGAAGGAAGGAGGTTGAGGTCCCTTTTTTGGAGGAAGAGGTAGATCCCTATGCTCCACAAGCTGAGGTATTATGTAATGGTATTTCAATTCATGATGTCTTAGTTGATGGAGGTGCTGCAGTTAATGTAATGACCGAGTCTGTAATGAATATGTTGGGTTTAAAAATTGATTGCCCTTCAACACTTATGTTAAGGTCATTAAATAAGGGAAAAAAAAACTAAACCAGAAGGTGTAGTTTCAAATGTGGCAATATCTGTTATGGGTGTTGTATGTGTGGTAGAATTTCAGGTGATGAAAAATGGTACTATTACAAACCCAATGCTACTGGGAAGACCATGGCTAAGGAGAGTTCATGCAACAAACTACTGGAATGAAGGTTTCATGACACTTGGACGTGGTAGAGAGAGGGTGAAGATAAACGTGATCCCTCGACATCATAAAGTAGAACCTGTGGATTCAAGTGATGAAACTGATGATTGGACATCCTCTAATTACTCTAGTACCAGTGAAGTGGACACTGAAGATGAAGAAAGCGAGGTGGATGTTTCAGTCATGGATATCCTGCCAGTCACACCAACTCATGACCCCATAAAATTATCTGAAGAAGAATTTGATGATCGTCTCCAACAAATAAAGATTGGTGATGCTGTGATGGAGAGTGAGAAGGAATCCTACCTCCAGCTCTTTCGAAGGTACATACACCTATTCACTTTTGATTACAAGGAACTCCATCAAGTAAGTTGGGTAGAACATTGTATTGAGCTGGTAGATGGTGCTAAGCCCATAAAGCAAATGCCATATCGAATGAATCCTAATTTTTCCAAGACTGTAAAAGAAGAAATAGATAAGTTGCTTGATGCAGGATTCATATTTGCTGTGGAGAATTCAGAATGGGTTTCTCCCATTGTGATCTCAATAAAAAAGAATGGGAAGCTACGCATTTGTGTTGATTACAGGAAGCTCAATAAGGCAACAAAGAAGGATCATTACCCTCTTCCATTTTCATATCAGATCTTAGACGAAGTAGCTTTCCAGGAGTGCTATAGTTTTGCTGATGGATATAATGGCTACAACCAAGTTCGTATAGTAGAGAAAGATCAGCTGAAGACCACGTTCACCACTCCTTGGGGAACGTTTGCTTATATAGTTATGCCTTTTGGGTTGTGTAATGCTCCAGCAACATTCCAATGTTTGATGAATAGGGTGTTCGAACCCTACATTGGGACCTTCATCAGAGTATTTTTAGATGATTTTTGCATCTATGGGAGCAAGTTGGACCACCTGCACCAAATGGAGACAACATTTCAAAGGTTAGATGAAGCACAAGCCTCACTAAACCCTACAAAGTGTGTCTTTGGATGTTCTAAAGGCATTTTGTTAGGGCATGTTGTATCCAGAGATGGTATTGGTACTGATCCTGATAAAGTTTCAAAAATCAAAGATTTACCATTTTCTCTTAATAGAAGTAAGTTGAGATCATTTTTAGGCCATGTGGGTTACTATAGAAGGTTCATTAAGAATTTCTCAAAGACTGCACAGCCACTAACCCAGTTCTTGAAGAAGGATGTTACTTATGAACCAGGAAATAAGGCGCATGAAGCTTTTGGACAACTGAAGGAAGCCCTAGTATCTTCACCTGTTTTGAAGAATCCAGATTGGAGCTAGCCGTTCATTGTGTACAATGATGCCTCAGATGCAGCACTAGGAAGTACTTTGAGCCAAAAGGATGAAAATGGGAATGAACATCCAATTTACTTTGGGAGCAGACAAATGAGCAGTGCTGAGGTAAATTATACTGTAACTGAAAAAGAGGCTCTGGCTATCATTTTTGCTGTGAAGAAGTTTAGAAATTACTTGCTAGGGAAAAAATTTCTAGTTGTAATAGATCATCAGGCTCTAAAATATATTATAAATAATCCTAACCCATCAGGGAGGATTGCAAGATGGATAATTTTGCTACAAGAATTTGAATTTGTTATTATAGATAGGCCAGGAAAGAAGCATGTCAATGCAGATGCACTCTCTCGAGCCTATGATGGTTTAGGATCATCTTGTGATGATGATGATTTTCCCGATGCAGCATTGTTCTCCCTTGACACAATCCCTAGTGAATACATAGATATTTGGAATTATCTGAATGAATTCAAGTTTCCTAATGGTGCCAATGCAAAGACTAAGAAATATTACTCAAGCCAGTCGTCCATATTCTATTCTGCATGGAGCATTATTTCGAATAGGACCTGATGGACAGTACAAGAGGGCAGTTGGGCGAGATCAAGGAAAGGAGCTGCTAGAAGAATTCCACAATGGTACATGTGGAGGGCACTTCTTTGGACAACTTACAGCAAGAAGGATCTTGGATGCAGGTTATCACTGGCCCACTCTTTTTAAAGATTGTTATAATTATTGTAAGACATGTGATATTTGTTTAACACATGATAACCGTAAGACTTCATTAGCTCCATTATGTCCTATTCTTCCACTTGGTCTCTTTGAAAAGTGGGGAATAGACATTGTAGGTCCACTTCCAACTACATCATGCCAAAATAAGTATATTGTAGTTGCCACAGATTATTTAACCAAGTGGGTTGAAGCTAGGCCATTGAAAACAGCTTCCATGGATGAAGTGGCAAGGTTCATATATGAACGCATTGTCACCAGATTTGGTTGTCCATTAGAAATTGTAACAGATCAAGGAAGCCACTTCATTAATGAGGTGGTAGAAGCCCTAGTCAATAAGTTTTCTATTAAGCACAAGAAGGCAATAACATACAAGCCAAACACAAATGGACAGGTGGAACGAACAAATTTTGTGATGTGTCAAATTCTAGCAAAAAATGCATCCTTGCAGGTACATAAATGGGATAAAAGGATTCATGCAAACATTGTGGGCATATAGGGAAACATCAAAGTCAGCAACAGGATACTCCCCATTTCAGTTGGCCTATGGCATTGATCCAATTCTTCCTATTGAGTTTGATATTCCCACTATGAGAGTTATGAGAAATGAAAGGATGGATGAAAGTGATTCAGTAAAAGAAAGGTTGGTACATCTTCATTTGCTAGAGGAAATGAGGGAAATAACAAAGGATACAAGCCATAAGAAGAAAATGAAGCAGAAAGAATACTTTGATCAAAAGATCTAGTGGTCTCCATTTCATGTGAATGACTTGGTCCTAGTATATGATTCCAGATAAAAAAAAGAAAACAGAGAAAATTTCTTCCAAAATGGATTGGGCCCTACAAAATAGCAGCTGTGCATGAAAATAGTACGTACCGACTGGAGGAATTGGATGGAACTCCCATTACGAAATGGGTCAACCACGACAAGTTGAAGATTTTCCAAGCACTAGAATAGTCTACTCCGAGGACGGAGTAGAAGCTAGGAATGGGGAAGATGTCGACACTAAAATTTTCCTCCATAATTTCTATTTCATTAATGTATGTATTAGGAATAGGATGTTGTTAAGTATAATTAGTAGTAGCATTTGATAGAAGATAACGGCGCCGTCAGTACAGTGTCGCCAATAATGTGGAGTACGGTAACAGTTAAAGTATAATAGGGATGTTGTAAAAAGTAAATATTTGTCGTAAGTGGTCCGGTAATGTTGAAATGTCAAAGTTTGGGTAATTAGAGAAGTAGGGTCTACATGATTAGGAATTAGAAATATTATATTGGTAATAAGCACAAGGAGTGAAGTCATAAATATTTTGTGTATTTTATTTTTAAAAAGTCTAAAAATGTGGAACCCATGTAAAATGATAAGGTTTATCTTATCTTAAGAGATAAGCTTACATGTACAGATAAGAGTTAAGGTATGGAATATGATTCGTCAGAGTGGATTTCTTATCCTATCTTAGAGATAGGATGGATAAGGCTGGAAGTTCTATAAATAGAGAGGCCACCCCCCTCATTTAGCATAGAAAGCAGTAGTGAGAAATATTGTAGGAAGTGTGCAAAGGAAGCCATCAGTTAAAGGTGTGTTGAAGAGAGCCATCGAGAGGTGTAATTGTAAAGTTTCTCCCATAGTCTTGTTGAAGTACCTCATGGGTGAGATTGTAACAATTTCATGTTAATATTATAATTTACTTTGATATTTCAGATTTGTCATCATTCTGTCTTATCATAGTCGATGGTATTCTTGTGTTCGGTTGTTGTTTTGTTTCCAGATTACATCCACCAAACTAAAGGCTATGCATTAGTAAATAATCATAGCACGAGGAGTTCCCGGTGAAGAATTATCATAGTGCCGGATTGGTGATGATAGGTACACCTATTGTTGAGGTGAGTCTCCGGTATCAAGGCTGGTTCCTTATTGATGTATCATAAACTATTTTTTTGGGGTTTTGAGGGTAAAAATATGGCTATACACGTAATTGAAATGGGGTGATACACCAAATTTATTGAGGGCTTTGACTGAGTACATGCACAATACAATTGTGGAACAAATTGCATATGTAAAAACCAACTGTTTTCAGCAAGATCTTAAGGCAAAACATCTATGTCTTGAGGGATAAATCAAAACAACACAAGTTAAACATGCACGCTAAGACAATGCAGACAATACCAAATTTGCATCAAGGTAAGATAATTAAATTATGGAATTAAAATTCACAAGAGATAATAGAAAGATACACACTACAAATAATTGGTAAGGAAATAACTAGGTCTCATTCAAGGGAAAAACTGGAGAAAAATTTCTTAAACACTCCTACATCCAGAAGTCCTCCCTTGTGCCTTTCTAATGCACACAATATATAGAAAAAATAATTCACCCAGCCATCCTAAAAATAGGTTGCAGTCTGAACTTGCACATGCATGCTATTTTTAGCCTTTATCATGAATAAATAAATGAATAAAATAAATATTTAGTTTACAATGAGGCAATAATAGTCTTTAATTCCAAAAATACACTTTAGTCAAAGTGCATTTACTTTCTCTATTTCTATTACAATAAATATGAGTGACTATTTTGGCTAATAATAGCCTTTTCTTGATGTGGCAAGTCTTCTTTTCCAAGTGCACGATCTTTGAATTCTTCTGCATGATGTGACATTTGCAATATTTATCCACTCCGCAATGATAAATTTTTCTTCATCTCTGAACTATCTTTTTGTGAAGGAATGCAAAATTATACTCCTACAAAATAATAGTTTGACTTCATTTACTTAGAAAAATAGTCCATTTTTATTGTGGAGGTCACATGTCCATGTGCACATGCTAGAAATAATATTCTCTTTTATTTTCCCTCTTTGACTTGGTACGAGGTTCTTCGGTAAGATTAAGGTATGTTTGCAAATAATAAGGTAATTATTTACCCCTCTCGGAACTTGGTATTTAGTATATATTTTGACCATATATCACTTGGCCACTTTGAAATTACGTGGCACATATAATATAGACCTTAGTCTAAGGTCAAAGGATATCATCATTGTTAAATAATTTGGCCCTCTCTAAATTTTGGCACATACTATAGTATTTGGACTCTTTTAATCAATGTGCCACATGTTTTTATTTGTAATGTTTCGGGTCCTTTGTTGATGTGGCCTGTGACATGTGTATTGGAATTTGATTTTCAACATATGATATAGATTATTCCTTAGATAAGGTTGAGAAAATTATTATATTAATCGGGGTTGGTCCCCTCTTCATTATGAATAGACCCTTCTCTTCTTTTTCGGTGACCATACTTCAAAATCTTGTTTGGAATGGGAAATGGATGCCTCTAATCTAGGCCAATAATTTGTATACCCGAGTGATCTAAATCATTGATTTTTAACTCGGAAAGAGTTAGGTTACCTTTGGGGTTGTATTGATTTTAATGATCTAATCTTATCAATCAAACATTCTACCTTTGCATCTCTATTGTTGATCATGTAGTGAGATGAGCTACATTCCCTTCTCAATCTAAATTGTTTGATCCTGTAATTTTCAATCAGGACCGTCAATGCTAAGAATGGTAGTTGGTCTATGGTTTTTTTATGTACACAGTTTGATCTTGTACTATTGATCGTGAACCACTGACTTCTAACTCAGAATGAGTTAGATTGAGTAAAAATCTCATCGAGCTTATCATTTCGTCATTTTGAAGCCATTGGCTTGGTGAAGCCCTTGAAATTTTTTCCCAGGCCTCCATTGTTTTGATCTTTGTGAGCTCTGAACTTAGCATTTTTTTCCTCTGATTTTGAGTCTCTACTTCCCTTTCCATTGTGAGGTTGTGGGTTTGAAAAATTACCTTTCTCTATCATTTTTAATATTTTTTCGATATATCTATGAAAGATATTTAGTCATGGCCACCATTATCACTGATATTGAAGATCAAAGCTCTACTTTTTTTGTCTATGACGTTCGTTTGAGCTTTATTGAGGGTTCAAGTAATCTCATTTGTTATTATAATATCGAATCTATTTTATCTTTCCACTTCTGTAACTTTAGAGCACTGATAATTTTTTCTTTCCTACATTATTTCGTGGTTCTTGCATCCCGCGTTTGAAACTCACTCTGGGCTCTCATTATTTTTCTACTATTGAAGATTCTTCGTAGATTTTGAAATCTTGATCTCTGAAACTTGTAAGTGGGTTTTATTCTTTAGATTTCCTCTACAAATCTATAGAAATCTTTCTCTTCCGTTGAGGAATAATCACTTTCCTGGTCTATTTGTTATATACTTTGAACTATGGCTTTAAAATTCTTATTTCAAAATGACCCAAAAATGGTATTACTCTTTTTTCATTCTAGAATTGTTTTTGTATTTCCTTTGCTTGAGCTATGACGACTTCACTTTGATATTCTTATTGCTTGTTTATGTTTCTTCTTATCAATTCTTAGTGTATGAATTTTATTTTTTTCCTTATTGAGATCTATTATATTATTCCATTATTGTAGTTATTTGAGACCCATAGTTGTGCCTAGAATTTGAGATATCTATTCATTATGAAAAGTGGCCTATATAGAATTGTCTTTGGTTTTTAATCTACTCACATACGTTTTTTTGTTCTTGATAATGAGTTTCTCTTCAATCAAATACTACACTTCTTCAATGAACTCAGACACCTCTCAAATCTAAAGTTTTGTATTCTATTTTACTTTGAACAATGATCTAAAAGATTGACGGTTCATTGACCTTTGAAACTAAAATTCTTAGACTAAGCCAAAAATTATTGATGCTTCGAGTAGCTTATTTATGGATTATATTTTTTATTGATTGTAACTCAAAACTGAAGAAGATATTTTTCAAATTTTGTAATTAGTTTGATGAATTATAAATCAAAATTTCTATTTGATGATATTTGAAAAATTCTAATATGGAACTTTTAACAGTGCCTTGCAATCTTTAGTTTGTTACTTTTTAGATCATCTCCTTCATCTTTTTATCAAGATGTCATTGAGATGTTGGAGTTGACACTGAATTCCACCACATGTAAGTGAAGTGCTCTTATTTTACTTTCTATAATATACCGTGAATTTTTGCACTTTGCAAGTGAAAAATTTAACTTCACTAGACTATGTGATGAACTATGTGATGTTCCTTTTCATTTGTTTCTTTCTAATTGATGATCATTCTAGAGCCTTAATATTTTTATTGAACTCCCTCTTCGGTTATTTGAATCCTGTTTCTTTGTAAAAAAGTGATTTTTGGCTATAAGATCTAGAATTGAAATGCTACTTTACTCCCTTCGACAAAAAAATTGTTCACAAAAAAAATTGTTGCTTTGTATTTCTTTTGAAACCAACTTTCCTTTTCATCTTGGATATTTACTATTTTTTGTAAGGTTCTCTTTTCGTGCAAAGATAGTATTGTGTCTTCAAGCAAAGTTCCTTGTTCTTATTCTCCTAATATCGTTCTTATGATGAAGTGTAAGGATGTTCTTAGCTTTCCTATTCATGGATCACTTCCTTCTTCATAGTAATTGTAATGTATGCTTGAATGCAATCATACTTTCATATTAATACTACTTTTAAGAGAAATTGTACTTGTAGTCCTTAACTTTTATTGTTTTGATCACCTTCTGCCTCTTTTAAACATTGATAGAAATGGCATTGTGATAGTGTTTCACTCTATCATTCTTCTTTATATTTAAGATGACTACATCTGGTTAGAAACTGTAACTCAAACTATAGTGCCTACTTCCCTTTGACACCTTTTGATACTGATCATGATACTCTTGATTATATTATGGACATGATTATGGAATTTATTATAGACTGATGTTATATGTTAGATCATGGATAATTGTTGACTTCGATTCAATTATGATACATAATTATTATTAGAGACATTTTGGACATTGATGTTGATATACTGTTTGACATGGTTATATTATGAATATTATTCGGACATGTATTATTTGGATATTGTGAGTAGACCTAGAAATAGAAATTATTTGATGATGATATAGTTATTGAGTATAATTGCAAATGATCTTGTTGGTTGGTTGTTTTTGTTGTGATTCAAATATCTGCATGATTTTGGAATTTTATTTATATTACTTTGGATGTTCTGATATGGCCACAAGGCCGAAGAAGGTATTGATGTTTTTTAGGTTGAAATATCACAACCAACATCGGGAGATTGGAAACCAACCACATTGAAATTCTAGACGAATTCAATAAGGTCACCATGGTAACTTGTATTGCTTGTGTGTGGTTGTTTTGTTAGGGGTTCCCATGGGGGGGACCACCTTTAAATGTGACCAAGGGGTTATGTGTATTTATTTATTTGGTTTATTTTTTATGTTTGCGTGTGTTTATTATGGGGTGCATTGACCCTTTCATTATTTACTAAATGATGTGTAATATTGTGAGTAATCGTGTTGTTAAGTGAATTAATTAAAACATGTCATAATAAAGTAATTAATAGAGTTGTTGGCCTTGAATTAAAGTGTTGTAAGAGATGTGAAAATGATATGTAAGTTAACTTTAAGGTGTGAAACACTCCACCTTCTTGGAAATTCGAATTTGTCCTAGGAGGCTGATTTTGGAAGCTTTTGGGACAAGTTAAAATTGTTCCATACCTCTTAAATTTACTTACCAAGCATACCTATGGTTTGGGGGTTAACAATATACTTTTATAATGCTTTTTGAGAAGACAAATTGTAATTTTTAATTGCTCTTTTCTTGCATAGTTTAATTTAAGTCCTTTGGGTGTGGGTTGGATTTGAGTATGTAAGTAGACTGTCATATTATTCACCCACCTATTTATTATGCATTGCAGAATGAAGTTGAATTTTGGGGTTGGCATTGAGGAGGTGTGATGTGGCATCCTACATGGATCCACCTCATCCTCTTCTCTTCCCTCTTCTATAAAATTCAAATTGATTGCCTTTTTTTGGGTCACTTCAGTTTTGGAAACTCCTTTTTGGGTGAATCCTTTTTTTTGTTTTTGAGCTCTTTCTTTGGAGAAATTTTTGGAAGATTGTTGCATGCTTGTGCCTCGATGATTTGGATTGCTTGCATTAGGTTAAAAATTTCTTATTTGGAACTTGGAACAACTCCATCATGGAGAGGTAGTAGTTTGGCTCTTATAATGCTTCTTTTTTGTTTATGACATTGTTATTATTATGAATGTTTTGGTATGTTTGTGGGATGTTGAGTAGATGGCCTAGTTATGATGTAGGAGAAGACGATGGGGTTAATTTTGTGGGAGGCACAAGTGTTTTGGGGAGGTATAAGTGTGGAGGGAGTTGGGATTTGGGTTCCACCTTACAAAGAAATAGTTTGCATTTATTTACTCTTTATGGGGTGTCATATGAGGTTGGGGAGGCATAAGGAAATGTGAGGAATAAGGGGTACTTGGGGGGGGGGGGCGCATAAGAGCATGTCAGGTCTTTGATATACTATATTTTTTTGGTTTGAAATCATGTGGTGATACCCGTTTCCCCCTTGGGAGGAATAAGTAGCATCCCCCATAGTTTCTTGCTCATTTGGCTTGCTTGTTGAAGCCTTAGTGTTGTTTTTAATGATTTGATGTAGTTGTAAACTACATTATGTTCTGGACTATGTTTTATATGTGAAATTGTTGCTTGTGGAAGCCTTTGTTGCCATGTGTTGAATCACATCTTCTATTTCTTCGTGGTTGGGGCTTGGGGGCCAATGAAGTAGGATGGATTCCCCTTTTCATTGGATATCTTTGTTGGGTGGAGAGCGTTGCCTTTCCCTTGCTCTTGTTGTGAACAAAATTTGGAAGAATGATAAATCTACATGTTGTTATTCTAGAGCAAAGGAAAATGAAATAAAATACTTGACAATCCCTTTTGAGATACATCTTATTTTAAGCTTCCCACTTGAAGTGGATGAACTTGTATATGTTTTGTAATGGAAATATGTTTTATTGAATACGAAATTTGTAAGATTGAAATGTGAAAGAGATATACTCCATTTCTATTCTTTTGAAAGCAAGAATTGTATTTTGTATGATGAATTTAAAGAATGAAAGAAAGAAGTTGTAAGTTTTCTTTTGGGAATAAATAAATGATTTATTACCTTTTTCATATTTCATTGTGGTATTGAATCTGATCAATTAAATGTATTTTAAATATCTGTTTGAAAGGAAGAAATGCATGTGAGGAAAACATAGAGCTCTGTGTTTTGAAATGTGTAAAATTTGAAATCAGAATTGCATTTTGGTTTTGAATAGTTTGATTTGAATCAACTAAATGTATTAGATTGGAATTGGAACGTAATCTAATACTTGGAAGTAAACAATGGTAAATAGAACCTTTAAATTT
The DNA here is from genome assembly GCA_019776745.2 of Taxus chinensis. Taxonomy (NCBI): domain Eukaryota; kingdom Viridiplantae; phylum Streptophyta; class Pinopsida; order Cupressales; family Taxaceae; genus Taxus; species Taxus chinensis. The sequence continues at coordinate 134,393,929 of CM034148.1, read as the reverse complement.
GATCTTTGTTTTGTATTTTCAAACTGGCAATTATTTAACCCAAAATGCACAGACCGAACCTGTAACAAAGAAGTAACAAATGAAACATTAAATTAGATATAATATGATCTAAACGAGTTCATATAGACATTAACACTTAAGGATTTTTTTATAAAACTTATCAAACTTGCGCTCAAACCATTTCACTGTCGATTTGTTGTCAAAGTTGTAAATTTTCAAAATGGAACTCAATCAAACAATTTTACCTTCCAAATCCATCCTAAATTCCTATAAGAACAACCCCGCATGCTTATTTGACATGTTGAGAGAGGAAGAAGATCAAATTGAGTAAAATTTTATAAGTCAAAATTTATAAGTTTTCACTTTGTAAACCTGCAGATCACTTTCAAGAAATTGATGCTTTAAAATTTATCAAACTTAAATTTTTTTAATTCTTGTGTAAAGACAACACAAAGAGCTTTCTAGAAAGTATTCATTTGCTAAAAACCAAGTTCCCAATCAAAATTTATGGCCTTATAAAGTTTTACTTCATTTGGCATCAACAATAATTCTAATTGTTAAAAAAAATGGGAATTTTTTCTAAGTTTTCTTCACGGAAAAACCGGCCCGCAACCAATTAGGTGCTACCATGTGGCATCATGAGGAATTGGTGGAGGAGTGGATACCTAAAAAAACTTATCTCTTAGGAATTTTTTGGGAAAATTTTTCTAAGTTCTCCCGCCGGCCCGCGCATGGGAAAATTTTTCTTGCCCGCCCTGCCGGTCTGTATTCCTCCTCCAAGAAAAATTTCTCTCTGAAGTCCACAAACCTAAGTTGCAGAAAATTTTCTCCCCTACACATGCGAACCTACTCTTGGGAAAATTTTCCTCCCAAGGTCCACCAGCCCATAACTCGAGATATATGAGGAGTTAGGAGGACTTCTTTATATCACTAGAAAGGTGAGGAAATTTACTATCTAATGGAAATTTTATTAGGAATTTGTGAGTGTATTAAGTTTGAGAAAAATAAAGTTGAATATTTTAATCCTATTAAAGAGTGGTATAGTGAGAAATTACCCTCTTAACCTAATTGATTAATATAACCCTAGGTTTGAACCTTGTGATCTTTTATAACTATCGTATTGATTAAACTATAAACTATTAATAGTATTTGGTTTTGAAAATTGTTTTTGATAACTGTTGTCTTGTAACCTAGTTGTAGACTCTTTAAATATATATATATATATATATATATATATATATATATATATATATATATATATATATATATATATTCCATAATTTTCCTAACTAATCCTAAGTTGTTATTGCGTCAAAAGTGGGTTGTTTTAGCGGGTGTTACACTTGGTATCAAAGTAGTGGTTCAAAATCTTGGGCCATTGGACACACTAGAAAACTTGAGACATGAACTTTAAATCTAGCACAATTTTAAATCTAGAAAACAACTTAGCTTAGAAATTACATATTTTAGTAAACACAGAAACTAAGTAAAGCCTAGAATAAGAAACTTACTCTTGTTTTTCTCTGTGTAGGAGGTGAAAAAAAGATGAAGATCCTTCTCATATCAACCTAGGAATACCACCTCCAGATCATGTGGTAGTAGCCATCCTACCAAAGATTTTGTAGACTCTTCAGGATGTTAATGCTGCTCTATGCGGAGGGACCGTAGGGGCCCATTCAGTGGGACATGATAGCGTGACATCCATAGAGGCTTTTGTATCTCCTTGGCACAACGAGGAGCATAGAGGAGAGAACTCCCATGAGGAGTCAGTTAGAGCTGAGTCATCATAGAGGGGACAAGGAGACCGAGTTTTAGGGCATAGAGAGAGGTCTCGGAGCCCTAGGCTTAGGGATGAGCATGTAGAGAGTCATAGAGGATGTCAGACCACAGCTGTAAATCACATCAGGGATATCCTAAAGATTTGGCCATCACATTATTTTGGTGACATAGGTGGATTTCAACAAGAGGCCTAGTTAGTGAGCTTGAGTGGATGCTTCAAGCCTTGTCCTTATTCTAACAACACAAAATCTCATGTTACGATCCATCTACTGAGGGATGGAGCTGGTGTTTGGTGGCAGACAGAGGAGAAGAAGCTCTATGTTGATTCTGAGACAGTTACTTGGGAGCCCTTTGAGGAGTGATTCAAGAGTAGATATTTGTCACGGAGGCTCTTACAGAAATGGATAGATGAGTTTCATGATCTCCAGCAAGCATCTCTTATAGTAACAGAGAATGAGAGTAGATTTCTAGATCTACTCTAGTATGTTGATTACATAAAGGATGAGTAGGTATGGATCCATAGGTTTATCGATGGCCTGAATCTAGACATTGGAGGTGTAGTATGGATTCATTGTCCACAGACATTAGGTGAGGTCATAGAGAAGGCCTATATAGCAGAGGATACTTGGGGAAAGACTCAAAAGGATAGAGACTGAGTCCAAAGCTGCATATAGTAGATGCAGGACAAAATACTGAGGGGGTAAGTACCTCTTCCTTGTGGTGGATCAAGTTCAGCACAGTCATCCTTTAGGCCATAGTAACAGCAGCAGTCTCACCCACCATATAGGCCTACATAGAGGTTTGATGCACAGAGACGTTTGAGTATGGGGCCTCCTCCTAAGGGTCCCATCAGGACACATGGTGCCCATAAAGCTCACTCAATAGGAGCTTGCCATTAAAGACCTCAACTTCCTATAACAATGTCATTAGGATCAACACTACAGACCTTTAAGGCACTGACTGGAGTTGCTACACAGGGGAGAGGATCAGGTGGTTGATTTGGGTGTGGTGTTAGTGGACATTTTTTGAGAGACTACCCACATAACTCTAATAAAAAGGGCAAGGCACTAATCTCAAAGCCTAATGTTGGTGATATGAGCCATAGTCATAGGATGTACGCAACAGCCAAGAACTTCCAGGAAGAGCATTAGATTACAGTCATTGAGACTACAGGTAATATTGGTGGTATTCCTACCTCCATTTTGTTTGATTATGGTTCTTTAATTCTTTTATTACACCATATTTAGTAGAGCGATGTAGGCTGGTGGTAGTTAGGTAGGGTCATAGTTGGGATGTTGAGATGGCTTCTGGAGCTAAGATTTCTGTAGACTCCTTAGTTAAGGAGTTTGTAGTGGATTTGGGACCTTTCACCACTACCTCAGATCTTCGTATCCTTCCTTTGGGATCATATGGAGTCATCTTGGGTATTGAATGGTTGTCTGCATACAAAGTGAGAGTGGATTGTTACCACAAGATCATATCTTGTACAAATGATCTAGGAGTTAAGGCAGTGATAGTGGGGGTCAAGAGACCCATTTCTATTTGCACCATCTCTGCTATATAGCTTAAGCGGTGTGTACGATGAGGTTGTCAGATGTTTTTAGTCACAGTTAGCGACTAATCAAAAGATGCGTCTAGTGGACCATCGCTACATGACCATTCCATTTTGAGAGAGCTTGTAGATTTCTTTCCAAGGGGGCTACCAGAGTTACCACCCCCACATGAGATTGATTTTCATATAGATCTGGTTCAAGGAGCGGAGCCTATCTCACGAGCACCTTATAGGATGACTACCCTTGAACTCTGCAAGCTTAAGTTACAACATGAGGTCCTTCTGGAGAAGGGTCTAGTTTGTCCTAATGTATCCCTTTGGGGTGCATCGGTGATATTTGTAAAGAAGAAGATGGATCCTTACGATTATGCATTGATTACTGCTAACTGAACAAGGTAACGATTAAGAATCATTATCCCCTTCCACACATTGATGATTTTTTTGATCAGTTGAAGGGAGCCATGGTTTTCTCTAAGATTGATCTTAATTCAGGCTACCATCAGTTGACGATTTCAGAGGCAAACATTCATAAGACTACCTTCCATATGAGACATGGCCAATATTAGTTTACAATGGTACCATTTGGTTTAACTAATTCCCCCACAATGTTTATGAGTTTGATGAATGGGGTATTCAGGACCTTCTTGGATCATTCATGCTCATCTTCCTTGATGAGATTTTGATTTACTCACATACGCGTGAGGAGAATGAGGGACACCTTCACTAGGTTCTTTAGTGTCTTTAGGAGTAGAAACTTTACAGGAACCTAGAGAAGTGTGCATTCTTTTAGATGGAGGTGCAATATTTGGGTCATATCATTTCAGGGGAAGGTGTCACCATTGATCCTTCCAAGATTAGAGATATTATGGATTGGCCAGCACTCACTACTATGACAGAGGTTCACAGCTTCATGGGACTAGTAGGTTACTACAGGATATTTGTTCAAGACTTCTCTCGGATTACGCATCCAATCACTTCCCTTTAGAGGAAAGGAAAGAAGTTTGTTTGGGCAGAAAGGTGTGAGCAGGCCTTCAGTACACTAAAGGAATGTCTCACTACAACATCTATTCTTGCAGTGCCGGATCCACAGGGTGAGTTTTTTGTTTACACCGATGCTTCCTTAGCAGGGTTTGGAGGTCTGTTGATGCAGGAGGGAAGAGTAGTGGATTTTGAGTCTCACAAACTCAAATATTATGAGATTAATTAGCTAACTCATGATCTTGAGCATGTGGCAGTTTTTCACACTTTGGTTTGATGGAGGCACTTTCTACTTAGTCAGGGATTCACACTCAGGACAGATCACTTCAGTCTTCACCACCTCTTCACACAGCCCAATATCAATGCTCGTCACCAGCATTGGATGGAGTTGCTTTTTGAGTATGATATGGAGATAGAGCATGTGAAAGGTAAGGATAATTTGGTGGCATATGTCTCTCAGCCAACGGAGACATGTGATTATGGCTACTTCAGTGGGAACATATTTGTAGAGCAGGATTCTTAAGTAGTTTCCTCTTGACATCTTCTACATTGCAGTTCAAGCAGAGATCGAGTCCCAAAGACCCCTTGAAGGGAAGTTTGATGGATTCTCACTAGAGGAAGATGGCCTTCTTAGGCACAGAGGTCAAATTTATGTTCCTAGAGATGGAGGCTTGAGGTAGGACATATTGATAGAGGCACATCGTGCACCCTATTCAGCCCATCCTGGGGTGAAGAAGATGCATGCTACTTTAAGACAATTGTATCACTAGAGAGGACTTCACAAAGACATGGCTCACTTTGTGTCATGCTATTTAGAGTGCCAGAAAGTGAAGGATGAGCATCAAAATACAGCTGGCCTTCTCCTTCCTCATGCAACACTAGAGTGGAAATGGGACACCATTTCCATGGACTTCATTGTTGGGATACCAATGTCGAGATATCACCAAGATTCCATCATGGTCACGATTGATAAATTGAAAAAAGTGGCTAGCTTTTCTCTAGTGAAGATCACTTATACAACTAGTGCAGTGACACAGGTATATTTGGATGAGATTGTCAGGTTGCACGGGATTCCTCAGAAGATTATTTGTGACCAGAATCCTTTGTATACTTCCTATTTCTAGAACTACCATGTAGTATTCCCTCAGGATGAGAATCAATTTCAGCACAACATATCACCCTGAGACAGATGGATAGACTGAGCGGGTGAATTAGATTTTACAGGACATGCTCAAGATGTATTTGATGGATCATCAGTCTGGATGGGAGGAGTACCTGTAATTGGTGGAGTTTTCCTACAATAATAGTTTTCAGATTTCTATAGGTGTGGCTCCCTTTCAGGTCTTATATGGTAGAGAGTGCATGACACCTCTTAGTTGGGATAGGTTAGAGGACAAAGGTTTCTCTTAGACCAGTTTTGTTACAAGACATGGGAGTAGTAAGTGGTTTTGATGAGATAGAGATTGTAGGAGGAACAGGGTAGGCATAAGAAGTGCACAGTATCAGCATAGGACTGATTGCATTTTTTATGTGGGCATGAAGGTGTTCCTTTATGTCAGGCCATACAAGATCCCTATCCATTATGGAAAAGGTTATATGTTGGCTCCTAGGTTCATTGGCCATTTTGAGATCTTGGAGTGTATCGGCCCTTTGGCCTACCATCTAGAATTTCCACCTAGCCTGTCTCGCATATATGATGTGTTTCATATTTCAGTTCTTAGGAGATATATTACAGATCCTTCTCATGTGCTAGAATGGACCTCATTATAGGTGCAGGATTAGAGGTAGGTGATGGTGGATCTCATTCACATCATAGATCATAGGACCCTGGACCTTCGAGATAGAAATATTGATCAGGTATGAGTACTGTTGGATAAATATGATGAGATTGTTAGCTACATGGGAGGATGCTACAATTCTACGAGTTCAGTTTCCATATTTGTTCCAGTGACTTCTAGGAGGAATTTGAGTCTAAGGAGAGGGGAATGTAGTGCCCACTTCCCTTTGGCACCTTTTCATATTGATCATGATACTAGTGATTATATTATGGAAATGATTATGGAATTTATTATAGTATGATGTTAGATGTTAGATCATGGATTATTGTTGACTTTGATTCAGTTCTGATGCATGATGATTATTCGAGACATTTTAGATATTGATGTTGATATATTGTTTGACATGGTTATTTTATGGAAGTTGTTCAGACATGTGATATTTGGATATTGTAAGTAGACCTAGAAATGGAAATTATTTGATGATGATATAGTTGTTGAGTAAAATTAAATATAATCTTGTTGGTTGGTTGGATGTTGTTGTGATTCATATATCTAGATGATTTTGGAATTTTATTTATTTTACTTTGGATGTTCTGATATGGCCACGAGGATGAAGGATTTATTGGTGTTTTGCAGGTTAGAATATCACAACAAACATTGGGGGATTGGAGACCAACCAAATTAGAATTCTAGATGAATTCAACATGGTCACCATGACAACGCGTATTGTTTGTGTGTGGTTTTTTTCTTAGGGATTCCCATGGGGGGACCACCTTTAAATGTGACCAAGGGGTTGTGTATTTATTTATTTGGTTTCATTTTTTATGTTTGCATGTGTTTTATTTTGTGGTGCATTGACCCTTTCATTATTTATTAATTGATGTGTCATATTGTGAGTAATCATGTTGTTAATTTAATTAATTAAAATATTTCATAAGAAAGTAAATAATAGATTTGTTGGCCTTGAATTAAAGTGTTGTAAGAGAGATAAAATGTGTAAGTGATGTTTAAGTGATGTGTAAGTTAACTTTTCAGTGTGAAACACTCCACCTTCTTAGGAAATTCGATTTTGTCCTTGAAGGCTGATTTTAGAGGGTTGTGGGAAAAGTTAAACTTGTCCCATACCTCTTAAATTTACTTACGAACCATACCTATGGTTTTGGGGGTTAAAATTAGAAATTTATAATGCCTTTTGAGAACATAAATTGTAAGTATTAATTGCACTTTTCTTACATGGTTTAATTTAAGTCCTTTTGGGGTGTGCGTTGGATTTGAGTATATAAGTAGACTATCATATTATTCACCCACCTATTTATTATGCATTGAAGAATGAAATTTAATTTTGGGGTTAGGGTTGAGGATGTGTGATGTGGCATCCTACATAGATCCACCTCATCCTCTTCTCTTCCATCTTCTACAAAATTGGAATTACTTGCCTTGTTTTTGGGTTTCTTCACTTTTGGAAACTCCTTTTTATGTGAATACTTTTATTTTTTTGGAGCTCTTACTTTATAGAAGTTTTTGGAAGATTATTGCATGCTTGTGCTTGGCTGATTTGGATTGCTTACATTGGATTAAAAACTTGTTGTTTTGGAACTTGGAACAAATCCATCATGGAGAGGTAGGGAGCTTGGCTCTTGTAATGCTTCTTTTATGTTTATGAAATTTTTATTTATTGTGAATGTTTTGGCATGTTTGTGGGATGTTGGGTAGATGGCCTATGAATGGTGTAGACGAAGACTATGGGGTTTATTTTGTGGGAGGCACAAGTGTTTTGGGGAGGTATAAGTGTTGGAGGGAGTTGGGATTTTTGTTCCACCTTATAAATAAATATCTTGCATTTATTTACTTGTTATGGGGTACCATAAGATATTGGGGAGGCATAAGGAAATGTGAGGAATAAGGGGTACTTGGGGGAGGCATAAGGGCATGTTAGGGATTTGATATACTATATTTTAGTGGTTTGAAATCAGGTTGTGATACCCCATTTCCCCCTTGGGAGGCATAAGTAGCATCGCCCATAGTTTCATGTTCCTTTGGCTTTCTTGTTTAATCCTTAGTGTTGTTTGTCATGATTTAATGTAGTTGTAAACTACATTCTTTTTTGGATTGTGTTTTAAATGTGAAATTGTTGCTTTTGTATTGTGGAATCCTTTGTTGCCATGAGTTGAATCACATCTTCTATTGCTTCATGGTTGGGGCTCAGGGTCCAATGAAGAAGGATGGATTCTACTTTTCATTGGATGTCTTGGTTTTTTGGAGAGCATTTCCTTTCCCCTGCTCTTGTTGTGACCAAAATTTGGAAGAATGATAAATCTGCATATTGTTGTTCTGGAGCAAAGGAAAATGAAGTAAAATAGTTGACAGTGCCTTGTTGAGATAAATATTATTGTAACCTTCTGACTTGAAGTTGATGAAATTGAATATTTTTTTTAATGAAAATATGTTGTATTGAATACAAAAGTTGTAATATTGAAATGTGAAAGAGATATACTCCATTTTTGGTCTTTTGAAAGAAAGTATTGTATTCTGTATGATGAATTTTAAAAATGAAAGAAATAAGTTTGTAAGTTTTCTTTTTGGAGTAAATAAATGATTGTATTACCTTTCTCAAATTACATTATGGTTTTGAATCTGATCATTTAAATGTATTTGAAATCTCTGTTTGAAAGGAAGAAATGCGTGTGAGGAAAACACAGAGCTTTTTTTTTCAATTGTGTAAAATTAGAAATCAAAATTGAATTTTTGTTTTGAATAGTTTGATTTGAATTAACTAAATGTATTATATTGGAATTTGAATGTATTCTAATAGTTGTAAGTAGAAGATGGCAAATAGACCCTTTAAAATTTGACCTCTGTTTTGTATTTTCAAACTGGAAATTATTTAACCTAAAATTCATAGACTGAACCTACAACAAAGAAGTAACAAATGAAACATTAAATTGGACATAATAAGATCTAAATGAGTTCATCTAGACATTAACACTTAAATAATTTCTTATAAAAATTAGACAACTCGGTCTCAAACCGTTTCACCATCATTTAGTTGTCAAAGTTTTAAATTTTCAAATTGGAACTCAATCAAACAAATTTACCTTCCAAATCCATCCTAAATGCCTCTAAGAACAATCCCCCATGGCTATTTGACATGTTGAGAGAGGAAGAAGATCAAATTGAGTAAAATTTTGTAAGTCGAAATTTACCAAGATTCACTTTGAAATCCTGCAGATCATTTTCATGAAGTTTATCCTTTAAAATTTATCAAAATTAAAATTTTATGATTCATGTGGAAAGAGGGAATTGAGAGATTTCTAGAAATTCCTCGTTTGCTAAAACCCAAATTCCCAATCAAAAGTTATGGCCTTATGAATTTTTCCTTCATTTGGCATCAAAAATAATTCTAACTGTCAAAAAAAAAAATTTGGGAAAATTTTCTAAGTTTTCTCTGTGGCCCCTAAGGCCCACAACCAATCAAGTGCTGCCATGTGGCATCAGAAGGCATTGGTGGAGGAGCGGATCCCTAAAAAAACTTAGTGCTTCAGAAAGTTTTTTAAATTTTCTCCACGGCCCTGCCGGCCCGCAACCAATCAGGTGCTGCCATGTGGTGTCATGAGGCGTCGATGGAGGAGCAGATCTCTAAAAAAACTTAACAGTTTAGAAATTTTTGAGGAATTTTTTCTAAGTTCTCCCACCGGCCCTTAACCAATGGATGGTTGACACGTGGTGCCTTGAGCGTCGGGGGAGGTGTGGATCATTTTGATCCCTTAGTGCTTTTTGGCAAAAAGGTTAAAAGTCTAAAAATTCTTTGGTAGCCCCAAATTTTCTGCCAGAGTTGGGAGATGCTGACACGTGTCCTTTTGGGCTCACTAGTGTGAAGAGGTAAATCACACTTCTATCCCAAAAAGGGAAAAAGTGCTAAAGTTCTTCCCCGCTCCGTTGGTCCTGCACATGGGATAAAATTTTGCGTCCCCACCACAATGGTCCACATTCCTCCTCTGGGAAAAAATTTCTCTCAGAAGTCTGCAAACCCGAGTTAGGGAAATTTTTCTCCCCTAGGCCCGCAGACCCACGCTTGAGAAACTTTTTCTCCCAAGGTCCGTCGGCCCATAACTCGAGAAATATGAGGAGTTAGGAGGACTTATTTATATCACCGAAAATTTGAGGAAATTTCCTATCTAATGGGAATGTTCTTATGAAGTTGTGAGTGCATGAATTTTAAGAAAAATAAAGTTGAATATTTTAATCCTGTTAGAGAGTGGTATAGTGAGAAATTACCATTTTTAATCTAATTGATTAATCTAACCCTAGGTTTAGACCTTTTGATATTTTATAACTGTCATATTGATTAAAATATAAGATGTTAATAATATTTGGCTCTGAAACTTTTTTGTGACAACTGTTGTCTTGTAACCTAGTTCTAGACTCTTTAGAAAAAAAATTCTGTAATTTTCCTAACTAACCCTAGGTTTGTTCTTGGGTCTCGAGTGGGTTGTTTTAGCGGGGCGTTACACAAAATATTCTTTATCATGAAGTAACCTATATTTTCGTACATGTAGATGCTCTTGAAGGCTAAGTATGAAGTTTCTTTCTATCTCTTGCTTCCTGAAAGTGATTTTCTAACTCCTCTAGTTCATATTTTGTACTTAATGAAATTTGTTTAAACAACTCATTTGGATTGTGTACTTGATTGCACTGAGAGGCTGTTTTTAAGATGATAAAGTCACTCTGCCTTTAGTGAATCTTTACCTCCTTAGCTTCTTGTTTTGTACTTTGATAAGGGAATTGTTCTTTTATAGTGTGAACAAGATGTACTTTCACCTTAAACTGAACCTTGACCTTAATTTTACTTCATCATTATGAGATGAATTACATTACTTTGTTTTAACATATAGAATGTGGCACTTTTCTCATCTAAATATTTCAAAGTATGTAATAACTTCCATTTATATTCATCAATCATTAAATTATTGGAAAGAAATTTTTTTCTTAAAATACAATAGTTGGTATTTATTTATTTCTTCTTCCATGTACTTGCACATTTAGAAAAACTATTTAAAAAATAAATGGACCTTATCCCCTCTTATATTCCACATTATTTATTTTATTTCTCTTTTCTATCTTCCATGATTATGAGAATCATATGTTCTTCTGTAAGATATTACTTTTTCAATTCCCATATCTGTTACTTGTACCTTATGTCTTCTTAATTTAGGAGATTCATATACCTAAAATTGATAGTACAATATTAAAGGTTTAAAAACCAGAGCTCTAACATATATTGTTTTCTAATCACATGTACATGTGTTGCTGAAAGATGAAGGTAGAACTGAATATGGAGCTGCATTGAAGACAAAGATACACAAGAAGACAATGAAATCAAGAACCCCAAGGCAATGATGGGTTCTACCTTTAATATTTTTCTTTAAACTTTATGTATATGTACCTATTAACTTAAGTAAACGTAAATTACATACCATGGATATTATGGGGAAACATTAAATTTTCCTCATGAATAAATGATACTATTTCTATAATTGAGTTTTGTACTTCCTTTTACTTTTAGTCTCTTATCATATGTAATGATGGTACAATAAATTGAACAACTCAGTAACATACTTAATAATACTTAATCATAGGAAAATGATCAAATTGAAAATACCTGTAACTTAAAAATGAACATCTCCAATGCAAACAACAACTATGTTTGTAGTTTTGGAGTCCAACTCCTCAAGTCTTCCTATATCTCTACCTTTCTCAAGGTTGTACCTTAGTTCTTCAGAGTTTTTTTACATCTTTGATGAATGTGAACATGGGATTGCAACATACGTGAGGTGTTGCATTCTGTAACAACACATAGAGCTACATTTTTTCTTTGTTGATCCACATACTCCAACTTAAAACCTTTAATAAACTATATATCTTTCCCTTAGTTAGGTTCATTCGTCAATGCCTTCCATCGAAAACAAAGTTTCAAGTTACACATTTTTGCAAAAGAAAAAATTGCCAACATGTTCTTCATCTAATTATGGAACAATCTGCACAGTAAAGGGAAACCCCACGAGACTAAGAATAAATCCACAAAGAAATGAGGAAAGCCACCAAAGGCTATAGATACATGTGGTAGACTATAGAGTCACGACTAGAAGATGTCTCTTTTGGATTATTTTTTAAGAAATATATTTATTGTACTTAATCCAATGTATATGGTGTACACATGAGATAACATATTTTTATTACAAGAGATGAGACATATGTGTGTCCCTTAGATGAAAAATGTATATGATATAGAGAATAAAGAGAAATTGTATATGTGTATGCGACTAATGTAATCTATTAGAGACATGAATAAGTACTAATGTTTGAATTAAAATTTGTTAAGTGATTTTACATTCTTTCTCTTAATCAATTAGATTTATTTCACTTTTCCCTTACACATCCTAAAAAAAGGGAAAAATTATTAACCATCACATTTTTTATAGTATTAAGGTCAACACATAATAAGATCCATATCTTCATGAAAACTCCATGTTGAAGGTATTGAGTTTTCAAAAAAATTCTCCTTCTAGAAGGTTTTCTTCAACCTATTTAGCTTGTATTTGCATTGCATCCTATTAAAGATTTTTCCATATACATGATTCAAAAGCATTTGTTACTTTATTCTAATGTTTCTTTCCAATATTTCCATGGTTAAATATTGATACACTCTTCACATGTTGAACTAAATGTTATATATATCTTTAAATGTGGAATGTAATGACGCAATTTATTTACACCCGTTGTGTTTACTTACAAATTTGAGATGCTATTTCCATAAATTTTCCTACCCGTATAATCCCTTTTCATTGCAACTGCTTAGATGTGTTAAAAAAACCATATTGTTTTTTAAAATTTTATTAGAGTGGATTTGAGACCTTGGGATTGGATATGTGAGAACAAGCAAACTGGTGGATTTTCCCATGTGCTGCTAAATTTTTAGTTACTATATTAACATTCAAAAATGAAACTATTTTTTACTATAATAAGTACATTTTTATTTATATATGGAAAATTTCACGATTCCCTCTCCCACAAGATGTTCATGATGCCTAAACCCAAATGTTGGTGTACGTGGGCACAGATCTATGTAGGATGTCATTTTGGAGCTCAATAGCTCATTTAGGGCATCTTTTATGGGTGTTGTGTCGGATATCATTTGTGGGGGATCTGTTGTTGCTGATGGCAGTGGAGGTAAGCTCTGTACAAGGTATGGTGCTTCCTCCCCTATTCATGGCCCCATCCTTGTTTGTGTGTCTCATGCCCTAACCCATTATTTCTCCTTCTGTCATGCTTCCACTTATGGCACATTTCCTTCTGGTTGTGACTTTCTCCAGCCTCAGGGTCTCTTTAGATCTAGCTCAAATTTACATGGATCATGGAAATATGGAATTTTGGGTAATGGTTGTCCGCCATATTGACATGGTACCATTTACCCTATCGAGACTGTGAGGCCTAAAGCTTATCCTAAGGATTATCTCTCTTTTAAGGTGGTACAATAGGGGAAGCTTGGCTTCAAATAATTCAAAGAGGATTCTACCTCTCATGTGGTTTCCTTTGAGGTGCAAGTTATTGAAGTTGAAGAAAAACTATCCAAACAAGGCCTAGGTTGTAGCTTTAATGGATTATGGTCGGGACTCGCACTGTTGCACTTGTGGTTCTTTCAAAAATGGAAACCTATCATGGAAGGTAGAGTGGATATTTATCCATGTGCTAGTGTATTATTTAATGTAGTTTATAATTTTATTGATGATAGAGATAAAATATTTTCTATTCTTTTGGAACTTCATAATATTTTATTCTCATGAAGTCACAGTTTCCTTCCTTCAACCCAAGCATTGAAACCTTCCATGTCAAACACTTATGAGTTCATCTACCCAACCTTCCACTATAATTTTAGGGTGAAGGAAATATAATTTTTATTTGAAATGATTTGAGGAAATGTTTGGATATTGATTCAAATACTCAACTGTATAATCACACCAACTATGCACGTATTTTGGTATATTTGGATACATCAGTGGATATACCGGCTTCGATTGAACTTAACATTTTAGATCAGACTTGGATTTATCCTTTGATCTATGAAGGGTTATCCTTCATATGTAGGAAATTATTTCTCTTGAGTCACTTGGATTCAGACTGTAAGAATGTGAAATATAAGGTGAATGGTAAAGTTTCTTAGTGGAAGGATGCGCAACTAGTACATTGTTTTTATGTGGTTATAATGATTACTCCTTAGAGGATTGTGAATCTAAATCATGTGAGACATAACTACCTGTTGGGAATCCTAAGTGTGATGGATCACATTTTTGTATTAAATTTGCTCCCTTAAAATTCAGTTGATGGTTCCTTTAAAATGGAATATTGAAGGACTCAAATATTGGAAAAAATTAGTGTTTAGAGGTCTTGCTTCCAATTCATTCAGACGAAAACATTGATATTAATAAAAGAGAGGGTAAAAAAAAATTAGATAAAAAAAGAAAGAAAGGAAAGACTCTTGGTGCTCCTCTAAAGATGAGCTTAAGATCCCATGGATGGTTTTCTCATGGGTAATATGCCCCTCTTTTCTAGTTAGGTCTATTCATCACGGGTTTAGAGTAATCCTTGAGGGTGGTAAATTCTATTTAATCTATTTCTTGGTTTTCTCTTTTCCTTTTTTTTCATCCCTAGCCTTGGTTTGGGTGGACTATCATTTGTTTGATTTTTTGTCCTTGGCCTACTTCACTTTGTTCCTTGTTTTTCTTTGATGTAATTCTTTCAATTGTACAGGCTTCTTGATCCCTTAAAAATCATTGTTCTTTCGTTTTGGATTTCCTTTGGTATGGCTTTGTTATATGTACATGGTTTTTTGGAGCCTTTAAAACCAAATCCTTATTATATTTTAAAAAAATGTTTACTTACTACATATTTTATCTAATATTCATTTCATTTTTCATTTTTTAATAAAATATATAGCAGGTGTTACACTCTTTTCTTTCATAGAATCATAAATCTGGATAAACATTGAATTTGTTTTGTGTTAGATAATAAAAAATTAGATATTTACATTCATCATGAGATGGTTTTATAAAATGAAATTATTCAAAATAGAGTAACATTACTTTACCTCTTTTAATTTTCTATAAATATATTCTTTACCTATTTGTATTTGCACTCCCTATTTTGGTGTTGTCGCCTTCCAAATGAGTAGACACTATTACATTTTATTGTACTGAAAGAAATAAGTTGACAAATCTTACATGGATTAAAATTTAATATTGTACCACAACATTAAATGTAGTATAAAAAAAATTCAAATGGAGGATTTTACATAATTAGGTTTAATGGTTAATTAATGTGGTGAGAACCACAATATTAATTAGAATTTGTCCTTACCACGTCATTGCTTTTCATGTGGGTTGATATCTATTTATGTTTTCACAGCAATAGATTATGAACAAGAGAAATTTGAGGTCCTGCTTTTCCCATCCAGTCGATATATATATATTCTTTCATTTTGATAATGGACTTGACCATTTTTGTGAAGTAAGTACCATGGTTATTAATGTTATGATGCCCACATAAGTTTTAAGGTCTTCTTTTTCTCCTTCCATTTTTTATAGCACCACAAATCAAGAGGGTGGGTTGAAGGGATTCCCCCTCTATCTTCTAAACCACCCACAATGTTTTTCTTGTTCCATGTCTCCTAAAATCCCACCAAATTTATGCAAGCTTTCTTTCTCATCTAAAGATATGGGTTTCTAAACTATCCCCTAACTTTATGCTTTTCAATTTACTGTAATCCTTGGTATATTTATTTCAACAGGGTACCCATTTCAGTCTATTGTAATCCTTGAAATGTTCTTTCAATGGGTACACATTTCATTCTATTGTAATCCATGAGATGTTCTTTTAATGGGTACTCATTTAAAGTTACTGTAAGCCCTCATATATTACTTAAACTTTGTACCCATCATTTCTCTTATTGGAAGCGATGGGTTCCTTGGAATTGATCCCATGGATCCCTAGGCATCTCTACTATTTAGAATGATAATCATAATATGAAACAATTTTCAGAATTATTCAATGCGGTTGTAAACTTGAGCCACATGTAAAAATTTTGAATTCATCCCTCCCACTCCTCCAACAACCTTGCTGAAGGATTTAATATTTTTGTAATTACATACCTAACCCAACTTTTATTTTTCCACATGGAAATTTGTTCCACAAAGCACAATGTTGTGTCCCACTTCATGTCCCAAAAACGCGAGTAAGAAGTTGGGCGGGATCAGAAATCGAGGGTGTTCGCGCAAACATTCCTTTCACGTGAACCCCCTTCGCCTGAACTGCCACGTAGGACGAAGAAACTAGTTCGCGCGAATGGGGGTTCGCGTGAACACCCCTTCGCACGAACCCCTTGAATTCAAATATTTTTGGCGGAAAAGAGTTATATATAGATATTTATATAGTTTTGGGCGGCGGATTTAAGGTTTAGGGGGGTTCGGGCGAAGGGGGGGTTCACGCAAACCCCCCTTCGCGCGAACCCCCCTATGTGTCACCTATGTGGCACATTTTGGCACCAAATCCATTTGGAGGATAATTTTATGCCAAAATGTGCCACTTAGGTGCCACGTAATTAGAGTTAACGAATGAATAAAATTACAAAATTTTAACACAAAATACATAATTTTATTAGCATTCTAAAAATTAAATTTTTATTTTTTAAAAATATGTTTTACTATTTATTTTTTATATTTTTCTAACATATGGTATTTTAGGACAATCGATCGTACACAATCAACCCAATTTGAAAAATAGCAAAAAATATCAAAATTTTTTGAAAAAATTAAAATTATTATTTATTGAAGTCTTCTTCTTACCTGTGAAAAAAAATTTCATTTTTGATATAAATCTTAAAATTTATTGGCATAAACATTTGTACGCCATTTATTTGAAAATATTTTTACAAAATAATTAATTAAAAAAAATATATAAGTCCAAAAAATATGAATATTTGACAACACTTCAAAATTCAAATCTTGAACACATATCTAAAATTTCATGGTGAAAAAATAAATTTTCATTCAAAAGAACCACCCGGGGATAGTCATTCCTCTTTTATAACATAAGAAACAACGTATGAGTAAAATTAAGAAAAAGACCGGTTTTTTTGTAATTTTTTTAAAAAAAAATTTACATGTATTCTACACTCTAAATACAACATTTCGTTAGTTTGTGGAATTTCATGAATATGTATGGTTTTATGGCTATTACCTTTAGAAAATCAATGAAACTGAAAATTCTTGTTTATAATGGTACAAAACATACCAAAAAGTGGGACATTTTATTGTGCTTTTACTATTTCTTCCACTTCTCCTCCCATGAAGTGAAAGCCTCATATTTTATTTTGTGTCTTCCCTTTTCAAAAGTACATGATTTTTCTAGGTTATATTTCGGGTCAGGGCCTCCAGGGAAAACCACTCCAATTTCCTGTGGATGTAAAACATTAGGGATTATTTAC